>JASXTE010000004.1:21363796-21963796 GCA_030280995.1 Hemileia vastatrix | reverse complement strand
AATATTCTCTTTCTTACCATATAGGGGAGGTTCTGGCCCGGAATTCAAGATTTTGGTGAGAGAGATTGTCTATGGTAAAGAGGATTGGACATTTCAATGAAAAAATTTTCAGGGTAGCTGAAAAGATGGGATGAGGGTAGGAGTGCACAGCAAGGTGGGAAGGCTAGGATATCCAGAGAGTTGTCCAAGATGTGGTTATGAAATATTGAGGATAAAAATGTCGGATAAGAGGTGAACATTGACACGTAAAGTGTCTAATAACCCAATTATTAGCAAAAATAATTGCGGAAGATAATTGGGGTATAAGGATTTTTATCCGCAATTAATTTAATTGCTGATCCCTGAACATTGATACCCCCTAATAAGTATTATCAGGCTATGGATAAGCTATTTAAACTACTATAAGTTATATAATAGAATAATAATTATATATATATATAATAAAATAATATATATTATTATTTTAAACTTATTTTTAAGATATAAGCTTAATTTACTTAAGTTCATCTTATTTTAAGCATAAGAAATACTCAGTCCTAGAGATATCTAGGCTGACACTCCCTCACCCCCAAAAAAAACAATAAAAAAAATGTTAAGACACTTTAATTAAAAGTAAGGAGTGAAATATTAAAAAATAAAAACAATTTTTATAATACATATACTGAATAAACAGTATTATTTAGATTTAAATTTTTTCAAGAGATTTTTAAGATCAGAGATTTCATTTTCTGGAATCCACTGGTCATATTCACTTGATTTATTTTTAAATCTTAACAGATACTCAACTCCCTTTTCTTTAGTAAGGTGTCTCTTTTTAAGTATCTTTTCAATATCTTCCTTTTCAACTATTTCTTCAGGTTGCTGTTTATGCCTTCCTGATCTTCTTGGAAATAGAGCAGTATCATTAGAATGGTATGGTTTTATAAGAGAAATAGGAAATACTGGATGTTTTCTATCATATGGTGCATATAGAATAACCTCAACAGCATTATTACCAACAATCTTTTTAACTACAAATGGTCCAATTAATGGATCCTTCAATTTAACATTACCATTTAAATTGAAATGTAGTGTTGAAATAAGGACTTCATCACCCTCTTTGAATATTTGTTCTTTATGGGCTTTATCCCATCTTTTCTTTTAATACTCAAACACCTTATTTATACATTCTTGAGCATGTTTTCTGCATAATTCCTGCATCTGAAGAAAAGATTTAGTACCTGGTTGGATATCAAATCTAGTTAACTTATTAAGAGTTTTAGCAGGGGTATTAGGTACATAACCCAACAATAACTCAAATGGCTTCTTGCCAGTGACAGAATGTTTTGTACTATTGTATGCAAATTCTAAACCTGGGATAAGGGTTACCCAATCATGCGTGAATTTGTCATTGTCTTTAAAATTAAGACCAAAAGCACAATATCTTCTTATCATACCTTCTAAAGTTTGCATCATTCTTTCTGCTAGCCCATCAGTCTGTGGATGGTGTGCTGTAGAAAGTTTTAATTGACACCCTGAAACATCCATAAGTGATGTCCAGAACTCAGAAGTAAATTTAGGATCTCTGTCAGAAACTATTGCTTTGGGGAAACCTGCTATATTTAACATTTGTGTCCAACCTAAAAATACTAAGTCCTTTGCAGAAACCTCTTTGTGGGTAGGAATAAATTTACACATCTTTGTAAATATATCTACAATTACCCAGCAGGAGTTATAACTCTTATTCCCAGCTATTGGCAAACCTGTTACAAAGTCCATGTTAATTATTTCCCATGGAGCTTTTGGTTGCTCAATTTGTTGTAATAAACCAGCTCTTTTGCCTGTTAATCTTTTAGATTTTTGACAAGACTCACATGTTTCAACATATTTCTGAACATCCTCAGACATGTTAATCCACCAAGCTGTGTTTTTTACTCTGGTTAATGTTTTATGGTAGTCAAAATGACCTGCTAATATATCATCATGACACATACTTAACATTAACTCCTTCATTGAAGGGGGAATTACAATTACATTACTTAATTTTTTCCTGTAATATATAAAACCATCCTCAATGGAAAATTTCCCTTTTTCTAATGCCTCTTTATACTTATTTTGTAATGTTTTTATTAAAACATTCATTGAAGCATTAGATGGATCATTTAATATTTTAGTGAGTTTACTCAAGTCAGGATCTGAAGCATAATTATCAAGAATTGATTGCATGAATTCATCCTCAAGATCTACAATATAAATGCCATAAATGTTAATAATCTCTGACTCAGGAACATAAGCAGGACTATCAGTAATATTAGGCAGAGGTACTCTAGATAACAGATCTACATTTGAGTGCAAAGTTCCTGCTCTATGTGTAATAGTCATCTGGCCTCTGTATTCTTGTACAGCTAACTGCCATCTAAACATGTGTTTATTAGGAGTTTTCATGTTTAAGAGTGACTTAACTGCACTACAGTCAGTTATTAACTCAAATTTTTGGTCTTCAAGGTAATAATGTAGCTTCTCAAGAGCCCATACTACTGCCAAACATTCAAGTTGAGTAGCACCATACTTCAATTCACTACTTCTCAGAGTACGTGAAATGTAGCAGATTACTACTTCTGACATTTTTCCTTCAATAAGTTGTTTTTGATGCAAAGCAGCACCCAGACCAATCAAACTTGCATCTGTATATAATACAAAAGGTAATTGGAAATCTGGTAATCCCAAGATAGGAGCTGTCATTAAACATTCTTTCAACTTATCAAAAGCTTGTTGTCTTTCATTATTCCAAATGAAAGCTTCTGATTTCTTTATCAGTGTGGTCAATGGTGCAGCAATTGATTGGTAATTTTTTATATATTGTCTATAATAACCAAACATTCCAAGAAAAGATTGTACATCCTTTACATTTTGAGGAATGCCAATATTCTTTATTGCAGCCACTTTATTTTGTTCTACACATATTTGTAAGCCAGATACAATATGACCAAGCACTTTTAAAGATTCAAACCCAAATTTACATTTTTTCAATGCAAGGGTCATTTTTATTTCATCCATTTTTTGAAATACTTTCTTAAATGGATTAAGTGTTCATCATAAGTTTTTGAGAACACTATGATGTCATCAATAAATACCATTAGCCATCCCTCAATCATTTCATTATGGAATGTTATATCCATTAAATTCTGAAATACTGAAGGAGCATTTTTTGGTCCAAATGGCATTCTGACATACTTATAAATTCCCATGTGTGTTGTTATCAACAAAAAGTTCTGTAAATTCTTTTCAACAGGAATTTGATGGTACCCTTTATTTCCATCTAGGCAACTTATATATTTAGCTTTTTAAAGGGTAGCATGTATAGAGGCAATCCTTGGCAAGGGATAAATATCATCTACTGTAAATGTATTTAATGCTCTATAATCACCGCACAGTCTTGCTTTATCTTGTTCATAAGAAATTAGCATTGGTGATATTACACAATATTTTGGAGTAATTTCAACCTTCTCAAGAATGTTCATATTCAATAACATCTTAAAATTATCCTCTATGTCTTTCCTCTTCATTGGTGAAGCAGGGTATGGTTTCTTTTTAAGACTAGCCGGAATATTATCCATATCACAGGTTAAACTAATCTTCATTTCATGATTTTTTACAAGGCCAAGTTCATTTTACCATGTGCAAAAGCCATTGGAAATGCTTTAATTAATTCCAAAATATTATTTTTCTCAGCTTTACTTATCTGAGTGCCAAATGATGCTTTTGAAATTTCTGTTTCCAGAAGTTCCATCTCATTGGATTCTCTTCCTTTACACGGAGAATTTGTGACTGACTCAATGTGTAAGACTGTGTTAAAAGAATTTATTTTAAATTTCCTTTTACCATTCATGCCAATTGTAAAATTGTTATTAGCAGGGTCTAATTTTACACCAAATTTAGTCAGAATATCATTTCCAATGATAAAACAGTTACTACAGTTAGTATTATCCATTACTACAAAGTCACAAGTTACCCTTACATAACCATGTTGATGTTTAAAGAAAACAGCAGCTTTGTATTTACCAATGGGGTGTAGCACTGATCCAAAACCTCTCAAATTTTTACTTTGAAGTGGCTCAAGCTTAGACTTATATTCACTATCAATTTTCTGTAATGTATTAGTGGAAACAACAGAACCAGCAGCTCCTGTGTCCAGTAATATATTAACATTTTCACCAGAAATGATAGCTGGAACCGTGATAGGTGTCATTCTAAAGTTATCAGCTTGTATATCCTTAATGATTTCAGCATCCTCAAAATTCATTAAAGATTCATTTGAGTCCATATTTAATAGGGGGTGTCAGTTCTGGCAAATCCGCACTTAAATTAAGTGCAGATTTCAAACCAAATCAGCACTTACAAATCAGCACTTAAATTTTGCAAAAAAGTCACTTATTTCATAAAAGGGTGTCAGTTATGACCTCAAATCAGCACTTTTTTCCCGTTTTTTTTCACAACCACATTTTGGCCACAAAACATCCCTTCCTTTCTTACCCCATCCCTGTCACATGTGACACACTGACCTTCCTCGCTACCTACCCATCAATCCTCGGCACACACCCCTTCCTGACATTTTCAATATTTTGACCAGGCATGTTTACATTCTTTTTTACTTATTTCTTCTACTTTTTAATCTTTTTTCTTGTTATGTGCCAGTTTCATAATGCCTCCCAGACATTCCAAATCTCAAAAGGTAACTCAAAAATCTGCTTCGTCACAAAAGTCTCCTCGTAAAGCAAGGATTACATATAAAAAAAATCAGTGACTTTTTCTATTACTTACAACTGTTTTTACAGAATTGAAAACTATGTTTCAGCTAATATTTTATGGAAGTGAACTCTGTTCTTCGCCCAAAGAACAGAGTTCATCCTCCTATTTTCACATTCTGTTTGCACCAATCTCCATCCCTTTCAATTCTATCAACACATGCTTGTCTTCCCTCCCCATGCCTTTCGCTATCCTCCCAGCCCCATTGTATGCCATCCTCTTTTGATCCCCATTTCACCCCTCTCAACCTCTCCCAGACCCTTTTCTTCATATAAAATGCCTCG
This sequence comes from Hemileia vastatrix, assembly GCA_030280995.1. Classification (NCBI taxonomy): domain Eukaryota; kingdom Fungi; phylum Basidiomycota; class Pucciniomycetes; order Pucciniales; family Zaghouaniaceae; genus Hemileia; species Hemileia vastatrix. The sequence continues at coordinate 21,958,727 of JASXTE010000004.1, read as the reverse complement.
GAACCCTTAATCTTCCCTTCCAACTCTTTCCCAACCTTTTCGCTACCCCATATATCCTTCCTCACCCCTCTCTCCAGCCTTTCCAACCCTTGTAGCCCCATTCCTCCCCTTTACCTCGCCTCCACAATTCTTGAACCCCAATTTCCTCCCTTTCAACCCAGTCCCTATTTCTGTATATAAAAATAAAGTGTTAGGGAGAAATGGGGAGGTAAGCGAACTGGAAGGAGAGGAGAGGAGAGGGGTAGAGAGGTGTGGAGAGGGAGAGGAAAATGTGGATAGGGGTTGAAAATGATGACAAAGGGAGTGAAAAGGTTGGGGAGAAGGATGAGGTGAGGATAAAGAAATATTTCAAAGGGAAAAGAGTGGGTATTCTTGAGAGGGAGTAAAAAAAGACAATAAAAGAAGATAGTAATACAAATATACAAAAAATATAAAATATATAAAATATGTTACAAAGAGTGGGCACAGAAACTCCTTGAATCCTAAAAATCCACAACTCCTATACCTGGGAAGAAGGTAACGTTTCCTGGCCATTTTTGATAAAACGACAAAATCTTCTTCTAGATCAGAATCGGAATCAGAGTCCAAGAGCAGTTCAAGCGCCATGAAAGTCATTGCTTTATGTAATTTATCACGATTTGAAAGTGAGGAAGTCATGACTCTTATATGATATGATATGAAGATGTAAGTGATGTACGATGTTTTGAGTTATGAAGTGTTATGCTGCGGAGTGCTGCGTATGAATGGGATGATGCTGACAAATCAGTGAAATGGGACTTGATGGTGAAATCAGCACTTTTGGTTGAGAAAGTGCCGATTTGAGTGAAATAAGTGACTTATTTCATTTTGAAATCCACCAGTATTGGGGCTAGTGTGTTTTGGAAATCCGCACTTATTTAAGTGTGGATTTGGTCAAATTTAAGTGCGGATTTGTAAGTGCGGATTTGCCAGAACTGACACCCCCTAATATTGGTTTTTCAAAGATGGACAAATCATCTTCCAACATTCAGACTTCATTTTCATCACTATATGAGATATTGCTGTCATAATCACTTGATTCTTTACTTTTTTCAGTTTCAGTTTCAGATTCACGTTGATTTTCAACAATATTTATGTTTTTCTCACATTTGTGACCTTTTTTTTAAGGTTTGTTACACTTATAACAAGTATTTGTTTCATACTTTTTAGGTACTACAGGTGCAGTAGGTTTTTTCTGCTTCTCCTGAAGTGTTTTTGAATTCTGAGTTTTTACAGGTTCAACATTTTGTTTATAAGTGGAATAACTTGATTCATACTTATGGTTTAAAAATATTTCATTGCAAATATTAATAAAGTCAGAATATTCAGTAACATTTAATGTTCTAGCTACAACAATGTCTCTGACAGATATAGGTAATTTATATATTATCTTATCTTTCCATAAGTTAAAATCCATATGAGGCTCAATGGCTTTTAATATTTTGTTTAAATTCATTAAAAATACCATAGTTTTGTCACCATTCAACGGATTATACCTAGTCTTCTCATAAAGTCTCTGCTGAGTTAGCATGAATTTAGAACCTCCAAATTGTTTTTCAATAAGTTGTTTCCATTCAGCCCAAGAGTAATCTTTACCCTCACTAAAGACAGCTTCAAACCATTATAAAGCAACATCCTTAAATAAAGAAATTAATTTTGATGTTATTTCTTCATCTGGTAACTTATATGAGAATTTTAAGTTGTCAATTCTTTGAATAAAATGTTGCCAATCAGAGCTGGCTTCCCCATCATAAGTTGGGTACTGATCTATCTTAGGCCAGTTTTTCTGATTGGATTTTATCTCACTAATCTTAGGTAAATTCAACAACTCATTCACTTTTGATAAATGGTCTTGTATTTCCTCCTGCATGGATTTGTGACTTACATTTTCAGATTTGACACTTACACCAGATGGTTTTAATTGTGGTGGTATAGGGAAGGAATGAGATTCACTTTTGCCAATGAAAGGATTATTATATTGATTATACTTATGATTATCCTGGTTCATTAGTAGATTGGAAGTTTCAATCTCAACTTTAGTTAATCTTTGTAGCAACTCAGAGACACTTTGATTTGTCTGGGCAAAAGATAACTTTGTTCTTGATTCAGTTTTCAATAAATGTGTTTCATATAATTTTTCTAACTCACAGAATTTGTTTGAAAGTTCATTATATTTATTACTCAATGAATCATATTTAAGAGTTAGAGAAAAATTTTCTTTCTCTAATTCTTTGTTACATGTTGCTAATTGAGAAATGTTTAATGTCAAGGATGAAATTGTATCACTAGTGAGCTTAACTTTCTGTTCCTCACAATCAGTCATTCTATTCCACAATGCTGAAACAATTCTATGGACAGTTGGATTATTGTTAAAATATTCCATGTCTTCCTTTTCAATTCTCTCATTCTCCTGTGAACTTCTCATCTCACTAGTAGGTGGTTGCAACTGAGGGTTAACTGTATTATCATTATAAATAGTACTGTTATTGTGGACAAAAGAGAAGTCAGGTTTATCTACTCTAAAACCTAAATTTCTTAAATCCTCCTCTATTATTTGCACAGATTTAACATCAATAGGATTACCTATATTGTAATTATCAGTATTGTGTTCAATCTGAGAGGGTAATCTACTTACCATGGGATAGATGCCAGTCCTGATTTTTGGCGCTTTTTTCCTTTGTAAGGGTGAGCTGAGGAAGTCAGATGAGGTGGTGGATCCCTGTTGCAACTGTGGCTTGTCCACTTTTGATGAAACCATTCCCATTTCCATTTGTCTACCAGGATTTTCTCCTGGGAGTGAGTTGACCCGCCTTGGGTAGGGGGTTGCTGATTTGACTGACTGGGCTGGCTTCCCTTTAACTCTGCCAATGCCTGATTCATCTGCTGAAAACCTACCTTGCAATTGTTTTGCGATTGCTCTACCTCTTTGAACATGAGTGATTTGGATTCTTCCAACTTCAGAACCTGTTTGGCCAGGTGGGACAGTTGATCCTGAAGAGGAGGAGATGTCATTTTTATAGTTATCTTTTTTTAGAGGGCGTCTTTTTCCTCTATACTCATGCTTTCTGCCTGAGGGTATTGTTGACCCTCCATGGTGATGTCCTGGAAAGTTTTTGTTAGCTTTAGACCTGGTGTTATAAGCAGGCTTTTAACTTTCAATGTCCTGGGGAGCACTCATATTGTTAAAAATGACAATATTTTACGACTACAAAAGGAAAAAACTCTATGGAATTAGTAGACAAAAGATATTAGCAATGATATTACTAATAAAAAAGCAATGGAGCTTACCCTGAATTTATATCTTTATTTATTTAAATAAATTATAAGAAAAATTCAAAAAAATCTGTTAAAAATATAATAATAAGTTTAACTAGACTTTTATAAGGGTGAATAAGTATCTTACCAAGCTTTAACCAAATACCAATTTAATTGGGTGTTATATTGGTGTCCAAATACCAAGTGAAATTGGGTTTATATTGGATACAGTCACTACTGTAAATACCTAATTTTTATGATAAAAAATTAGTACAATTATTTTAAGGGTTCTTTTCCGCAATCACTGAGTTATGATGACCCACTAATATGCAGCAGACCCAAATATTTGGTTAATTTTGAGCTGTACTAAGGTAAAAATCACGTACCAAGGCTTATACTAAATAATAAGTAAAATATCAGGAAAGACCCCCAATTGTCAGTATAGTCTAGTATATAAGTATGATATAATAGTGTTTATTTATGGTCCTACTAATTATTGATAAATGATTTAGTGATTAAACCTCAGGGGAAGACTAATAAAATAGTTATACTCAAATAAAACTCACAATACTTGGATTTAAATGCGTGCTAGTGGTGGAAAATAAGTGAATAAAATATAGTTATAGCTTATATAAAGATAATATAAATTTATAATGGCTTTATAATATATTTCTGAATGCTAAATAATTGTATTGTAGTGTTTGGTTGAATTGTATTATTTGAATGATGATAAATAACCATCAAAATCCCTCCTTACTTATACCCAAATCCACTGGAGTGCACAGACCTTCAATCCAGATGATGTCACTGCTATCCCCGGCAATTACAGCACTGTGAGGGCCCATCACCTCCCCATGGCATCCACTTCAAGCAGTTTCAACACCCAGACCTCCATTAAGGACCCTCCATCCCTATTAATAATAACACAGATCTATACCATAAATAGAAAATCCAGATAAAAGCGGATACCATGAAGAAACAGGTAAAATAAACAATCAAAAAGAGATTCAATGAAACCAAAAGCATATAAAGGAAACAAATAAAATTTACAAGCCCCCAATAACATCCACAAGCATCCACATTAACCCAGAAATGTCCTTCCAACCCATAAATCCGTGAATAACCATCCAAGGAAGTAAATTAAGTTGTCCAAACTGGGTGTATGCGCCTGATATAGGTGTCTATGCTTCTGTAGGCGTTGTGAGTCCACTGATTTCGTCCATATGACCTAAAATAAGCAGAAAAACAAAGTTTATAGGCTATTAAGGGGCTAAAACTCACTTATATACCTAAATATACATAATATACTGCATATTTCCCTAAATATGAGATTTTATGTATACATATAAGCTTATTTATGTCAATGATTACTTCATATCACTTAAGATAAGTATATTATGACTCCTTTAACACCTTAATAAGTTTTATTAGGCTATGGATAAGCTATTTAAACTACTATAAGTTATATAATAGAATAATAATTATATATATATATAATAAAATAATATATATTATTATTTTAACCTTATTTTTAAGATATAAGCTTAATTTACTCAAGTTCATCTTATTTTAAGCATAAGAAATACTCAGTCCTAGGGATATCTAGGCTGACATTTTCTGTCTTCAGTTCTTTGATGTGACTGGACAGATTTCTGATTTGCTAAGACAGAGGAGGTTTTTTTATTCTGAAGCCTTTTGGAAGACCTTCTTGAGGTACTGGAGGTTTTACTTCCTTCTGTTGTGCTGGGGGAAGGGGGTTTGATTTGTTTACTTCTCCTATCATTTCCACATCCTGAATTATGTGAATTTTTCTTGTTAGCATAAGATTTTTTATGTGCAACTTTAGAAGAACTCACAGTATCAGCATCATAATAAATTTCAATTTCATCCACATTCAAATTTTCCATGGTTTCACTCAATTTGGAAGACATGTTTTATCTGTGGGATAAAAAAAATCAAGTGGTTAATATAAAATCACTGATTCAAAAGGTAATTAATTATTGTTTTTTATTATACTGTTTTAATTTTGAAATTACAACAATGATAATAAAAATAAAATTGATTTAATTTAATAATTTATTATTTCAATTGATTTGGATAATAAAATTTATTTAAAATTTCAAAATCTTTAAACAATAAGGTTTATTTGTTATTATTTTGAATTTTTTAACAACAAACAATTTATTATTATTAGAAAAAAAATTTTCAAAGTAATAATAAAATTATTTATTATTTTAAATCCTAAAAACAATAAAGAAAAAGTATTATTTTAAAATAATCAAACTTTAATTTATTATGTCAAATTTATTAAAACAATAAAAATTTAAATTTAAAGATTATTATTTATGTTATAAAACAATAATCAATAATAGAATTAAATTTGGGACTAAATACACTGAGTATTATTATTGTCAACCAAAAATAATTAATAATATTTATTGGGACTAAGTATAAAATACTATTTTGGTCAACCAATAATACCAAATATTTAAGATAATTAATTAAATAATTTAACTAAAATAAATGGCTTCTAGGAGTAAGAGATATACTCTATTATGGTCAGCTAGGAATAAAAAAAATATGATCACTTACACTCTGTGTTTCAGCAATTAAGCCAAAAACACTGTTATTGCAATAAAAAATCTAGTATAATAGTTGAAAGTGGCAGAGATTGACTTACAGTAGTGATCATTAAATCACTTACAATATATAGGACTTTAAAAAATATATAAATCTTATATTTAGTTCCCCGGTTCAATTCACGGTTGCGGAAAAAGTTCACCTTTTTGCGCAAGTGGTCCGTGGGTTTTGACGTTTGTCCAAAATGGTCGTCAAGCTTTGATTCGTCGTTTAGAAAGGCCCTCAAGTATTGGTGCGGTTGTCTAGAAGGTGGAAGAAGAAAGAAGAAAAAAGAGAAAAGGACACAAGAAGACAAAGAGTGGAAAGAGGAAAAGAGGGAAGGACACTAATAAGGGGAAAAGGTTTAATATATAAGGTGAGAAGTATTTAATGATATTGTAATGTAAGTGTTTTAATTTCAATGCGCAACAGTCAATTTTTATATTTTAATGTTATTACCGCAACCTTTAGGATTTTTTATATAGTATTTATTTATCTTATTTCAACTAAACTGTATTACTAGTTTAAAAGAAAAAGAATTAATACGTGTATAAAAATATATAAGTGTAAGTAAATGGTAAATATGTAAGTGATGCAGCTGAAGGGGGTTCCCAAGGCCCTTATATAGCCAAGGGGCACTCTGAAGCTCCACAAGAGTAAATACAATTATTAATGAGTAAATGTAAGGGGTGAAAAATAAAAAATGTACTAATTTGCTCAAATGCAGTAGTCAATATTTCACCAGTATTAATTCCCCCTGGATATTACGCATAAATAAGTACAAGACATATAAAAAATAACTAATGTAATTTAAAATAAGTATTATGCAGTACTATTTTAAAGTGGAATGTAATTTATTACTATTTTAATTCATACAATTAATATAAGTAATTATTTTAGATTAAAATATGAGAATGTAATTAGTTTAAATGTTTTAATAAATTTAATTACATAATTTTGAGCCACAGAAGCGCCCAAAAATCAGGAATAATAATGTATAAATTATTATAAGGGTCTAATAATTAATTAATATTATTATAAGTCAACATATTGCTTTATAAGTATAATATAATATTATAATTAATTAATTATTATTTTATAATTATTTAAATACATAAAAATGCGCCCAATTTTAATAGAATATAATATAATTTATGTTTATTTTAATAGTATATAATTAATAACATAATAAAATAAATATAACCCTTATTTTAATTTTATTTAATAAGGTAATTTGTACTTAATTTTATTATGCAATAAAATATTAATTTATATACATAAAAAGCATAAATTTTCACCCTCTTTCAGGTCCAATGACTTAACATAAGTTTTACTGGGATCCTGGTACAGCCTGGCTGACATTTTCCATTATCCAACTTATGCAGGACAATATCCTCCCTAAAATCCTTTGTCAACTTAGCAAATGCCTCTTAACAATCTCATCCCACTCCTAATAAGTATCCTTCCTATTCAACCATCTCAAAGGATTGGCCAATGAAGAAAAGTCCTTGATTAACATTCTGACATAAACACATACACGTAAAAACCCTCTAACTTTGGTTTTATTCTTGGGTCTTCACCAGGACAGAATTTTATTTACCTTCTTCTTTGACATAATCCTAACCTCTCTACATAGCATATGACCTAAAATTTTGAAAGCTTGCATGCAATAAGAAAACTTTGAACCACAAATAATTAAACCAGACTCTTCAATCCTAAATAAAATCCTCACTAAGGCAAAAGCATAGTCCCAGATAAATTTTTGTATCCCTGAATTCTTGTTCAAAACCTCATTACTATAATCTTTTGCAAGGCCTTTAATTCCATCATCATCCATAAATATACCAGAAAATCATGGAATTTCATCTGGAAGAATCCAAGCTATCTGAGCTTGATAAACAGTAACCAAATTTGTTGCACCTTGAGGTAATCATGTCAGCTGTAATTGATCAAGCAGAGTATAAAAAGTATTGAGAGGCCTAGAATCAGGATGTAATTCTCCCACATCATATCTCCCCATATTATCACCTAATACATAACACACTCAACCAGTAAAAGCTTCTACAAACTCCTCTACACTAAGTGGTATATGTTACTGGAGGGCCTACACACAAGGTCAAGGGTGTTCTGAGTAAGTGATATTGGTAAAGGTGATTGAGTACTACTTTGAGGGAGTGATTTGAAAATATGTCAAAGATAAATTACTTGCTTTGAGGTAAGTTTTAGGTGAATAATAATGTATGGTAGAGTAATACTAAAATTCAAGGGATCTCACAAAGGGTTGTAACTTTATAATCAAAAAGTATTTAGGAGTTTTAGAAGTTTTAACGGAAAATGATTATTAATAAAGGTAAGAAAAAATAATAGATTTATATAATTTTAGCTGCCATCACACTGATATTACAATTTAATTCTAAGGAATTATGAACCATATTCCCCCAATTTTATAGACAACTCCACCTCACATTGACCCCTTTAATAAACTGCCCTTAATTAATCACTGAACCTCCAATGTAACCCACAGATCCTTTAGCCTTACTCCGGTTCCTACTCAAAGACCTTTAATTACCCTAAACACACAATAACCCAATATTGAAAACTATATTTTGATCCAAGCACTAATACACTGTGCATTTGCTTAAAGTTGAAAAGTATAAGCAGATGATTGATTAATATAAATTTAAGGTTTAGATAGTAAAGTGGTTAGTGAGTTTCAATCAAGAAAACAAAGGGGAAAAGCAGTTACTATGTAGATTTTTCTTTATGCGCTTCAAATATGGATTTGTGTATTTATAAATGGATTAAAAGAATGACTTTTGCTTCAAAGGTAACATGGTTTGTGAAAGATGCCTGGGTATAAAGGCGAGCTCTGTTGAGTGTGAGAACTCTTCATTAACGTATCTTCTTTATTTCTCTTTTCTTGAAAAAAAGATTTTAATAGAGTTTGTAAATATTTTTCACTTTATATTTGTTAATTTTGTTTTTTAAATTTTGTTAAAATTGTATTTGTTTTAAGAAAGAAAAAAATTGAAATTGAGAGAAGAAAGAGAAGGAAATTTAAAATAAAATTTTTTTAATTTTGAATTTTAGTATTATTATAATTTATTTTGTTTTGAAGTTTTAATTTTAATTTTATTAATTCAAATGAAAAAAAATGAGAAAAAAGTTAAGAAAGAAAAAGTTTTTTAAAAAGAAAAAGATGCAGTTTGAAATAGAAAGTTCATAGGATTACATGATTAATTTAAATAAGGAAAAAGAAAAATTTGCATTTTCTGGGAAATAGTAAGATGGTTTGAGTTGTATCATGAAGTAATTGATGTTTTAGAATGTTTGATTTAGGTGAGAAGAGAAGAGGAGAAAAGAAATGATAAAAAATAAAAAATAAATTTTTTGTGTTTTGAAAAAATAAAAAATAAATTTTTTGTGTTTTGAAAAAATAAAAAACTTGGTTGAAATTTAATTGAAGTTTTGGAAAATATATAAAAAAATTGATAAGAAAGGGAAAAAAACCAGAATTTGTGTAGTAAGATTTAAAGAAACAGATATTTTGATTTAGTTTTATTTTAATTTATTTAGATTTTATTTTAATTTAATTTATTTTTTATTTTTTTTAATTTAATTTAAATTATATTTATTTTAATTTTGGTTTGATTTTGATTTGTTTAAGTATTTAGAAATTTTAAAAATTAAATTATAGAAATGAAAAGAGAAATATATGGAATTTAAAAGCTGATTTGTACAAAAAAGAAAAGAAAAAGAAAAATAAAGAAAATGTTTAGAAAGTTTTAAGGAAAGAAAAAGATTGAATTTAAAGTTTAGGTTTTGAAAGATGTTTTATATGAAAAGATTTTAAAAGTTCAGAAGAGTTTGAAACATTGATGGCTGGTTCCCAAAATGTTTTATTTGAAACATTAAGGTAGCCTTCTCCTTCCATGAGGTATTGAAGTTTCCCCTTTTGCCTTCTTGAATCAATAATCTGACTTACTTCCCACTCTATATTATCTTCTACTTTGACAGGTTCCGGAGGAGGTTGGTTCTTGCCCAGGTATATTTCTTGAGAAATTTCCAGAAGAGATACATAAAAAACAGTATGAATTGATTGCCATTTTAGAGGTAACTTGAGTTGAAATGCATTTTTATAAACTTCTGAATCAATTTCAAATGGACCCAAGAAATTTTTGAATAATTTACTTGATGGTTGAGTTGTTTGAATATTTTTAGAGATGAGCCATATTTTATTTCATGGTTTAAAATGTGGAGCAGATTTTCAATGTTTGTCAGCCTGTTTCTTATATCTTCCACTTGCTGCATCAAGGTTAGATTGGAGTTTGAATTGAAGTTGTGAGATTTTTCAAAGATAATTTTCAGCAGGATGATTAATTCCTACATGAATTGGCTTTGATCAAGGATTTCCTCCATATATTGTTTAAAAAGGAGATTGTTTTGTCAAAGAATGTTTCAAGTTTTTATAAGAAAATTTGGCCAATGGTAACCATGTGGTCGAATTGTCTTGTTGGTAGTTGAAATACATTCAAAGATATTGCTCAAGGATTTGGTTGATTCTTTTGGTTTTCCCTTTGGTTTCAAGATGATAAGAAGTGGAAATATTCCTTGTATTATTTAGTTGTTGACTAAGTTGAGTAAAGAAAGTAGAGACAAACAGGGATCCCCAATCTGAAATAATATCAGTGGGTAAGACATTTTTAGAAAATATAAATTCTATAAATAATTTATCTAAATCTTTTGCAGTGGCACTAGTATTGGTTTTAATAAAAAAGACATTTTAGAAAATCTATCAACTATGACTAAGGTAGCATTGAAGTTATCTGATGTAGACAATTGAGTAATGAAATTCATCAAAATTGATTCCCATGGTTTAGAGGGAATCAAAAGTGGTTTAAGAAACCCATACTTTCTGCTTCAAGGTACGTTGTTCCTATTACATGCATAACAGGACTTAACATAGGCCTTAATTTCCTTGGTCATTCATGGCCACAAGATATTCCTTTCTATTAAGTGGTAGGTTTTATCAACGCCAAAATGACCAGCTAATGGAGAATCACTTTTTTAAAACTAGTAGAACTAGAATGCTTAGCCATATGCACATTTAAAGGAAAATCAGATGCTTGCAATAAATCTGGAAGAGAAGTGTCCTTTAGCATGACATGGTCAGGCTGGTTTTTTAACTCCCTATTTACCTGAATTGATGAATCAGATATATACTTAGAGCAAGGGGTGATAAATCCCTGTGACCAATCAGTTTCAGGGTCCCAATTCTGTAAGAATTCATGGCCAAGAATTGTATTTCCCATCCTTGGGGCATCCAAGACTTTTAATTCCCACTCAAAGGAGGGAAAATTTGAAAACCAATAAAACTTTATTACTAACCCAGTATTTGGGTTCCTCTAATTTGACAAGATAAATTGGAATTTGGTTGATGTCTACAAATTTCAGCTTAAGTTTTTTGGCAAAAGATAAAATGATAAATGAAATTGAAGCTCCAGAGTCAATAAGACAACTGAAGGTGAAATTCTCATTAAAAAGAATTAATCTCAAATGTTTTAGGAAAACTCAAGTCCTTAGGAAATGGAGGCTCTGTGCACTGGGAGATATAAAATAGTTTGCTTTGCACACAAGTATACTATTCACTAGTTTTTTGACTTGGAAATGTTACCTTCTCTGTCCTTTTATTTAGCACATTCATCCAACTTGTGTTTATCCCCATGATACATACACAACCCATTATCTGCTCTTCTTTTAATCTCAGCTTCCTTTCATTCCACTTTTGAATCTAACACCTTACTGATATCTCCTGGTTTGAGCTTATGGATTGTGCCTTTTCTTTGCCCTTTTGATTGGTTTTGGTTTGAGATGAGGATTGATTTGGTCAAGGTTGATTTGAAGAAGTTCTGGATTTAAATTTGAACAGTAATATTTATTGGTATGGAGACTTTGTTGAATATGGCCTTGGTAAATGCCGTCTAGTTTGAGGGTTGTATCCATTAGGTCTGCTAAGGTTGTCATTTTTTGACCATGAAGGTTTATTTGGTCAAGAATCCTCGAAGGAACTCCCTTTTTGAATTGAAAATTTAGGGCTGCATCATTCCAACCTACTTGAGTTTGTAGAGCTCTGAAGCTTGAGATATATTTAGAAGCTTTACCATTTTTTTTCATGAATAGGAAATCTTATTCAATTTTGGTGTTATTGGTTTCATCAGGGTCCCCAAATAATTTAAAGAGTCTATCTTCAAATTATTTCCAATTTTCGATTAGAAAATGAGTTTCATTAAAAGAAATCATGATCAGATATGGCTCAAACCATTTTGATCCTTTCCCAGATAAGAATAAAGAGGAATATATTTCCTTGGAACAATCTGTTTTGAAGGTTTGAGGTTCATTGTGGAACTATAATTTTTAGGTTTGCAAAAAAGGTCACAATCTGTCAGGATGTTCTCCATCAAATTTTTCAATGGATTTCATCAATGGAGTTTTAAATTAAGAGTTCTCTGAAGGAGAAGGATTAGACATGAATTTCACTAATAATTCATGAAATCCTCCAATGAAGGAGTTTAACCAGATTCAGATTTTTTGCCCTAAGGGTTGGTAGCTGGGGCCCATGGTGCCTCATGAATTGTATCCTTTCCCTCTTCCTCCACACTGGAATCTTCAAAATCCTAAGGGATGTCCTCTTCAGATTGAGTTTGAATTTTCATGTTCCTTTCATTTGAGAGGTTAAAGGGAGTGAGTGAAGGAAATAGGTCAAGAAGTTGTTGGCTTATCCCTGGAACAAGCTCTAGTAGAAGCCCCCATAGGAGTAGTGCATTGAATAAATGCCATTTCATCTTAGCACCGAAAATACATAGTAGTAAGAGTCAAAAATGAGAGCTAGATAGAATTAAATTATACTGTCACTGTACAGCCTACGCACAAGGTTGAGGGTGCTTTGATTAAGTGAGATTGGAAAAGGTGATGGAGGACTACTTTGAAGCACAGAGGAATACTTTGATAAAGTTATTTGAAGATATGTCAAAGATAAATTACTTGCTTTGAGGTAAGTTTGAGGTGAATAATAATGTATGCTAGAGTAATGCTAAAATTCAAGGGATCTCACAAAGGGTTGTAACTTTATAATCAAAAATAATTTAGGAGTTTTAGAAGTTTTAACAAAAATTGATTATAAAGAAAGGTAAGAAACAATAATAGCTTCATATAATTTTAACTACTATCAAAATGATATTATAATTTAATTCTAAGGAATTTCAAACCAAATCTCCCCAATTATATAGACAACCCCACCTCTCATTGACCCCTTTAATATACTGCCCTTAATTTATCAATGAACCTCCAATATAGCCCACAGATCCTTTAACCTTACTCTTATTGCTACTCATAGACCTTCAATTACCCTTTTACACACAATAATCAAATATTGAAAACTATACTATTAATCCAAGCACTAATACACCACACATTTTATTAAAGTTGAAAAGTATAAGCAGATTATTGACTAATTTAGATTTAATGTTTAGATAGTGCAGTTTTTAGTGTGTTTGAATCAAGACAACAAAAGAGAAAAGCAGTTAGTATGTAGATGTTGCTTTCTGCGCTTATAGTATGGATTTGTGTATTCATATATGGATTAAAACATTGAATTTTGCTTTGAGTGTCATGTGGCACATGACATTATACCAGCATCTATTATTGTTACCCTATTCGATTCCCTACAATCATGAACTACCCTGATCTTTCCATTAGGTTCCTTGATACATAAAACTGTACTTGGATAACTTGATGAAGACTGCTCATATAATCTGGCTAAAATTTGTTTTCTAATGACTTCAGTATAATTGTCTTTTAGTGCTGAAGGAATAGGAATTTTTTTTTCTGCATCATTTGTGACAAACAACATGGATCTTGTAAGGCTCCCCAGAAGAATGCTTCTGCCCACCTCTCTCTTCTTCAACAAAAGTGATGGCCTTCTCCCTTTTTACCATTAGATCCAACAACAACTTCTTCTCTTACCTCATAACCAATCATCAGGTCCAAAATATACAACATCCAATCTATCAAAAGTGATTCTTCATGTTTCAGAGAATACAGGCAGATTTTCAGCTAAAAGACAGTCATATGGATCTCTTGATGAAGCTAGCCTCTTCAAAGGTGGGTTAAATTTAGCCAGTAGAAGTTCATTGATTGGTCTAACCTTTTTAGCTACCTTGTATTTAGCTTCATTGACATCCACTTAAACTTGAAGAATTAGATCTCTTCTTGATCCACCATTAGATAACACTGCGCAATATAGGGGGTGGACTTCCTAGCAAGTTCCCAACCTGAACTCAGACAAAACTCAGATGGAACTCAGACTGAACTCATACTGAACTTATATTGAACTCTACTTGAAGACCCACCTAAAACTGTTATGCTGAGTGGTGTTCATCACTGATTGTACGGTTCTTTTGTCAATAGCTCAATGTGTTTTAAATCTGTGGTGAATTTGAGTGCAAGGTTCCGGACTTGCTAACAAGTCTGCCCCCCATATTGTGTGGTGTAATTTATTATCAGAACTTTCTTCATCATAAGAATCAGAAAAAAAATAGGCTGAAATATAATTTTTATTATTTATTTTTAAATTTTTAACATCCATTCCTATGACTAATTTTACATCTGGGTTTCCTACACATTTATCTCCATTTTTCACCATAAAATCACCAGTAAACAAAGTGGGCAGTTTAGCTTCTTTCTGGAGGACAGAAATAGATTCATCAAAAATATTATTTTTTGTGAATTTATTATACTAAGATATTTTTGTTGATTTTTTTGATTTAATTGCAGTTTATCCTCTTGCTGGAGGCCATGAAACATTCCACCAAAAATGTCACTACTACTTTTCAAATTTCCATTCCAGCTTTTATCCAACACAACACATCCCATTTTCTCTTTTAAACCATTTTTAAAACTTATAGAAAAGTTTGATTAAGATAATAGACATATAGAAAAATTTAACACATAATTACATTCCAATGAAGTATCAACAGAAAATAATTGAGAATCCATTTTAATTATCTCCAAGTGAGCAGACATATTGCAATCTGGTATCTCTTCTTAAGGAAAGATTTCAAAATTAGAGCAATCAGCCCTCAATACTCCAAAAAATAGGGATCTACAAACTTATCATTTTTATTTAATTAACCAGAAGCTGGCCTTTTTATTTTCCTCATCTTGATATATACACAACACTGGCACTGTCAGCCAGGCTATACCAGGAGCCCAGTAAATTTTATGTTAATTTACTGGAACCAAAAGAGGGTGTAAAAATATGCATTTTGTGTATATAAATTAGTATTTTATTGCATAATAAAGTTATATAAGTATCTTATTGAATATAAGTAAAATAAGGGTTATATTGATTTTATTGTTATATAATCTATTTATACATTAAAGTTAAGAATGATATATTTCATATTCTATAAATTATGGGACATTTTTATGTATTTAATAAGTATAAATTAATAATTAATTAATTATAAGCATATATTATAATTATAAGTGTAAAATTAACTTATAATGTAAGTAAATCAATTAATTAAATTTATATATTAAATAAAACCTTACATATCTTATTAAACAATAATATTGGGCACTTTTTTGATTCATAATTGTTTCATAAAAGTATTAAACAAGTTAAAACACTTTATTAAATAAATTATGAATGTTTTATTCTAAAAATTAGTAATTTTGTTATAATAAGTATTTTTTTTAACTCAAAATAATTGTTACACTAACAAAAGTAATTTAAATAATTTATTATTCATGTTTTATACTAAATTAATAAATTACACTATTTTTATGTGTTAAAATAAGTTCCTTTTTATGTTTCACTTAAATTGGGTTTCTTTAAAAGAGCTATAAAACATGTTTTAAATTAAAATAATTGTTTTATTGCATCTTAAACTTATTTAAATCACTTCCTAATTTTATTGTGAATGTTTGGGATTAATTTGGGAAATTTTAGGATCTTACTAATGTGTGTTAGCTCATTGTTTCATGGGTTCCCTTGCACTTACTAAAATATTGTTACATGATTATTTTTATTTTATATTTTATTGTATATACATTATTGTGGCGCTTCAGAGGGCCCCTTTCCTATATAAGAGCCTTGGATAACCCCCTGTAGCCAGATCACTTATTTTACTCACACTATTACATATTTCAAATATATAAACATGTAATTTATTGATTTTTATTAGTATTACAATTATACTTTAAATATTAATCAAGTAATTAAAAGTTTGCCTTAAGTTTATTAGTAATAAATATTTTTAGCAGCACAGAAACTTTGACTTACTTAAAATAAATATTTGATTAATAAATTAAACCTCTCTGTTGTGTTCTCCTCATAAAGTGTCGTTGCATTTATTTAATTCTTTTTCTTATTTTATTAAATTTACAAATTTTAGTTATTCCTTTTTCCCTTTTATACTCCCTTATTTCCATTTCCTGCTATCCTTCTCTATTTTCTTCTCCTTGTTATCCTTCTTCTAGATGACCCACCGACAGGCACATAGTAGTGATACCAGGCCTAGTTTCCCATTTATCATCTCCTGGAGGTGCCAACTGCATAGGAAGCCTTCTAATATTATTTTCAGTAATCTCTAAACTTATTTCCATACCAGTCTTATAACCTATCCTTGCTTCAATATCCATTAAAAATGGCCCACCAAGAGCCTTTTTACAGGCCCTCTGGCCACATAAAAGTGCACCCTACCAACAGATCCACCAACACATAATTTGACATGCTCTTCAATTCCCTTAAGCTCTGTAGCATGCCCAAAATTTCCTCTTAAGTTACCACAAGTACCAGCCTTAATTGGAAAGCCTATAAAAGTTTCTTTCTCCAACAAAATTTAATTTATTTGAGACCCAGAATCTACCAGGGCCTTCACCTCTACCATATAAAGTTACCATTGAATACCCTAAAGGAGCAGAAACATGGGTTTCCACCTCCTCTCCAAACTTCTACAAATTTCAAAAATTGATTTCACCTCTCCTAGTGATACTTGTATCCTTTTAAGATTCTTCTTTTGCCTCTCTGAAAGGGCAGGACTAGTTGAAAATAATTATTCCAAAGATAGAGGAATATGGAGCTGATTCACCCTACCTAAAACCACCTCCATTACATTTTCTTTACCAGCTACTACTGGCATTTCAAATTAAACTTTATTTTTAACAGCCTTTGCCATGGGCGCCTCTTGAGGACCCACATTGCCATCTTCACCCCCCATTATAACATCTTTGTCTCCAATAACCCCAGCTCCATCACCAGCTTCTTTCACTAATCCAGATCCATCATTGGTCCTCCTAACCCCTTCCATAAGAGTAGGACCACTAAAAATTGGCCTGGGAAGAGACTATATAGGATAATCCCCCTCAGAATCTAATTCATCTTCTTCAGGCATAGGCTCACCATTCAAATCAAACTTTACAAAACTCTGAGGCCCCATACCTGTCATCCCCTTCTGCATTAAATAAATTTCTTCCTAAGTTTAAGGTTTCCTTTCAATCTTTTTTATTTCTGTATTGCCTTGGTTTTCCCTTAGTTGGTTTTAAATTTTACTTTTAGCTTCAGTAGCAGCTGCCCTTTTAGAAGCATCCACATCATATTCCACAAAAATACAATTTCCATCTACCTTAGAAACTGTTCCCAGCTCTAATACACCAAAAGAAGTTGTGAAAGTGGCCTTTCTGACCACGTTTTCTTTTCCCTTATCTTCTTTCCTACCACCATTACCATCATTCTTTCTACCACCTTTATCCTCGCCATCTTCATCACCATTTAACTCTTCATATCTGGCCCTTTTTTCAGCCATCATATTCATTCTAACTAAATTCAAAGGAGCTTTCCAATCACTGTTTTTGATGAAAGATCAATCTTGAAATTTATAAAACTTGCCATCAAATTTGGCCCTACCAGATGGAAGTCCTTATCCAAATAAAAACAATCTTCAGCCCTGTTCCCCCTCCTATTACAATAGGAGCACACTCTTGGTTTTCCATACCCTCCTCCAAAACCATTTCCACCAATACCATTCCCATTACTACCACCATTTCCATTTCAATTCCCAGAAAACCAGTTACCATTGCTATTAAAACCATAGTTCCTCCTCTAATAACTCCTATATTGATAAGAAGAACTAGTAGAAGTTGAGGACACTGGCATCCTATTGGCCTTCTGAGTTTCATGAACAAATATTTTTAGATTCTTAGTTAAGTCAGCCAAGTGATGAACCATCATGATTTCTGTATTCCCTTCAACCTTAGTAGCAGGCTGACCCATCTGAGCCTTCTTTACCTCTTAATCTTTGACCATAATATCTTAGTTTTCTGCCAAAACTTCACTAAACTTGCTAAAATATTGATTAAACAATTCTTTATATTTGTCCAAATCCATAAGTTTTAGATATGCCTGGATGTGCTCTTTAATATCCTCTAAATCAGGAAGCTTCTGTTCCCCATTTGGCAGATCCTTTATCTTGTTTTTCCTAGACTGTTCCTTCAACACGTTGTGGTCTTCCAATATTGAAAGAGGCCTTTGAGGGTCTGTTTGGCATTGTTTTGGTATGTCTTAATTGACATTGGTTGAATAATGGGGTGGTTTTCTGGTTTTATTTAGTGAATATTGGGACTACCGGTATGTGTGTACTATCATTGGATAGCCCCATTCTTTCTCTATATTTTATGTCATGTTGTCATTTTTCATATTCTAAGTTTTAAGGGGTCCTCCTCATTTTTCATTTCTAAATGATATCTGTTTAATTTTCTTTTTTTTGTTTTATGGGCTAACCTTAAGTCATAGGGTTAAGTGCTTAGTACCGTTAGGTAGAGCTAATTTGGCTCTATATTTTATGTCTCAATGTTTTTATAGCTTAATTTTGTGTTTTAAGGGTTTTAGTAGTTGTGGTGGATTTTTCTAAGTA
The DNA here is from genome assembly GCA_030280995.1 of Hemileia vastatrix. Lineage (NCBI taxonomy): Eukaryota > Fungi > Basidiomycota > Pucciniomycetes > Pucciniales > Zaghouaniaceae > Hemileia > Hemileia vastatrix. The sequence goes on along the minus strand of JASXTE010000004.1, from coordinate 21,939,861 downwards.
TTTTGGGCTTTTTTGGAGGTTTTTGGTGGTTTTCTGGCTTCAGGGTGGTCGGGCTGCCTCTAGGCGGACAGACCACTTGCCTTGGTTCTAGAAGGCTGGGAAGAATTTCTAGAGGGTTTTTATGCAATTTCACAGGGGAAAAAAAAGGAGGACTGGTAGGTGAGTCATTTTTTGAATTTTGGACTAACCTTGTTGTAACCTGGTTATAATTCTGGGTAGGCTTAAACTCATCTTTTTTACAAATTTTTGATGCTATATACAGGTCTGATGCATGATAAAAGTAAAGAAGTTTATCTCATTTCTTTAAAATAGACCAAGATTAATTTTTTCAATTTCATTTCTTAATACATGTTCTGATAATTTTTTTTTATTAATTTATATCAAATTTTTGGCCGCTTTAAAATATTTTTATTTAAATTATTATAGACTTCTTAAGTTCCAAAAAATATTTATATTTGTTCATCTCTTTTTTTTACACATATTATCTGGTTCTAATTTCCATTCTATATGTACTTCAATCCACTTCCACATAATGAAATATTGAAATATGTAGAAAATGAAAAATAATTAGTACAAAGTAAAAATTCTTGCTCAAATTTAATGAAAAAAATATTTATTTTTCATCTAGATTTTATATCCATTATTCATGAATAATGAAAGAAAATATTGGCCAGATTCCATAGGCATATTAAAAAAAAATTTAAATTTATGTCATTTTTAATATAAATTTTCAACAAGAGTGCATGATTTCTTTCCCATTCTTAGAGGCCCATTTTTTATTTTTTGACCTCAGGTAGATTAATCAAAGAAAATCTACCCCCATTGGTTATAAAATCTTTCTCCACTCACTCTTTGTGCTCCACTAATAATAAAACCAAAAAAACCTTGAAAGCATTCATTGTATCCTACTTTGTACTCTTATATACACTCCGTTCTATATGTTTAACTATCTTCCCCTAGTGTGTCCTCTCCCAGTTGCATAAATCCCATACTTTTTATTTTGCAAAGATCACACGTCCCCAATTTTCACTGTCTTGAATTCCCCATTCTACCCCCCAAATGCTATCTTTTCTGCTTGAATTACCCCCCACTTCTTTACAATCCCTCATTTACCCCTGCAAAGACCTTTTTTTTCACCCTCAGGATTCCTATTGCACCTCTACATTTTACGTTTTTCTCCACCGGCCTTGCCCATCTTGCCCCCAATAAATCCTGCTTCTCACCAAGTTACACTCTCACACCCCCACATTTCATGGTAAAAGTTCTTTAGAAACTTTTTTTTTCATTTGGCCTGATGTCTTATACCACCCCTCTAAAGTATTTGGTACTTACTCATTTAAAGCTCAAAGTCATGTTCATCAAAGTGTTGCAGCATCACTTAGCTGCACGTGATCTCAGTTTTTTTCCTCCCCTTCACTCAAAAAATTGACTCTGGGACTTAAAAACACAAGTCACGTGCAGGAAAGTGTCGCGGCGACACTTCCTTGCACGTGACCTCAGTATTTTCATTGCACTTTTTTCTTCTCTTTAACTCAGTGCATTAGAAAACTGAATCACATATAATTTAATGTTTCTAAAGACCTTTTTTTAATCAAACTGGGGGTATTTAAGGGACTGTGTAAGACAGTAGTGTGAAGGGAAAAATATTGGGTGGGGCAAGGGGCTAGTATAGAAAATGAGTAATTTCAGAGGATGAAAAAGACAATGAGTATGGTTATAAATAAATTTAAAAGGAGGGCTTGTAGGGAAAAAAAAGGAAAATTGATAGAGAAGGAGGGGGTTCAAGAGGTAAAAAAAATTGTGTAAGTAGAAGAGATTTAACACCCCGTTGAGTAACTCAAGCGCCAGCAGGGGGGCACCTGAAGGGGCAAAAGAGGGGATTAAAAAGGGAAAAAAGGAGGATACAGAGGAGCTGTAACAGGAATTTTAAAAGTGATTTCTTCCTCTGCATATTTAATTTAAATAGTAAAGACATTATATAGAAAATTTAATTTAAGACCTCCCAGTAAAATGATTCATTTTTTTTAAAAAAAAATTGCCTTAAAGATAAAGTGTTTTCCTGGTATATGTATTTTGGCAAGAATATCATTTAATAAAAATTTTTCTAAGCTGACTGAATGTTTGAAAAAAAATTTTGACTTCACTTTATATAATTCTTCACCTTATATTCCATTTTTTTTCATCCACCAAAAAAAATAAATAAATAGAGGTGATGAATTATCACCACAAAATTGTTAAAAAAACTTAACTAATGTAAAAATTTTATTGGAACAAACAAAATGTGATGCATCAACTACATCAAGATGCCTTAATTTATGATTTATGCAGAAGTAATAGTAGAACTTGTAAATTCTGATAAGCAAAAATTTGTAAATTAGTTAAAAATGAGTTGAAAAGGAGAAAAAAGGAAAAAATAAAATAAAATAAATGTGGCAAAAAATTAGTGAACACCATATCTAGCACTTCAAACCATGGGAAAAAAATTTAAATAAATCAATTTTTTACAATTAATTCCTCAAAATCACTTGTTACACTAACTTTAAACAAGATATTGATATCAAAAGCATGTCTCATACTGAAGTTTATTAAAGAATTAAAAATGCAAGATGAGAAAAAGAGAAAAACCAAACTTCATGGAAAACAAAGAAAAATTGAAAGTGAAAAATTGCTAATGAGTCTATTACTTTATAAAAATCTTTTTAAAATATTCCATTAAATTTAAAGAATTTAATGTGGTATGATATTGTAGTTTTTTCCACTTTTATTTTTCAGAATAATTTGCAAAAAAAAAAAATTTCTGAATCATCAAGGGGATAAGTATGTTTATTTTTCTCATTTTTCAAAAATTAACAACTAATATGATTTCCTTGCTAAAAAAATGTCATTTCAGGTCACAAATATTTTTTTTTACAAAATTTGATGTATGATAGATATAAAGTCATGAATAAAAAGCTGTAGTTATTTTTTTGTAAAAAATATTTTTTGAAGATATAACATCTTTCTTTTTTTTTCTACCTCTGTAATAGAAGACATAGCAGTAGAATAATTTCACCAGATAATTAAATATATATTTATAAATTAAAAATTCATGAGAAGAACTATAATATTCTTTTACAGCTCCTCATTCACAATATAAGTAGATAATCAATATTTTATATAAAATTTAATAAATTTTTATCATCAATTCATTTTTAATAAAGATGATCAATAAATACTGAAAATGAAATGTGCGTCAAAGTTTAATATGTCCTTTAAATCTATATTAAATATTTATTGTGTGTCCATGAAATATATTCAGTATGAATAAATTTTGATTATTTTATATGGATATTTATATAAATATAGTATGCCTCTTTTAAGATATTCAAGATTCATCAACATTGAAAAAACAATTAATTTATTTCCTTCCTTCTTGAGGTCATGATTTCAAGGAACAAAAAGAGGGAGGAAGTAGAAAAGAATTTTCAAAATATTTACTTGAAAATTTTTCACTCATTCCTACCCCTACAAGATTACTCCAAAGATTACTCCTGGAGACCTGAAAAACGACTTGATTGCAAGTCCTCATTTTTCCCCCCTGTGTTTGGTTGTCAAAATCGCCAAATTTGTTGCTGTGCATGGGATTTTTAGATAGTGGTCTGTGTGTACATACTGAATAAGACATTCTGGGGCAACTTTAATTATCATACAACCATCAGGAGGTGATATCATTGTTCTCACTCAGTTTTCACTGGTTTTTGGCCATAATTGGCTGTGTTTGTTGCAAGTTTAGCTCTTCATTTAACTCAACTTTGGCAACTGGTTTCTCTGGTGTAGCTTTGCAACCTGCATCAAGTATTATTGCTGTTTTCTGTGCAACAAGTGCACAGTGTTTTGTTTTTCTGAGGTGGATCTTTCTGCATTTCAGGTTTCTGGTTCTTTGGTTCTCAGAGGTCTCTTATTGGCTACTGTCTTGACTTGTAAAGAAGTCAATAAGTGTGTTGGAAGGAGTATAGTAACAGTCTCTAATTTGCTGTAGCAAATAAATCTCACCTGGTATTTCTCAAAGGGACAGGGGTTTTTCTCTCCAGTTTTACTCCAACTCCCTTGGTCAAGGCCTATATCTAGTACTATAGGATTGTCTACACTTCTGGCACCCAACATGGGGTAAGGATTTGTTAGCCTTTTTGGATTTCCTGTTACTTTAGGACTCTCTTCTGTGTTTGGAAATTGGTTTTCTGGAATGTATTGGACCATGGCTTCTGGACCCTCTCTCTCTAGTGGTAGTAGTGGCACTGTTGGTGCTGCTGAGGATGGTAATCCTCCTGTTTCTGTTAGTCCTTCTTTTAGGATCAAGTCCTGGAAGGGGCCTATGTTTATGGGGGAGGATTTGAAGCTGTTTCTGGAGCTGTTTGAGGCTGCTGGGAATGTGGATGGTGCTTCTCACTTTGAAATGGTGAAGCAAGTCATATTCTACATTGGTGAAAGGGCTCTGGTGAAGGAGGTTGCTGCTATGGAGAGTTATAGGAGGAAATATTGGAAAAATTTGTGTCTGCAGATGACAGACAGGTGGGGATCCATATATTCAATGGTGGATCTCAATATGATTCCTAGCGAATGGCAATATTATGTAGGTGTGGATAACCTCCATACTTATAGGAATTTCCTGGCACAGTTGGAGCCGGTGGTAAACTATTTGGTGGACATGCAGGAGTTGGAGAGTACTGACTCTGCAAGGGATATTTTCTGGTTTTTTTTGTCCAGAAATTTTAGGATTGATGTGTTAAAGGAGTTGGAGAGGAAGGATAAGATGAAGATTCTTCCTAATGGAAATCAAAAATTGCCTTCTCTTTCTGTGGTAAAGGAGTTTGTAGAGGGACATCTGAAACTGTTGGAAGTTGATTCTTTCCAGGAAGCTAGCATCAAATATGTTAGCAAGGTCAGTGAAGCATTTGCTGAAGATGTGGAGGAGTCTAGAAAGAAGGAGATTGTGAACAAGGGGAAGGCTCCTGAGAATCCTAATGAGGTTGAACCTGTGGTGGATCAGTTGGCTGATCTGACAAAACAGCTACATATTTTTGTTCAGGAGGCTCAGAAAGCCAATAAGGCTCCTTCTCAGTCTAGGGATTTTGAAAGGAGGGCTGGTAGGAGTGATCCTTGGGTCTGATCTTATTTCAGCAGGAGGGGACACAAGTCCAATGATTGTTGGACACTGAATAGGGATGTTTCTAAAGGGAAGGTAGAATTTTATGGGAAATTTTTAAACTTCCAAGATGATTCTTTTGTGAAGCCTAATGATGGTCAGGCTCCAGTGGACTTGGTGAGGAGGAGACATAATTTCAACTCAAGAAGGCCAAGATTTGAAGATTTTCCTAATTAGGCTTCTTCTTCTGGTAAGGGTGGAGAAGATGGAAAGGGCAAGAGAAAGGAGGCTAATAGAGTCTTATTTACATCTTCCTTTGGTGGTTTGGAGTTGTATTCTTGTGGTAGAAAGTCAAGTGGGGAATACTTGGCTGGTGTTTATGAAATAGAAGCAGGAAAGGTGGGAAGGCCTAAGAGCAGTTCTCAGGCCCAACCATAGCCTAAGGCTTCAAAGGTGGATCCTAATCTGAGTGCAGCTAGGAAGAAGTACAGAAAAGAGGAGCTGTACAAGATGCAGAAGGGTATAGCTGATATGGGCCCCCCTAGTTTTGGAGCATTGTACATGAATGCTGAGCCAATGCTGATGGATGTTGATTCTGACTCTGAGGAGTATGTCCCTTTGGCTTCATTTCCAAAGCCTGCTGGAGTTAGAGGTTCTGGTGAGAGATATGGTTTGATTCCTGTTGATGGTAAATCTGTTGGTGGTTCTGGTCCTCAAGAATCTTCTAGGACCAAGGTAGTGAAGCAAAAACTCACTTTGAGAGGCCAGTGGTTTCTGGCCAAGTTAATGTTATGGACTCTTCCTGGAAAGGATTAATCAGGGTCAGGTTTCCCTTACTTATGGGGAGTTGTATGCTATCATTCCTGGGTTGGCTGATAGGCAGAAAAAGTTGTTGACCAAGAGAAGGGTTTCTTCTGGGGAGGTAGAATACAGTTGTGATTCTGCTGAAAAATTTGGTGAGGGGTTGTTAACTCATTTTTATGCGCCTGTGGGTTATTTCAATGTCACTCTGAATGGCAGGGAGGCTAGGGCATTGGTGGATTCAGGTTCTCAGATTATCCTTATTTCTTTGTTTAAGGCAACTCATCTGGGCCTCCCCATCAAGACAGGTATTGGTGGAAATTTAAGGTGGATTGGTGGCCATGTCACTGAATTGACTGGAACATCTGAATTTGTGAAGTTGGATGTTGGTGAAGCCTCCGGGAAGGTTCATTTTTACATTTCCAAAGGTAATGTAAAAGCTGTTTTGGGTGGATCATTCTTGATAGATTTCAAAGCAAGAATTGGTTATCAGTCTGATGTGGGGATCAGTTTGGAGTTGACTGGTGGAGATGAAAGTAGACTTCACATGAGGTTATCATCTACTGGGGAGGATGGTTGTGAGACCAGGCCTGGTTTGTCTTCAATGTGCCAGTTCATGGATTGTTGTGGGAGAAGAAGAGAAGTGGGTTCCGCCTCCAGTTTTTTAGAGAGTGGCTCAGGCTCTAGTGAGAGTCTGTTTTTTTAGATTGATAAGGGCTGATTTTTCTAGTGATACAACCTCTCCCCAAGATGAGGAAATCCCAAGTTGTAGTAGGTCTGCTCCCTTGGAGATATACCAAGTGGATTTTCAACTTTCTCTTTTTAATGTATCTCTTATCTGAAAATATTCTTCAAGTTTTTTATCAAGTATCTGTTCTCTCTCAAGATTCTCAATTATTTTTCATTCAAGTTCAAAAAATAAGACTGGTTATATATATTTATTGAAAGATATGCAGAAAATCTGTGGAGTGGTGAGATTGGGGTCTAAAAGATAGAAGAAAACTCAAGAAATGAATATAAAAATTTCAAGATAACCAAAGAAAATCAAGAAAAAAATATGAAGATAATCAAGAAAGAAGAAAAGATTTATTTTTGTGAAGATAATCAAGATCTATTTTTGAGCCTCCAGCATGAGGTTAAACTGCACAAAATTTTGAAGAATGAAGATCAGCAAGATCAAGTTTTGGGCCTTCAGAATGAGGATAAACTGCACAATTTTAGAAGATGTGATTCAGCAGATGAATCAACATTTGAATATTTAGAAGATGGAAGTGAAGATGAAGATGTGGAATTTCAGAAAAGTTTTGGAGTAGTGAGATTGGGGTCTAAAAGTAAGTCCTTCCATTTGTGCACTGCTAGGGTTTCTTTTACACCCTTCAAAAAAATTACCTTGGCCACACATGTGAGAAATGGGGAAACCCTTGGTTTTTGTTCCAGTTCTGGTGGTGAAAATGTCCTGATGATCCCTCAAGTTGAAGGTGGAGCTGAAAAGTATAAGAAGGTAGCGCAGAAGATTAGGTCTGTCAATGAGCCTATGCCTGTAGATTTGAATCTTCCTTTGAATAGACCTCCTTTTTCAAGAGATCGGTACTGTACTCCTCTGGTGAAAAATCCTCCTGATTTTGTGGAAACTTCTAGGGTGCCATGGAAAGGTTGAAAGTTGTTAATTTTGGTCCTGATGGTTGGTTTTCTGATGAGGAAAAGAAATTTTTGTTGCACATTATTCTTCTGAGGGAGAAAGTGGTGGAATTTGTTGAAGAGGAGAGAGGTTTGTTGAAGCACTCTTATGGGGAACCTTACTTGATTCCTGTGGTTTGTCATGAACCTTGGCAAATCAAACATATTCCAATTCCAGCTGCAATCAGGGATGATTTTGTTGAGATTTTTAGGGAAAGAGTCAGGACTGGATTGTACAAAAAATCAACATCTAGTTACTCAAGTCTGGTTTTCTGTGTAAAGAAGCAGAATGGGAAACTGAGGGTGGTGCATGATCTTAGAGTCTTGAATAGAGTCACTATCAAGGATGCTGGGATGCCGCCAAGTGTGGAGGACTTTGTGGAAGCTTATTCTGGAAGGGTGTTTTATGGTTTGGGTGATATTATGGGTGGTTAAAATGAAAGGGAACTTCACATGGATTCACGGCCACATACAATGTTTCAGACTCCTCTGAGAAGATTTCAGCTCACTATGTTGCCTCAATGAGCAACTGATTCAGTAGCAGTATATCTAGCACAAATGGCTTGGATTTTAAAGGATGAGGTTCCTACTCATGCTGGTATTTTTATTGATGATGGTGGAATCAAAGGACCCTCCACTGATTATAGAAATGATGTGCTGAAGGAGAACCCAGGTATAAGGAGATTTGTTTGGGAATATGAAATTACTCTAGAGAGAGTATTTTTTAGGATTTAGGGGCTGGTTTGACCATTTCTGGGTCAAGTTTTGTTGTTGTGTTCCAGCTCTGGAAATTTTGGGTCATGTGGTATGTAATGAGAGAAGGATTATGGCAAAGAAAAAAGTTACTAAAATCCAGTCATGGCCAAGGCCTACAAATACTACTGAAGTCAGGGGATTTTTAGGGGTTTGTGTGTATTTCAGAATTTTTATTAAAGATTTTTCTTTGTTGGCTTCACCTTTAAGGAGGCTGACCAGGAAGGATGAAGAGTGGGTATGGACTGGAGAGTGCAAAGAGGCTTTTCAGAAGTTGAAGAAGGTGGTAGGTGAAGATATTATTCTTCAAAAGTTGGATTATGGTGTGGGAGCTGGAAAAATTTATCTGGAAGTAGACTCAAGATATATTGCTTTTGGTGCTGTTTTGTCTCAGGAAGATAATTCTGGGAAGTTCAGGCCAGTAAATTATGAGTTAGTTGTATTTAATGAGGTTGAATCTAGATATTCTCAAGGTAAGTTGGAATTGTGTGGTGTAGCAAAATTTTTGAAGAAGCTGCAAAATTTTTTGTGGGGGAAGCATTTTGAAATGCAGGTGGATGCAAAATCTCTGGTTCAAATTTTCAATACACCTAGTCATCCAAATGCTCCAATGGCTAGGTGGGTGGCATTGATTGAGCATTTTTGTTTTGACCTGGTACACAAACCTGGAAAAACTTCTACAATGCCAGATGGATTATCAAGGAGACCAACCACAGATGAAGATTCAGACTCTGAAGAGTTTGATGAAGATGTCCCAGTGATTAGGGCCAGCACAAAGGGTGCTGAAGATTTTTCTAACCTCCCCCACAAGGCTAAACTAGAAAATTGTTCTCTCCTCCCCCAAGAGGTTAAACTTGCTGGTTCTGATCTTGATTCTGGTGATTAGGATGTTTTTGTTGATGAAGATGGGGCTTTTGTTTTTGATGGCTCAAATTTATAAAATGGTGTTTTTGTTATTAAACTGGACTCTCTTAAGATTCAGTGGAAGGAAAAGGATGTACCAAATTTTAGGGATTGGTTTCCTGGTTGGGCCTGTCAAGTAGCTCATGTTCACTGGTGATTTTGATGATAGGGTTGTACCCTTGGATGTTGTGTTTTTGAACTTTGAAGATGAGACCTGGGTTCAGACTGGGTTTTATTTTATTATGGTTAAATATCTGTTAACCTTGGAGAGGCCAGCTAATTGTGATGAAGATACTTGGGTGGCAATCAAGAAGAAGAGTCTTGGCTTCTATGTGTCAGGAAGGAGGTTGATGATGAGGAGAAATCCAAACCCTGAAGTAGTGGTGACTCAGAAGAAGGGTCAAGAGTTTGTGTTGAAGTCTTTGCATGAAGACCTTGGTCATAGAGGCTTTGGGGCAACTTATAGAAGAGTCGAAGACAGATTTTGGTGGCCAGGTATGAAGTTAGCTGTGTAGGGTTGTGTTAAATTTTGTTAAGAATTTCAAAGAAGAAGTCACTTGAAACCTAAAGAGTTTGGCTGTGCTACTTTTGAATAAACTGTGTTTGGAAGAGTAAGTTTGGATGCTGTCCATATTAAAGAGGGCAGGTATAAGTACTTGATTGTTGCCAGGGATGATTTGTCTGGTTGGGTTGAGGCAGTGCCTCTGGATAATTTGACTGCCAAAAATGTGGCTGAATTTTTGATGAAGAAATGGGTGTTTAGATATGGGTTGATGAAGCTAAAGACTGTTGATTTGGGCCAGAGTTTGAAGCTGAATTTAAAGAAGCTGTGGAAAGTATTGGCTCTAAAGTCAGGGTGGCTACACCTTATTATCCTGAAGCTGAAGGCATGGTTGAAAGAGGCTATCAAGTTTTCAAGAATGCTTTGGTGAAGATTTGTGAAGATAGTGCTGAAAAGTGGAGGCATTATTTACCCTTTTTGTTATTTGCTGATAGGGTCACTGTGAAAAGGACAACTGGCTATTCTCCTTATGAATTAATTTTTGGGCAGAAAGCTGTTCTACCAGTGGATTTGGAAGCCGTCTCTTATCTTGGATTTGATTGGGATGATGTGTGCTCAACAGAAGATTTTCTCTGTGCCAGGATGCAACAGTTGGAATGTAGAGAGGAATGTCTAGAGAAGGAATACTTTAAAATGATAAAGGTAAGGAATCAATCAGTCAGATACTGGGATAAGAAGTTGGCTCATAGACTCATGAATCCCTTGAAACCTAATTGTTTGGTTTTGGTGTATAATAGATTTTTGGAGAGTCAGTGGGGAAAAATAGTTGCTGACAGATGGAATGGGCCATACAGAGTCAGATCTCAGGTGTCTGGAGGTTCTTATGTTTTGGAAGAGTTAGATGGTGCAGTCTTAAAGAAGAGAGTGGCTTCTGATCAGGTGAAGTGATTTTACCCAAGAGGCACTAGAAGTGAAGAAGATTGACTCTGCAATGAGGATAAACTATGGACCATTCTTAAATTTTGGATTTTGGGTATGCTGTGCATCTGTTTTTCTGGAAACCTTTTTTTGTTGGAAGGTACCCATGGGAGGGGCTTCTAGATTTGATTTTGGAAAGTGTGGGGGTAACTGATGGGCTGGCTTTTCTATAGACAGTTACCCCAGATTGTCTGTTTCCAACCCCTCCTCTTAATTTGGTTTAACCCTACTATTGGTTTCTCTTCACATTTTTTAGTCCTCTATGACTTTAAACTGGAAATTCTTTTGGTCTTCAAGTGCTGGACTCTTCATGCTTATTGGTTTTGGTTTATTATGTTGGACATTGTGTTTTTGTTAGAAAGTACCCAGGGGGGGCTTTTAGATTTTATTTTGGCAAATGTGGGGGTAACTGATGAGCTGGCTGCTTTGTAGAACAGTTACCCCATAATGTCTGTTTCAAGTATCTTGTTTGTCCTAGTTGAATCCTAGTTCTGGTTTTTTTATTCAGGTTTCAAGTCCACTATGACTTTAGACTGGCTTGGGACTGGTTTCATTGGTTTATTTGGATTGGTGGTGGATCACTGGTGGTCTCCCATCATTTTTACTTGTTGGAGGGAGCCCACCCAGTGATCATATCCTTGGACTGGGCTTTTAATGGAGCTGGACTTTTTCTTTTTTCTTTCTTTGTTTTTGTGTCTATGGTTGTGTTAGATAGTAGCTTTAGATTATTTTCTTTTTTCTCTTTATTTCTTTTAATTTTTTATGGGGCTATTGGGATATAAAGAGGGAAAAATCACAAAATTATATTATATGGTGTCATCACATCAGGGTCACCTGGGTGTGGGCAAGAATTGGTGGGGAAAGGCTCATCAATTGGCCAGGCAATGCTATTTTCTTTTTTATCTGTTTTTCATTTTTATTATTTTCTTTAAGTTCTAGTTTTTTATTTATTTCAAATCATTAAAAAATTATTTAAAGGTGTATCCACATGAAGGTGCACTTGGATGTGGGTAAGGTATCAGGGGATAAGCTCTTTAATTGTTTGGGGATACCATTTTTAATTATTATTTATTTCATCTTATTATTATTCATTTCATTTTAATTTCTCAGCTCTCATATTTAGTTAGGCAATTTTGTTTAATTATTTTCAATTTTTTTTAGTATGTTAGTAGTTTAGTATTTATAAATAAAAATTAAAATTAAAATTAAAATTAAAATTAAAATTAAAATTAAAATTAAAATAAAAATTAAAATTAAAATTAAAATTAAAATTAAAATTAAAATTAAAATTAAAATTAAAATTAAAATTAAAATTAAAATTAAAATTAAAATTAAAATTAAAATTAAAATTAAAATTAAAATTAAAATTAAAATTAAAATTAAAATTAAAATTAAAATTAAAATTAAAATTAAAATTAAAATTAAAATTAAAATTAAAATTAAAATTAAAATTAAAATTAAAATTATAATTAAAATTAAAATTAAAATTAAAATTAAAATTAAAATTAAAATTAAAATTAAAATTAAAATTAAAATTAAAATTAAAATTAAAATTAAAATTAAAATTAAAATTAAAATTAAAATTAAAATTATAATTATAATTAAAATTATAATTAAAATTAAAATTAAAATTAAAATTAAAATTAAAATTAAAATTAAAATTAAAATTAAAATTAAAATTAAAATTAAAATTAAAATTAAAATTAAAATTAAAATTAAAATTAAAATTAAAATTAAAATTAAAATTAAAATTAAAATTAAAATTAAAATTAAAATTAAAATTAAAATTAAAATTAAAATTAAAATTAAAATTAAAATTAAAATTAAAATTAAAATTAAAATTAAAATTAAAATTAAAATTAAAATTAAAATTAAAATTAAAATTAAAATTAAAATTAAAATTAAAATTAAAATTAAAATTAAAATTAAAATTAAAATTAAAATTAAAATTAAAATTAAAATTAAAATTAAAATTAAAATTAAAATTAAAATTAAAATTAAAATTAAAATTAAAATTAAAATTAAAATTAAAATTAAAATTAAAATTAAAATTAAAATTAAAATTAAAATTAAAATTAAAATTAAAATTAAAATTAAAATTAAAATTAAAATTAAAATTAAAATTAAAATTAAAATTAAAATTAAAATTAAAATTAAAATTAAAATTAAAATTAAAATTAAAATTAAAATTAAAATTAAAATTAAAATTAAAATTAAAATTAAAATTAAAATTAAAATTAAAATTAAAATTAAAATTAAAATTAAAATTAAAATTAAAATTAAAATTAAAATTAAAATTAAAATTAAAATTAAAATTAAAATTAAAATTAAAATTAAAATTAAAATTAAAATTAAAATTAAAATTAAAATTAAAATTAAAATTAAAATTAAAATTAAAATTAAAATTAAAATTAAAATTAAAATTAAAATTAAAATTAAAATTAAAATTAAAATTAAAATTAAAATTAAAATTAAAATTAAAATTAAAATTAAAATTAAAATTAAAATTAAAATTAAAATTAAAATTAAAGTATTTTTTTAATTGCTAATTATTAATTGTTTTCTTTATTTATTATTTTATTTATTTTATTTTATTTTCTGTTTTCAATAATTTAATATTGGGAGGAGGAAGATTCTGGAGGTTGATTAAGATTGTGTTGATGTTTTTGTTTTTTGTTAGGGTTGGTGGATTCACTGTGTTCTTTAAAGTGCATTCTGCTCTAAAGATGGTATGGGTTGTAATGGTCTGGAACTGGCTTGGAAGGTAGTTTGTTTGGGAGGAAGCAGAAGAGGCTCGAATACAATTTCGGAAGGTGTGCTTAATGGTTCTTGACATCTTCCACTGGTCATTCAGAAGTTTCTTTCTTAGTGTATTTTCAAACCCATTCAATGGTTCATGAAGAGCAAAAGCCTTTAGAATTTTCAAACATATGATGCTTAGGGTTTTTTTCATAACCTCATCATCCAGGGTTAAAGAAGTTTCAAGAGGTTGGCCAACTCCAATAGTAGTCTAAGGAGGAGGGGTGCCATCTAAACAAGAAGAATTTTGCTCTGAAATTGTTTTTGTTGATGAAATTGGATGAAATATTATGGTACTTACAGATGGGAAGTTCTTCAAAATTTTTAGCTGTAGGGATATGGACTTCTGAAGGGATGGATAGATTTCTGTTTTGAGGATAGGCCAGAGATAAATATGGGTTGTCTTGATATTCTTCCATTGGGTGCTGAGAAGGTGAATGGGGATGGATCTTTTCCTGGGGCCTAGCTGGAGAAGGAGATTTGATGTTGGTGTTGTGGCTATCATTCATATCCTGCTCAGTTGTATTGGTTGCTGGTGCTAAAGATTCAAAGTTGCTGTAGGATGGGGAAGGTGAAAGTGATCTAGGGGCTGATTTTTGTCTCCTGGATGAAATTCTTGAAAATTGAACTGTCAGAAAAATAGTTGGCAGGTAGAAGAGAGGTGTAGTTTTTTCTTCTAGATGGAGTAGGTGATTTCTGGGTTGGAGCAGTTTTGGTAGCTCTGGTTTGTTCTTGGGGAGCTCTAGAACATCTTCTAGAAGTTTGGGAATTTTAGGCATTATTGGACCTTGAACATTTTTTCTGAATCGCTCTGGGAGCACTAGGAGGTTTTTGTGTAGAAGTGTTGTTAATATTTAGATAATTTTGGCTGCTTTCTGGTTGATTTTGGAAATTTAGAGCCTTATTTTTGCTTTCTAGTGAGGCCGGCGAGCCTCCCATCATTGGGTGGGCTTCCTGGAAGCAGTCTAGGAGCCAAGGAGTTGATTTTGAAGCATTTGGAGCTAAAACTGAAGAGATAAAAGCAGAATTTTGAGAAGATAAAGCTTGACTTTTGGAGAGAGTTCTGGGGACTGATTGCCTGGATATTCTGGAAGGAGCTGAAGATAAAAAAGAAGAGGCTGGACCTAAGTCTTGTGATCTAGTAGGGGATCTGGAAACATATTTTTGAGAAGGTGAAGGTGGAGGATTAGGTTAGTTAAAATCTCTATCACATATTTTCTTTTTGGAGTTACAAGAGTCACAAGCCCTGTTGTATAGTTTGGCTTCTGGAGTTGGTAGAGTGAAAGTGTAGGGTGTGCACATGTGGATGCACTATTTGCAAACATATTCCTTGGGAGCAGTGAACTTAGGGAGAGTTGATGGGTCAAAATTAGGGGATACAAGGTTTGCCATTATCTGTGGTAGAACAGGAATATAAAAAAGGAAGAGATAAGAAGAAAAAAAAATTCTGTGATTGGTAGAAGATAAAGTGGATGTTGAATCTCAACATTTTGAATAGGGGTGTATATGCATTAGTCCATCAAGACTTTAAACTGAAAATTGGTTCTACAGTCCATGAAGACTTTAAACTGAAAAATGTTTCTATAGTCCCCAAAGACTATAAACTAAGAAATAAGTTTTTTTTGGTGTTGATTTTGAAGATTGGAAGATGGTATCCACAGGGGGAGCCTCTTAGTTTAGCAAAGGTAAGTTGTGGGGTAATTGATGGGCTTGCAGCTCTATATACAATTACCCCAGAATGTTAGTTTTTTTTTCTGTGTCTTAATGTGGTTGATCTCTGGTTCTGAGTCTATGATTTAGGTTCTGAGTCCCCCAAGACTATAAACTGAGGGTTTTTCTTAGATTCCCCCAAGACTATAAACTGAGGCTTTTTCTTAGAGTCCTCCAAGACTATAAAATGAGGATAGTCACCCAAGACTTTAAGCTGAGGGTTTTTTGGTGGCTACATCCTATAGAGAGTATGGTAATATTTTCTTTTATAAATCAAACTGAAGAACCTTGTTGAATTACAGAAGAGATTCAAGAGATGAAACAAAATGTTCAGAATTAGGTTTGAACTGGTGGATGAGGTGTATTCTTTTCTCAATGTCCTGTGGATCTTTAGCAGGAGTGGATTGGAAGTAGTTTAGTATGAGATGTTTTTTTTGAGAAGAGTGTTGTTAAAATTTGGCCTTAATGGTGGACAAATGATTGGGTGTTTGTGTTTCAATGGCTCCCACATTGTCATTATCACTGTCCAGATGGAGATGAACTGGAAAGTCATCAGTTTTAAATTTGGTATGGAGAAAAATTGGTTTAGCCAGTGTTTTGAATAGTGTTGGAGCTCTTTTTGGAAGGGTGCATTTTGTTGATTAGTCTAGGTATCGGGATGGAAGGCCTAGATCTTTTGGTTTGGGTGGAAGATGGACCAGGTTGAGGTGTAGATGATTTTAATGAAGAGGAAAATGGGCCAGGTCTGTAATATTGTTTCTTTATGGGGTGGCAGGCATCATAAGACGTCTGGTAGAGGTGAAGAGGTCCAGTCATTGCACAGATGAGGTTGTTGTCAATGCAGTACTGGCAGGGGCCCAGGTAAGAGGCAGGTGTGGAGAGGATTTTAAACATGGTTGTTAGCGGATGAAGAATGGGGAAATTCTTGATTGGAGGGAGGATGTGGTTTTACAAAGCTGGGTTGGCCTTTGGAGTGTGTATTTGGGGTTTTTTGGTATGTAGGGTATAGTTGGGGTTATGGTGTTTTTTATTGCTTTTTTGTAGATGTTAGGTGATTAGTTGTGTTTTTGGAGGCTTAATATAAGGTCACTTATTATGTCTCAGCTTAATGCCCTTTTTTTTCTCTTCATTTTGGTATTTGTTGTGCATGATTAGCTTATTTTTAAGTGTAGTTCCTGTTTTTTGTTGTTTTATAGAGAATTTAAGGGCTTTAAAGTGTCCTCCAGCCATTGGGAGGCCCACCCGCCTGTGCATGTGGATGCACCTAAAGGCACTTTTATGCATGTTGAAAGTTGGGAAAGATGGATTTGGCTTGGAAATGGCCAGTGTGGTCTGTGTGTGAGAGATTAAAGAAAGTAAAAAAGGGGAACTGTATTTATCATCAACCATCTGGGATATCTGGAATCTCTGTGCTTCAATGTTTTTGTGTTCTTTGTGGAATCTTTTGGATGGGTTGTGAAAAGTTTAGTTCTTACTTGACGTCAACTCTTGTTACTGTTTCTCTGGTATAGTCTTGCAAGCTATATCAAATATCTTGCTGTCTCTGGTTTAGCTTTGCAAACTATATTGAGTATATTGCTTTCTCTGGTGTGGAAATCACTCTAAATTTCAGTTCTTTGGTGTGATAGTCTGTCTGGGACTAATTCCTTGACTTATCAGGAAGTCAATTGTGTTGGAAAGGAGTTTTAAAAAAATCAAGACTCAATTTACATTAGCAGATAAATCTCAGTTTATTTTTCTAAAGAGACAGGGGATTTTCTCTCTGGTTTCTTTCCAACCCCCTTTCTTAAGGCCTATAGCTGGCACTATAGCATTGTCTACACTTTTAAATATTTTTTTCATAAATTTCTTTTTTTAAGCATTAGAATCAGAAACAGAATAAATTTAAATATAACTTTTATTTTTAAAATTATCATTTCCACCCCCTTTCCCTTTGTCTAATTCATCATCAGATTTCCCAACACCATAACCACTATTTTTTACCCTATTATCACTAGTAAATAAGGTTAGAAGTTTAACCTCTGTCTGTAGGAAAGAAATAGAATCATAACAAATATTATTTTCATGTGAATTAATTATACTAATATTTTATTGTTAGTTTTGATAAGATAATTGAAGTTTATCCTCTTTTTGGAGGCCATAAAATATTCCAACACTAATATCACCACTACCTTACCAATTTAAATTTCAACTTTTATCCAACACAATTCATCCCATCTTCCACTTTAAACCATTTCTAAAACTTAAAGAAAAACTTCATAAAGATAACAGGCATACAGAAAATTTTATCACATAGTGACATTCCAAAGAAATATCAACAGAAAATAATTAAGAATCCACTTGAATTATCTCCAAGTAAGCTGACCTATTTCAATCTGGGATTTATTCTTGGGGAGATATTGAAACATTAGATCAATCAGCCTTTTCTACCCCAAAAAACGGGGGACTCCATAAAAATTCTTGAAGGAATTAAAGTAATCCAAAGTAATCCAGCCATTGTTTAAGATATTTTATCCCCATTTTTATAAAATTAAATTTTTTATATCCCTTGGTAGAATTCTATAAATGTGCCCCAAGGGAATTTCTACCAATTCCATAAAACTTAAAAATAAATCACTAAAATGATTCCTACCAAAGGACAAAAATAATAAATCATAATTTTCCGGAATAAGAGTGCATCTGATTCATACACCCTATTTTCTAACACCTCCACACTCTCCAATAGTGCAGGGAAAACAATATCCACCTTTAAAATCACTTCTTGAGATTTAACCAAATCCTACATACCTATACCAAATCCATAAACCATATCCAAATATTCATTTCAGACATTCTCTACCTCTGAAGACAAAACCTGAGGGAAATTATCCTCTGAATCCAACATAACATCAACTGACACAAAATCCAAAAGTTCTTCATCAGTGAAATAAATATCTTCATCATCTACAGAAACAGCTGATTCCAGAACAAATTCATCTTCCAAAACTGTATTTTCAGGTTTAGTGAAATCTTCTGGAATTACTGAGTTTAAAATTTTCACACAAGCAACCTCTTCTACCTCTTGAGTCACCAAAGTGTCATCTTCATAGTTAAAATCAACATAATTAAGAGTGTCCAGATGTTCCAAAATAACTTTCTTTAGCACCTCCATACCAGGAATCCTAGTTTCTCCATCTGGGAGATTCTTCATCAAATTAAAATTAACAAGCACCATCAAAAAATCTTTTTCAACATTTTCCCCCAAAGCATCCCAAAAATCATACTTTGATTCATCTTCATGATATAAAATTGCATAATCCAAAAAATTCCCCAAAGCCACCTGGAATTCAACCATAAACTGATGATATTGACCTAGAGATGCTACACCACCTTTTGATTCCCATTTCCTAGCTATATCCTTGAAATCCTCCAATCAATAAACCTTTGGCCACCTTTTTTCCATTTTCATCTTCAGCTTTATCCAATCTTTCCCTTTATAGCCATCCATAACAATAACCTCCTTTTCCATCTCTCTGTCCACAATAAACAACCTTATCTGCTTCACCATATCCAAAGTTAAAGCACCATTAATTTCAGAAGCAGTTTCATACCTATATAAAAAACCTTCTAAATCATCACCAGAAAATTTGGGCCCATCCCAAGATACAATCCTTACTGATACCTTAAAAGTTACACCAGCAGCCAAAAAACCAGATCAAATAGCAATAGACATCCCAAAAACATAAGATTAAACCGTTAAAATAGAATAAGAATTTATTAAATAAGCCTATTTCAGGCTAAACATGCTCAAGTACCAAGTAAGAAAACCTCTTTTTGGGTGCCACCAATGTAGAAAGATTCTTACAGTTACCTTTCTGCAAGAAGAATCCAAGGGAGTGAGATAATCAGAAGAAAACCCTGTACCTTGAAGTAAAATAAGATTTCAATATTAATTAAGCTTAAAACTTTACTTGATTGTAAATTACTAGCTTAACAATTGCTTTATAAAGTTTACAGATGTAGAATCAGTGTTCTTTTAATGAGGGAAGGAAATAATACAATGAAGCTGTACTTAGAAAAGTTATTAAAAATATTGAAAATTATGTTTTTATAAAGCTTTTATTTTTTTGAGATATGTTTTTATGAAGCTTTTATTTTTTTAAGTAGTATAAATTTATTTAAACTTTAATTTTAGTGCTTGATTTTGCTTCAATGCTGTATTGTGGGATAATTTCAGTGTCAACTTGGAAATAAACATCATCTATTTTTCAAAGTGCTATAATGTTACAAAATGTGCTTCAGATAAAAATTTTGATTTTATTATTTTTCAAGAAGTGAATTAAATAGGTAGAAGTGGTACTTCTTCATAATTCTGTCAGTTTCAAATTGAAAAACTATTATATGATATTTATTTTGTAAAAAAGACACAATAGGCACTTTAGATTATTCCCATGTAGCAAAAGAGCTGTAAAAGCAATCATATTTTGATTAAAAATAATATGATTCCATATTTAAAACAAATAGAAAAAATATTTCAATTCTATGGTTCTGAAAAATAAATTATGTGAAATTTTTCAGGTACACTTTTTAAGTCTTTAGAATAAAAGTTTTTATTGGAGTAATTCACAACCGAACACATACACACAATTCTAAAATTATATATATGGGTTCATTATCTATCAATGACTTATTTGAATAATGATATTCATGCTGATTGGTAGGTCTTATATGATTTTTCTATTCAATTTCTAAGTGTATGAAAAACAATCCCTTTGATATTTTATTTAAACAGAAGAATTCATAAATCTTCTTGAAATTGGCCTTATCACAAAGCAATACTGGAATGAGTATATTGTTACAAAAATTGATTTAAATAGCATTATTTCAAATATTCATTACATATTTAAAACAGAAAATAAATATTAAAATATGACTTTTTTAGGGATTTATATTTTTTTAAAAGATATTTACTTATTTTTTATTTTAAAAAACCACCAATTTTATCATGTGAGACACTATGCAATATAGGGGGTAGACTTGCTAGCAAGTCCTCAACCTGAACTCAGATAGAACTCAGATGAAACTCAGACTTAACTCATACTGAACCCATACTGAACTCTAATTGAACACCCACCTAAAACTGTTTTGCTGAGTGGTGTTCATCCCTGATTGTATGGTTCCTTTATCAATAGCTCAATGTGTGTTCAAACTGTGGTGAGTTTGGGTCCAAGGTTGTGGACTTGCTAGCAAGTCTTCCCCCCATATTTTGTGGTGAGACTTTCATTCAACTTACAAATATAAGTCTAAAAAATTAATATGAAGCTCTGAAGACTCTATATGATGTGTACCTATAGCAAAAAAAATTTTTTTGAAGTACTTCAAATTTAAGCAAAAGATCTAATACCTTTTTTATATAATATAGTTGTATATAATTAATTTTAAGTTATTTTCTTAATCTGCCATATGGAAAGAACTCATATCATAATAATTTATGATCAACTTAGATTTATTTTTAATATTATATTTTATCAAAATGATTCTTAATTTTTACTTATTTTCATAACTTCAAAGTATTTAATAAAAATATTTTGATATAAAAATTTAATTATTTTTATACTTAAAATACCTAATAAAAATTCTAAAAAAATATAAATTTTTTCATGGCTTAACTTAGCTTGAACCACACTTGGAAACAGGATTGAATTGAGAGTTCAATCTAAGTTCCACCAAAAACATGATAAATATTTTATTGAAAATGTATATAGTCATTTCAATGAATAAAACTAGTAAAAGAAAGGACTCAGAAATTTTTTTCTGTTACTGAATAGATTATCATAAAATTATTGGGGCAGATATATTATTAAAGTTTCTTAAATTTGCAGCTATTACAGTCAATTATCCAGTTATATATAGTAATCAAAAAACAAGAAATGAATCTAAATGGTTATATATGTAGATAGTTCTTTTCTTAAAACTTTACTTGAATTATTTAATTTAATTCAAATATTTTTTTAATCTAACCAACATATTTTACTATTACATTTAAAAATAAATACAATAAACTCATAATATACATAATTTCAATTGTTTAAAATTTCTTTAAATGTTTTGTTTTAGTTTTCAAATTTTTGCTACAATTTCCTATTATATTTTTTATTTATATCATGTATAATCACCACAGGAAATCTGGGGGTGAACTGCTAGAAGTTCCCTCTATTTGAAACTATCAGGAATTTGTCAGGAAACTGTTGGGAAACCATCCTGAAACTTTCAGAAATATTTTTTTAAATCTGATGAAAAAACATTGAAAAAATAAACTGTCACAGATTGAATCCAGAACAATCCCTCCTTGAGCAGAGCTTAGGAACCACATTGAACATCAGTTAATCTCAGGTTTGGCAAAAGGTTGAACAACATCACTTATCATACCTTAATATTCAAATATTAAACTTGAATATATGTTGCGTGTATGATATAGATGCATATGCATTTGAATTTGCATGGTGGATACTTATTGCATGTTAAAAATTGATGTGAAATGCCTATCCAAAGTGTATGCATAATGACTATGAAGAATAAATATGCATAAAAAATATGCATATTGAATATTCATAAAAATATGCATATTGAATATGCATAAAAAATATGCATATTGAATATGCATTAAAAATATGCTTATTGAATATGCAAAAAAAGGTGCATATATGTATATGAATAAAATATATTAATATGCATATAAATCTGTATAATGAATATGCATATGCATATGCATAAATATGCATAATGATTGAAAAATGCAAAAAAATGATGCTTAACAAGTATATTTTATGCATAAATAGAAATATGCAATATGAATTCATATTGCATACAGATAACACTGGCGAACCAACTTGACCAAAACTCATACTAAATTTTCATTCTGGACTAAAGGTGTGAGGGAAGGAAGAAAAACAGTCTGACATTAGAAAAATGCTACATGCACTCATTTTGTAGCAGAGCAAATGAGAAGTGCTGAATTATGGTTGGTGCCCATAATTTAGTATGATATCATAATTTTATTCAATTGTTTTCAATATTGAAAAGACTTTAGGTTGGTTGGTATGGATCTAGCTGTGCCAGGGTCTAATCTAATTATTTTAACGATTTCTTAATAATTAATGGGTTTTAATACAAAAACAGGTTGTATTTTTTGTGGGATATTGGATATGATAAGGTCTTTTGTAAAAAAAACTTATATTGTTTAAAAATATTCCTGAATCAGATCTGGGATAATCACTACAAAAAATTGTAGTACTGTGGGCAATAAAATATATGCACAAGCAGTAAAGAAAGGACTGAGTGAACCCTTTTTGTGCAGTGGGAATCATTAGAGTGGAATTGTGGATGAAAAATATAATTCATTATAAACATTTTATTTAATCAAAAAATTTATAATATTAAAAAGAACTATTGATTAATTGGTATTTGACCTTTGTGCCTCACTCATATTTATCATTTGATTGATTTTTTGTCACCATTAGGGGGTGTCAGTTCTGGCAAATCCGCACTTACAAATCCGCACTTAAATAAGTGTGGATTTCCAAAACACACTAGCCCCAATACTGGTGGATTTCAAAAGTGAAAAAAGTCACTTATTTCACTCAAATCCGCACTTTCTCAACCAAAAGTGCTGATTTCACCATCAAGTCCCATTTCACTGATTTGTCAGCATCATCCCATTCATGCGCAGCACTCCGCAGCATAACACTTCATAACTCAAAACATCGTACATCACTTACATCTTCATATCATATCATATAAGAGTTTTACCTTCCTCACTTTCAAATCGTGATAAATTACATAAAGCAATGACTTTCAAGGCTCTTGAACTGCTCTTGGACTATGATTGCAATTCTGATTCTGATCTAGAAGAAGATTTTGTCTTTTTATCAAAAATGGCCACGAAACGTTACCTTCTTCCCAGAAAGCCTCAAGTACTTCATACCCCCAAGTACACCATCCAAACACTTCTTAACCTATCTACACCCAGTTTTGGACAGCTGTTCAGGACTTCTCAGGAATGTTTCCTTAAATTGCTTGAGCTTATTCAGGATCATCCCATATTTCACAATAATTCTCAAAAAGAACAACAACATCCTTCAATTCAATTGGCCATCACACTATGTCATTTGGGTTCAAATGGTAATGGAGCCGCTTTGAAATGTTTAGAAAATGTCTTTGATTTAGGGTATGGTTCAGTTAACACTTATACCAAACAATATATCACTGCCATCAACTCCTTGTAATCTCAACTTCTCACCTGGCCAACAAAAGAAGAGCGACTTGAATCATCTCAGGTTATGCAAGCAGAGGGCTTCCCAGGATGTATTGGTTTTGTTGATGGTACTGCTATTCCTTTGAGCCAGAAACCTGCTCAAGGTGGAAACAATTACTTTCACATTCTCGTCAAAAATTTTCACCAAAATATTTACAAGTCAAAAAAATTCTATATCTGTTTTAAAAAATTGGCAATACTCTCCCCTGCATTATATTGAAGCAAGGGGTGGATATCACCAAAATTTTTCTAAGTCATCAATTTCACATGTCAGATTTGAAAATTTGGCAATACCCCCCCCTGCATTTTATTGAAGTAAGTGGTGGAAGTCATCTAAATTTAATATAATTACGTAAATTATTAAATAAATATCTAATATATATCACTTTCCCTAGTTTAAAGTAATGACAATCCCTCAAGCCAAAATGCAGACCAAGTCTAGAAACAAATGTTTGGGACTTTCCACAGGTATAGGCTAGAGGAACCCCATGAAACAAATAAATGTTATCATGATTACCATTTATACAACACAAGGTCGTGGGCCCATTACTTTAGTTGAGGAAATTGATACATAAAAAATATTTATTAAAAATTTATGAAAAAATATAAAATTTTTGATGACAACTCTAATCCCCATACTTTTTGTATCTAAATAAAGTTTTTTTAAATTGATTAACTTTACCTTATTTCATTACCTTATTGATTCTTTGAATCAACTTATGACTGATTTGAAATCAGCAACCAAAATGTGTTAAATCTTGACAGGATTCCAAACCAGGAGGAGCTTTGGTCGTTTGATGATTATCCTTAGAAGAATTCCAAATAGTTTCGATGATACCATTTCCCAAACCAAAATAAATGATGCACCGGTGGTCTGGAAAATATAAACCATGTCATTTGATTTTAGCTGGAGATGGTATTTGTTAACCAGTAATCGGTTTGATATATGAGAATATACCAAAAATAAGAAAGTTGGTGTCCTTGGTATTGGTGTGAATTTTATTGTGAAATCCAGAATGAGTGATAATAACATTAGAAAATAAAAGATATTCGTGGCTGATATCTTCCCATTTGGAGTCACACCAATTCGGTATTCCAAATTTGGTTGCAAGTTCATGATTTTTTTCAAATGCTTTATTGCAGTGCTTTTTGAGTCGAAGAGCAAGAAAAGAGTTAAAGGAAGGTAGAGTGTCCCATAAGCAAAAATCTTCATCTTTTTGAGCTTTAGTGATATTCTTGAGCAACGAATAATAATTGAAATGCCTAGATAATAATCATATAAGAGTTTCAGAATCCTTATCCTCTAAAATATGAAATATAAAAATGTGAAATAAGACAAGTGAAATTTGGAAAAAAGGCTCAACTTCAAAGGTCAAAATCTCAGCAACCACTGAACCTAATTCAAACCTGTTTGAGGGAAATGAAAGATATGCTTTAGTAGAATCTTCAGTTAAAGGACATGTGATTTAAATAAACCTAACCCTAATTTGTTACGTAAAGAATGAAATAAAAATTTAATTTGGGAAAAAAAAGGCTCAACTTTAACAGTCAATATCTCAGCAACCACTAAATCAAATTCAAATCTGTTTGTGAAAAATGAAAGGTAGCCTTCAGGAGAATCTTCAGTAAAAAGAATATTAGATTTGAATAAACCTAACCCTAATTCCGAGTCTGATTTTCAAAATTTTACAAAAACTTGAAAAGTGGTAATGAAGATGAGATCAAAAGGAGTTTTATAAGTTCACTGTTATCCAGATAAGAGTCATACATATATTCAAGTAGGAACTTTTCATAAAAGGAATGAGATATCATATAGGCATGAAAAAAAGGAGATGAAACTTACCTTGATTGAAAAGTAGGAAAAATAGAGTGAGAAAGATTGATGTTGGAATTGTGGGGAAATTGAATATGGAGTAAGTGAAATGCATAAAGAATGTGCAATGTATGTGTTTCAATGAAATGGAGCCAAAAAAAAGTGAAATAAGGGAAAGGGGGGATAATGACCATGCCAAGGAGGGATGAAGAGTAGGGTGATGGAGCTAAAAAAGAAAGTAAAGAGGGAGAGAAAAAAAAGGTTAATTATACCATTGAAATCCAAAATAACCACTTACAAAAAAAATTTAGATAAAAAAAATAAAATAAACAGAAAAAAACAAAAAAAATTATAATAGTAATCAAAAAATCAAAAAAAAATAATAAAGTGACTTACCTGGAGAGATGAGATGACAATATGAATGAAACCAAATTGTTTGAGGGATGTTGGAGGAGAATAGGAAAAGGATATGAGGGATGAATGAAAAAAAAAAATCACTGACAAAATATGTGATTTCAGAAAATATGCGATTTCATGTTGAGCTGGTGAAAGAAAACCAATGAGCCATCCAAAAAAAAATTTTCACCGTAAATTCCAAAAAAAAATGAATATGCAACAAACCAAAATACAAACCCAAGTGAATAAAGCACACAAAGAGGACATTTGGAGAGTACAAAATGGTATGGGAAAGAAAGGTATGATGTGGCCAACATGTGGTTTTGAAAAAAAAATCACGAAAAAAGTGCTGATTTGAGGTCAGAACTGACACCCATAGAAAAAAGATTAAGAAGTAGAAGAAATAAGTAAAAAAGAATGTAAACATACCTGGCCAAAATATTGAAAATTTCAGGAAGGGGTGTGTGCCGAGGATTGATGGGTAGGTAGCGAGGAAGGTCAGTGTGTCACATGTGACAGGGATGGGGTAAGAAAGGAAGGGATGTTTTGTGGCCTAAATGTGGTTGTGAAAAAAAATGGGAAAAAAGTGCTGATTTGAGGTCATAACTGACACCCTTTTTTGAAATAAGTGAATTTTTTGCAAAATTTAAGTGCTGATTTGTAAGTGCTGATTTGGTTTGAAATCCGCACTTAAGTTAAGTGCAGATTTGCCAGAACTGACACCCCCTATTATGTTATTAATATTATAAGTATAGCAAAAACCCGCGTGCCCAACGCATACCGGGTGATGTTACACCTTTTATAATATTATTAAATAAAGGTAAAAAAATATGAAAATGATTTGTTTTATAAAAAATAAATTGATATCCAAAAGCAATATGAGGGATAAAAAGGTAAAATTAAAGGGATCAAATATGAAATAAAAAATTAAAGTAAAATTCCTGCCATCAACAGCAAGTAGACATGATGGGGTGAACGCCCACCAGCGGCACTAAACTTGGACTATAATTTCTTTTTTTTAAAAATAAAAAAAATCTACTTGAGCTTTACCAAAACTTCAGGATGACAATTTTGCCATATCAAACAACTTCTAGTGCAATTATTGAAGAAAAATTTATTTTCATTGCAATAGAGAGAATTGATCACATCAGACTGCATGTGACCAAAAGTGTCCAGCACAAGTTCGGCCAAACTTGTGCTGGACACTTTTATGATGGAGGGTAGCTAGGGTGGAATTTTTCTTCAGTTCATCTGGTATTTCTTATAAACATTTCCACTGCTATTTGATCTTTGTGCCTCACTCATATTTATCATTTGATTGATTTTTTGTCACCATTATGTTATTAATATTATATGTATATCAAAAACTCGTGTGCCCAATGCATACAGGGTGATGTTACACCTTTTATAATATTATTAAATAAAGGTAAAAAAATATGAAAATGATTTGTTTTACAAAAAATCAATTGATATACAAAAGAAATATGAGGGATAAAAAGGTAAAATTAAAGGAATCAAATATGAAATAAAAAATTAAAATAAAATTACTGCCAACAAGAGCAAGTAGACATGTTGGGGCAAATGTCCACAAGTGAGGCTAAACTTGGACTATAATTGCTTTTTTGAAAAACAAAAAAGTGCCAATCTGAGGTTTAACAAAACTTCAGCAGAACCATTTATCCATATCAAACAGCTTCTAGTGCAATGATTGATAGAGAATTAATCACACCAGACTGCATGTGACCAAAAGTGTCCAGCACAAGTTCGGCCAAACTTTTGCTGGACACATTTATGACAGAGAGTAGCTAGGGTAGAATTTTTCTTCAGTTAATCTGGTATTTCTTATAAACATGTCCATTGGTACTTGATCTTTGTGCCTGAATCATATATATCATTTGATTAATTTATTGTCATCATTATATTATTAATATTATAAGTATAGAAAAAACTCATGTGCCAAATGCATACCAGGTGATGTTACACCTTTTATAATATTATGAAATAAAAGTAAAAAATATGAAAATGATTAGCTTTACAATAATTTAAATAGATATTAAAAAAAATAGAGAAATAAAAAAGTAAAATTAATATCAAAGAGATCAATTATGAAAAACAAAATACTAGTAAAATTCTTGCTCTCAAGAGCCAGTAGAAGTGTTGAAACAAATGGGAGCCATCAGGGCTAAATTGTAATAAGTGACCTTTTTTTTAAAGATAAAAAATTATACACCTGAGGTCGGGAAGAACAACAGGTGGATGATTCAGCTAAACAAAATTACTTGTAGTGAAGTTTAATAAAAAAATGTTTTTTGTTGCCATAGAGAGAATTGATCCCATCTGACTGCACATGACCAAAAGTGTCCATCACAAGTTTGGCCAAACTTGTGCTGGACACCTTTATGATGGAGAGTAGCTTGGGTGGAAATTTTCTTCATTTCCTTCATCTTTTATTTCTCATAAACATGTATACTGGTATTTGATCAGTCTGTATATTTCATATTTATCATCCAATTAATATTTTATCACCATTAAATTATTAATGTTATTAGTATAGCAAAAACTTGTGTGCCAAATGCATACCATGTGAAGTTATACCTTCAATAATTTTTTAAAATAGACATAAATAAATATGGAAAGGATTAGTTTTACAAAAATTAAATAGAAATTTAAAAGTTAAAAGAGGAATAAAAGAGTAAAATAAAAGTCAAAGAGTTCAAATATGAAAAAAATACTAGTAAAATTCCTGCTATCAAGAGCCAGTAGAGGTGTTAAAGCAAATGGGAGCCATCAGGGCTTAATTGTAATAAGTGACTTTTTCTTTAAAGATAAAAAATTATACACCTGATATTGGGCAGAAAAGCAGGTGGATGATTCAGCTAAACCAAACTACTTCTTGTGAAATTTGATAAAAAAAATTTTTTATTTCTATACAGAGAATTGATCCCATCTGACTGCACATGACCAAAAGTGTCCAGCACAAGTTCGGCGGAACTTGTTCTGGACACCTCTATGATGGAAAGTGGCTGGGGTAGAATTTTTCTTCAGTTCATCTGGTATTTCTTACAAACATGTCTACTGGTATTTTATCTTTGTTCCTCACTCATACATATTGTTTGATTAATTTTTTGTCTTAATTATATTATTAATTATATAAGTATAGCAAAAAATTGTGTGCCAAATGCATACCGAGTGATGTTACACCTTTTATAATATTATTAAATAAATCTATGAAAATATTAAAATAATTTATTTTTAAAATTATTAATTGATATCCAAAAGCAATATGAGGAATAAAAAATTAAGTTAAAGGGATCAAATATGAAAAAAGAAATACAAGTATTATTCCTAATATCAAAGGCCAGTAGAGATGTTGAAGCAAATGAGAGCCATAAGGGATAAATTGAACTAAATTGACTGTTTTTTAAAGATAAAAAACTGTGTATCTGTGGTTTGGATGAACTCTAGATGGATAATTCAGCTATATCAAACTACATCTAGTGAAGTTTCTTATCAAATAATTTTTTTCATTGCCATAGAGAGAATTGATCCCATCTTACTGCATCTGACCAAAAGTTTCAGCACAAGTTCGGCCAAACTTGTGCTGGACACTTTTATGATGGAGAGTAGCTAGGGTGCAGGTCTTCTTCAGTGCAACTGTTATTTTTTTAAAACATGTCAACTGGTATTTGATCTTTCTGTGTTATTCATATTTTATTATCTAATTAATTTTTGTCATTAGAATATTATTAATTTTATTAGTATAGAAAAAATTTGTGTGCCAAATGCATGCCATGTTATATTACACCTTTTATAATATTATTAAAAAATGTTAAAAAAATATGAAAATGATTTCTTTTCCAAAATTATAAATTAATATCCAAATGTAACATGAGTGATAAAAAAGTAAAGTAAAAGAGACCAAATATGAAAAAGAAAAATTCAAGAAAAATTCCTGCCTTCAAGAGCCAGTAGAGGTGTTGAAACAAATGGGTGCCATCAGGGCTAAATTTGATAAAATTTGATTTTTTTTAAAGATAAAAGATTTTCCACCTGAGGTTTGGAAAAACCCAAGGTGGATAATTCAGCCATACCAAACTACTTCTAATGTAATTATTTAGCATTTTTTTAATTTAATTTCCACAGAGAGAATTGATCCCATCTGACTGCACCTGAACAAAAGTGTCCAGCACAAGTTCGGCCAAACTTGTGCTGGACACTTTTATGATGGAGAGTAGCTAGGGTGGAAATGTTTCTCAGTACATCAGTTTTTTGTTTTTCACATTTCTATTGGTTTTTTAACTTTTTTTTATCATTCATATTTATCTTATAATTAATTTTTTGTCACCATATATATTATTAATGTTTCTAGTATAGAAAAAACCTGCATGCCAAATGCAAAATCGGTGATGTTACACCTTTAATAATATTATTATATCAAGTTAAAAAAAATGAATATGTTTAGTTTTTAAAAAAATAAATTGATATTTAAAATTTAAAAGAGTAATAGAAAAGTAAAATGAAAATAAATGGGATCAAATATGAAATAAAAAATACAAGTAAAATTCTTACTATCAAGAGCCAGAAGTGGTGTTGGGACAGTTGGGGACTCCTAGGTCAAGACTTGGTCTAAACTTACTTTTATGTATAGCTAACAAATTTTGAACTGAGGTTTGGACAGACTTCCAGGGGACAATTTTACAATATTAAACATTCTTTACTTCAATAATTGAGTGAAATATCATTTTAATTGCCATAGAGGGAATTTATCTCATATGACTTCATGCAACCAAAAGTGTCCAGCACAAGTTCGGCCAAACTTGTGCTGGACACTTTTATAATTGAGAGAAGGCATACAGCAAATCTTCTTAAGCTCAGAAGAGATTTCTTATAAACATTTCCACTGGAATTTGATCTTTCTGTGTCATTTAAATTTACCATTTGATTAATTTTTTGTCATCATTATATTATTAAAATTATTACTATAGTAATAACTTGTGTGAAAAATGCATACCAGGTGGTGTTCCACCTTTAATCATATATTCTATAATAAAGGTATAAGAGTATGAAAATTATTTATTTTAAAAATTAAAAATTGATATCCAAAGCAATATGAGCAATAAAAAATAAAATAAAAGGGATAAAAAAACAAAAAAAAATCTAAGGAAAATTTTCACTATCAATAACAAGTAGAGGTGTTAGATCAAATGTGCACCACCAGGGCTAAACTAGGACTATATTTTCTTTTTTGTTAAAACAAAGAAAGTGTCCTGATGAGTTTTGAAAAATCATCAGGAAGAAATTTTGGCAATATCAAACTACTTATTGTGAAATGATTGAGCAAAATGTCATTTTCACTTCCATAGAGTAAATTTATCCCATCTGACTGCATGCAACCAAAAGTGTCCAGCACAAGTTCGGCCGAACTTATGCTGGACACTTTTATGATGGTGAGTATCTAGGGTGCAGGTCATCTTCAGTTCATCAGGTATTCCTTATAAACAAATCCACTTGTATATGATCTTTCTGTGTCATTCATATTTATCATTTGATTCATTATTTTTCACCATTATACTATTAATGTTATTAGTATTTAAAAAACTTGTAAGCCAAATGCATACTGGGAGATGCTACATCTTTAATAATCTTATTAAATAAAAGTAAAAAAAATATGAAAAGTATTAGTTTTACAATAAATAAATTGATATTTGAAAGCAAAAAGAGGAATAAAAAAGTAAAATAAAAG
This sequence comes from Hemileia vastatrix, assembly GCA_030280995.1. Classification (NCBI taxonomy): domain Eukaryota; kingdom Fungi; phylum Basidiomycota; class Pucciniomycetes; order Pucciniales; family Zaghouaniaceae; genus Hemileia; species Hemileia vastatrix. Next base: position 21,908,371 of record JASXTE010000004.1, on the reverse strand, counting down.
TGATTAAATTTGAAATTAAAAATTCAAATAAAATTTCTGCCATCAAAGATAATTTGAGTTTTCAGACCAAATTTGCACCACCAGTTCTAGATTTGGAATATATTTTCATTTTTTTAAAATTAATAAAAGTGTCCAACTGAGGTTTTCCGAAAAATCAGGAGGATAGTATAGCAGTATAAAACTACTTCTTGTGCAATGATTGAGCAAAAATTCATTTTAACTTCCATTGAGTAAATTTATCCCATCTGACTGCATGCAACCAAAAGTGTCCAGCACAAGCTCAGCTGAACTTGTGCTGGACACTTTTATGATGGAGAGTAGCTAGGGTAGAATTTTTCTTCAGTTCATCTAGTATTTCTTACAAACATGTCTACTGGTATTTTATCTTTGTTCCTCACTCATAAATATCATTTGATTAATTTTTGGTGGCCATTATATTATTAATTTTATAAGTATAGAAAAAACTCATGTGCCAAATTCATACCAGGTGATGTTACGCCATTTATAATATTATTAAATAAATGTATAAAAATATGAAAGTAGTTTATTTTAAAAATTATTAATTGATATCCAAAAGCAATATGAGGAATAAAAAATTAAGTTAAAGGGATCAAATATGAAAAAAGAAATCCAAGTAATATTCATACTATCAAATGCCAGTAGAGATGTTGAAGCAAATGAGAGCAATCAGGGATAAAATTTACTAAATTTACTTTTTTTTAAAGATAAAAAATTGTGCACCTGTGGTTTGGATGAACTCTAGGTAGAAAATTTGGCTATATAAAACTACTTCTAGTGAAGTTTTTTATCAAATAATTTTTTTCATTGCCATATAGAGAATTGATCTCATATGACTGCACCTGACCAAAAGTGTCCAGCACAAGTTCGGCCAAACTTGTGCTGGACACTTATTTGATGGTGAGTATCTAGGGTGCAGGTCTTCTTCAGTGCAACTGGTATTTTTTTAAAACATATCCACTGGTATTCGATCTTTCTGTGTTATTAATATTTTATTATTTGATCAATTTTTTGTCACCAGTATATTATTATTTTTATTAGTATAGAAAAAAAACATGTGCCAAATGCTTACAGGGTGATGTTAAACTATTAATAATTTTATTAAATACCGTTAAAAAATTATGAAAATGATTTGTTTTACATAAAATTAATTGATATATAAAAGAAAATAAAGCGATAAAAAGAAATAGGTTGAATAAAAGGGATTTTATATGAAATTCAAAATTCAAGCTAAATGCCTACTTTCAAGGCTCAGAAGAGGTGTTGGATAAAATGGGCACCATCAGGAAGAAAATTTTACTTAATTTTATTTTTTGAAAAACTAAATGAAGTTTTCAACTGATTTTTTTCCAATATTTAGTTGGACACTTTGTCTATATCAAATTACTTCTAGTACCATGATTGACCAAATTAAATCCTCATTTTCATATGCAGAATTGATCCCATATGGCCGGACCAGGCCAAAGGTGTCAACCACAAGTTTGAGAATTCTTCTGGTGGACACTTTTATGATGGACAGTAGAAGGGTGCAAGTCTTCTTTAGTTAATCTAGTATTCCTGATAAACATTTCCAGCTTATTTTTGGCCAAAAATCAGGTGGAAAGTTTGTCCATATCAAATTACTTCTAATGCCATGATTGACTAAAAATTGATTCTCATTGCCATATAGATAGTTGATCCCATATGACTGGATCTGGCAAAAGTGTCACCACAATTTTTGATAAACTTAAGTTTGAAAATTTTATGATGGAAAGTAATTGCAAGTCTTCTTCATTTCATCAAGTAATCCTCATAAAAATTTCCACCTGTATTTTGGCCAAACTTCAGGGGGACACTTTGGCCATATTAAATTAATTCTAGTTCCATGTTGATAAAAAACTCATACTTATTGACATATATAGATATTAAACCAATCAGACTGTTCCTTTCTAAAAGTGTCTACCTGAATTATGTCTAAACCTCAGTTGGACACTTTTATGATGCAGAGTAGCTAGGGCAAAAGTATTCTTCAGTTAATTTGGTATTCATAATAAATTTATCCTCATGAAGTTTAGCCTAACTTCAAGTGGACAATTTTGGAAAGCACCAGTTAGTCACTATCCATCAAAAAAGTGTTCACCAAAATTTTGGCTAAACTTGTGGTGGACCCCTTTGATCAGCCACAGTCAGATGAGATCAACTCTTTAGATGGAAATGAGGATGATATTTTGGTCAATCATGGAAATAGAAGTAGTTTGATGTGGCCAAATTATCCCCCTGAAGGTCAGAAAAACCTCACAAGGACACTTTTTAACAGGGAGTTACTGAGAAAAATCCATTTATCAGAAGGAAAATTTTTTATTGGATAGATGCCAAGGTTTCATATTTGTGTGTTATGGCCAGTATTAATTTTGAAAGTGTCTGTCCAAGCAATTTCATTGCCCATCATGACACATTTTGTTTTAAATGTTTCAAACTGTGTGATACAGTATTAAGATGTCACATAGTATAATTAAGTTCTATTAAGTGCCCTCCTATGATGCCTAAATTTATAATTTAATATCTTACATAATAATTTATTTTATATAAATTCATCAATATTTTAATTTATTATCAAATTTAATAGAGCAAGTATCCTGAATTATTATATATGCATAAGCTTAGGTTAGATCAATTTGTGCTCAATTTGTGCTCAACAGAGGACCAAAATCAAGTTCTGGAGGATCAACTTGTGCATAATTTGGAATCAGTTGATATTCTGTCTATAATCAATCTGAGAATAAATGTACTTCCAATACAATTTTGTATATTTTTATAAAGTGAGAATAACCCTGGAATAATAAGAGACACTCTGGAGTTCAAAGAGAGGGGATTGCTAGCAGTTCACCCCCAGATTTTCCGTGGTGAATCATTAGAAGCACAATGTCAATTCTTCTGTAAAAAAGTAAAATAGTATTTTCATTACCAATAATTTTATTATATTACTTTCTTAGTCTTAAAGTGCATTGTAAATAAAAAATATTAAATAAAGATGTATAAACTATAGGTTTAAGTTTAAAAATATCAATAAAAGATAATTATCAATCATTTCTCATATTGGCAGAATAGAGCTCTAGATTGAGGGGGTGGACTCTGATTTTTTCCAAAAGAATAGAGTAAAGTCTCTATTTTTTGCTACCTCAATTGAAAACCTCTCAATCTCTCCACACAAATTTTTCTACCTTGTCATTTCTGTTAATTCTATTACCACCTCCCACCCTTTTATTGCCCTCCTGATACATTTTCTACACTGTCTAAGCTTCGAAATCAAAGTTCAAGCCCTCCTCACTATTCCCCTACACACTATTTTCACTTTTAACAAAACTCCACCCCTTTTGCTACCATCCTCATCCCTCACCACTCCTTTCTTGCCTCTCCCTACCCTACCCCACCCCTTTAAACCTTACCCTATCTATTTTTGCCTCAACTCCACCACACTCCTTTTATAACTAATTAAAATGCTTTTGATTTCAACACCTATTTTTTCACTCTTCACCCCAGAAATTCCCCACCAAACCCCAATCCACCCTTTCAATTTTCAACCAACCCTTATGGCTTTCCAAATCACCCTCTTTTCTGCCTATAGAGTAAAAGGGGTTAGAAGGGGAGAAAAAGTAGTGATATAAAGAAAGTTGGGACAGAAAGTGGCGAAGAGGGGAATAAATAGGGTGCTAAGGGGAGCAAAATAAGTGAGGAGGGGTTTAATGGGATAATTAGGGGTGGAGAAGGGGGAATAAGGGTTTTGCATGGGACAGTTCTTGGTAGACTTAAATAAAATGTAAGAGGGAGAAAATTTTAGATGGGAGAAAAATGAGATTTAAAGTTTGAGGGAGGAAAGTACTTGTAAGAAACTTTTTGAAACAATGTAAGCATAAAAATTATATAATATATTATGAGACTTCAAAATTATAATGGCATGAAACATGCTAAAAAAAACTCAAAAATATTTTTCAATATTTATTAAACATAGATTTTATTCTCATAAAAATTGCATTTTTTATTCTTTTGATATAATAAAGATCATGATAAGTTATATTTTTAATAGAATCAGGCCCATTTCCTGTTTTAACTTATATAAATATGGGATTTAAATCAATCTTACAAATTGCTCTATTGACTAAATTTAATGTTAAATTATTTTAAAAAGTGTTTCAAATTCCACAAATGGTTTGAAAATGGATAAATAAATATTAATATTGATTGATATAATGAGAAAAGGTATTTATTTCTCAAATTTTTACTGATAAAAATTTAATGAAATATAGAAATTCAATAAATATTTCTTAATGAATAATTTCTTAGAATATTGGATGTTTTATCTATATATTCATAGGGTGAATACCCTATAAATTTTTGTGAAATTCCTTATAACTCAAAGTATCTGAGAGTTTCATTTGATTCAAAAAATGAAAAAAATTACAATTTTTTAAAATCTTATGAAGCCACAAGGCTAGATTGACAGTGGGTTTCATTTATTTATTATCCCTTCAACAAATCCTCTAATTCAAGTATAAATATTTTTAGAAATCTTAATCAACTATGGTTAAATGAAGGTTCAAATTAGTTTAAAGTTTTTTTCAAAGTAAATTCACTATTTCTTCATGATTGTTTCATCACTGCCTCAATGGGTGCTCAATTATATATAAATTACAGTTCAAGGTTGCAGACTTGCTAGCAAGTCTGCCCCCCATATTGAATGGTGAAAATATCACCTGGAATCTTCTAGAAGGTACAAATCCCTCAATCAATTTTTGACACAAGAATAACTCAGATTTGATGCCACACAACCTAGCATTCTCACTTTTCAGTGCACTGTCTTTCCAGAAGAGTTAAATCTGAGCTAGAACTGAATAAAATAAAAGATAGGGATTGGAAGCTGCTATTAGGTTCCCAAAGTTTTCTGGTGACAGAGTTTAAAAAAGTCTACCATTATCCATAAAAGTGTCCTATATAGATTGTATTATTCATTCATGATTGAAAGAAAGAGATATCAGATAGGCATGAAAAAAAGAAGATGACTCTTACCGTGATGAAAAGATATGAAAAAATATAGTGAGAAAAGGTGAAGTTGGAATGTGGGGAAATTGAATATGGAACAAGTGAAATGAATAATATTGCACTATAAATAGTTTCAAAAAAGAAGGCTCAAATTTTACGGTCAATATCTTAGAAACCACATGATGCAGCGAAGGATGTTAAATTCAGCTAGAAAAAGTTGATGAATCAAGAAATGAAAAGAAATGAGCTTACTGTGATGAGAAAGGTAAAATTTTTTGTCCAAAATTTTGACTAACAAAAATTTCAAAATTTCAAAAATGTGACAATAAAATGTTGCAAATTTCAGTGAGTGGTGTGTGCTGAGGATAGTTGGATAGAAAGGGTGATCTGTTTGGGAAATGTCACAGGGATGAGGTGAGAAAGGAAGATATGGTTTTTTCAACATGTGGTGATGAAAGAAATTGTGCAAAAAGTGCTGATTTGAGGTCAGAACTGACACCCATTTTTGAAATAAGTGACTTTTTTGCAAAATTTCAGTGCTGATTTGGTTTGAAAAATGCACTTAAATTTTGTGTGAATATTCCAGGACTGACACCCCCTAATTCTACTGGATTAGATTATCTTTTTACACCCAGGCTTCCACAGAAGAAACCTCAGGATTTTAATTTTGTTCACTATCCATTATTTGTATTTATAACATTTCATCCATGCTTTTGAGACTCAACATTGGACAGCCATCTAGAAGAAGGTGAAGAAAAAGGGATATAATAAGAATAAGAATATAAAAAAGAGAGAAAAAAGGGGAGAAACAAAAGAAGTAAAATAATGAGATAAAAGATATTATACTGACAGTAACCCACAATAATAAACTTAAAACTATTAACAACTTATGGAAAGTGATTTTTTAAACTTTTAAGTAAATTATTTTTCTCTCTACTTTAAAAAAAACAGCTACTAATATCAAGACTCTTAAAGAAACCTTTTAAAATAATTTATATATGTTTTTAAAAGGGAACCACACCTAGATAAAATTAATATATATAGTTAACTTTTTTTAAAATAATAAATTAATATAAGTGATAGGCTCTACACGGGGTTAACCAATGCCTTTATAAAGGAAAGTAGCCCTCTGAAGCCACACAGAAAGGTATATACAATGTAAAAAATACACTGAAAAATGTAACTTGATTCCAAGTAAATTACAAGGGGAACCCATGACAAAAATTAACAAAATACATAAGTAAGAGCCCAAAAACCCACCAAAATAGTTCCAAAAAACATTAAAAATTAGTGAGCAATTATTAAAGTCTGAGACATATAAAAATAAGTATTTTAATTAAAAAAATGTTTTATAAATTTTAATTAATAACTAATTTAAAGTGAAACACTTAAATATACTATTTTAACCAATAAAAATAATGTATTTAATTAATTTAGTACAAAAAATGAGTAATTTTTTTGAATCAATTCTATTAGTTTAATAATTATTTTAAATTGAAGAAAATAATTAATTAAGTAAAATTACTAATTTTTAGAGTAAAAAATTAATAATTTACTTAATAAAGTGTTTTAACTTATTTGATAATTTTAGGAAACAATTAAGTGTCAAAAAAGCGCCAAATATTTATGTATTAGAAGATATTAGATATAATATTTAATGCATATAATAGGGGTCATCAAAGTTAGAAATCCTCCATTTTACAAAACCTCTTTTTTCAATCAAATCAACCATGATTATTTTTTAAAATATGCCATATTGTACCCCCAAAACACCTTTTTACTAAGAATTAATTCCAAGTTTGTTGATTTTTTTTGTTTTATGAAATACCTTTTAAATAATTACACATTTCTAACTTTGATATTCACTACTTAATCAGTAAATTAATTGCCTTATAAGATAAATTTATTAATTATAATTATTATATAGATCTATACTTGATTAATTATTATCTTATAACTATTAAATACATAAAAATGTACACATATTTTCTAAAATATAATTTATTATATGTGTATTTAACTTTATAAATAATTTATATAGTAATAAGATTAATATAACCATTATTTTGATTATATTATAATAAGTTATTTATATAAATTTATTATGCAATACAATTTTAATTTAAATAAATAATAAACCTTATTTTTAACCCTCTTTTAGTTATAATAAATTAACATAATAATTACTGGATGACACTTAAAATCTAAATTTTGAAGTTTTCTCTGAACTATGACATGTCAAATTATTAGAAGCCATCATTTTTTTATTCTGGTATAATTTTCAGCTCTTAAGAGAATTTTTTTTCTCTTGATCATCTTAAAAATTCATAATATATATATATATCAAAAGTAAAATCATACCTTAAAAATCAATGAAAATTGTAAAAACACTTAAAAAATTTATAAAAATTTTAATTATCTGAGAGTGATTATACATGCTGATTTGAAGTCTCAAATGAGGCATCTATTGCAGGAAGTTGTGAAGCTATGAATGAGCTCCAGAATTTTGAACCATGGTATCAACCTCTTGATTAGAGAGTTGTGGCTGGAAATAAAAAATCTATGATTAAGAGGAGAAACATCCAGTAAACTACACATCTAGTTGTTTTTTGTCTCTGGTTGTGACCCTGCATGTGTTTCTTGCAATTACCCTTTCCAAGCCCAGTTCAACTTTTTCACCCTTTCTTGCCTTGCATTATTGTTCTTCAACTTCACACACTATCTCCCCCCTTATGTGCATCTAAGGTGAGTTCTTTCTACCCTTCCCCATTTTCCCCATTGCTCAAATTTCTTGATCATAAATATTTATTAAATTACTTTTTTATTTCCTTTCATCCTTCTCTGTATTCTCACTCCTAATTTTTCCACTTCCATTCTTCACTATCTCATTCCATCCTGTTCCTCTCCCAGAAGTATGAAAGATTAAGATGCCAATGGAAAAGAAATTAAATAAGATCCTTATGTTGAAGATCAGAAAATTGGTATTCAAATAAATTATTCCCCCCACTTACTTAATAAATATCTATTTTGGTTTAGGAATTTACCAAACTCTTCTTTGAAAATATTGAAAATCATGAGTTGTTTACCTCTTTTGATGTAAAAAAGTTTTATTTTCCAATTTCTATTTTTAATTAGGGGGTGTAGAACATGGAAAATGTGGAAATACATTATATTCATTTCTAGTCACAAAAAATTAGTAGTCACATCTATATTACGTCATCAATAGAAGGATATCTAACAGTAAAATTCAATATAATTGAAAGTTTATAAGCCATTTTTTTGATTGAAAAAAATTAGATTTTCAAATGGCTGATTTGAAATTTTTGACCCCCCTATTTTATGAGTGTGTTTTTTTGCTAATTATTATGTTACTTTTCTTTGACCAATCAATGTTCCCATTAAAATCACTCTTTTTTAGAAGTTTTAGCTACTGTTCACATTGGCGCTTCTCAAAATATATTCTCTACAAGGCCAAATGACTTGCTGTTGGACTTATTCAAGGAGTTTTATATGCCCATTGAATTTCAATTCAAGTTATTCCACTGGATCCAGATTTCAAAAGTTCTTTGTGGATCAACTAGTACTCAAACAATGGCTTTTTTTTGTGTTCTTGAATTTGAAATCTAAACCTTTACTACTGATTGAAGTGCCACCACACCCACTTATTACCCATTTCCAGCTTCTTCAGTGCCTCCTTCCCTTCCTTTTACTGGTAAGCCACCCCATTTACCACCACCTATGTTGATACCTCCCAAGATAGATATGCAATATAAATATACACCTACTGAGAAATATCCTCTTATTTTCCAAAAATCTGGCCAAACACCCCCTAGTCCTGAGCCACACTTGTGCAAATACAAAACCATATTCAGATACTTCAGATATATCCTCCTTGTGATCTTCCACTCAAATGGGATTTGTTAAGCCACCACTTTAACATGCTGCAGTGGTCCAAGTTGCTTGCTCTTCCATTTTTTACTGAGGATACCATTCATTGACAGTTATGAATTGAAATTCTTCTGGTTTAGATTTCAGGCTGTGTGAAAGTAGAAATTTAAGTGTCTCTGGATTTTAAAGAAAACCCTATATTTTCAAATACATCAGAATCAAAGAGTGAAGAAACACTGAAAAATAAGTTGTGTTCAGTTTAATGTCATTTCCCAAGCCAAGTTTATAACTATAGAGTATATCTTAGCCTTCTTCTTTGTCCCTTCCACCCTCCTTCCCCTTCTTATTGCATCCAATATCTTCCCTTCCCTCTCCTCTGCTTTTTTTCTTGCTTTCAGCCCCTCCAATATCCCATAATTCCTCTTCCTCTTGTTTCTATCCCCAACACTCCTCCCCACTTCTTCTTCCACATGCATCCTACCCCTTCCCTCACTTCTTTTTCCCCCTTATCTTGTATTCTGCTTCTCTTTTTCTCTTTGCTTCAAGATCCTGTCCCTCTTGCTTCTAGTCATTCCCCTTCCTCTTTCCTGCTGCCACAAAAATTTAAGTGATCCACAAATGAAAAACCTCAAAGTTAAAAATGAAAAAGTAAGGAAAAAATTACTAAATTAACACAAAATCAAAATATTCAAAAAAAAAGTATATTTGGAACAAGCTAAAAGTATAATTACACTCCAAAAAAAAAACTAAAATACTAATGTCAGCCAGGCTATTCCAGGAGTCCAGTAAATGATATATAACTTATAAAACCTTAAAAAGTGGGTAAGAATTGTATTTAATGAATATAACTTAATATTTTATTGCATAATGAAATTATATAAGTATTTTATTATATACAAGTGTTACATAAAATTTATTGGTTATATAAATTTTTATATACAGTTAAATTGAACATAATATAATATATTCTACAAATAATGGCGCATTTTTATGTATTTAATAATTATAAATTTATATTTAATTAATTGAAAAACATATATTATAATTATAAGTGTAAAATTGACTTATAATATATTTAAATTAATTACTTAAATTTATATATTAAATAATACCTCTCATATAATACTAAACAATAATTAATGATGCTTCTTTTGACCCTTAATTGTGTTAGAAAAAACAAATAAATTAATTTATACTAAATTGAGATTAATTACATGTTTTGTTGCGTCAAAGTATTTTTTGTTTCACTTAAAATATCCTTTAATCAGACTGTACCATCTGTTTGGAATTATTTTTCTCATAGTTCCTATGTTCCAATCTTGTTTAGTTATTCACTATTTTCACTTACTGATTTGGGAATTAATGATGGGAAAATTGGATCCTTAATTGGGGTTTTAATTAATTGTTTCATGTTTTTCTCTATATTGTTATGTTTCATTTACTCTTTGATATATTTGTTTTATTCTATTCTAATCATTGTATTTACAAATATAGTAGCGCTTCAGAGGACCCATTGCCTATAAAAGGGCCTTGGATAATCCCCTGTAGCCTCATCACTTATTAAACACTCAACAAATTAAACAACTATTTTATTACGTTTATATTTTTTTTATTAGTAATACAAATCTAATTAAAAGTCTATATAACAAATTGAAGGTTGCTTTAAGTCTGATAGTAATTAAAAGTGTTTGCCGCGCAGAACCCTTACATTAAATAATATTATTATTAATAAATACTAAGCTTTTGTCATCTCTCAAAGTTGCTCGCCATTGTTTTCCCTCTTAAATAAAATTAAAATACTATTACAAATTATACCTCTTATTTTCCCTTGTCATCCTCCTTCTCCCCTCCTTTTTCTCCTATTTTTCTTACCTCTTCTAGACGACTGTCCGACAACTGAGGGCCTTTCCAAACGACGACAACGATCGAGCCTGGCGACGAACGACAAAACGCATGGACCACCTAGCAAAAACAAAACTTTTGCAGCGACTGTGTTTCAAACTTGGGTTCGACATCTTAGGTTTATATAATATTAATTTTTATATTATTTTGAAGTGATTTTTTGATCACTATAGTAAGTTCACCTTTGCGCCTCTCACTCATATTACTATATTTTTATTGCAATAACAGTGATTGTGGCTTAATTGCTGATTCACTGAGTGTAAGTGTTCAATTTTTAAATTTTTTTTTTCCTAGTTGACCATTATAGAGTGTTAAATCCTCTTAGTCCTAGAAGAATTGACATTTTTTTATTAATACAAATTGAATTATTAATTTAATTTTTTTTATTATTAATTATTGTTAATTTTGGTTGACTTAAAAGTACATTGTGCTTGGTCCCAAATATATTTCCATATTTAATATTGGTAATTAATTGGTTGAAATTAACTTAATTGTTATTCCAAATTTAACCTTGCAATCCATTTTTTTTAAATAAAAATTAATTTTTTTAATTATTACTTTATATTGAAAATTATTTTTTCTATAATTTAATTAATTATTTTTTTTTTTTTTGAAGCAGTTATTGACTAACTTTTATTATTTTTTTATAAAATAAAAATTAAATTATAAATCTTCCCACTAGTATGTCCAACAATTTGGCAGAAAAAATGGATAACATGCAAGTGGATGAAATAGAAATTGACTATGATGCTGACACTGTAAGTTCTTCTAAAGTTGGTCATAAAAAATCTTATGCTAACACAAAGAATTCACATACTGCAGGATGTGGAAATGACAGGAAATGCAAACAAACCAAACCCCCTTCCCCCAGTACCACAGAAGGAAGTAAAGCCTCTAGTGCCTCAAGAAGGTCTTCCAAAAGGCTTCAAAATAAAAAAGCTTCCTCTACCACAACAAATCAGCAACCTATCCAGTCATATAAAAGAGTTGAAGACAGAAAATATGACGTACAAAGAAAAGGTAGACACATTGTGGGATCAGGTCCAAGAACTCAGGAACCAGATTCAGGCCCAGGCCCCTCCTCAGTTGCCTCCCAATCAGCCTCAGTTTCAGGCTCAACCTTCACAGCCACCCAGCTCAACCATCCAAAATCCAAATACTATGGAAGTAGAGCAATGGAAATGGGATTATCTAATGAGTCACTACCAACAGAATGTGCAACAACCTCCTCATCATCAGCCTGGCCCATCCAGAACACCCAATTTCCATCCACCTCCTCATCCCTACCAACAAGGCAGGAGAAAGAAGGCCCAAGCACAATCACAAACCCAGTCCCAGGGGAAGTTTCCTCCTCTTCCATGGTAAGTAATTTGGTTGATAGTCACTTGGGTATGTTTTCTAATAAATCTTCTTCTGCAGGTAATATTATTGAACATGGTGAAAGAACAGTTAAACCTGTTAAAAGACAGCTTCCTGTAACTAGTAGCCCTATTGATGTAATTAGCAAATTGTCATTTGATGAACCTTTACATTTAACTTCTACATCTTTAATTAATCCTTCTCTTGCAATTAAAAATGATTCTGTTCCCCCTGAAATCTATACCTTAATTGAAAAAACTTCTGAGGAAATATTGAAAGATACCCTTGATTTTAATATTGTGAAAGACAAACATGTGAGAGATGTGTTAATCCATGAAAATGATAGATTAAATAATTTACACTTGCAATGTAAAGTGAGTTCTTCTGTACAAGATACAGCTTATTTAAAAATCAAAGAAACCTTGAATATTGTTATTAGTCAACAAAAACAAATAAGAAGTGACCATAGAGCTATCTCAGACAGAAATATCAGTCTACTAAGACCTTGAGTGAATTGAAACCCCTTATTGAGGAAAATTATTCATTCAAGAATGAAATAAAATCTCTGCAAAATGAGTTTAAGAAGCTAAAAAATGATTTCCATGCACTAAGTACCAAACACTCAGTTTCTGAGGACAGAAATGTTCTATCTCTTGCAAAAGTAAATGACCAGATGTCTGAAATTCCAAGAATAAGAAACTATGTGTCTGACCTACAGGAAAAGTTCTCAACCTTAACCATCAATAATGAATTAAATGAGATTTCTGTAAATAAGCTGCATAAAAATAAAGGGAAAAAACCTGAACAAAGTTCATCCTTTCTTCCTCATATTTCAACCATTAAACAAACTGACAATGAGTCTGTAAAATCTTTTGCTACTAGCAAAAAATCTTGTGATGGTCATGCACCAGCTGTTTCTTTAAATAATGAAATTTCTGCACACCTGGCTAAACTTCAGGAATTATTAATAATGAATAATTCAAACCAAAAAGTGGACCATCCCAGTAGTCAGAAAAATTGGCATAAGTTAGACCAATATCCTACCTTTGATGGTGATTCTTCCTCTGATTGGCAACACTTTATCCAGAGAATTGATAATTTAAAGAGATCTTATAAACTACCTGATGAGGAAATTGTTTCTAAGCTAATTTCTTTATTTTCCAATGTAGCCTTGATGTGGTATGAATCTGTCCTCTTAGATAACAATCATTATACATGGAATGATTGGAAATCCTTGATTGAGAATCAGTTTGGTGGTTCAAAATTCAGGTTAGCTCAGCAGAGACTGTATGAGAATACTAGATATGTATCCTCCTCTGTTGAAAAGCCCATTGTTTTTCTGATGAAAATAACTAAAATCCTTAGAGCAATTGATCCAAAGATGGATTATGATATTTGGAGAGATAAAATCTTGTATAAATTACCAAGTTCTCTTAGGGATTTGATTGTTGCTAGAACTGAGCATGTAAGGGAAAATTCTTCTTTCATTAATATCTGTAATGAAGTACTACTCAACCATAGATATGAACCAAAGAATTACCTTAGTAAATCTTATAATGATCAGAATAAACCTTCTATAAAGCTCCCAGAAAAATCTGGTAAACCCTCTGCTCCAATTGCACCTAAAAAATATGCAACAAATACTTGTTATAAATGTAACAAACCGTGGCAGAAGGGTCATGTTTGTGACAAGAAAATTCATCTTGTTGAACAAAATGAAGACACTGATGAAGTTGAACTTGATGTCAATAATTCTTCCAGTGACTGTGAAAGTAATATCTCCTATGACAATGAATCTGTTAAAGATGTTTTAATGTTGGAACATGATGTCCATTATTTAAATAATATATCTGAAGATTGTGTATTGAATTTATCTTCAGTAGAAAATGCTGAAATAATTAAAGATATTACTAACAATTCTATTCCTATATCCCCTTTAAAGGCACCTGTTATCATTAATGGTAAAACTGTTGATGTAGTTCTTGATTCTGGTGCTGGAGGAAGTGTAGTATCTGAAAAAGTTTTGGCTTCAGTGGATAAGGAATATTTGAGTAAATTATTGCCTATAACTTCTGAAAAATGGAGAGGGTATGGTTCTACCTTATTTCCTATTGGCAAATACAAAACCTCTGTATTCTTCAAATATAATGGTGGTTTTGTCAGAGCTATTTGCGAGTTTGTTGTCATGAAAAATGATAATTTGAGCAATTGGTTTATTATGGGAAATGATATTTTAACCATGTTTGGTGTGAAACTGGACCCAGCAAATAATTGCTTTACATTAGGAATGAATGGGAAAAGAAAATTCAAAATTTCTTCTCCTAGACCTTCTGGGAATTTGTTGAAATCTTGTAACTCACTGACCCAATGTAAAGGTAGAACAACAACTGAAATGGATGATTTATTACATGAAATAAATACCGCTTCTTTTGGTGATCATTTGACTAGTGAACAAAAGGATTCTATTGTTGCCTCTATTACCTCTTTCCCTATGGCTTTTGCTCATGGTTCTCATGTCTTGGGAATTGTTCAGGAAGAGATGAAAATTACCTTATCCTTTAATTTGAGTGATATTCCTCCTTCCCTTAAGAAAAAACCATATCCTGCTTCTCCATCAAAAAGAAAAGATATTGAAGATAATATTGAAACATTATTGAAAATGAATATCATTGAGAAAGTGGATGTCACCCCCAAATATTGTGTCATCTCCCCAGTCTTGATTTCATATGAAAAAGATAAAGCTAGATTATGTGGAGATTACAGAGCTTTAAATACTTATACTGTTGATGATATTTATCCTTTACCCAGAATTAATTCAATACATGCTACCTTGAAAGGTGCAAAATTTATTAGTTGTCTGGATGGTAATAAAGGTTATCATCAAGTTCCAGTTGAGAAAAATTCTCAAAATTTTTTGCTTATTGCTACTCATATGGGAATATATAAGTATGTTAGGATGCCATTTGGCCCTAAAAATGCTCCTTCAGTTTTCCAGAAAGTCATGGATAACACTTTCCATCAAGAAATTATTGAGGGTTGGCTCATGGTTTATATTGATGATATTATTGTTTTTTCTAAAACTTTTGATGAACATATGATTCACTTGAATAGAGTTTTCCAAAAAATGGATGAAATCAATATGACCTTATCTTTAAAAAAGTGTAAATTTGGTTTTCAATCTTTGAAAGTCCTTGGCCATGTTGTGTCAGGCTTACAAATTTGTGTAGACCATAATAAAGTTGCTGCCATTCAAAATGTGAAAGCACCAACTTCTGTAAGAGAAATCCAAAGTTTTTTGGGTATGTGTGGCTATTATAGACAATATATTAAAAATTATCAGGTCATAGCCTTGCCTCTTACAAAACTGACCAGAAAATATGTTGCTTTTCTCTGGAATAATGACTGTCAGAAAGCTTTTGATACATTGAAAAGTTGCTTAATGACAGCCCCTATATTGGCTCTTCCAGATTTTAACAAGCCATTTGTCCTTTATACAGATGCTAGCTTTATTGGTCTGGGTGCTGCCCTTCACCAAAAGCAAATTATTAATGATAAATCCTCAGAGGTTGTAATTTGTTATATTTCAAGAACCTTAAGAAATAGTGAATTGAAATATGGTGCCACTCAATTGGAGTGCTTAGCAGTTGTTTGGGCTCTTGAGAAACTTCATTACTACTTGGATGACCAAAAATTTGAGTTGGTAACTGACTGTAGTGCTGTGAAATCTCTCTTAAACCTCAAAACACCTAACAGACATATGTTCAGGTGGCAACTTGCTGTTCAAGAATACAGAGGAAGGATGAGTATTATCCATAGAGCTGGAAATGTTCACTCTAATGTTGATATGCTCTCCAGATTGCCTCTTCCAAATAATGACTCCAATCCTTCTTATGTACCTGAAGATGATACTGTTCATATACATGGTATATTTATAGTTGATATGGAAGAAGAGTTATTACAGTTAATACTGGATTCATATGATAAAGATTCTGATTTAAATAAATTAGTTACTATTTTGAATGATCCTAAGAATGCTTCAATTCAAGCATTAATAAAAACTCTTCCTGCAAAGTACCAAAATTCTGTAAATAAAGGAAAGTTATCTATTGAAGATGGTTATATATATTATAGAAGGAAGCTTACCAATGTAATTGTTATTCCTCCTTCAATGAAAGAAACTATCCTCAAACTTTGTCATGATGACATATTAGCTGGTCATTTTGATCTTGAAAAAACATTGATTAGAATCAAAAACACCGCATGGTGGGCTAATATGTCTGAAGGCACAAAATTATATGTTGAATCTTGTGATTCCTGCCAAAAATCTAAAAGGTTAACAGGTAAGAGAGCAGGGTTATTACAACATATTGAAGCACCTAGTGCTCCCTGGCAAATCATTAATATGGATTTTGTCACTGGTCTTCCTGTTGCAGGTAAAGACAGCTTTAACTCTTGTTGGGTAATAGTGGATAGATTCACAAAAATGTGCAAATTTATTCCAACCCACAAAGATGTATCCACCAAAGAATTAGCTTTCTTATGGTGGTCTTACATGTTTAATATTATTGGTTTTCCAAAAGCCATTATCTCTGATAGGGATCCAAAATTCACTTCTGAGTTTTGGACATCTTTGATGGATATTTGTGGCTGTGAGTTAAAATTGTCTACAGCTCACCATCCTCAGACTGATGGTCTAGCTGAAAGAATGATTCAAACTCTAGAAGATATGATTAGAAGGTATTGTGCCTTTGGTTTAGAATATAAAGACAATGACAGATTTACTCATGATTGGGTCACTCTTTTGCCTGGTCTTGAATTTGCATATAATAGCACTGTTCATTCTGTCACTGAGAAAAAGCCTTTTGAGCTTTGGTTAGGTTATGTCCCAAACACTCCTGCTCAGATTCTCAATAATAAATTGCCTAATTTGGAACTACACCCTGGTGTTAAATCTTTTATGCAAATGCAACAGATATGCAGGAAACATGCTCAGAGTTGTATTGATAATGCATTTGAATAAGAAAAGAAACGATGGGATAAATCCCATAAAGAATACAAATTTAACAAGGGTGATGAAGTGTTGATCTCTACTGTACATTTCAATTTACAAGGTAACCACAAATTAAAAGATCCTTTTGTAGGACCATTTGTTGTTAAAAGAATGGTTGGTGATAATGCAGTAGAAGTTGTATTGTATTCTCCATATGATAGGAAACATCCTGTCTTTCCCATTTCTTTGCTTAAACCTTATACTTCCAACAGTGACTTATTTCCAAAAAGAAGAGGAAGACCTAAGAAGAACCCTCAGGAAGTCACAGAAACAGCAGAAATTGATAAAATTCTCAATGATAGAATTATCACTTCTGAAAGAGGTACTGAATATTTATTGAGATATAAGAACAAATCATCTGAAAATGATGCATGGATACCTGGCAAGGAAATTTCAAATCTGCCTGCTCTGTTGAAAAAATACAAAAAGAAAAAATCTTAGCATTTTTTTTATTGTTTTTTTAGAGTGAGGGAGTGTCAGCCAGGCTATTCCAGGAGTCCAGTAAATGATATATAACTTATAAAAGCTTAAAAAGTGGGTAAGAATTGTATTTAATGAATATAACTTAATATTTTATTGCATAATGAAATTATATAAGTATTTTATTATATACAAGTGTTACATAAAATTTATTGGTTATATAAATTTTTATATACAGTTAAATTGAACATAATATAATATATTCTACAAATAATGGCGCATTTTTATGTATTTAATAATTATAAATTTATATTTAATTAATTGAAAAACATATATTATAATTATAAGTGTAAAATTGACTTATAATATATTTAAATTAATTACTTAAATTTATATATTAAATAATACCTCTCATATAATACTAAACAATAATTAATGACGCTTCTTTTGACCCTTAATTGTGTTAGAAAAAACAAATAAATTAATTTATACTAAATTGAGATTAATTACATGTTTTGTTGCATCAAAGTATTTTTTGTTTCACTTAAAATATCCTTTAATCAGACTGTACCATCTGTTTGGAATTATTTTTCTCATAGTTCCTATGTTCCAATCTTGTTTAGTTATTCACTATTTTCACTTACTGATTTGGGAATTAATGACGGGAAAATTGGATTTTTAATTGGGGTTTTAATTAATTGTTTCATGTTTTTCTCTATATTGTTATGTTTCATTTACTCTTTGATATATTTGTTTTATTCTATTCTAATCATTGTATTTACAAATATAGTAGCGCTTCAGAGGACCCATTGCCTATAAAAGGGCCTTGGATAATCCCCTGTAGCCTCATCACTTATTAAACACTCAACAAATTAAACAACTATTTTATTACGTTTATATTTTTTTATTAGTAATACAAATCTAATTAAAAGTCTATATAACAAATTGAAGGTTGCTTTAAGTCTGATAGTAATTAAAAGTGTTTGCCGCGCAGAACCCTTACATTAAATAATATTATTATTAATAAATACTAAGCTTTTGTCATCTCTCAAAGTTGCTCGCCGTTGTTTTCCCTCTTAAATAAAATTAAAATACTATTACAAATTATACCTCTTATTTTCCCTTGTCATCCTCCTTCTCCCCTCCTTTTTCTCCTATTTTTCTTACCTCTTCTAGATGACTGACTGACAACTAACCAATTTATTTACTTATAACTGAATAAAAAAGGACTAATTATATCAAATTAAAACATAAAAATATATATTTATCATAAATATATCACAGTAATCAACTTAGCTACTTTAAAGAAATTAGATAATATATATTTAACAATTTTAATAATATAAAAAATAAAATAAAAAAGTACACAAAAAACATACTTTTAACTTGTAGGCCTCAATCTTTTCATTCTGACCATACTTGTAAGATTCTAAAAGTGCTCCTGGCTACCAAAATGAGTATTTTTAATAAATACCTCCTTGGAAAACAAATGATGAGCTATTCTAAACTCAAAAAAACCTAATTGAAATAAAAAGAATTGGCATTTCTAGTGATTTCATGTTTAATTATAAATTATTTATTCTTTTAAAAATTAAATTCAACATTTTAAAAATAAACTGGAGCATATAATCACTTTAAAATTAAAGGGAAATCAATTCATATTTTTGGATAAAGATGGAAGAATAAAGGCAAACTTGACACCAGTATTCAATAAATCTATGGATATTTTGATCTATGTGAAATGAATACTACTGAAATTCATATTTTTTATTATTAAATTTGTGATTATTTACCCTGTTTTATTTCAGAGTATTTAATTTTCTCTCCTTTCTCATGTTCTAGTGGATAATATAAATAGTTAATTAATTAGTGATCACCTCATTCATTATTTTCTTAATAATTTTTTGGTGTAGTTATTAGGTTTTCAGGAAATGATAGCATTAGTGATTGTATTTTTGGTTTGAATCTGATATAAGTATTCCCTTTTTATTAAATTATAGGTGCATACACTTATTTTGTTTTTATTTTGTTTTTGGGAAGTGACTATATTTTTAGTTTTTTTCAACTTTATTGATTTGTTCATTATCTTGATTTTGTGTTTCCTTAGTAATTTTTTTCTTACTTTATTATTTTTAACTTTGAGATTTGTAATTAGTGGATCACTTTAATTTTTGTGTCAGCAGGCAAGAGGAAGGAAAGAGGAAGGGGAAGGGCAGGAAGTGAGAGGGAGAGGGAGAGGGAGAGGCACTTGAAGCAAGGGGAAAAGGAGATGATGAAAGCAAGAAAAGGAGGAAAGAGAAGGGAGGGAAAGGGTAAGAGGTAAGAGGAAGAAGAAGGTGAGAGAAGTTTTGAGGATGGAGATAAGAGTAAGGGGAAGTGGAAGTAGAGGATATTTGAGGGACTCAAAGCAAGACAAAATGGGAGAGAGGGAAGTGGAGAGGTTGGATGCAAGAGGAAGGAGAATGGGAGGAAGGAATAGAGGCAGAAAGTGAGAGGAAGGGAGAGTGAATGAGAGTGTGTTAGTCCATATATATTTCACTTAAAAACTAGTTAGAAATTCTTGATCATGTATGTGACATAATCTTGATTAATTATGAGATTGGTTATAATAAAGGAGAAAGTGAGAAGAAAAGAGTTTATGGATAATAAAAGGGGGGATGGGATAAAACAAGGTCATTCCAAGGTATTGAAATGAATAACAACCAGGGGTTGAACATTTAAGTACAGCATCATTCTCACTCCCAGAATGAACCATTTATCACTAACTACTAGCTTACCTGTAAGTATGGCATCAGTCTCAGTCCCAGAATGAGCCAGAGAAAAAGACTGGTGCTGCTATGGTACACATCTTGCAGGAACACAGCAAATGTCTCAGTTTGCATCAAGTAGAAAAATGGGGCTACTATGAAGAATTTTTACAGGATAACAACTAAGGAGTCTTCAAAAACGCAGGAAAAGAAGACTCTCTGCACACAATTCTTTAGGGGAATTATGAATATACAAGCCCCGGCAAGTAAAAGAGAAAGTAAAGTGCATAACAGAGTATAAGGCAAGTGTATGATACTTACTTATGGAAGCCATGACTAGCGCTAGAAACATACTATGGATTAGGGAGAAGTGTCAAGCAAGGGTAGGATTATCAAACTTAGATAGATTTGATGGTTCTTAAATGTAAGCTATGTACACTCATTGCTGATAGAACCAGTAGGAAAAGGCAGCACTATAAGAGCAAGAAATTATTGAGTGGGGTTAGTATGTGGTGTTTTATAACAGGAAAAGAAAAGTAAGACTCAAGAAAGGGAGGGGTACTTACTTAGTGTGGAGGTTTTCACAACTAGTGCATACTCACAAGGAAATTGTGGTTGGTTATAATAAGTATGGAAGGTGGTACAGTACTTATTATGAAGTTAGGAATCTTAAATAATATAGGTTATGCACAGATAGGTAAAGCATCAGAAGCTAATAGTAGTCTTATTGATTTGAGTGCTATTGTAACCAGGTTTATGCTAAGAAATTTACTTAGCTTATTGATATACTTATTTAAAGTTCATGTTCTTGTAGTAGTGCTGAACTTGTGTAGGAGATCCAGTAGGGAAAGAAAGCATAGTAGAATGGTGCTAGACATACGGGGAATATAAAATAGAACCCACTCTTCAAAAAAAGGATTACTCTTATTATTATATATATATATATATTGAGATATATTTTTAGACATATAATATAAAGAATTAATAATTATCACATTAATTGATTATTCAATGAATTACTTTGCATTGCATTATTATTGGAGAATCAGATTATAGAGTGTAGAACAGAGAACTTGTTTATAGAAATACATATTAGAGATAAAATATATGTAGATATATATATTTTTTTGTGAATAATGGGTGTATGTACCAGAGGTAGCACTGCAGAGATATTTTATTGCTACAGTAAGAATAGTATTAGATAGAGTGCTTTAGAGAGGGAGAGACTGATAATAGATCCAGCCAACTGATAGATTTATTTTTTTATAAATATATTTACCTCTTTCTTTAAAAGATATCTAAACCACTCTACTCTTTACTTCTCTATATATATAGCCACACATACAATATGTGATTTCACTGTATTTTTTTAGAGTGGAAAGAACCTCTTTTTAAATTAGTTTTAGAAAGGGGAACAAGCCCATCTCATATTATGTCTATAGCATAGTATTATAGAACTATCTTTCTACACTAAAACTACAGGTTTATATACATGATGACTAATTACATGAATATTAACCCCCTTACATCCCTCCTCTTTGTTATGATGTAGCCTAGGTATTTATATCCCCCCTCAAAATAATCTATTATTAACCATTGTTTATGCTTAAACTAGCTAGTAAAAAGAAAAGGAAGAATAGAAAAGAAAGAGATAGAGAAGAAAAAATATAGGAAGATTGAAGTAAATGGATAAGGAAGAGAATTTTTTTTTGATATAATAAGAGTCAATATTTGAACTTGAGTTAGAAATTTATTTTTTCATTTTTATTTATTTATTATTATTATTATTATTATTATTATTACCATACACATAAATCTTTTGCTTTATCCTGTATCAAATTAGCACCCAGAACTTTTATAAGAATATCCTCTTTTTGTTGTTTGGTTGAAACCCATTCTAGATCAATAATCTTTTTATATATTTGTTTTTTGACAAAGTAAAAACTTTGTTCAATATTTCAAGTCCACTTCTGAGATGGATTGGCTTTAGTATTTGAGATGGCTCCTTCCTTGTCACAATATACTTTTGTGATTGGAAGATCTGGGTATATATCCTTCATAAGGTTAGTAAGCCATGTAACATCTTTGGTAACTTTACCAAGAGTCATGTATTCTGAGTAGCATGATGAGTCTGTCACTTCTAGTTGTTGTCTTGATTCCCAAACTATAGGGAATTTATTGAGGTAAATAATGTGTTCATTTGTGGAGCATGTGATCTGTCGTCCCCAAGAGTAGTTGGCATAGCATTCCAATGTGGAAATTTTGTTATCTGGGTGGATTCTCAGTTTCATCTTTTTGGTGAGTTATAAATATTGTAGAAGGGGTTGTAAAGCTGTGCAGTGGTTGTAGTTTAGTTTAAATGAGAATTGTTCCAGGTTGTTTACCATGTATGCCAAAAATGGTCTGGTTGAGACTGCAACAAAGCTAAGAGCAGCTACAACAGATAGATATACTTTTGAAACTATAAGTTTATCTTCTGATGTAGATGTCTCAAGTTTAATTTTGGCTGGTATTGGAGTTCTAGTGGTCAGTTATTTGGGGTTATTATCTTATAGTATTTAATTTATTAATTTGTAACTATCTAGATTAAAGCCATCTTCTGTACATTCAACTTTCATTCCAACAATAGAATCAAGATTATCAGACTGTTTTACTTAAGTGATCCACCCAGTTTCTCTTGTAAGTCACAAAGAGTGTTTTCATTGTTAGCCAATACTGCACCATCATCCACATGAAGCCATAAAAAGCTATGAGTATCATCATTATTTAGCATTAAAAAACTTTGGTTGTATTGGCTTGGTTTATAACCCAACTCCCTAAGTTTACCTGAAATCAGCTGCCACCAGCATCTGGCGGCCTGTCTAGTGCCATAGAGGGCCTTTCTAAGGTGCATAAAGTTTGTCAAATTTTTGAGCATAAGGCCTTCAGGTGGTTTGACCCAAACATCTTTGCTAATAGGAATATGTAAGTATTCTAGGGTAATGTCAAATGATTTCATGGCCAGTTATATTTTGCTGCCAAGGTCAACAAAATACATAGAGATGAAAATGTAGCTGTTGGCACAAATTTTTCTGTAAAATCAATGCTGTATTTCAGGTGAAAACTCTTTGCTACATCCCTAGCTTTATATGTTGGATTTATGGAGGTTGGATATTTTATGGTGAATACCCACTTGGCTTTGACACATTTTTTATCTGGTGGTAATACTGTTTTACTAAAAAGATCCATATTGATAATGCTTTTAAGTTCTTTCTGACATTTCACTTTCTAATTTTCTGCCTCAGGTTATTTCATTTCTTGCTTGTAGGTGATTGGAATTTTAATTCCGCCAGAATTTCCAGTAGATATTATCTCCTGTATCAATTTCTCTTCAGAATCTATTGTTTTTTCTGCTGTAAAGTTTCCAAAATTAAAATTATTGACAATTTACTTTAAAGAGCCTTTATTGTGAGCATTATAATCTTTGGCAAATTCTTGCTCAGGAAATTGATCACCTGGAAAAGTAGCCATAGCTGATTCAAGAAATGTGTCAGATTCTTCATTCAAGAAAACCCATGCTGATTTATTCTGAGAGTAGGCTACCACTTTAAACTTCAGACCTTGGTGATCTAGCTTGGTGCTATGCTCTTTAGTGACATGGACTATAGCTTCTTTTTTGAATATCTGGAGGTTAGCATAGTTTGGTTCACCACCAAAAATCACATTTATTGGTGTGGTGGTCATAATCTTACTGTTAGGGAATCTGTTTTCAACCCAAGCAGCCCAGTTGTAGCCTAATCCCCAGATAAATTTTGGTAGGCCACTAGAAGCTAGGTTTGTCCTAGCTAGGCCTCCTACTGTGAGATTAAACATTTTTTTAGATTTTTTCTGTTCATGATGATATGGACATGTGACTTCATGTTCTGTACCAATTTCAGTAAGATATTTTAGTAGTTCTTTTATTTTAAGTTAACCACCATCAGTGTTTAGCATAATTAAAGTTATATTAGTTACATTAACTAATCTTTTGTGAAATGATTTAAATGTGTCAACCCCCTCAGATTTATTTTTAAGCAAGAATACTTTTCCATATGTTGAATACAATTCTCAAAACATTGAAGCCCAGTTTCCACCATTGATAGTTTCTTCTTTAATAGGTCCCACTAGGTTGCCAACAATAAGACCTATTAATTGATCTTGTACTGGTTTTCTGGTAATTTTGAATATTAGGCAGTCTTTGCATGAAATTTTACCTTTAGGTGTATCTGATGGGCATGAAATACCTGTTTGGAACTTTACTATGTGTTTGAGGACCCTTTTGCCTACATGAACTAGCTTCCTGCTCCAGTCAAGTAAAGATCCTTTCTTGGAAGGAGGTCTTTTAATTTTTTGACTATTTATGTGGTCTATAAAAGGTGTTTTACTACAAGTGTAAGATAAATTAGCTTTTTTATTGCAAGAATGGTTATTCAATGGAGATACATTAATGATCCATCTCTTTTTTCTTTTAACTGGTTTTCCAATCAAAATCTTTTTATCTTTTAATGTTATATCTATATTTTTTTCTTTTGACAATTTAAAGTCAAAACTGCTTTGCACCAAACCAGCTGATGAAATTAATTTATTTTTTACATCTTTAGAGTAGAAAACCTGATGTAATACTACTTTTTGTCCTCTGAATCTTACAAGATGTATTGAACCAATACCAGTGATAGAACTTTTGTTAGTTTTGGTATTCACCTTGATCTGAATTGGTTTATCCAATTCTTTGAAGTCAGTGAGAAGACCCACATCACCTGTAACATGGTGTGTTGCACTGCTTTCTAAAAGTGCCTCCAAATTTGTGGTAAGTTTGGTATCAAGCCTTTCCAGAAAGTTAATGTCTATTCCATCAAGAGCCATTGACAATGTTTCTACATCTTTGGCGCCTAGTTGGATAGGTTCCTGTTTAGAAGGCAATGTGTTGGCTGTGGTAGTAGGTCTGTTCCTTTTATTCTGTCAATCATGAGATTTATTCAGTTTTTGTTGGATTTCACATATCAGGTGTAGAGGAGCATCAAACATTGGTGATCAATGGATATAGGGACATAGACTATAATTGTGAGCAGTGGAGTCACAGTCAGAACAGTGTTGTCTTTCACCTGGTGGATGTTACGAATCCATACAGTTACTGTCACATATTGGAGGACAGGGGTTGTGATTGGAGGTTCTGCTTGATCTGTGGTTTGGATGGCAATAAACATTTGCCTCTACTTTTGCAACAGATAGTGATAAAGTGGGGTTCACACTATCTCTGGATGTTAGGTGTATATGACTGTTGTTGATAAGAGTCATATATTGTTTGTGAGAAAGTTTATTGGTATCAGTTCTGTTGTTGGTTGCTTGGCACATGTCAACATATATATCAGAGAATTGACATGGTAGGAGACCATGTGTGAGTATTCCTAGTGTTGTGACACTATCAAATGTGAAGCCAGTACTTTTGATAGCCTCATATTTTTAGCAAAGAAGATTACCAAATTTGTTTGGGTTGTTGTACATTTTATTTTGTAGATCTAGAATTTTGCAGATGAGGGGAATTTGAGAGGAGTGTGATATGGAGTTGAATTTTGAATGGAGTAGGGTATTAGCTGGGTAGCATCTCCTTTCTTCTGGTAGTTTGCATTGTAATGATATGTCAATCAAATGGTAAATTACCATGTAGGAGATCCAATATTTAACAGTATTTTTAGATGTATTGGTAGAGATGAGAGCATAGTCAGTGGTACCAACATAATCTAGAAGTATGTTCATGGCACTATGATTCCATTCATACCAGTTAGATCTGTCTGCTAAAAGTTTAGGTGTACCTTGAAGCATTTCTTTTACGGCTCTTATTTCTTTGCGTCTGGAAATCATGTCATTGATTGCATAAGAATTGATTGGTGGAGGGGCAGTCTGAGGATGGGGGGTAGATGATTGTTGTTGATGGGTGGATGTTGATGGTGTAGGAGTTTCAGGATCCATGTTTTGTGTTTGTTGTGAGGAGGATGTTTGTGGTGGTGTTGTAGTAATGGGTTTCAGATGATTATGTAATGCATGCAGTTCATGTATTAGGTGATGTGGTGGTTGGTTGTCCTGTTCTTCAGACATACGGAAGTGGTGAGTTGCAATTTTTCTCCTCAGGCTTGTAGATGACGCTAGTCAGTGGGGTTTTGAAGACGTTGGGATGATGCCCTCATATACTTTAAAGCAGGGAGCTCATAACCTGTAAGTACGGCATCAGTCTCAGTCCCGGAATGAACCGGAGAAAGAGGCTGGTGCCGCAACTACAGGTTTATATACATGATAACGAAGCACGTGACTATTAACCACCTAACAGAACAGGGCCAAAAAACAACTAGACGTCTAGTTTACTGGTTTTTCCTCCTGTGGACTTCAACAACACTACAAACATTTAGATGACGTATCATGCCTGATGCGACTTTCCGTCGCACACATTTGGCGGGGGATGCATGCGACAAGAGATTGTTTGTAGTGCAAGCTGCCTACAACTTAATATAAAGTAGGTTTCTGCACCAAAATGCATGGTATAATAGATATTCCATATCAATATTTCATGACAAGTTGGCTCAATTTTATTAAATGGTCTGTGGATATATAATTTTAGATTTCAACAAAAGCAGGCTCATCTTGAGTGAAAACATGAATCATAAATGTTAATCACTGAAATTTTCCTATTATGTAAAACTAATGGGTGGATTCGGTAGTAAAAAATTATTAGTATTGACACTCCTTATTGGCCATAAGTATTATATGCGTGCCATATACTCTCTGTCTTTTATAGACTAATTATTCCAAATGTTAATAGTCTAGTGAACAAAAAGTATTTCTGCGTTTAGCAGGCAAGATAGGCGAGAATCTTATAGATATCTAATCTAACAAACAAATTCGCAAACTTACAAGACATTAAGTTTAACTCTCAACAAAATAGGATTACTGATGGTCTTAGGGAGAGAGGCCTTTGCGCAAGTGCTGCTGAATTTTTTTGTGGTGAGAGGTGCAACTTGCCCATTGCACACTGTCAATTGATATATATTTCCCAGACTTACTTCGTTTTTAGACTGAAATTCTGATAGAAAGGTATCAGTAGATAGTAGTGGATATACAATTCAAACTAGGTTCGATGGTATTATTGCAAAAATATAATTGTCTGTTTTTAGAATTTTAATCGTTTATGCTGCTATAAGTGTAACTACATATTATTTCCAAGAACGAAAAATTTGCGCTAATTTCAAGCACTGATAGAGCAAGTAGGATAAAAACTAAGAATTTACTCCGATCATTTCGCGGAAACAAGGAACACATTAATCTGCTAATTAAGATTATTTAGGCCAATTGAAGGCCATCACGAAAAGTTACCGATTTTACTCAGGCTCGGACACGCTGTGAAGTAAAATGTTGTTAACATCATGAATACTGTTCAAATCAGAGTTACTCACAAATCCCATGTCAAGTCTGCTATTGAGCCAGCGTCTTGCTCTTCTTGAGTAGGATTAAGAGCATTAAAAGTTGCTCTGGTAAGGAAAAGTTGAAAGCATCCAATCTTTGGGTCATCGGCCATCAGGTCGCAGGCATCCACTACAACAGGGAACACCGCAGTTTCAGGTCGATTTTTGCGTTGTACATAACTAGCGCAATAATTTGAACTTTTAGTGATTTTTCACTATAAAGAATGTCATGTAATACATACGTTTTTTTGCCACAGTTATTTGTGAAGTTTCTGATGAAAAAAAAACCTTGTTAGTTCCATTTACTGACTACGAAATTATTTACTGACGCATTTATCCATCCTGGCTTGCTGGGATTTGTGCCGTTGGTGCCGTCCCATAGACATACTCCCAAGGTAGTATTGGTATTGTAATAGTGACAAACCTGGTGAAATTGATTATGAGCATAAAGGCCATTACAGCATTACTTGGGAGAACTTACACCTGTTCCACCTGCGACAAATTGGGCCTATAGAATATCGTTGGTCAGCTCAGCAACATCATTGGTTTCCCCACTACAAGTGCATACCGGTTGTGTCGTGTCATAACGTCGTACTAACTGTGACGTCGATCCACCTGAAGTGCTAGAGGTATTGAAAGCATCGCTGGTATAATTGTTGTTGCTGTCGGCATTTTGATCACTGACGGAGTCTTTGGTTAGATTAGAGTTGGCCTCATATTTGGTTGCAGTAGTCTGGGCGTTGTTGGGAGTCTGGTCACTAGTCTTTCGGCTTTCGGCTGATTGAAACTGCATGTATGGAATGAGCAACTTTTAATAGATATCTTTCAGTATGAGGCATTCTACTCACAATGGCACCGGTGGTACTTTTAGGTGCACATTGATTTTTCTCTGTGCTGTATACACATTGGTCTTTGTTCGAGAAGTAATCATAGCAACCAGAGTGTTCAAATGTTTGAGCGAAAATAGGTAGAGCGACTGACACCAAACACAGACTAATGAATGCAGCGCGCATTTTTAAGTTTGCTATAAAATAAAGTATTAAAAATAATTGGATGTACTCCAGAAAAGTGGAAGGAGGGAAAGACACTGAGTGTAATAGCAGGGATGTATATCACCCTTTTATGGAGAGCGCTTATAGAGGGAACTTGATTCCCACGTGAGTTATACGAAAAGAGATGACAAGGAAAGCATCATGATTGTTCCATTTTGCGATGTTGAAATCGTGTGGATAACGCGCCACAGTGTCTGCAAGAAGAAGGATGATTCGCTGCTAAATCTATGTTTCGTGGCTGTAAAGCATGAAACGTTGCAAGAAAATAAATGGGTAGGAAATTTATTCCGGTGAACATACATGTGGCCTGCTATTTCTTTCTTGGAAATGAAGTCACATTTACTGTGATGTTCGTCTTTATTCCTTTCTCTTGGTTTCGATCACCCTATATTATGATGCCCCCAATTGTTGTGTGTACACCTCGCATCGGATTTCTTAGCTCAGATCTTAGAGCAGCTAATATGTCATCAGTAATCGTGAGTTCGGATCTCACAGGGGACACTATTCTATTGCACGCAATCCCTTAATACTAAATCCTTAAACATCTCTAGTGCGCCTCATTGAGACTGGAAGGCTTGGAATGATATCATAATTATTATTAAATTCTTTTCTTCACTTAGTCATTTCTATTACTTTTCCTTTAACCATACGTTTTTTATCTTGGAATTGATCGCACGCTGCCAACACACGCTCTATGCATGAATTAAAATCTATGATATCACGATATAAGAACATGCGAAATCGTACAGCCAAGTTGGGGAGAATCACACGAAAAAAATGTCATAGTATCCAGCTGACTCAAATCAATCCATAACCTCTTCATCAGGCTCGAAAATCAGGGTCCTTGTCTTAGCGAAAAGTTATTGTCTCGCAGACCGTTCGTCAATTGTCCCTGCTTTGCCACTTCATCCTGAATGTAGCGGCACAAAAGTTGAGTTTATAATTACGAAGAACTTTATATTGAGTGCTTGTAGCTTTATTTTGTACATCTCTGTTTTCCTACCACTATGCACTACGCACTAAGTAAGATATCCCGGATGGGGATATCCAGCGCGAGTTAGGGATATTGTAGGTGTTACGGACCTAGATCCTTATGTACTTAGCTATCAACTATATCTACCTGGAGACACGTCATCACTGGTTCCTCCAGTTCTATCTGGAGTCTAGCTGATGCCGTGTCAACAGGTGAAGTAATACATATATGGTTCTATCCAGAGTCTAGCTGATGCCGTGTCAACAGTAGGGAGGGACATAAGGATAGAAAAATATGTGCAAGAGAAATATGCGTAAGGTATATATCTGCGAAAAAAATATGCGACAAAGATAAGTGCAAGAAAAATATCTTGCAACCATGGGAAATATTGTTTTTTAATTTTTTTCTCTCAAAAAAATGATTATTTATTTCATTTTTTATTTTTTCCTATTTTTTTAAGAAAAGATTTTGAAAAAAACCTCTCATGGAAGAAAATGATTTTTCTTACACATAATTTTCTTGTACTTATTTTTCTTGCACTAACTTTTCTTACATTTATTTTTCTGACCTTATGTCCCTCCCTAAAGTATCCCCAACTTGCGCTGGATATCCCCATCAGGGATATCTTACTTGGTGCGTAGTGATGTCATATTCATTTCAGATTTATAGCTAGACCAAGAAAGCTTTGTGAAAATTCAAAAAAATTACAACTTTTTGCCTTTCCCCATCCTCTTTTTGGGACATGATGCGAACACACAATGGTCCAATTTGAGTGCAATGCCAAGTTGATTTTTAAAAATAATACTTGTAGTGCAAAATTGAATTGTACACTGTGGATATATAAATACATTGGAAGGATGGGATATCGTGAATGGCTGTTTACAGGATAAATTGGTCCATTGCGTGCTCATGTTGTGTCCAAAAGGAGTACGGGGAAAGGTAAAAAGTTGTAAAAAAATTTGAATTTTCACAAAGCTTTCTTGGTCTAGCTGTAGAATGGTTGAAACTTCTGCTCTTGAGATGTCTTAGACTATTATTTGCTACAAATAGTGAAACCTGTGCAGCCAAGTCTTAAAAGCTTACGGAGTTTTTGAAGAAAAAATCAATACTACTCACACTGAAAAAATATTTGCATGTTCAAAAGGCTTTGGGAAGGTTGGGGTACCCCCTGTTGAATAGGTAAATCATTATTTTTTGAGTGAAACTTTAACTTTTTCGTCCAAAATTCCACAAGCTTTTGTGACTTGGCTGTCTCCATTTTAAATGATCAAAAAAATCTTAGTTCTTTGTAATTATAAGATCAAAATTTATGCGGTTACACTTTCCTACCTCTATATCATTCTTTATTCTCCTAATTTTGAAACAGTAAACTAGAGTAAGTGCTATCACTTCTTCAACTAAAGCTAGTCCTAGGACTCTTTGTGCAAAAAGCAAAAAAAAATGCAACTTTTGCCAAAAATTTTACTCTCTCTGGAAACGCCATCATCACGCAAATGTCACATTTGAGAGAGAGAGGCGAGAAACTTCTGCTTTCAATTTCTAAAAAAATCCTAAAACAACCAAAAAACTCTCAGGTTACATTCCCCCCCACCCTCCCAAAAATACTGTTCCTCCCCCCACCAGATTTTCTCCTGCCCTCCCACCCCAGCATCAATCACAGTTGCCCGCTAATTTCTCATTTGGTGGAAGCAACATTCTTTCGCAAGCTTTTTCAGGTAAATATACCTAATTATACTGGTTTCTTTTGCTAAGATGTGCTTATTTTTAGTGCTTACACAATTTTTTCTTGTATTGTGCGTTTCCCTCCTCAAGATTGGGTGACTTTTTGTTTGGTGAGCTTTTTATTAGTTTTCACAATTATTTTGCTTAATTATAAAGGTGGTTATTCCAATATCCTTCTAGTCCGAACTTTTAAAAAAATGCTGTTTTTAAATACAACCCACAATTCAAAGTTTCCATGGTAATGGATGCTTTGAATGGCCTAACCCTTGATGAAATAAATTTCAAAAATGCTTGTAACATTCAGGATACATCTCTTCAAAATTGGCTTGAGCTCTACAAAACAACCAAATCTGTGATCACAGATCCTTTTTGTACCTTAAGACTGGTTTCCCATTAATTTTACAAGAAGATCATAAAAAATCTATACTGGAAATCATAACAGAAGACCCTACCATTTATCAGGATGAAATTATTGAAAGATTATGAAATGATCATGATATAAAAGTCTCAAAGTCTACTATAGCAGAGGATATAATTCATTGCCTTAATCTCAGCAAAAAATTATTACAATGTGTAAATCCAGCTCAGAGCCCTTTTCAAAGAGCAAATTATTTTGCGACTGTTGAACAGCTAGATGCATCTCAATTGGTATTTACTGGTGAGTGCTCTTTTTTGTTTTGATTAAAACTATAGCTGTCGGCAGGTTTTCTAGAAGAAGACAGAAAAATACAGTAAATAAAGAAGAAGAAGAAGAAGAAGAAGAAACAAAGAATAGCAAGAAGGAATAAACAGCTAATAAAAAATTTATAAGGAAAATAGTGATTTAAAAACAACTATTGGATGTGACTATTTAGTTTCAACAAGTAAGTAAAATTTATTCTTTCTTTAATAAAAAAACAAATTCAAACACTTGAACCACTCTTAAAGCAAACTTGTATATATATTTATTTCTTAATTTTAATATGCTAAACATAGTAATAAAATTGGTAGAAAGAAATTTATATTTGCAACAAAAATATTCAAATTGTTATATGTAAGGTAATGTAAGTAATGTGGACTAAAAAGTGAGAATATAAATCCCGTATATAGGTAAATGAGGCCCTCTGAGATGTCACTAAGTTTATATAAAAAATTAAAGAAAGAAACAAAAAAAATGCAGTGTAACAAGGAAAGTAAGGGTTACTATGTAACTATTTACTAAAAAAGAATAAAAGAAACCCAATTTATCCACCCTTTATACCCTGTAACAACTTAATAGTCTAACTAGGATACTAATTTGGTAAACAACAGAAAAATGTAACTATAGTAATTACAAAACACATTACATTTTTGTTATATTGTATTAAATCCTATTTTTAGGGAAACAAGAATATTATACTATCTGTGACATAAAATTTTTTATACTTAGTTAATATAGTTAAAAAAATATTGAGTGAGTAAATTAACAATTGTACTAGTATAATAATTGTAGAAATTTAAACAAGTAATTTAATAAAATCACTATGTTATTAAAATAATCAAGTTAAATGTTTACTTGTTTTAATTTATTTATATATGTATTTATTTATTTGTTGACCCCATTGTGAGTACAAAGAGTGCTCAATAATGTTTTATAATAAAGTGTTTTATTTTTATGATTTAATATACATAACTAAATAATTAACTATTTACATTATAAGTTGATGTTATTACTTATGATAATTTTAAATTAATTAATTATTAATTTATAATCATTAGGGGGTATCAGAGTTAGAAAATTGTAATTATTTTAAAGGCATTTCACAACACAAAAAGAAAGCCAGAAAAATTAATTTAACTTTCATTAAAAAAGTGTTTTTGGGGCACAATATGTCATATTTTAAAAAATAGTCGTGGTTGATTTGGTGGAAAAAAGAGGTATTTTGCAATGGAAGAATTCTAACTTTGATACCCCCTATTGAGTACATAAAAATATGCCAACCATTTTTTAGAATATATTTTTATATTTTATTCAAATGTATATACAGTATATATAATGATAAAATTAATATAACAATTTATTTTAAAAAATATTGCTATATAATTTTATTTTAATACAATATTTGATTTTTATATATTTGAATTTAATTTGTATCATATTGTATTTTAACTTAAAATTTTACTTTGCTCTTAGTATAGCCTGTCTGACACTCCCTCACTCTAAGAAAAAAATAAAAAAATGCTAAGATTTTTTCTTTTCATAATTTTTCAAAAGAGTAGAGAGGTTAGAAATTTCTTTTCCAGGTATACAAGTATCACACTCAGATAATTTATTTTATATCTCAATAAATATTCAATACCTTTTTCAGAAGTGATAATTTTATCATTGAGAATTTTATCAGCTTCAGAAGTTTCTGTGACTTTGTCAGCCAGGCTACTAGACTTACCCAGTGAAATAATTAATTATTTACTGGATGAAGCCGCACCTTATCATTTTAATTATTTAATTATAAATTAGTTACATTAAAATTACTTATAATAAATTAACTAATTACAGAATGATAAAATTAAATGAATAATTAAAATTAAATATAAAATTGTTCCTTATATTTTTTCTCTAACACCGTGCTCATTTGACAGGTTGGAAGAAATAAAGATTTATATTAAAAAATAGATTTTAAATTAAAATAAGATTTTAATATTCAAATAATATTAAATATATACAAAAATTCAAATTTCTTATTTAGAATTGACTTCTACAGTAAATATTAAATAAATTGATGTATTTCTGACACACTCTGTAAATACATCTTTTTGACGCCTTCTTTTTAGAACAACTTTATTATTTGAAAATACTCCTTCTGGAATATTCTTTTTCTCTCTCTCTCATACTACTGTTTTCAGAATTTGATTGCCGTGCTTTGTCCCTCCTTTGCCTATATAAGGCCTCTCTTTTGGTTGTTTTTTATTCATTCCTTTACTAGATTATTTTATTACAATTACAAACATCAAACTTATTCTTATATTCTATAACATTAGTATTTACAATAACTTAACTCTGATCTATAAATTATATCAATATTTTAAACCTACCTCTTTTATTTGAGTAATTAAATCACTTAGATTAAGAAATATGTACCAAATTTTTGAGAATCCATTTTAACCCTTAAAATCCTCGTAAAACTTCATACCAAAATCTTCTAGACCAAAAGCGTACCTTGACGATTGGGAACCTTTCCAAAATATCGATGACGCAACGTTAATTGAGGTGTAATTGAAGGGACCATTGGTGTACAAGTACCTGTAAAGGACAAGAGAGGCGAGAAAACGACGAACGTCATACGTCACCTGACAAAAGTTTTTGCTGCGAACGGGAATCGAACCGCGCTCCAAAACTTAGGTTCATATACTGACTAAACGTCGTATATATCGTGGTAATTTTTGATATTACTATTTGTGGGTTACTCTTCACTCTTCATTTGCTACGCATTTCCTTTTACTCAGCACTCTGTAAGTGGCATTAATTTGCTCATTTTACAAGGGGAGGTGTCTGGTAATTTGAAATTTATTTTTATTATTATATTTTTTTTAAATTTTTCCTGGTTGACCATAATAGAGCAATAAGTGTTCTTAGTCCCAGAAGTAATAAAATAATTATATTTTAATATTAATTATTATAATTTTTCAGTTGACATTTGTCCTGATTAATTTAAATTTTAATTGCTCCAGTTGACAAATTGTCCTGACAATAATATTTTTTTAATTAATATATAATTAATATTTAATTACTTCAGTTGACTTTGAGTCCTGTTAATTCAATAAATAATTTAATTAATAAAACTCACATTTAATTATTTCAGTTGACATTAAGTCCTGGTAATTATGTGATCAAGCTTAATAAAATTTTAAAATAAAAATTTATATTTAATTACTTCAGTTGACATTAAGTCCTGGTAGTTAAGTTATCAGTTTAATAAAATATTGTTAAATTAATAAAGTTTCATATTTTATTACTTCAGTTGACAATAAGTCCTGGTAATAAATTTGTTGATTTAAATCCTGAAAATAAATAATTAAAAATTATTAATAAAAATTCTAATTTATTTCTACAGTTGATTATATTATAATCCTGGTTTTAATTTTTTTTTTATTATTAATAAATTAATATTATTTAAGTTGATTTTTATCCTGAAAAAAGATTTTTTTTATTATTTATTTTATTTTTTTTATATAAAAAATCAAAAATCAAGACTAATTAATCTTATTGTCTCTTTTCTTCATTTCAGTAGAATCTTAAAATGACTGACCAAAGTGGTTCTGCTGCACGTGAAGAAGAACTAGAATTAATTGATTATGATGAGCCTACTTCTGTAAGTTCTCCTTTAACAAGAAGAATTTCTCAAACTAATAAATCCTTGCCCCAAAAAGGATGTAGAGATGGAAGAAGTAGAAATCCTAGTGGACACAACTCAGGATCAGAAGCCTATGATAAACCCACCAGAAGAGCTTCCAAAAGGCTTCAGGATAAAAAAGATGCCATTGTCTCAGCAGGTAAAGAATCTGTCTACTCACATAAAGGAGTTAAGGACAGAAAGCTTGAGACTAAAGGTAAGGGTAGATGCCTTGGAAGAAAAGGTGAGAAGAACAGATACTTTTCTCCAAGAGAAGAAGAAACCTCTTCCTCCAAGGGATCAACAACAATTGGCTCCCCAGTTCCAAGAGAAGGTGGAAGTGTCCAAGTGGCAGTGGGACTGGCTAAACACTCAGTGGGACTACCGGGCTCAAAACCAGCATCAGTTACCTCAGGCAGGTCCATCAAGGCCCAACCAGGTCAACCCCACTCCTCCCCACCCTTATCAAGGAGGCAAAAGAAGAAGGAAGCCCAATATGGTGATACCCAGCAAACCCTGGTACGTCCCTCTATTGATTCTCAAGTGCCTTTTCTTGTGGCTGACTCTTTTCCTTCAGGTAAATCAGGAAGGGAGGATGAAACTTTGAGACCTACAGAGGCTGGGAGTAGTAGAAAAATCACTCATGTATCAAATCCTTTACTTTTAATTTCTCCCTCAATGATTAATCCTGATATGGCTGTGATTGATGAAACTCTTGACCCTGAGTTCTATGAGAGTCTGGAAAGTTACTCAGTTTCCTTATTGAGAAAAACTCCAGATGTAGCAAGAATTAATGATGAGTAATTGAGAGATATTATTGCCAAGCAAAATCATATAATGAACAATATGCAATTGACTCAGAGATA
The DNA here is from genome assembly GCA_030280995.1 of Hemileia vastatrix. Lineage (NCBI taxonomy): Eukaryota > Fungi > Basidiomycota > Pucciniomycetes > Pucciniales > Zaghouaniaceae > Hemileia > Hemileia vastatrix. The sequence goes on along the minus strand of JASXTE010000004.1, from coordinate 21,871,540 downwards.
TAATAGTTTGTTAACTGATCAGGGTTATCAAGCATTAAGAAGTGAATCACAGAGAGTCTCTGATGAATTGTCTCATTACAAAGCAACCCATGAAAAGAAAGTTGCTTTATGGCAAAATATAAAAAATGATTTGTCTAAACTAAAAGATACTGTATCTGCCTGTTGCCAGGAGGTAGAGATAGATAAGATAAATCTGAAAAGATTGAATGACCATTTGTCATCTTTTCAAAATAAAAATCAATTATCTTTTGCAACTATCAATGAGAGTTTATCTAGTCTTCCAAGAATGAAAACAAGACTAACAACCATTGAAGAAAAATTGAACTCATTGTTAAATGACCAAAAATATTCTGACATTTCTGTGAAGAAACATATAGTGCAGGATGCTCAAATAGTACCTGTGGCTAGTTCATCTAAAGTAAAAATAGCTCCAGAAATACCTGTTGATAACACTGAGTTTCCATAAAAAACTGATGATGCACCAGGATCTGCAACAGAAGGATTAAACAATGAGATTTCAGCACAATTAGAGAAATTACAGCTGCTTCTTACTCAGAAACAAGCTAGTACTAAGGAGACTCCTTCAAATCAAAAGAATTGGCCAAAACTTGACCAGTACCCAACATTTGATGTCGATTCTTCCTCTGATTGGCAACAATTTATTTGCAGAATTGATAACTTAAAAAATTCTTACAAACTCCCAGATGAGGAAATTGTGTCCAAGTTAATTTCTTTGTTCACTAATGTTGCCCTGATGTGGTATGAATCTGTTCTCCTGGATGGGAATGACTACTCATGGGAGGATTGGAAGAAATTAATTAAAGCACAATTTGGTGGCTCCAAGTTCAGAATGGCTCAACAAAGGCAGTATGAGGAAACTAGATATAGCTCTTCTACTGATAAACCTATTGAGTTTTTAATGAAACTTGTAAAAATCTTAAGGGCAATGGACCCAAATATGGAGTTTGATTTATGGAAGGACAGGATCCTCTATAAATTACCAATGTCTCTGAGAGACTTGATAGTGGCTAGGACTGAGTTCTCCAAAGAACCCTCTTCTTTCATTAATACTTGCAATGAGATACTTCTAAACAATAAGTATGATGCCAGAAGATTCATTCCTAGGACCCCTTTGGAGAAACCCTCCACTTACCAACAGAAACCTCTGGAAAAGGTTGGTAAACCTTCTGCCCCTGTTGCACCAAAGAAGTATGCAACAAACATTTGCTTCAAGTGCAACAAGCCTTGGCAGAAAGGCCATTTTTGTGACAAGAAGATAAATCTTGTAGAACAAACAGAGGAACATGCTGATGACACAGTGTTACTAGATGATACATCAAGTGATTATGCCAGCAATATTTCATATGAATCTCAACAAGAAATCTTGATGCTGGAAGAGGATATCCATTATTTAAATACTATTGACATTGATAATAATGATTTATCTTCTGTTGAAGATGCTGAGATCATAAAGAACATTGAGGATAGCTCAATTATTATTGCCCCTCTTAAGGCACCAGTCTTGATCAATGGAACCAGCATTGAAGTTGTTCTGGATTCTGGAGCTGGAGGAAGTGTAGTATCTGAAATAGCACTTGCTTCAGTAGATCAAGACTATAAATCTAAACTGATGCCTATCATTTCTGAAAATTGGAGAGGGTATGGCTCTGTTTTGTCCCCCATTGGGAAATACAAAGCCACAGTGTTTTTTAAATATAACCATCGTTTTGTAAGAGCTATTTGTGATTTTGTTGTCATGAAAAATGATAACTTGAGCAATTGGTTTATTGTAGGGAATGATATTTTAACCAAGTATGGCATAAAATTGGATCCTTCAAACCAATGTTTCACAATGGGGATGAATGGGAAGAGAAAATTTAAGATTTCCTCCCCTAAAAAATCAGTAAAACCAGAATTGAACACATGTAATTCTGTGGTTCAATATAAAGGAAGATCTACATAGGAAATGCATGCCCTTATGTCTGAAATTGACAATGCTTCTTTTGGAGAACAACTTTCTGGTGAGGATAAAGATTACATCATTAACTTGATAAAATCTTTTCCTATGGCCTTTGCTCATGGGTCACATGAACTGGGATTAGTTAAAGAGGAAATGAAACTTTCATTGTCTTGCCCATTAACTGATATACCACCTAGTTTAAAGAAGAAGCTTTATCCTGCTTCTCCCACAAAGAGAAAAGATATTGAAGACAATATCTCTACCCTTTTAAAAATGAATATTATTGAAAAGGTAGTTGAAACACCTAAATATTGTGTTATCTCACCTGTCCTAATTTCTTATGAGAAAGATAAAGCCAGGTTATGTGGTGATTATAGAGCACTAAACACTTATACTGTTGATGATATCTACCCTTTACCTAGAATCAGCTCTATACATGCTACTTTACAGGGTGCTAAATATATCAGCTGTTTGGATGGTAATAAAGGATATCACCAGGTACATGTTGAGAAAAATTCTCAGAACTTTCTGATGATTGCCACTCATATGGGTATTTATAAGTATATTAGGATGCCATTTGGCCCTAAAAATGCCCCTTCAGTTTTCCAAAAAGTAATGGATAACACATTCCATCAACAGATAATTGAAGGATGGCTGATAGTTTATATTGATGATATCATTATATTCTCAAAAACATTTGAGGACCATCTTAAACACCTGTGTAAAGTATTCCAGAAAATGGATGAAATAAATATGACACTTGCTTTGAAGAAATGTAAGTTTGGTTTCCATTCTTTAAAAGTTCTTGGTCATTTTGTTTCAGGCTTAAAGATATGTGTTGACCAGAACAAAGTGGCAGCCATACAACAGGTGAAGGCTCCTACAACAGTGAGAGAGCTCAAAAGTTTTTTGGGAATGTGTGGATACTATAGACAGTATATTAAAAATTACCAAGTCATAGCTTTACCCTTACTCAATTAACTAGAAAGGATGTTTCTTTTGTCTGGAATAGTGAAAGACAAAGAGCCTTTGACACTATGAAACACTGTTTGATGTCAGCACCAATTCTTGCTTTACCTGAGTTTAATCAACCATTTGTTTGTACACTGATGCCAGTTTCATTGGTCTTGGTGCTGCCCTCCATCAAAAACAAGTGATAAATGATAAAGTTTCAGAAGTAGTAATTTGTTATATTTCAAGAACCTTGAGAAATAGTGAATTAAAATATGGTGCTACTCAATTTGAGTTTTTAGCTGTAGTATGGGCTCTAGAAAAGCTTCATTATTACCTAGATGACCAGAAATTTGAACTTGTCACTGACTGCAGTGCAGTTAAATCCGTTTTAAACTTGAAAACACCTAACAGACATATGTTCAGATGGCAGCTGGCTGTTCAAGAGTACAGAGGGAGAATGAAAATTATTCATAGGTCTGGTATTGTTCACTCAAATGTGGATATTTTATCTAGGTTACCTTTGCCAAATAATGACTCTAATCCTGCGTATGATCCTGAGGAAAAAATTATTCATATACATGGGATATATGTGGTTGATATGGAGGAAGAGCTATTACAGCTTATTCTGGAATCATATGATAAGGACACTGACTTGAAAAAGTTATGCACCATATTAAATGATCCAAAGAATGCTTCAATACAAGCATTAATTAAAACACTTCCACCAAAGTACCAAAAAGCTTTGGAAAAAGGTAAATTTTCAATTGATGAAGGATATCTATATTATAGAAGAAAGTTGAGTAATTTTATTGTTATTCCTCCTTCTATGAAAGAAATCATCTTGAAAATTTGTCATGATGACATATTAGCTGGACATTTTGATCTTGACAAAACAATGATCAGAATTAAGAACACTGCTTGGTGGGCTAATATGTCTGAAGACACAAAATTATATGTTGAATCTTGTGATTCTTGCCAAAAATCAAAAAGATTAACTGGTAAAAGAGCAGGATTAATGCAACATATTGAACCTCCTGATGCTCCATGGCAAATAATAAACATGGATTTTGTAACAGGATTACCTATTGCTGGTAAAGACAGTTATAACTCTTGTTGGGTTATTGTGGACAGATTCACAAAAATGTGTAAATTTATTCCTACCCACAAGGATGTTTCCACTAAAGAATTAGCTTTCTTATGGTGGTCTCATATGTTTAATACTGCTGGTTTTCCTAAAGCCATAATCTCTGACAGAGACCCTAAATTTACTTCTGAATTTTGGATGTCTCTGATGGATGTTTGTGGTTGTGATCTGAAACTTTCTACTGCCCATCACCCTCAGACTGATGTTTTAGCTGAAAGAATGATTCAGAATTTAGAGGACATGATAAGAAGATATTGTGCCTTTGGCCTTGAGTATAAAGATAATGACAGATTCACTCATGATTGGGTTACCTTACTTCCTGGGTTAGAATTTGCTTATAATAGCACTGTTCACTCTATTACTCAAAGAAAGCCTTTTGAGCTCTGGCTTGGATATGTTCCCAATACTCCTGCCCAAATTCTCAATAACAAAATACCTAAATCGGATATACATCCTGGTGTAAAATCTTTTCTTCAAATGCAACAACTATGTAGAAATCATGCTCAACAATGTATTGAAAAATCATTTGAATATGAGAAGAAAAGATGGCACAAATCCCATAAAGAATACACTTTTAAAAAGGGTGATGAAGTGTTGATTTCTACAGTCCACTTCAACTTACAAGGTAATAACAAATTGAAAGATCCATTTGTTGGTCCATTTGTTGTCAGAAGAATGATTGGAGATAATGCAGTTGAAGTTATTCTTTATTCCCCATATGACAGAAAACATCCTGTTTTTCCAATATCTCTTTTGAAACCTTACACATCCAATAGTGATTTATTTCCAAAAAGGAGGGGTAGACCAAAGAAAACCCCAAATGAAATCACTGAAACAGCAGAAATTGAAAAAATTCTAAATGACAGAATAGTCACTTCTGAAAAAGGTACAGAATACTTATTGAGATTCAAGAATAAATCATCTGAATATGATTCTTGGATACCTGGGAAGGAGATATCTAATCTTCCTACTCTACTAAAAAAGTATAAAAAGAAAAAATCATAGCATTTTTTTATTGTTTTTTTTAGAGTGAGGGAGTGTCAGCCAGGCTACTAGACTTACACAGTGAAATAATTAATTATTTACTGGATGAAGCCACACCTTATCATTTTAATTATTTAATTATAAATTAGTTACATTAAAATTACTTATAAAAAATTAACTAATTAGAGAATGATAAAATTAAATGAATAATTAAAATTAAATATAAAATTGTCCCTTATATTTTTTCTCTAACACCGTGCTCATTTGACAGGTTGGAAGAAATAAAGATTTATATTAAAAAATAGATTTTAAATTAAAATAAGATTTTAATATTCAAATAATATTAAATATATACAAAAATTCAAATTTCTTCTTTAGAATTGACTTCTACAGTAAATATTAAATAAATTGATGTATTTCTGACACACTCTGTAAATACATCTTTTTGACGCCTTCTTTTTAGAACAACTTTATTATTTGAAAATACTCCTTCTGGAATATTCTTTTTCTCTCTCTCTCATACTACTGTTTTCAGAATTTGATTGCCGTGCTTTTTCCCTCCTTTGCCTATATAAGGCCTCTCTTTTGGTTGTTTTTTATTCATTCCTTTACTAGATTATTTAATTACAATTACAAACATCAAACTTATTCTTATATTCTATAACATTAGTATTTACAATAACGCAACTCTGATCTATAAATTATATCAATATTTTAAACCTACCTCTTTTATTTGAGTAATTAAATAACTTAGATTAAGAAATACGTACCAAATTTTTGAGAATCCATTTTAACCCTTAAAATCCTCATAAAAATTCATACCAAAATCTTCTAGACCAAAAGCGTACCTTGACACTTACCCAGTGTCAACCAGGCTGTACCAGGAGCCCAGTAAATTTTATGTTAATTTATTGGACCTGAAAGAGGGCGTAAAAATATGCATTTTATGTATATAAATTAATATTTTATTGCATAATAAAATTATATAAGTATCTTATTAAATATAAGTAAAATAAGTGTTATATAAATATTTATACATTTAAATTAAGAATAATATATTTTATATTCTAAAAAGTATGGCGCATTTTTATGTTTTTAATAAATATAAATTAATAATCAATTAATTATAAACATATATTATGGTTATAAGTGTAAAATTAACTTATAATGTAATCAAATTAATTAATTAAATTTATATATTAAATAAAGCCTTACATATCTTATTTAATAATAATATTGGGTGCTTTTTTGACCATTAATTGTGTCAAGAAGTTATTAAATGAATTAAACTACTTATTTAAGATAATGATATTAAAATCCTCATTTTGAATTAACAATATGATTAAATTAATTAATTGTTCCAACTGAATTAATTATTAAGTTATTAAAATAGTTAAAAAAATTGATTAATTTTCTTTACAATTGAATTAAATTAATTCCAAAAATGGTTGTGTAAAAATATTCTATTTTTTTCAATTAAAACCCTTAACAAAACATTGTAATACCTGTTTTTGATTATTTTACTCACAGTTATTATGTTTCAGACATTTTTAGTTACTCATTATTTTAATTAACTGGTTTGGGAAACTATAGTGGGAAAATTGGTCTCTTACTCATGGTTTTAATTAGTTGTTTCATTTTTTTCTCTCAATATCTATGTTTTAGTTATATTCTTTTACATTCTTGTTTTACCTTATTAATATTTTGTAATTACTCATTTTTGGCGCTTCAGAGGACCCCTTTCCTATAAAAAGGCCTTGGATAATCCCCTGTAGCCTCATCACTTACATTACAAATATTTAAATACTTACAACACTTTATTATTATTTTTATTAGTATTACAAATCTAATATAAATATTTAATAAATAATTTAAGGTTGCATTAAGTTTATTAGTAATATTAAATGTTAGCTGCAAAGAGAAGACTTTACTTACTTAAATAAATACTTACAGATAAACCATAACCACAATGTTGTGTCATTCCTCATAAACTGTTGTTGCATCTCTCTTATTTTGATTTAATTATTTTATTAGTTTTTATAATTTTCATTTCTCTCTTTCTTTTGTTATCCTCTCTTTATTACTTCCTTCTCCTCCATTCCATCTCTTCTTCTTCTTCACCTTCTTATAGACGACCTTCCCACAATTGAGGAACTTTCCAAACGACAACGAACTTTTTTGACAAATGTCATAACGCAAGGACCACCTAGTGGGAAACAGAATTTTTTTTGCTGTGACTGTGTTTAGAACTTGGGTTCAATCTTTTTGGTTTAAAATATATCAAATTATATATATTTTAAAGTGATTTCTTGATCACTATAGTAAGTAAACCTTTGAACCTCTCAAATACATTATTAAATTTTTATTGCAATAACAGTGTTTTTGGCTTAATTTCTGAATCACTGAGTGTAAGTGAACTTTTTTTTATTAATTTTTTCCTAGTTGACCATAATAGAGTTATACTCTTAGTCCTAGAAGATCATTGAAATTTTTAATAAATTATTAACTTAATTTTAATTGAAATTTTTTTTGATTTATTGGTTGACCATAATAGTACTCAGTGCTTAGTCCCAATATTACCAATATATTTTTTGGTATTAATTATTTCTTGGTTGACCTATTAAACCTTTTTGGTTGGTCCCATAATAATTATTTTTATTTCTTAATAAAATAACTTGTAATTACATATTTTTTGTATCTCATTTTTTGTTAATTAATTGATTTTAAAAATAAAATTTAAATATTTTATTTTTTTAAAAAAAATCATTTGATTATTTTTTTATTTTGAAAATAATAATTTAAATCATTAAAATCATTTTGATTTTTTGTTCACAGTTTTTATGTCCAGTAGTTTGGAAAACAGCATGGATAATCTGCATGTGGATGAAATTGAAGTGGATGTTGATAATGAATCTGTAGGTTCTTTAAAATTAACTTACAAGAATTATTCAGCTGACAAACAACCTTCATACCCTTCAGGACATAGAAATGTCAGGAGAAGTGGCAAACCCCCCTCACCAAACTACTCTGAAAGAAGTAAAACCTCAGATAAATCAGGAAAATCCTCTAAAGGGTATAAGAATAAAAAAGATCCCTCTGACACAACAAATAAACAACCTGTCCAGCCACATAAAAGAACTGAAGGCAGAAAGCATGAAATACAAGGCAAAAGTAGACACACTCTTGCAAAAGATGCAGGAGCTATTAAATCACAAGCAGGTTCAACCTCCACCTTTCCCAGCCTCTCAGCCTCAGCCTCAGCCTCAACCTCAGCCCCATCAGGCACCCAGCTCTTTCACTCAAAATCAAAGCACTCTGCAAGTGGAACAGTGGAAATGGGATAACCTGATGAACCATTACCAGCAGAATGTTCAGCAGACAGCAGCTCAACACCCTGGCCCACCCAGGACAACAACATACAATCCATCTCCTCAGGACCATCCTTATCAAGGAGGCAGAAGAAAGAAGGCAGAGGGGAAATTTCCTCATTTGCCATGGTAAATTTTTTTTTTCTAAACATGTTGGTATTTATAATAACAAATCTTCTTCCACAGGTAATATTGTGGATCATGGGGAAAGAACAGTTAAGCCCATAAAGAGACAACTTCCTTTGATGAGTAGCCCTAATGATGCAATTAGTAAATTATCATTTGATTAACCTTTACATTTGACTTCTACTTCTTTAATTAATCCTTCTCTTAAAATTAAAAATGATTCTGTATCTCCTGAAGTCTATAACTTGCTTGAGAAAACTTCTGAGGATATATTAAAAGATACCCTTGATTTTAATGTTGTAAAAGAAAAAAATTTGAGAGATGTATCAGTACATGAAAGTGATAGATGAAATAATTTTCACTTACATTGTAAAGTGAGTTCTTCTGTACAAGATACAGCTTATTTTAAAATCAAAGAAACTTTGCATATTGTTCTTAGCCAGAAAAAACAAATAAGAAGTGATCACAGAGCTATCTCAGATAAAAATATTCATCTGCATAAAACCTTGAGTGAATTAAAACCCCTTATTGAGGAGAATTACTCATTGAAGGGTGAATTTAAGTGTCTACACAATTATTTGAAAAATCTGAAAAATGACTTCCAAGCTCTGAGTACCAAACACACAATTTTTGAGGACAGAAATGTATATCCCTTGCAAAAATAAATGACCATCTGTCTGAAATTCCAAGGATGAGAAATTATTTTTCTGACCTACAGGAAAATTTTTTAGCCTTAACCATCAATCATTATGGTGTGGATGAAGATGCTGCCCATAAGCTGCATAAAAATAGAGGAAAAGAGCCTTCAGAAAGCAGCTCCTTTCTTTCCTATATTTCAGCCATTAAACAAACTGACAATGAGTCTGTAAAATCTTTTGCTACTAGCAAAAAATATTTTAATGGTCATGAACCAGCTGTTTCTGTAAATAATGAGATTTCTGAACACCTGGCTAAACTTCAAGAATTATTAATGTTAAATAATTCAAATCAAAAGATGGACCATCCCAGTAGCCAGAAAAATTGGCCCAAACTGGATCAGTATCCCACTTTTGATGGTGACTCTCCCTCTGACAGGTAACACTTTGTTCAGAGAATTGATAATTTGAAAAACTCTAATAAATTGACAGATGAAGAAATTTTCTCTAAATTAATTTCTTTATTTTCCAATGTAGCTTTAATGCAGTATGAATCTGTCTTACTGGACAATCAACATTATACTTTGAAGGAGTGAAAAACATTGATTGAAAATCAATTTGGTGGTTCCAAATTCAGGCTTGCCCAGCAGAGATTCTATGAGATTGCTAAATATGTGTCCTCCTCTCCTGAATAACCTATTTTTTCCTTATTAAAATTACAAAAACTATTAGAGCCATGGATCCTGAAATGGATTATGATGTTTGGAGAGATAAAATTCTCTATAAATTACCAAATTCTCTAAGAGATTTTATTGTGGAAAGGACTGAGCATGTGAGAGCGAATTCTTCCTTTATTAATATCTGTAATGAAGTCCAACTAAATCATAGATATTAACCAAGGAATTATCCTGTTAAATCTTATCATGACCAACAAAAACTTCCACAAAACTTCTAGACAAAACTGGTAGACCTTCTGCCCCAGTTGCACCAAAGATATATGCAAAAAACACTTGTTTTAAATGTAACAAACCATGGAAGAAAGGACATATTTGTGACAAGAAAATTCATCTTATTGAAAGAACTGAAGAATCTGAAAATACTCAAGATGATCTTGATTATTCCTCTAGTGACTGTAATAGCAATATCTCTTATGATCATAAGTCTTCTCAGGAAATTCTAGTTTTAGAAAAGGATATCCAATATTTAGATAATTGGTCTGATAATTGTGATATTGACTTGTCTTCTGTAGAAAATGCTGAAGTAATTAAAGATATTACTGACATTTTTATTTTAATATCCCCTTTGAGAGAACCAGTTATCATAAATGGCAAAATGGTGAGGTTATTTTTGACTCTGGTGCTAGAGAAAGTGTTGTGTATGAGAAAGCACTGGCTTCTGTGGATAATTATTATCAATTCAATTATTACCTATAACATCTGAAAAATGGAGAGGTTATGGTTCTGTTTTATGTCCCATTGGAAAATAAAAAACCACTTTATTCTTTAAGTATAATGGTAGTTTTTTCAGAGCTATTAGTGAATTTGTTGTTATAAAAAATGAAAATTTAAGAAATTGGTTCATCATGGAACATTACATTTTAACTATCTTTGGAATTAAGTTGAATCCTGAAAACAATTGTTTTACCTTGGGCATGAATGGGAAAAGAAAATTTAAAATTTCTTCTTCTAAAAAGCATTCTGCACCCTTATTAAAATCTTGTCATTCTTTGATCCAATGTAAAGGCAGAAAAACAGAGGATATGGATGTATTATTGTCTAAAATTGAAACAGCTTCATTTGGTGATCAATTAACTGATGATCAAAAAGATTCAATAGTAGCCTTAATTACATCTTTCCCAATGGCTTTTGCTCATGGTTCCCATGTGTTAGGACTGGTTAAAGATGAAATGAAAACTTCTTTATCCTGAAATTAGGATGAAATACCTCCTAGCCTAAAGAAAAAATGTTACCCTGCTTCTCCCACAAAGAGAAAAGATATAGAAGATAATATCTCAACTTTATTAAGTATGAATATTATTGAAAAAGTGAAGGTTAAACCCAAATATTGTGTCATCTCTCCAGCTTTAATCTCTTATGAGAAAAATAAAGCTAGAATTTGTGGAGATTATAAAGCATTGAATACTTATACTGTGGATGATATTTACCCCTTACCCAGAATTAGCTCTATACATGCTACCTTGCAAGGTGCAAAATTCATAAGCTCTCTGGATGGAAATAAGGGTTGTTATCAAATACCTGTTGAAAAGTCTTCCCAAAATTTTTTGCTAATTGCTACCCATATGGGAACTTACAAATATGTTAGGATGCCTTTTGGCCCTAAAAATGCCCCTTCAGTATTCCAAAAAGTAATGGATAATACATTTCATCAGGAAATAATTGAAGTATGCTTAATGGTTTATATTGATGACATCATAGTTTTTCCTAAAACTTTTGATGAACATACCCAACACTTAAATAGAGTCTTCCTGAAAATGGATCAAATTAACATGACTTTATCCTTAAAAAATTGTAAATTTGGGTTACAATCCTTAAAAGTCCTGGGTCATGTAGTTTCTGGATTACAGATCTGTGTAGACCAAGGAAAAGTTGCTGAAATCTAAAATGTGTCAGCACCAACTTCTGTAAAAGAAATACAGAGCTTCTTGGGAATGTGTGGCTACTATAGACAATATTTAAAAAATCATCAAGTCTTAGCCTTACCACTGACCAAAATAACAAGAAAAGATATGGCTTATATATGGAATGAGGATTCTCAAAGAGATTTTGATACATTAAAAAAGTGTTTAATGTCAGCTCCAATCCTTGCCCTTCCAGATTTTAATAAGCCTTTTGTTCTTTATACTGATGCAAGTTTTATTGGACTTGGAGCTGCTCTACATCAAAAACAAATTATTAATGAAAAAGTTTCAGAAGTAGTAATTTGTTCTACTTCAAGAACCTTAAGAAAAAGTGAATTGAAGTATGGTGCCACTCAATTAGAGGGCTTAGCAGTTGTATGGGCTTTAGAAAAGCTTCATTATTATTTAGATGATCAAAATTTTGAATTAGTTACTGATTTCAGTGCTGCAAAATCCCTCTTAAACTTGAAAAACATCAAATAGACATATGTTTAGGTGGCAACTAGCTGTTCAAGAATACAGAGGTAGAATGACTATTATTCACAGGACTGAACTTCTTCATTCAAATGTTGATATGTTGTCCAGATTACCTCTTCCAAATGATGTATCAAATCCAGCCTATGTACCTGAAGATGATACAGTACATATAAATGGTATAAACATTGTTGATAAGGAAGAGGAACTGTCACAATTAATTCTGAATTCATATTATCAAGATTCTGATATAAATAAATTGGTTAAAATCTTAAATGATCCAAAGAATGATTCTATTCAAGCATTGATAAAAACTCTTCCTCCAAAGTACCAAAGTGCTTTGAGTAAGGGAAAGTTTTCTATTGAAGATGGTTATATTTATTACATGAGAAAACTGACCAATGTCATTGTTATTCATCTTTCCATGAAAGAAACCATCTTAAAACTTTGTAATGATGACATATTAGCTGGACATTTTGATCTTGAGAAAACCATTATCAGAATTAAAAACACTGCTTGGTGGGCTAATATGTCTGAAAATACTAAATTATATGTTGAATCTTGTGATTCTTGTCAAAAATCTAAAAGATTGACAGGTAAAAAAGAAGGATTGTTGCAAAATATTGAAGCACCTGATGCTCCTTGGAAAATCATTAACATGAATTTTTCACTGGTCTTCCTGTAGCAGGTAAAGAAAGTAATAACTCTTGATGGGTAATATGGATAGATTCACCAAAATGTGAAAATTTATTCCCACCCACAAATATGTGTCCACAAAAGAATTAGCTCTCTTATGGTGGTCTTACATGTTTAATATTTTTGGATTTCCAAAAGCCATTATCTCTGATAGAGACCTAAAATTTACATCTGAATTTTGGACTTCTTTGATGGATATTTGTGGCTGTGAGTTAAAATTGTCTACAGCTTACAATCCTCAGACTGATGGTCTAGCTGAAAGAATGATTCAAACTCTGGAGGATTTTATTAGAAGGTATTGTGACTTTGGATTAGAATATAAAGACAATGACAGATTTACTCATGACTGGGTCACTCTATTGCCTAGTCTTGAATTTGCATATAATAGAACTGTTCATTCTGTCACTTAGAAAAAGCCTTTTGAGCTTTGCTTAAGTTATGTCCTAAACACTCCTGCTAAAATTCTCAATAATAAATTACCTAAGTTGGAACTACATCCTGATGTAAGATCATTTATGAAAATGCAACAGCTATGCAGAAAACATGCTCAAAACTTTATTGATAAGGCATTTGAATATGAAAAGAAACGATGGGGAAAATCCCATAAATAATACACATTTAACAAGGGTGATAAAATGTTAATATCTACTTTCTATTTCTATCTACAAGGAAACAACAAATTGAAAGATCCTTTTGTGGGACCATTTGTTGTTAAAAGAATGGTTGGAGATAATGCAGTAGAAGTTGTATTGTATTCTCAATATGATAGGAAGAATCCTATTTTTCCAATTAATTTGCTTAAAATTTATACTTCCAATTGTGACTTATTTCCCAAAAGAAAAGTAAGGCCTAAGAAAAACACTCAGGAAGTCACTGAAACTGCAGAAATTGATAAAATTCTCAATGATAGAATTTTCACTTCTGAAAGAGGTATTGAATATTTATTGAGATATAAGAACAAATCATCTGAAAATGATGCATGGATACCTGGAAAAAAAATTTCAAATCTTCCTTGTATGTTAAAAAAGTATAAAAAGAATAAATCTTAGCATTTTTTTTATTGTTTTTTTAGAGTGAGGGAGTGTCAGCCTGTATATCTCCAGGACTGAGTAGAAAGTGCTTATAAGTTATGTTAAACACATGAAATATACATGGGAACAGTAAATAAGAGTACACAAATAATATACATAAGTAAAATTATGATAATACACAAAAAATGCCATTATAACACCTTATATACACGCATATATCCACCTTTTATAGGTCTTATGTACTTAATATTAAGTTGGAATATGTTAGGGTAATCTTAAGAACCTTAAGTATAAGGCTACATAATTTTTAAGTACACTTAAAGCTGTTATATTCATTGTTTTATGCAAAAAACAAGAAATGCGCTTTATTTCACTTAAAAGTTGACTATATGCGCTATAAAATTGAGAATATCAAAATTGTGCTTTTACAGATCAATTGGGCTCATTTAGAACTATTGATTTGGCTATTTAAATGCATAAAAATAACACTTTTCAAATTTGGTGTTTTATATGCCAGAAATGGCTTCTGTGTACTGGCCACATACTGCCTTCTTTTTTCCTGTGTGAATAGCTTCATTTTTAGAAAAGTTAGATTTTTCACACTATATTTACCCCACATTCTACGCCCACTGTGGGGAAACACACTAAAATAGGCGACAGGCGCTTATTTAGTGTCCTAGCTTAATTAATAGTGCATTGACCTTGTTTATGTGCACTAATTTCATTAATAACCTCATTCTTGGCATCTTATTTCATCACCAAGCTTAAATTCGCCTAATTTTAGTCAAGGATTTACCCGTGCAAGCGCCTGCCAAGGACTGCATGTAGTTACCCCACATCTCACGCTCTTTTTTAAGTTTTTGGGTGGTTTCTCAGTCAATTTTGGTTATTTTTGGATGGGAATTTCACGTAGTATAATGTCAGGATTAGCCCCTCCATTTCTACAGTAAATCCCCCTTATTATTAAGCTATTATTAACCTTAAAAAGACTCCTTTAGTCTTTTATATTATTGTTTTATATGCATATACTCTCTTTTTGTCTTTTCCTTTAATTTTGATGGATTTCCCTTATTATTACAGTATTTTGGCGGTTGTTACTTGTCTAATTATGTCATGGGTCACTAGGGATGTTGATGGGCAGGTCTATTAGTTGTTTTGAGGCGTCATTAACTGTGTATTGGATGGTATATCAAGGGATTTATTGGGGAACTCAGTGTGTATAAAAGGAGGAGGTTTTTGGGTCTTGTTTCTACATTCCATATCATTTACAATTTACCAATATAACCAAATCAATTACAATACATATCAATTAGTACTTTTATAAGACTTTTGATAGTATCTGAATTATAAAATCTATTTTTCTACCAACTATAAAGATTGTAAGCCACATATAAAATAGTGAGAGTTATATTACTGAGACCTTAATTTTGATTATATTTTACTACTTATTGGATTTAGATTACAGTATTCATATAGGACCATTAAAATATTCTAGACAACTGACCATTCAAGCTAGTTCATGTCCTTGTACTTGACCTTAGCCTGACAATTGGGGACCTTTCCTCAAGAATTCTGTTATAATCCAGTAAGTGAAATTTTCAAAGAAGGTACACATAAATAATATCCCTATAAAAATATTTGGATAATTACAACAGGTTGGGGTCACTTATATAGTGATTTCAGAAAAAGAAGCCCTGTTATATAATAAAATTGTGATATTGAATCAACAATTTTACCACTAATTTAACATATAATTGTTCTTAGTGGGAGTCTGTCAATAGACCAATTAAATTTGTGATCTTTGCAGATGATAACCAATTAAACTTATTAATTGTTTTCTTTTTAAAGGACTCTTAATCCCTTTTTTATTGGTTTGTAAAATTCATTTAATATTTGGAAAGAATCTTACTAACAAATTTTCTTTTTTAAATATAAAAACACGGCTACATATTGTAGACCAGTTAAATCAAGTGACCACATAAAAGCATATTTGACTTTTGGCACTTAAAGATTCACTTCATACCAATAAGTAAGCAATAAAATTGTCTTCAGTGGTATTAATAAATACTGATTAAACTCCTTTTTGAAGTTTTTCATATCTAAACTTTCAATTCTTTAAAATTCCATGTAGAAATGTGTGACAACAATGACATTGAAAGTAATAAGGCAAAACCTTATAACTTAAGAACTAGAGCTGAAAGACATGTTACAGGACATCCAAATGGAGGGTCAAGAATCACCAGTAACAATAAACAACACCCAACCAATGTCCATGGAGGAAAAGGAAAAGCTCTTAAAACAAATGTCAATAAAGAAGTCCAAAAACACCTTACAAGAGCAAATTCACTCCCTCTCAACCCTACTGAATACACTAACAATAAGAGTAAAAAATATGTTAGACCAGATCAACAATCTGGAGAAAAGGGCGGCACAGGGCTTTATAGAAGTCAACCAGGATCTAGTGGATATAAGGTCTCATCAACAACCAGTGGCACCAAATACCACAGCAACACCTCCAGTCCCAGAAGAGGACCAAAAGATAACTGTAAGCAAATGGAAGTGGGATTGGTATGCCCAAAACTACAACAATCCTACTCAACAGGGATCCAGCAGTCACCCTTACAGGGGAAAGCCAAGGAGAGGCAGGGGAAATGGAATAAGACCGTGGTAAGTCATCCATCATCTCAGGATCAATTATATAATCCTAACAATGAATTACATATAGGTAATGAAATTGATAGAGAGTTATTGGATATAATTGATAAGGATTTAAAAAATTATTTATTTTAAAATAACATGTTAGACTTGTCTTTAAATGAGGACAATGTACATAGTTTTATTGACCACCAGGAAAATACTATTAATATAAAAATGGAATCAAATGAATTAAATCTTGACCCTGATGATGAGTCTTCTGAATTGGACACAGACAAAATTGAATATTTTCTAAAAGAAAATCCAATGGAATCAAAAATAATTAGTAAATTATTATTAAGAATTGAAAAATTGGAAGAATTCTCTAGAGAGTCCAACAATAATACGGAAAGTGTATTATTAAACATCACACAATCATTGAGTACAACAGCCAATAAGTTAAAAATTATTGAGAATTCAAATAATGAATTGATCAATGAAAACAAAAGATTAAATTCTGAGATTAAAAATTTAGAAATTAAATTAGAACATTCTCAGAATATTATGGCCACCATAGAGGGATGTGTAAAATTGTCTTTTTCAAATGTAAATGATACCTTAACTCATGTACCTGTGATAAAAGATAGTTTACAAAGAGTAGAAGTTGAAGTATCTAACATTTTGAAAAATACTGAAACAATAAAAGATAATACCTCTTATGTAGAAAGAGTACCAGTTTTTATGAAACACTCTGATGATAAACCAATGGTTGAACATGAACATAGTGTCATGGGCTCTGAGAATATAAAATCAGTAAAAGATGAAATAAATGATCATCTTTCTAAAGTAAGTGAATTACTCAATATCCCTCAGGTTAGCGAAGCAAAAACTAGCCAAAAGAACTGGCCTAAGTTAGATCAGTACCCTTCTTTTGACGGGGATTCAAAATCTGATTGGCAACAATTCATACAAAGAATTGATAACTTAAAATTTTCATACAAATTACCTGATGAAGAAGTTACTTCAAAGTTAATATCTTTATTTACAGATGTGGCATTATTATGGTTTGAATCTGTATTGAGTGAGGGAATTAATTACTCCTGGAATGAATGGAAGGCACTAATTGAAAGGCAATTTGGTGGCCCAAAATTTAGAATCACTCAACAAAGATTGTATGAAAAGGCCAGATATAATCCAAATGCTGGAGATAAACCCATGGTCTTCTTAATGAATTTAATAAAAATCATGAAAGCTATGGATCCAAAAATGGATTATGAAGAGTGGAAAGAAAAAATAATATACAAGTTGCCTATATCAGTTAGAGACATTATTGTAGCTAGAACTAAAACTATCAGAGATACCTCTGGATATATTAATATATGCAATGAGATATTATTAAACCACAAGTATGAAACCAAGTATAGTAATTACAGACAAAGTGTTGACATGGTAAAACCTACTACAAGTAAGTTACCAGTGGAAAAGAAAAAACCTTCAGCTCCCCTTGTCCCTAAGAGACAAGAAAATAACACTTGTTACAAATGTTATGAACCTTGGGTTAAGGGTCACACGTGTAAGAAGAGAATAAATGTTATTGAAACCTCACAGAATTCTGAACCTAGTAATCATGAAGATGAGAATGTGGAATCTAGTGAGGATTGCAAAAGTAACATATCTTACAGTGATGATGAAAATGAGATATTTGTATTAGAACAGGATATAATGTTCCTGAATGATGCTATACCTCATACAGACACATCCTTAACTTCCATAGAGGAAGCTGAAATAATTAAAGATGTATCTCATGATACTTACAAAATAACACCTATCAGAGCACCTATTATCATATGTGGAAAATAAATGAATGCCATTCTTGACACTGGGGCTGCAGGTAGTGTAGTTCCAATTAATACATTAATGAAACTTGATAGTAAGTACCAGGAAAAACTAGAACCTGTTCAGACAAAGAACTGGAGGGGTTTTGGTTCAGTATTAAATCCAATTGGCAAATACAAAACTTCTGTATTCTTTAAATATAATAATGGATATGTTAGAGCAGTTTGTGAATTTGTAGTAATGGATAATAATAATTGTAGTGATTGGTTTATTATTGGCAATGATTTATTGACAAAATTTGGCATTAAACTAGATCCTGCAAACAGTTGTTTTGCCATAGGCGTGAATGGTAAAAGAAAATTCAAAATATGTTCTGAAAATTCAGTATATGCCATTTCTCCTAGAGAAGAACAACTGCAAGGTGGAAGAACCACCAATGAAGTGGTTGACCTGGAAAATGAAATACAAAAGGCCTCTTTCAGTCCTCAACTCTCAAAAATTGAAGAAGAAGATATTTTGAGATTGATTAAATCATATCCTATGGCATTTGCTCATGGTTCAAATGAACTAGGATTGGTCAAAGACCATGAGATGAAAATCTCTCCAAGCTGTGATTTGGATAATATTCCTGGCAGCCTAAAAAAGAAACCTTACCCAGCATCTCCTGCAAAAAGGAAAGATATTGAAGACAATATAAAATTGTTGTTGGAAATGGGTATTGTTGAAAAAGTGGACACAACACCTAAGTATTGTGTCATTTCACCAGTATTAATCTCTTATGAAAAAGATAAGGCAAGATTATGCGGTGATTATAGAGCTCTGAATACATACACAGTAGATGATATTTACCCTCTACCAAGGATAGCTTCTATCCATGCTACCTTACAAGGAGCAAAATATATTTCCTGTCTGGATGGGAACAAGGGTTACCTCCAGATTCCTGTGGAAAGAAATTCTCAAAATTACTTATTAATAACCACACATATGGGTATATATAAGTATGTGAGAATGCCATTTGGCCCAATGAATGTGCCTTCAGTCTTCCAAAAATTGATGGATAGTGTTTTTCATCAGGAAATGGTTGAAGGATGGCTATTGGTCTATATTGATGACATCATAGTGTTTTCAAAAACATATGATGAACATTTAAATCACCTGAAAAGAGTCTTTCAAAAAATGGATGAAATTAATATGACTATTGAATTAAAGAAATGTAAGTTTGGATTTCAATCCTTGAAAGTACTTGGACATGTTGTATCTGGATTAAAAATTTGTTTTGACCAGAATAAGGTGGCAGCAATTAAAAACATTGGGATACCTAAAAATTTAAAAGAGGTTCAAAGTTTTTTGGGTATGTGTGGATATTATAGACAATATATTAAAAATTACCAATCCATTGCAGCCCCTTTAACAACATTAATCAGGAAGAATGAGGCTTTCATTTGGAATAATGAAAGACAACACGCCTTTAATAAATTAAAGGAATGTTTAATGTCAGCTCCAATATTGGGACTGCCAGATTTCACCCTACCTTTTATCTTGTACACTGATGCAAGCTTCATAGGTTTAGGTGCTGCTTTACAGCAGAAACAGATAATAAATGGAAAATTATCTGAAGTAGTTATCTGTTATATATCCAGAACCTTAAGAAAAACAGAATTAAGGTATGGTGCCACACATCTAGAATGTTTAGCTGTGGTGTGGGCTTTGGATAAACTTCATTACTATCTGGAAGACCAGAAGTTTGAACTTATAACAGATTGCAGTGCAGTAAAATCATTACTAAACATGAAAACACCTAATAGGCACATGTTTAGATGGCAACTAGCTGTAAAAGAGTACAGAGGAAGAATGAAAATCACTCACAGAGCAGGAACATTGCATTCAAATGTGGATTTATTATCCAGAAGTCCTTTGCCAAATGATGCTGACAACCCAGCTTATGTACCTGAAAATGAGGTTATACATATATTTGGGATTTATATAGCGGATTTAGAAGAAGAGTTTATGCAAACTATATTGGAAAATTATTCATCTGATAAAGATTTGTCTAAACTATCTACCATTCTTAATGATCCAACAAATGCCTCCATGAGTGCATTAATTAAAACCTTGCCTCCAAAGTATAAAAATGCGTTGGAAAAAGGTAAACTATCAATTGAAGATGGATATATATATTACAGGAAAAAGTTAAGCAATGTAATAGTAATACCACCTTCTATGAAAGAGTTAATGTTGAGTACTTGTCATGATGACATCTTAGCTGGTCATTTTGACTTTAACAAAACATTAACCAGAGTTAAAAATACAGCCTGGTGGATAAACATGAAAGAGGATGTACAAAAATACATTGAAACATGTGACTCTTGTCAGAAATCTAAAAGATTAACTGGGAAGAGAGCTGGGTTGTTACAACAAATAGAGCAGCCAAAAGCTCCATGGGAAATTATAAACATGGATTTTGTAACTGGCTTGCCATTAGCAGGAAAAGAAAGCTTCAATTCTTTCTGGGTGATAGTGGATAGATTAACAAAAATGTGTAAATTTATCCCTACCCATAAAGAGGTATCTGCAAAAGACTTGGCATTACTATGGTTGACTCAGATGATGAATACTGCTGGGTTCCCCAAAGCCATAATCTCTGACAGAGATCCTAAATTTACTTCAGAGTTCTGGACATCTTTGATGGAAGTATCAGGTTGTCAATTGAAATTGTCTACAGCACACCATCCACAAACTGATGGGCTGGCTGAGAGAATGATACAAACTCTATAAGACATGATCAGAAGATATTGTGCCTTTGGTTTAGAATACAAAGACAATGAGAAATTCACACATGACTGGGTAACATTAATTCCTGTCCTTGAATTTGCTTATAACAGCACAACTCATTCTGTAACAGAGAAGAAAACATTTGAACTCTGGCTGGGATATGTACCAAATACCCCAGTAAATTATTTAAATAAATTACCAAGGTTGGATATACACCCTGGCACTAAATCCTTTATTCATATGCAAAAAATGTGTAGAAAGCATGCAGAAGAATGCATACAAAAAGCATTTGAATATGAAAAGAATAGGTGGGACAAATCTCATAAAGAATTTGAATTCAAAAAGGGAGATGAAGTCCTCATATCAACACTACATTTTAACTTACAAGGTAATGTTAAATTAAAGGATCCCTTTGTAGGACCTTTTGTAGTAAGTAAAATGGTTGGGAATAATGCAGTGGAAGTCATATTATATGCTCCATATGATAGGAAACATCCAGTTTTCCCTATCTCATTATTGAAACCTTACCATGCAAATGATCCTGACTTATTTCCAAAAAGAAGGGGAAGGCCTAAAAAGCAACCTGAAGAAATTGTGGAAAAAGCAGAGATTGAAAAAATACTCAAGAAAAGAATCCTTACTAAAGAAAAAGGAACTGAGTATTTACTAAGATTTAAAGTGAAATCAAATGAATTTGATAAATGGATACCTGAAAAAGAAATTTCTAATTTATCCACCCTTCTTAAAAAATTTAAACAGAAATAAACTTCTGTTCAACCAGCTGAGGGGTTAAAAAACCAGTACTCATAATATTTTATTATGTTTTATTTCTTTAAAGTATAATCTTTAATGCTACAGAATTAATCTGAATACCTGAAAATTACAAATTAATATATAAAATGTATAACTTATCATTTTTTTATTGTTTTTTTGGGTGGGCGAGTGTCAGCCTGTATATCTCCAGGACTGAGTAAAAAGTGCTTATAAGTTATGTTAAACACATGAACTATACATGGGAACAATAAATAAGAGTACACAAATAGTATACATAAGTAAAATTATGATAATACACAAAAAATGCCATTATAACACCATATATACATGCATATATCCACCTTTTATAGGTCTTATGTACTTAATATTAAGTTGGAATATGTTAGGGTAATCTTAAGAACCTTCAGTATAAGGCTACATAATTTTTAAGTACACTTAAAGCTGTTATATTCATTGTTTTATGCAAAAAACAAGAAATGCGCTTTATTTCACTTAAAAGTTGACTATATGCGCTATAAAATTGAGAATATCAAAATTGCGCTTTGACAGATCAATTGGGCTCATTTATAACTATTGATTTGGTTATTTAAATGCATAAAAATAACATTTTTAAAATTTGGTGTTTTTTATGCCAGAAATGGCTTCTGTGTACTGGCCACATACTGCCTGCTTTTTTCCCATGTGAATAGCTTCATTTTTAGCAAAGTTAGCTTTTTCACACTATATTTACCCCACATTCTACGCCCACTGTCGTGAAACACACTAAAATAGGCAACAGGCGCTTATTTAGTGTCCTAGCTTAATTAATAGTGCATTGACCTTGTTTATGTGCACTAATTTCATTAATAACCTCATTCTTGGCATCTTATTTCATCACCAAGCTTAAATTCGCCTAATTTTAGTCAAGGATTTACCCGTGCAAGCGCCTGCCAAGGACTGCATGTAGTTACCCCACATCTCACGCTCTTTTTTAAGTTTTTGGGTGGTTTCTCAGTCAATTTTGGTTATTTTTGGATGGGAATTTCACGTAGTATAATGTCAGGATTAGCCCCTCCATTTCTACAGTAAATCCCCCTTATTATTAAGCTATTATTAACCTTAAAAAGACTCCTTTAGTCTTTTATATTATTGTTTTATATGCATATACTCTCTTTTTGTCTTTTCCTTTAATTTTGATGGATTTCCCTTATTATTACAGTATTTTGGCGGTTGTTACTTGTCTAATTATGTCATGGGTCACTAGGGATGTTGATGGGCAGGTCTATTAGTTGTTTTGAGGCGTCATTAACTGTGTATTGGATGGTATATCAAGGGATTTATTGGGGAACTCAGTGTGTATAAAAGGAGGAGGTTTTTGGGTCTTGTTTCTACATTCCATATCATTTACAATTTACCAATATAACCAAATCAAGTACAATACATATCAATT
The DNA here is from genome assembly GCA_030280995.1 of Hemileia vastatrix. Classification (NCBI taxonomy): domain Eukaryota; kingdom Fungi; phylum Basidiomycota; class Pucciniomycetes; order Pucciniales; family Zaghouaniaceae; genus Hemileia; species Hemileia vastatrix. Next base: position 21,848,085 of record JASXTE010000004.1, on the reverse strand, counting down.
AGTACTTTTATAAGACTTTTGAATAGTATCTGAATTATAAAATCTATTTTTCTACCAACTATAAAGATTGTAAGCCACATATAAAATAGTGAGAGTTATATTACTGAGACCTTAATTTTGATTATATTTTACTACTTATTGGATTTAGATTACAGTATTCATATAGGACCATTAAAATCTTCTAGACAACTGACCATTCAAGCTAGTTCACGTCCTTGTACTTGACCTTAGCCTGACAGGGAGTGTCAGCCAGGCTGTACCAGGAGCCCAGTAAATGTTATGTTAATTTATTGGACCTGAAAGAGGGCGTAAAAATATGCATTATATGTATATAAATTAATATTTTATTGCATAATAAAATTATATAAGTATCTTATTAAATATAAGTAAAATAAGTGTTATATAAATTATTTATACATTTAAATTAAGAATAATATATTTTATATTCTACAAATTATGGCGCATTTTTATTTATTTAATAATTCTAAATTAATAATTAATTAATGATAAACATATATTATAATTTTAAGTGTAAAATTAATTTATAATGTAATTGAATTAATTAATTAACTCTATATATTAAAAAAAGCCTTACATATCTTATTAAACAATAATATTGGGCTCTTTTTTATTTGTAATTGTGTCATCAAAGTATTAAACAAGTTAAAACTCTTTATTAAATAAATTATTAATGTTTTATTCTAAAAATTAGTAATATTGTTATAATAAGTATTTTTTTTAACTTAAAATGATTCTTACACTAATAAAAGTAGTTAAAATAATTAATTACTCCTTTTTTATACTAAATTAATTAATTACACTATATTTATGTGTTAAAATAAGTTCCTTTTTATGTTTCACTTAAAATTGGTTTCTTTAAAAGAGTTGTCAGACATTTTTTAAATAAAAATAATTGTTTTATTGTGTCTCAAAATTATTTAATATATTCCTAATTTTATTATAAATTTTTGGGAATAATATCAGGAATTTTAGGCTCTTACTAATGTGTGTTAGTTAATTGTTTCAAGGGTTCTCTTGCACTTACTCAAATTTTGTTACATGTTTTTTTTATTTTATGTTTAATTCTATATACATTAACTTAAAACAAATATTTTATCAATAAATTAAAACCTCTCTATTGTGTCCCTCCTCATAAAGAGTTGTTGCATTTCTTTATTACTTGTTTTTATTTTCCTCAATTTATAAATTTTATATTATTATCATTTCTTTTTTATAATCCCTTCTTTCTATTTCCTGCTACTCCTTTCCAATTCCTTCTCCTTCTTCTTGTCACCGGACTACCTACACACAAGGTCAAGGATGTTCCTGAAAGTGAGATGAGGGTTTAGAAAACTCCTTCAAAGCACAGAGGAATGATTCGAGGAAGTGATTCAAAGGTCACTCGAAGTAAGAGCTACGGGTTTGAGGTATGTTTGAGAAGAATCATAATATAGTGTCAAAGGTAATAGGAATTCTTAATATCTCACGAAGGGTTGGAAATTCAACAATCAAAGATTTAGGATTTAGAAATGATTATTGAGAAAATAAAAGAAAGATACAATAATAATGATTTAACTTAAAAGATTTTACCACTATTAAATGTAAATACATTTTATAATTTAATTCTAAGGAATATTGAACCAAATACCCAACCCTTTTATATCCTTTATTCCTCCTCGCATTGACCTCCCTCTCATCGCACCATTCCCATACCACAGACCATTAATAACATACACTTAGACCCTCTTCAATAATATCCGTCCATGCTCAATTTACCCCTTTTAATTAATTAACAAACTTTTTAATGAAAACTACTAATGTACTATTACGTTGATCATAGCGCTGTGCGTCGCTTATTGAAATTAAGACTAAGGCACACTATTGAGAGATTGACTAATTTAGATTTAGAGTTTAGGCTAGCCCAGTTAAATAGTAAGTACACAAAGGGGAATTGCAGTTGCTATGGAGAATTGCTTTCTGCGCTTTGAGTATAGATTTAGAACTCGATATTATTGATTTAATGAGCTGCTTTTGCCTCGAGTGTCACGTGGCGCGTGACAGATGCCCGGGTATAAGAATCGCAAGCTCTGTTGAGCTTGAGCCATCTTCTCACACTAGTTTCCCTTTCCTCTATATATTTTTTCTTGTTTATTAATTTCCTCATTATAATGAACTGTCCTACCCCAACACCTATGCCTCCACACCCTAAAGCGGATGGGGGAATGGTTACGCGGCAGTTTTCCCAGGCTTGCACGGCTTGTGAAGCGATGGAATACTTCTGTGTTGAAAGTACGGCAACTCAAGGCCCTCACCAGAAATGTGAGTTTTGCCGTTGGCGACGAGTGGTGTACGATGCATTGATGAAGAATGCAGAGATTGAACGACGATTCACCAAGACTAAGTTTTGGGTGATCTGTAAAACAAAAGAGGTGGTCGAAGACATTTGGGATGTCTTGGTTGGAGATGATCAATCGGTGGGGGAGAACGACAAGGAACTTAATAACGAGATCACAACCTGGGTAACCCAGGCCACAAGTTCGAAACGGGGTGTCGAAGAAGAGATCGACGAATTGGTGGAGGAAGATGAGGATGAAGTCCCTGTTCCAGGGCGGACACCCAAGAAACAACAGGTGGTCATTGAAGATGACGAGGAGGAGAGAGAAGCAGAGGTAGAGGTGGCTCCAAGGTTGTTCTTAGAACCTGACCCCATCTTCGAAGTAAGTTTTAGTTTTAGTTTTAGTTTTTTTTTTTTTTTTTTTTAGGGATGAGGTTACTGATGAGTTCTTGTTTAGACATCGAATGCCATTGAAGACCCAATTGGGGAACTTGCGTCGCTTTTGTCAACTGAGGCAAACCCTCCGGTCACGGGTGGAATCAAAGAACCTGAGGAAACGCTGGACCAGGTGTGGTCGAAGAAGCCTCGTCAGGGTGGACGAGTTAGGTTCGCAGAAGAGTTGTGTGGGGAGTTCGATACAATTACCGAATCTGCTTCCTTCGACGTGGCAGAGGAACTGTTGGAGATTGGAGAGATGGTTCCGGTAGGAGAGGAGGAGGTATTTGAGAAATTCAGGAAGGAGATAAGGGTAATTTTGGAGAAGATGAAAAGATTGATTCGAGAAAAATTTGAAATGAAAAGGAGAGATGTAAAGAAGTAGAAAAGTAGAATTGTCTTTAGTTTTATTTTTTTGTATTATTTTATTGTATTTAAGGTGAATATTATTTTTTATAAGATTTGGGAGAGAGAGAAAAAAAAAGTTTTAAATAAAATTTTGCTTTAGAATTTGAAAGAAGAAATTTAAGTAAAGAAAGAAAAAGATAGAAGTTATTAATTGAAGGAAGTTTAAGTTTAAAGAAAAATTTATGTAAGAGAAGAGAGAAAGAAGAAAAAAAATGGTTGGTGATTGAGATGAGTTTGTTGAAATGAGAATTTAATGAAAGAAGAATTTGTTATTTGCGAAAAGTTGTTTATTGATTTTTTAGGAATTTTAGATAATTGAAAAGAGAGAAAAAACAGAATTAGAATTTAAAGAGAATTTGAAAAAGAAGAATCATTTGTTCGAAGAATTTTATAAGGAGATTTAGAGGTTGAAGTTAAGTTCGAGGAAATGGTCTTGTCGTACAAGATTTTGATGATTTGAAGGAAAGAAAGTTTAAAGAGAGAATAAATTTTAGAAAAGAAAATTTTAAAGAGAATTTTAAACTTAAGAAAAGAATGTATTTAGAGAATTTAAAAAAGAGAAGAGAAAAAAAACATTTAGAGAGATTTAAAAGTTTTTTATTTTATTTTATTATTTATGTTTATTCTATTTATTTTATTTTTATTATTTATTTATTTATTTTTTAAAATTTTATTTTATTTTTTAATTTTAAATTTAAATTTTGAATTTTAAATTTTAAATTTTAAATTTTAAATTTTAAATTTTAAATTTTTTTAATTTTAATTTTGATTTTAATTTTAGTTGGTTTTGGAGAAAATTTTATAGAAGGAGATGAAAGAAAAAGAAGAGAAAAAAAGAAAACAAGGCTAAGAAATTTAAGAGGTGTTTTAGATTTTTAAGAGAAAGAGAAAAAAGAAAAAAAAGAAAAAAAAGAAAAAGAAAATTTAAAATAAAAGAAATTTTAAGGTTTTGGTTTTAAAGGATATTTCAAATGAAAAGATTTTAGAAGTTCAGGGGCGTTAGAAACATTGATGGCTGGTTCCCAGGATGTTTTGTCTGAGTCATTAAGGAAGCCTTCCCATTCCACGAGGTACTGAAGTTTCCCCTTGCGTATTCTTGAATCAAGGATACGACTTACTTCCCACTCTAGATGATCTTCTACTTTGACTGGTTCCGGAGGGGGTTGGTTCTTGCCCGGGTATATTTCTTGAGCCAGTTCCAGGAGAGATACATGGAAAACAGGGTGAATTGCCTGCCATTTAGGAGGTAACTTGAGTCGAAATGCAGTTTTAGAGACTTCAGAGTCGATTTCAAATGGTCCCAAGCACTTTTCAGCCAGTCTCTTTGATGGTTGTGTTGTTTGAATGTTTCGTGCGTCGAGCCATACTTTGTCACCTGGTTTAAAGGAAGGAGCAGATTGTCAATGTTTGTCCGCCTGTTCCTTGTATCTTCGAATCGCTAATTTCAAATTTGTTTTAAGTTCTTCTTGGAGTCGTGATATAGTTTGAAGATAATGTTCCGCAGGATGATTAGTTCCTACATGGATTAAGTTGAATCGAGGATGTCGTCCATAAATGGTTTCGAAGGGAGATTGTCGTGTCAAAGAATGAGTCAAGTTATTATAAGCAAATTCGGCCAGTGGTAACCATGTGGTCCAATCATCTTGTTGGTAACTGACATACATTTGAAGATATTGTTTGAGGATTTGGTTAACTCTTTCTGTTTGACCGTCGGTTTCAGGGTGATAGGCCGTGGAGAGGTTCCTCGTGATATTGAGTTGTCAACACAGTTGGGTCCAGAATGTGGATACAAACAATGAGCCTCTATCTGAAATAATATCATTTGGTAAGCCATGTTCAGAAAATACATATTCTAGAAACAATTTTGACAAATCTGCTGCTGTAGAAGTAGTAGTGGTTTTTATGAAAATAGAAATTTTTGAAAATCTATCTACTATTACTAATATAGCATCAAAATAATTAGAAAAAGGAAGTTGAGAAATAAAATCCATCGATAAAGATTCCCAAGGTTTAGAGGGAATAGGAAGTGGTTGAAGCAACCCATGCTTCCGGTGACGGGGAGCCTTATTCCTATTACATTTGTAACAAGCTTTTATATTGTTCTTGATTTCTCTGGTCATACCTGGCCAGAAGAAATCCCTTGCTATTAACTGGTAGGTTTTATCAACCCCAAAATGACCAGCTAATGGAGAATCATGTCGACTTTTGAAAATCCATAATTTTATCTCATTGTTTTCGGGTATGACTACTCTACCTTTGAAGACTAATAGACCTGATTCAATACTAAATCTTTTGGCCCCTTTCTTTGAGAGTATTTTGTCTTTTAACCCTAAACAATAATCGTCCTTTGACTGAGCTTCAAGGATGTTGGATAGTGGATTTTGAAAAGATTGAATTGTCATTGAATTAAGTTGATGAGTCTTTAACATTGATTCGTTGTAAATTGATTGCACATTTGCTGGGTTCTTGTCAGCAAATGCGTCCCCCCGCTGTGGGTAAATGTCTTCCCGACTTGACAAGATATCTGGGACAATGCAGTTCTTACCTGGGCGATAGGAAATAGAGAAGGGAAATTCAGACAAAAATTCAGCCCACCTGGCTTGAAGCCTGTTTAACACTTTGGAAGACATGAAGTATTTCAAAGCATTATGATCTGTGAAAATTTGAAAAGGACTATCTAGGCTGAGAAGAAAAGAACGCCATTTTTTAAGACAATGGATAATAGCTAAAAGCTCTTTGTCATGAATTTCATAATTTAATTCTGTGGCTATGAGTTTGTGTGACTCAAAAGCAACAGGATGAAACAAATTTGTTTCAGAATTTAATTGAGAGATGACCCCTGCAAGAGCATAATCGCTCGCATCTGTCTCAACTATTGTCGAAGCAGAAGGATCAAAATGTCGAAGAATTGGGGCTGTCGTGAACACCGTTTTTAGTGCTTCAAATTCCTTTCGTGCTGTAGAAGTAAAAACAAAAGGAATGTCTTTTCTAAGAAGAGAAGTAAGATTGGAACTAGTTTTAGAGTAATCTTTAATAAATCTTCTATAGAAGTTTGCAAAACCCAAAAATCCTTGGAGTGATTTAATGGTTTTGGGCTCAGGCCATTCCATGATTTTCTGGACTTTTTTGTCATCCATGACTAAAGCGTCAGTGGACAACGTAAAACCCAAAAAATCAATTGATTTGAGGTGGAATTCGCATTTATTATGCTTGGCGTAGAGACAATGATCTCAAAGACGATTTAGGACCTGTCAAACATGATGAATATATTCATCTAGTGTTTTCGAGAATATTAAAATATCATCTAAATAGACGACTACAAATTGTTCAACAACATCTTGAAAGATGTCATTAACAAAAGTTTGAAAAGTTGAAGGTGTGTTACACAATCCAAAAGGCATAACTAAATATTCAAAACTACCAAATCTAGTGCGCATTGCAGTCAGTGGTTCATGACCTTCTGCAATGCGAATCAGATTGTAAGCGCCTCTAAGATCAATTTTAGAAAAGAAATTAGCACCATTGAAAAGGGTAAGAAGTAATGACATAGGAGGAACAGGATATGCATTCTTCTTAGTGACTGTGTTGAGCTTTCTATAGTCAACACACAACCTAAGACTACCGTCCTTCTTTTTTACAAAGAGGACAGGGGAGCCGGTTGGAGATTTACTGGCTCTGATGAAACCTTTGGCTACATTCTCTGCAATGTAGTCTCGAAGAACTTATGATTTGTCCTTTGACAAAGAATAGACAGGACCTGCCAGAGGTACTGGGCCTATTAACTCTATTTGATGGTCATAGGGTCGATGAGGTGGTAACTTATCGGCCTTGCAGATTGAGAAAACATAGAGGAAATTGTGGTAGATTTCTGGTAGAATTGATTTAATGGCTTCAACGTTGATTTGGTCCTCCTCATCATCTTCGGGAGAATCTGTTGAGGGGATACATGAATTGAGAGAGCAGAATTCGATTACTTCGAGGCAATTTAAATCCTCTTCAAGTGAAGTCATCGAGCTAGAAGGGTTAGCCAATTGCTCATTTAGAGAAAGATCAGATGCTTGCAAGTCATCTGGCAGAGATTTTTCCTCTAGCAGGACGTTGTCAGGCGGGTTGTTTAACTCCCTATTGACCTGCATTGAAGAATCAGAAATATACTTAGAGCGTGGGGTGATCAATCCCCTAGTAAAATCATTTTCGGGATTCCAATGCGTTAAAAAGTCATGGCCAAGAATGGTATCGTCCATCCTTGGGGCGTCCAAGACTGATAATTCTCACTCAAAGGGGGGAAAGTTCGGAAAGTTGAAAACCCATAAAACTTTCTTACTTACCCAATATTTGGGTTCCTCTAATTTGACCAAATAGATTGGAGTTCGATCGACATCTGTAAATGTTAGTTGAAGCTTCTCGGCAAAAGATAAAGTAACAAAAGAAATTGAAGCTCCAGAGTCTATAAGACAACTGAAGGGGATATCCTCCTTAAAAAGAATGAATCTCAAGCGGTTTAAGGCAACTCCAGTCCTTAAGACATGGAGGTTCTGTGCACTGGGAGAGATAAGATAGTTTGCTTTGCACACAAGTAAACTATCTACTAGTTTTTTGACTTTGAACTAGTACCTTCTCTTTCTTTCAACTTTACACAGTCTTCAAACTTGTGCTTACCCCCACAATACATACATAACCCATTATCTGCTCCTCTCTTCCTCTCAGCTTCTTTAAGTTCCCCTTTAGGATCCAGTACTTTTCTGATATGGCCTGGAGTCGAGTCTTTTGGTCAAGGTTTATCCTTCCCCTTATTTGGTTTGGATTGAGTCGAGGAGGATTGATTTGGTTGTGGGTGTGAAGAAGATCCCGATTTAAAGTTTAGGCCTTGAGATTTGTTGGTGTATCGACGATGTTGAAGTCGTCCTTGATAAATGCCGTCAAGTTCGAGGGTTCGATCCATTAAATCTGTCAAAGTAGTCATCTTCTGACTGTGAAGATTTAATTGATCCATAATCCTCGAAGGAAGTCCTTTCTTGAAATGATACTTAAGGGCAGCATCATTCCAACCTACTCGAGTTTGAAGTGCTCTGAAGTTCGAGATATATTCAGAGGCTTTACCATTATCACTCATGTGAAGAAAATCAAGTTCAATTTCTGCGTTGTCAGTTTCATTAGGGTCCCCAAACAACGTAAAGAGTTGGTCTTCGAACTTTTCCCAATTATTGATAAGTATGTGGGTTTCTGTTGAAGAAAGCATTGGCAGATAAGGTTCGAACCATCTTGCTGCTTTCCCTGATAGGAATGAAGAAGCGTAAACGACCTTTGATCGGTCGCTATTAAAGGTTCAAGGGTCATTATGGAACAGTAGCTTGCAGGTTTGCAAGAAGGGTTGCAATCTGTCGGGGTGATCTCCGTCGAATTTGTCAGGAGATTTCATAGAAGGAGTTTTGAACTTAGATCCCTCTGAAGACGTTGGATTTGAAAGGGTTTTCATGAAAAGTCTCATGAAATCTTCCAGAGAGTTAGATGGTCCAGGTTCTGAGGATTGAACAGAAGGGTGATTGGCAGGGGCGGATGGTGCCTCGTGCGTTGTATCCTCTCCTTCTTCTTCATCACTAGAATCCTCAAAATCTTGTGGGATGTCTTCTACAGATTGAACTGAATGTTGCCATTCCCTAAGGTTGAGTGGTTCCAAAGAGTGAGTGCGGGAAACAGACCTTGTGGCTGTTGGCCTGCCTCTAGCACAAGCTCTAGTAGTAGCGCCCGTAGGAGGAGTGCATTGAACAGGTGCCATTTAAAATTTTTAAAAACACCTAAAAGGAAGTAGTAGTGCAAAGAATGAGAACTACGGAGAATTAAATTATACTGTCACCGGACGACCTACGCACAAGGTCGAGGATGTTCCTGAAAGTGAGATGAGGGTTTAGAAAACTCCTTCGAAGCACAGAGGAATGATTCGAGGAAGTGATTCGAAGGTCACTCGAAGTAAGAGCTACGGGTTCGAGGTATTTTCAAGAATAATTATAATATAGTGTCAAAGGTAATAGGAATTCTTAAGATCTCACGAAGGGTTGGAAACTCAACAATCAAAGATTTAGGATTTAGAAATGATTATTGAGAAAATAAAAGAAAGATACAATAATAATGATTTAACTTAAAAGATTTTACCACTATTAAATGTAAATACATTTTATAATTTAATTCTAAGGAATATTGAACCAAATACCCAACCCTTTTATATCCTTTACTCCTCCTCGCATTGACCTCCCTCTCATTGCACCGTTCCCATACCACAGACCATTAATAACATACACTTAGACCCTCTTCGCTAATATCCGTCCATGCTCAATTTACCCCTTTTAATTAATTAACAAACTTTTTAATGAAAACTACTAATGTACTATTACGTTGATTATAGCGCTGTGCGTCACTTATTGAAATTAAGACTAAGGCACACTATTGAGAGATTGACTAATTTAGATTTAGAGTTTAGGCTAGCCCAGTTGGATAGTAAGTACACAAAGGGGAATCGCAGTTGCTATGGAGAATTGCTTTCTGCACTTTGAGTATAGATTTAGAACTCGATATTATTGATTTGATGAGCTGCTTTTGCCTCAAGTGTCACGTGGCGCGTGACACTTCTCCTTCTTTTAGACAACCCGTTGACACCCAGTAAAGTAATTAATTATTTACTGGGATAAATCACACCTTTTTTATTTCTTATTTTATTTTTAATTATATTATAATTACTTTAAAATTACTTATAATATATTAACTAATTACAATAAGTAAATTTAGTAAATATTTAAAATTAATATCAATGTCCCTTATATTTTTTATTCTCTAACACTGTGCTCAATGACAGGTTAAAGAAATAAAAATATAATAATACTAAAAAATGATAAAAAATTCAAATGAGTTTATTTAAAAATATTCAAATTATAATAAAGTTTTTGAAAATTGAAAATTCAAATTATTTTGTACTAAGTGTGACATTTAAAAATTAACTTTAAAATATTTCAAATAAATTGATATATATTAAAACATATTTTATTTGCGCATCTTTTTTGTAATCTCTGTTATTGATTATTTCTTATTTTGGAAGGATCTTTTCTCTCACACCCTTGTATTTAGGCTTCTTAACTCTGTGTTCTCTCTATCATTTTTTCCTATAAAAGGCCTTCTACATTGTGCTGTTTTTCTGCTTCTTATACTACTTATAATTTTATTATTTACAACCCAATAACCATTTTATTACTACTACTACTGTTTTAGTACTTAAATTTGTGTAAAATCTAAACCTTAAAATTAATAATAATCTTATCCTCATACCTCATACTTGAGTAATTAAAAAATAAAGATAAAAATTATGTACCCATTTGAAAATCCTTGAGTTATCCACCTTATCTGCTGTTTGGACTGCCGTTGAGGTCTTCCAATATTGGAGGAACCCTTTTTTGGTCTATTTAGTGTTGTTTTGATATTTCTTTAATGGTATTGTTTAATAATTGGGTGTTTTTCTGGAATTATTTGGCAAATCATGGGAATACATGGATGTGGGTACTATCATTGGATAGCCCCGGTTTTCTCTATATTTTATGTCTTAATGGCATTTCTCAGATTTTAAGTATTTAAGGGATTATTTCTGATTTTTAATTTTAAAAGATAGCTGTTTAATTTTGTTTTTTTGCTTTTTACAGGCTTACCTTAAGTCTTACAGTTAAGTGCTTAGTACCATTAGAAAAGGCTAATTTTTCTCTACATTTCATGTCTCAAAGTTTTTATAGCTTAATTGTGTGTTTTAAAGGTTTTAGTAGTTGTAGTAAATTTTTCTAAGTATTTTGGGTATTTTTGGAGGTTTTTGGTGGTTTTCTGGATTCAGGGTGGTCCGGCTGCCTCAGGCGGGCCTCCTGACGTTGGGAGGACCGCCTGCCTCGGTTCTAGAAGGCTGAGAAGCATTCCTAGAGGGGTTTTATGCAATTTGGAACTCAGAAACGCCAAATTTGTTGGTGTGCATGGGCTTTTAGATAGTGGTTTGTGTTTATATAGTGAATAAGACAGTTTGGGGAAACTTTAATTATCATAAAACCATCCAGAGGTGATATCCTTGTTCCTCACTCAGTTTTCACTTTTTTCTCACCACAATTGGCTGTGTTTGTTGCAAGGTTAGTTCTTCATTTAACTAATCTTGGAAACTGGTTTCTCTGGTATAGTCTTGCAAGCTATATCAAGTATTATTGCTGTCTCTGGTGTGGATTTGCAACCTACATCAAGAATAATTGCTTTCTCTGGTGTGGACATTGTTCTACATTTCAGTTCTTTAGTTTGGTAGTCTATCTGGAGACTACTTTCTTGGCTGATAAAGCAGTCAAGTGTGTTAAAAAAAGGGCTTTAGCAACAGGAACCAATTTACTGTAGCAGGTAAATCTCACTTTATTTTTCTAAAGGAAAATGGGTTTTTCTCTCTGGTTTTTCTTCAACTCCCTTTGTCAAGGCCTATAGCTAGTACTATAGGATTGTCTACATTTCTGGCACCCAACGTGCGGTTAGAACCTGCTAGTTCATTGAAATATCTGTTGTCTTTGGTTGGTCTTTTTTGTTGATTTTGGTCTGGAGGAATGTCTTCTGGGTCATCTATTCCTGTGGTGACTGTCAGTGGGGGAGGGAGGTCCTTCTGCTGTGATGGTTAGGTAGTGAGTTAGGATTAAAAATTGGGTTGGTACCAAGTTTAATGGTGAAGATGTGAAGTGGTTTCTGGAGAAGTATGAAAATTCTTCAGGTGTGTGTGGTGTTTCTTACCTGGACATGGTGAATCAGATCATTTTCTTCATTGGTGATAGGGCAGTGGAGAAGGAGGTTGTGGCCATGTCTGGCTACACAAAGAGGGACTGGAAGTTTTTGTGTAGGGAGATGGTGGATAGATGGGGTGTCAGGTTCACTATGGTGGATCTGAACAAGGTTGTCAGTGAATGACAGTCTTATGTTGGTGTTGGTAACTTACTCAGTTACAGGAAGTTTCTGCTATAGTTTGATCCTGTGGTAAAATATTTGGTGGAAGTGGAGGAGCTGGCACATGAAAATGCTTCCCAGGATGTTTTTTGGTCTGCCCTGGCTAGAGATGTCAGGATAGATGGGTTGAAGGAGCTGTCAAGGAAGCATTTGATAAAGACTCTTTCCAGTGTGGACCAGAAGTTTCCCACCTTGGACAAGGTGAAGGAGGCTGTAGAGGCCCATTTGAAGTTGTTGGCTGTGGACACCTATTAGGAGGAGTGTGCCAAATATGTCAGCAAAGTCAGTGAGGCTTTGGCTGAAGAGGTGAGTAGAGTGAAGAAGGAAGAGAAGAATATGGTGGAGGTTCCAAAGCAGGAGAGGGACCCAGTGGTGGTGCAGTGGGATGATCTGACAAAACAGCTACATATTTTTTTTCAGGAGGCTAAGAAGGCCAATAGGGCTCCTTCTCAGCCTAGATATTTTGATATGAGGGCTTGTAGGAGTGATCCTTGGGTCTTCTATTATTGCAGCAGGAGGTGGCACAAGTCCAATGATTTTTGGGCGCTGAACAGAGATGTGTCTGAAGGAAAGGTGGAGTTTGATTAAAGGGTGCTCAATTTCCCTGATGGTTCATTTGTGAATCCCAGTGAGGGGAAGTCTCCTGTTGATTTGGTCAGGAGAAGGAATGGTCTCAATCAGAGGAGGCCAAGGTTTGAGCAGATTCCTGATCAGGGGAAGTCTTCTGCTAAGGCAGATAATGATGTGAAGGGAAAAGGGAAGAAGGTTAATAAGGTCTCTTTTTCTACTTCCTTTGGTAGATTGGAGTTGTATTCTTGTGGTGGAAAGTCAAGTGGTGAATGCTTGGCTGGTGTTCATGATGTAGAAGCAGAAAAGGTGGGAAGGCCTAAGAGCAGTTCTCAGGCCCAACCAAAGCCTAAGGCTTCAAAGGTGGATCCTAAGCTGAGTGCAGCTAGGAGGAAGCACAGCAAAGAGGAGCTGTACAAGATGCAGAAGGGGATTGCTGATATGGTCCCCCCTAGTTTTGGTGCATTGGACATGAATGGTGAGCCAATGCCTAATGATGTTGATTCTGACTCTGAGGAGGATGTCCCTTTGGCTTCATTGCCAAAGCCCACTGGAGTTAAAGGTGCAGGTGATGGAAATGGTTTGATTCCTGTTGGGGGTTCTGGTCCTCAGGAGATTTCTAGGACCAAGGTAGTGAAGCCAAGGGCTCACTTTGAGAGGCCAGTAGTTTCTGGCCAATCTAATGTTATGGACTCTTTTCTGGAAAGGATGAATAAGGGTCAGGTCTCCCTTTATTACCAGAATTGTATGCTATCAGTCCTGGGTTGGCTGATAGACAAAAAAAATTGTTGACCAGAAGAAGGGTCTCTTCTGGTGAGGTGGAATACATTTGTGATTCTTCTGAAAAGTTTGGTGAGGGGTTGGAGACTCATTTTTCTGCTCATATGGGTTATGTCAATGTCACTCTGAATGGCAGGGAGGCTAGGGCATTGGCAGATTCAGGTTCTCAGATTAACCTGATTTCTTTGTTTGAGGCTACTCATCTGGGCCCCCCCATCAAGACAGGAGTTGGTGTAAATTTAAGAAGGATTGGTAGCCATTTCACTTAGTTAATTGAAACAGCTGATTTTGTGAATCTGAATGTTGGTGGAGCCTCCGGGAAGGTTAATTTTTACATTGCCAAAGGTAATGTAAAAGCTGTTTTGGGTGGAACATTCTTTATGGATTTTAAAGAAAGAATTGGTTATCAGTTTGATATGGGAATCAGTTTGAAGTTGAATGGTGAAGATGAGAGAAGGCTTCAAATGAGGTTATCATCTCCTGGAGACGATGGCTGGGATACCAGGCCTGGGTTTTCTTCAATGTGACAGTCCATGGATTGTTGTAGGAGAAGAAAAGAAGTGGGTTCCACCTCTGGTTTTTTGGAGTGTGGCTCAGGCTTTAATGAGAGTCTGTCTTTTTTACAGTGATGAGGGCTGATTGCCCTAGTGCTACAAACTTTCCCCAAGATGAGGAAATCCCAGGTTGTAGTAGGTGAGCTCTCTTGGAGATATACCAAGTAGATTTTCAACTTTCTCTTTTTAATGTTTCTCTTCTCTGCAAGTATTCTTCATGTTTTTTGTCATGTACCTGTTCTCTCTCAATATTTTCAATTAATTTTAATTCAAGTTCAAAAAAGAAGATAAGTTATATATCTTTATTGAAAGATATGTGGAAAAGCTGTGGGGTGGTGAGATTGGGGTCTAAAAGTAAGTCTTCGCAATTGTGCACCACTAGGGTTTCTTGTACACCTTTCAAAAACATTACCTTGGCCACGTCTGTGAGCATTGAAGAAACCCCTGTTTATTTTTTTAGGATGAAAGAAAACTCAAGAAAATAAAATAAAAATTTCAAGATAACTGAAGAAAATCAAGAAAAAAATCTGAAGATAATAAAAAAAGAAGAAAAGAATTATTTTTTTAAAGATTGTCAAGATCAATTTTTAGGCCTCCAGCAAGAGGTTAAACTGCACAAATTTTTGAAGAAAGAAGATTCTAAAGATCAATTTTTAAGTCTGTGGCATGAAGATAAACTGCATAATTTTAGAAGATGTGATTCATAAGATGAATCAAGATTTGAAGATTTGGAAGATGGAAGTGAGGATGAAGATGTTGAATTGAGGAAAAGTTGTGGAGTGGTGAGATTGGTGTCTAAAAGTAAGTCCTCCCAATTGTGCACCACTAGGGTTTCTTCTACACCTTTCAAAAAAAATTACCTGGGCAACACATGTGAGAAATGGGGAAACCCTTGGTTTTTATTTCAGGTCTGGTGGTGAAGATTTCCTGAAGATCCCTCAAGTTGACGGTGGAGCTGCAAAGTACAAGAAGTTAGCACAGAAGATAAGGCCTGTCAATGAGACTATGCCTGTAGGTTTGAATCCTCCTTAAAAGAGACCTCCGTTGTCAAGAAATCCTTACTGTAATTCTCTTGTGAAGAGTCCTTCTGATAATGTGGAAACTGCTTGGGTGACTGTGGAAAGGTTGAAAGTTGTTAATTTTGGTACTGATGGTGTGGTAGCCTAAAGTTTAGTACGGCACCTAAATATGTAAATGGAGTTATTACGGAGTGCAAGATTGGCGTTATTATTTTTTATAAAAGGGTTTTATTTAATTTATTGGAGTTTAAAATATGAAGAAATTGGTCACGAGCAAATGCCTACACGAAAACAATTTATTTTACGGAGAAAACTTATTTTTACGGTCTGAAAAACTTATAAGTATCAAGTCAAGTCACTCAAGAACCTTGGAAAATTTTCCCAGAATTTTTACTATTTTTCTTATATTTTTAAATGAATTTTAAAGTTTTATAGAAATATTTACGTTTTCAAAGATTACTTAACTTTGATGAATTTTCACAGGGTAATTAGAGCTTCGCAGACTACGAAAATTAGTTTGGTATGTAAAGGGGAAGTAGCTCTATTATGTGTAATTTTTCTAGATTTTTTATTATGGTTTTAAGGTTCTAAATTGAGTCCGGAAGTCCGTACGGACTCCGTACGGGCTCCAGATTGACTCTGGAAGAGCTCTGGAGGGGAAAACTTAGGCACGTGACTAGGAATACTTAAGCGCTTCTCAAACTCGAAATTGAGAGGGGGGAGAGATCATACAGCTTAATCATTAACCACCACAGTCTTATTTTTTTATTACTCAAAAAATTAAATAAATTTGTAATACCCTTATAACTTTATATTTTATATATAACATTTTAGAAATACTACTCAACAATTTAAATCACACTTCATACAGGGTATCTTTAGAAAGGTCTTTGTTGCTGGGACTTGATTATTGCTGTCTCATAAAAATTCAAATTATTATAAAAACATAAAAGTCAATCTTTACAGATCTTTCACTGGTACACCTTAATTGTTGTTATCAGTATTTCTTTCATCAACAGCCACGATCATTTAATCTCAATAAGTGTTAATTATTTTAGAGTTTCATTATTTTTATCAATCATATCCAAGTAGATTGGTTAGCTTAGTGATTTAGAATTCCCATTTTGTTATTTTTATTGGAAGGACGGGGTTTTCAGCTAAATCCACATATCTCCTCCGGATTCTGCTTACAGCAAGGCGACTGTAAGAGTTTACCTTACCATAGTTGGCGCCCAACGTGGGGTTTGATTTCTCTAGCTTTCTTTAAAAGACTTACTTGGATCAAGAACGTTATTAGCCTGCAAGAGGCTTATTTTCTGGAACTCTAATTGGATTTTTGTTATTGGCCTGCAAGAGGCTTGTTATTTTATCGATTGTTAACGCCTTTCATTACTTATTGGGATGTCTTCTTCTGCTGTTGCTTCTGGATCTTCTAACCCTCTTACTCCCTCAGTTAGAATTGTTTCTTGGGATGGCCCAAAGTTTGATGGGGAGGAGGTTAAATGGTTCATTAGCAGGTATGAAGCTGCTGCTGCTGTTGATGGTGCTTCTCATGTGGATATGGTGAAGCAAGTTAGATTTTTTATTGCTGATAGGGAGGTGGAAAAAGAGGTTATTGCTATGCAGGCATTCAAGGACAAGGATTGGGTTAAGCTTTCTAAAGCTATGGTTGATAGATGGGGTGTTAGGTTTACTATGATGGACCTCAATAAAATTGTTGGAGACTGGCAAGCAAAAGGTGGTGTTTCTTCTATGGCTGACTTCAAAAAGCTCTGTGTTCAGTTTGATGAAGTGGTGGAATATCTCATACTGGTGGACGAGTTAGTGCATGAGAACCAAGCAAAAGATTTGTTTTGGACAGCATGCAGCAGGGATATTCGTATGGACGTCTTGAAGGATCTTTCAAGAAAAGATTTGATGAAGGAACTGCCTAATGGTGAGCAGAAACTGCCGGCTCTGGAGGTTATCAAAGAGAACATTCAGGCCCATCTCAAGTTATTGGCGTTGGACAAATATCAAGAGTCTTGCACTCAATATGTTAGCAAGGTTGGCGAGGTTTTGGCCAAAAACAACGATATTATGGTCAAAGCCCAGGAGGCCAAGAAGGCTCAAATGGGATTACCTGCTGCTAAAGTTGAGGGTAATGTAGATAATAAGATGGTCGATCACCTGGCCGATTTAACTAAACAATTAAAAATATTTTTTCAAGAAACCCAGAAGGCCAATAAGGCCCCAATCGCTTCTTCGTCGACGTCGACTTCTTATCAGTCCAGAGGTTATGAACGTCGAAATTATAATGGCAATAATAATGGTAACCGCTTCCCAGGCAATGGGAGAAATGGTGGGAATGGTGGTAGTAGTTATAGAGGTGGCTACGATGAGCCAAAGGTGTGCTCCTATTGTAATAGGAGGGGTCACAGAGCAACAGTTTGTTTTGCTCTTGATAAGGATATGGATGCTGGGCGAGTTTTATTTGATGGTAAAGTTTATAAATTTCCTGATGGTTCGTTCATCAAGCCCAGTGATGGACAGTCTCCTTCTGATTTGGTCAGAAGAAGTTTAACGGCTGAAAGAAGAGCCAGATTTGAAGAGGTGACGGATGAAGATGTTAATTCCAAGAGTGGCAAAAATGGTAACGGTAATGGTGGTAAAGCTGACAAGGGCAAGGAGAAAGAGGTCAGTAAAGCCACATTTTCTACTTCTTTTGGTGGTTTAGAGCTGGCGACGGTTGCCCAGGTGGAGGGTAGCTGTATGGCTGGCGAATACGATGTTAATGCTGCTAGAAGAGCAGTCGCTACTAAGGCAAAAAGTAGCATTCAGAGCCAATTGAGGGCTAATCCTGGCAAGGCCAATAACAAAGTGAACCCTTACTCTAAGGACAAGAATTCTAGTGCTCAAACTGCCGCCAACAAATTGAACCCTTACTCTAAGGACGAATTATATAAAATGCAGAAGGGGATTGCTGATATGGGGCCCCCTAGTTATGGCAAGTTTGATTTAAATGGTGAGCCTATGCCAGAGGATGATTCGGATTCTGAGGAGGACGTACCGTTGGCGTCTCTACCCAGACCAAGTTTTAGCGGTCCCATCCCAATGGAGGGTGTAAGAAGGACTAGCGATGTATCAGGATTAGTGCAAGAAGCTGGTGACGGATTTAGGGTTATAGAAAGTGAAGATGTTATAATGGGGGGTGAAGATGGCTCGGTTGGACCTCAAGAGGTACCCAGGGCCAAGGTTGTTAAATCAAAGGTCCAGTATGAGCGGCCAGTAGTTTCCGGTCACGCTAATGCGATGGACGCAGTTTTGAATAGGGTGAATCAACTTCAGATTCCCTTATCTTTAGGGGAGTTATTTATGATTAGTCCGGCGCTTGCTGAAAAGAAAAAGAAGCATTTGACGAGGCGTCGGGTTTCCACTGGAGAGGTGGAATATATTTGTGAAAATGCTGAAAAGTTTGGGGAAGATGTAGATACACATTTTTCCGCTCCCCTGGGTTACCTGGTGGTAACTCTTAATGGTAAAGAAGTTAAGGCCTTGGTCGATTCAGGGTCTCAAATTAATTTAATTTCATTGGAGAAAGCAACGAGTATAGGCTTGCCAATTAAAAGTGGGACTGGGGGAAACCTCAGAGGTATTTGAGGGCATGCAACAGAGCTAATGGGTACAGCTGAGCATGTCAGGTTAGGCATTGGTGGATCTGTTGGTAAGGTTCACTTTTATGTGGCCAGAGGAGCAGTCAAAACTGTTCTTGGTGGTCCTTTTTTGATGGATTTTGAGGCCAGGATAGGGTATCAAGCTGGCATGGGGATTAGTTTGGAGATCACTGGTGAAGATATGCGGAGGTTACATATGCGGTTAGCGCCTCCTGGAGATGAAGGTTGCGAAACACGGCCAGGGATTACTACTCTGTGCCAGTGTTGTGTTTGCACCAAGAAGCGGCATATAAAACGGACGGCTTCTGGTGAATTATGTTTGTTGGAAAGGGATGAATGCCCTCATTTTTTGGGGTAGCAGGGGCTGATCGCTCAAATGTTGTAATCTCTCCTCAGGATGAGATCCCGGATTGCAATAGGTCAGCTCACTTGGAGATAATTCAAGTGGATTCTCAATTATTTTCTGTTAATATTACTTTGGAGTGCAAATACGTTTTGGACTTTTCTATATGTTTATTGGATTTACCCTGTTTTTCTATTAAATTTAAAAATGGTAAAAAAGGCAAAATGGGCCAAATTAGGTTGGATAAAAATTGGAAGGGTATGTTTTATGACCTCCAGCAAGAGGTTAAACTGCAATTATCTCCTTCTATCACGGACCTCCAGCAAGAGGGTAAACTGCAATTAACTCGTCAAAACTCAATAAAAAATCTCAGTATAAGTAAAACACAAAAAAATAATTTTTGTGAAAATTCATTTCCGGACCTCCAGCAAGAGGTTAAACTGCAATTATCTCCTTCTATTACGGACCTCCAGCAAGAGGGTAAACTGCAAATATCACATCAAAATCCGATTAAAAATCTCAGTATAATTAAAACACAAAAAAATAATTTTTGTGAAAATTCAATTCCGGTCCTCCAGCAAGAGGTTAAACTGCCGACTTTCTTTACGGGTGATTTACTGTTGGATAAGGGAAGCAAAGGTGTTGGAAAATCTGTTTATAAATTAGACGAGGGAAAGGAGAAAAGGGTAAAATTTAAAAACGAAATAAAATATTTTTCTAATTTTTCTTATTCCGATTCTGACGATGAAGAAGATTCATTTGATGAAAGTTTTAATGGAAATGTTTTACCTCAAGTTTATTTAGATGTGGACGCAGCTAAATATAAGAAAGTAGCAAATAAAGTTCGACCTATTAATGAACCGCTACCTGCTGAATTAAATCCACCTTTGAGAAGACCAAGGTTATCAAGAGATCCTTATGAAAGTCCCTTGGTAAAGAATCCGCCTGAATTTTCTGAGACGTCAAGAATCACTTTTGAGAGACTGGGTGTTGTTAATTTTGGACCTGATGGTTGGTTGTCTGGAGAAGAGAAGAAGTTGTTGTTGGATGTGATGGTCAAGCGAGAGAAGGCCATTGCTTTTGTAGAAGAGGAGAGGGGTGTGTTGAAGCATTCCTATGGGGAGCCTTACAAGATTCCTGTGGTATGTCATGAACCGTGGCAGCAGAAACCGATTCCTATTCCGGCTGCATTAAAAGAAGCCTATATTGAAGTTGTCAGAGAACGGATACGCACTGGACTGTATGAGAAATCAACGTCAAGTTATTCTAGTCCAGTATTTTGTATCAAGAAACCGAATGGCAAGCTTAGAGTTGTTCATGATCTTAGGGAATTAAATAGGGTTACAATAAAGGATGCTGGGATACCACCTAGTGCTGACGAGTTTGTTGGAGCGTTTGCAGGGAGAGTGTGCTATGGTTTGGGAGATATTATGGGTGGATATGATGAGAGAGAGTTACATCCGGACTCAAGGCCTCTCACTACATTCGATACGCCACTTGGACGCTTACAGTTAACAAGATTGCCTCAAGGAGCAACAAATTCGGTTGCAGTTTATCAAGCTCAGATGGCTTGGATCCTTCAAGATGAAATTCCACAATATGCTGGAATCTTTATAGATGATGGAGGAATTAAGGGACCAACAACCGACTATGATAACCAGGTGTTGGAAGAGAATCCCGGGATACGCAAATTCATTTGGGAGTTTGCAATTACTTTAGAAAGAATCTTGTTTCGAATTGAAGAGGCTGGTTTAACTATTTCAGGTTCAAAATTTTCATGTTGTGTGCCAGCCTTAGAAATATTAGGCCATGTGGTATGTAGAGAGGGTAGGATTATGTCCAAGAAGAAAGTTAACAAAATTCAGTCCTGGCCAAGACCCAAGAATACGACCGAAGTTAGAGGGTTTTTAGGCGTTTGCGTATATGTTAGAATGTTTATCAAGGACTTTTCTTCATTGGCAGCTCCATTGAGACGGTTAACAAGAAAGGATGCAGACTGGGAGTGGGATGAAGAGTGTGAGAAGGTGTTTGTGAAGTTGAAGGAGGTTGTAGGGAAGGATTTAGTCCTGCACAAGTTAGATTATGGAAAAGATGCTGGTAGAATTTATTTAGCAGTTGATTCAAGTCAGGTTGCAGCTGGGGCGGTTCTGTCTCAGATGGATAAAGCTGGTTACATCAGGCCAGTTAGGTATGAATCTGTAGTATTTACTGAGGTCGAATCAAGATATTCTCAACCAAAATTGGAATTATGTGGTGTGGCGAAAATACTGAAGAAACTTCAGCATATTTTGTGGGGGCAACATTTTGAGTTGCAAGTGGATGCGAAATCGTTAATCCAGATGATTAATTCCCCAAGTTTACCGAACGCACCCATGACGAGATGGGTAGCTTTTATTCAACATTTTTTGTTTGATTTAGTTCATAAGCCTGGCAAAACTTTTACTATGCCAGATGGTTTATCAAGGAGACCACCCACTGAAGAAGATTCAGACTCAGAAGAGTTCGATGAAGATATACCTATTATCAAAGCCAGCACTAAAGGAGCTGAAGACTTTCCATACCTCCCCCATGAGGTTAAACTGGCAGGACTATTGTGTTTAGATTATGATGATGATGACCTCCACCAAGAGGATAAACTGGAAAATAGTTTTTATGTTAATAAAGGTGTTGGAAAAGGTGTAGATAAATTCGGCAGAGAGGAGGTAGAAGAAGATGTGGTGTATGTAGAGGAAAATGGATTGGTAGTGTGGGATAGTAGTAAATTAAGGAATGGTGTATATGTTGGAGAATTAGAGAATTTAAATAAAAGGGTGGATAAAGAGAAAGAGGTATTTTCAAATACGGTTTTCGAAGGATCCAAAGGTTCAGAAGAAAAACATCGACATAGCTCGATTAAAGATTTATTTAGGGGTCAACGATTATTGGCTCATTCATGTGCAGGTGATATTGGTGATAGAGAAGTCCCTATTGATGTTATATTAATTGATTTTCAAGATGAAGTCTGGGGTCAGACTGGTTTTTATTTTTTGTTAGTCAAATATTTGTTGACTTTAGAGAGGCCAGAAGATTGTGAAGACAATGAATGGGTGGCTATCAAGAGGAAGTCATCTACGTTTTACCTATCTGGTCGACGTTTAATGAGGAGGAGGTATCCAAATCCTCAAGTAGTTATAACTCAACAGAAGGGGCAAGAATTAGTTTTGAAATCACTGCATGAAGATCTCGGGCATAGAGGCGTTGGAGAAACATTTAGAAGAATTTCTGATCGATTTTGGTGGCCTGGCATGAAGATGGCTGTTAAACAGTGGGTTCAGTCATGCGAAGAATGTCAAAGACGAAGTTATTTAAGGCCAAAAGAACCTGGAAGCGCGACCGGTGAATATACGCTCTTTGGAAGAGTTAGTTTAGATGCCGTTCATATAAAAGAGGGACAGTATAAATATTTAATTGTGCCCAGAGATGATTTATCTGGTTGGGTAGAGGCAGCGTCTCTTATTAATTTAGCTGCCAAAAATGTGGCAGAATTTTTTTTGAATAATTGGGTATATAGGTATGGGGTGATGAAGTTGGTGACGGTAGATGGAGGTCCTGAATTTGGGACAGAGTTTAAAGAGGCCGTATTGAAAGTTGGATCAAATGTTAGGGTAGCAACCCCATATTATCCTGAAGCTGAAGGCATGGTTGAAAGAGGGCATCAAGTTATTAAGGATGCTTTAGTTAAAATGTGTGGGACAAGTGCTGAAAAGTGGAGGCACTATTTACCTTTAGTTTTATTTGCTGATCGAATCACTGCCAAAAGGATGACCGGATTTTCACCTTATGAACTTGTTTTTGGACAGAAAGCAGTTTTACCGGTTGATTTAGAAGCTGAATCATATCTTGGAGTTGACTGGGACACGGTCAAAACTACTGAAGAATTATTGTGTGCAAGAATGATGCAGCTAGAAAAGAAAGAAGAATATTTAGAAAAGGCATATTCGCGGATGATGAAGATCCGAAATCAATCAGTTAGATATTGGGATGAGCGGTTGGCACATCGATTAAGGAAACCTTTGAACCCAGGAGATATGGTCCTGGTGTATAATAGGAGTTTGGAAAGTCAGTGGGGAAAAATGTTTGCAGATAGGTGGAATGGACCGTATAAAATCAAGGAGCAAGTTTCCGGCGGTTCATATGTGCTAGAAGAGTTGGATGGAGTAGTATTAAAGAAGAGGGTAGCGGCCGATCAAGTGAAACGGTTCTATCCTAGAGGCACCAGGAGTGCCGAAGGATTCCTCCGCAATGAGGATAAACTATGATATCAATGAAACTTTATGGATTCCTCCGCAATGAGGATAAACTATGACATTTATGAAATTATATGGATACCTCCGCAATGAGAATAAACTATAATACCAACAAAATTTTATGATGACCTCCGCAATGAGGATAAACTATCTTCTTTTTTTTTATCAAAATACTTTACTATCGTTACACTGTATATGGTCGACGAAACTATGATGAAACTTAACGAAATTCAAGAAGACCTTCTTTGAAATTTTCAAAAACTTAAAATACTTAAAATATGGGTGAAGATAGTTTTGGAAAATTTTAAAATTTATTGGAAGAAGTGTTCACAGGGGAACCTTCTTAATTAAATATTGGCAAGTGTGGGGGTAATTGATGGGCTGGCTGCTCTATACACAATTACCCCATAATGTTCGTTTCCAAAATTTTCCCTGTTTCTAGTTGAATCCTGGCTTTGTCTTTTAATTTTAGGAAGTCCACTAAGACTATAAACTGGAACGAATCAAGAGACACCGCTCTCAACGCCGGATTCAAGAATCTTTTTATTTTATTTTGTTTTTGATTTTTTTATGTTAGATTGTGATTTCTTTTCTTTAATATATATTATGAATTATTGTAAAGGTGATGCTCACTGGTGGTCTCTAATCATTTTTATAAATTGGAGGGAGCCCACGCAGTGATCATCATTATAAAAAATTATCTTCTAAAAACTTTCATTTATTTTCTTTTCTTTTCAATTTCTCAAAATTGTGTAACCACATCAAGTTGCACTTGGATGTGGGTATGATGTCGAGGGTACGGCTCATCAAATGGCTGGGGGGCATCTTTTAAAATTTTAATTTTGATAATTCTTTTTACCTTTTTTATCTTTCTTTTCACGATTCATTTATCTTTCTTTAAAATTAAATTTTAGCTTTTATTTCAAAACTATCTTTTCTAAAATCTTTTATTTTAAATTAAAAACAAAATTAAAATTAAAAATAAAAAAATAAAAAATAAAAATAAAAAAATAAAAAAAAAAAAATAATAAATAAATAAATAAATAAATAAAATAAATAAATAAAAAATAAATAAATAAAAAATAAATAAATAAATAAATAAAAAAATAAATAAATAAATAAAAATAAAATAATAAAATAAAAAAAAATAAAAATAAATAAAAAAAAAAATTAATTAATTAAATCAAAATTATTATTATATTTCTTAGTTTTATTTTTCAGTCACTATTCTTTTTAGTTTATTCATATAGTTTAGACAGGAAACTGGGTCTAGGGGAACTCAATACCTATGGGATTTTACTTCAAGACATCTGTTTAGTCCTCCAAGACTTTAAACTGGCTACTGTTCAAGACTTTCCTTAAGGTTTTTATACGAATTTTGGAGCTGTTAGTCCTCCATGACTTTAAACTGGCTACTTTTCAAGACATTCTTTACGGTTTTTTTACACATATTTTGGATCTGTTAGTCCTCCAAGACTTTAAACTGGCTAATTTTCAAGACTATCGTTAAAATTTTTTATTGAATTTGTTAGGTCCACCAAGACCTTAAACTGGACTGTTATCAAGCTGTTGGGTCCACCATGACCTTAAACTGGATTTCTTATCGATTAAATGTTTGGTCCACCATGACTTTAAACTGGTAGTTCATTCATTGTTTAGTCCACTATGACTTTAAACTGGAAAATTAATATCTGCAGGATAATTCAACATTCATTGGACCACTATGGCCTTATACTGGATTACTTGTCGATCAAATGTTTGGTCCACTATGACATTAAACTGGATTATCAAATTTATTCAATCTTTGGTCAAGCCTAGGCCTTACTTAGGAATATATCAAGTTATTTATGCACCTAAACGATCTTTGGTCCACCAAGACCATAAACTGGCAATCGATTATATGTTTGGTCCACCAAGACTTTAAATTGGAATGTCAATCTTGTTTGGATAACTCAATTCAATCTTTTAATTTATCACTGTCTACTAAGACTCTAAACTGGTTATTCAATTATTTCTGGAATTGGGTGCTGATAGCTTTAGGAGGTTAAAATTTTAGGTGGTGATGATGCTAAGGAAAGCATAATGGTTAATTAGGTGAAATTTGTGGCGCTTTAACATGGTCTAAAGTTAAAATTATTATTGGAAGCCTGGCAAAAGTATTTTATGGGTTTGCTGTATAGCAAAGTTTGAAAATTGTGATGAAGGAATCAGAAGTTAGGATGGTAGTTGGATTTTAGGGAATGATTTTTTTTTAGTGCCTCATAGTTAGGCCATTTTTTTTGGTGTGAAGCTTGGAGGACCTTATGGCGAGATTGGAATCATAGAATTCCGCTCAGTGGGGGGCCCTATGAGGTTGGAATCAGGAGTATTCGGCTCATAGGAAGATCCACTCTCTCAATGCTGTGACAAGAAGGAAGACTGGTATATGGGAGTCTGAAGGGATTCAAACCTTGCTCTCAGTAGTGGAATCATCACAAGATTTATATTATTTTATGTTATATCAAGCCAGAGAAGAAGAAAGAACGTTTTTATTATAAAGATTTAAAAGAAGACCAGCTAAAACAAATTTATCAAATTATTTTATTAGAAAAGATAATTCTTTTGGAATTGCTCAACCACTTATGCAAAGTTATAAGAATGGGGACATTCTCAATTGGAGGGAGGATGTGGTAGCCTAAAGTTTAGTACGGCACCTAAATATGTAAATGGAGTTATTACGGCGTGCAAGATTGGCGTTATTATTTTTTATAAAAGGGTTTTATTTAATTTATTGGAGTTTAAAATATGAAGAAATTGGTCACGAGCGAATGCCTACAGGAAAACAATTTATTTTACGGAGAAAACTTATTTTTACGGTCTGAAAAACTTATAAGTATCAAGTCAAGTCACTCAAGAACCTTGGGAAATTTTCCCAGAATTTTTACTATTTTTCTTATATTTTTAAATGAATTTTAAAGTTTTATAGAAATATTTACGTTTTCAAAAATTACTTAACTTTGATGAATTTTCACAGGGTAATTAGAGCTTCGCAGACTACGAAAATTAGTTTGGTATGTAAAGGGGAAGTAGCTCTATTATGTGTAATTTTTCTAGATTTTTTATTATGGTTTTAAGGTTCTAAATTGAGTCCGGAAGTCCGGAGGGACTCCGTACGGACTCCGTACGGACTCCGCTTTGACTCCGTACGGACTCCGTACGGGCTCCGGATTGACTCTGGAAGAGCTCTGGAGGGGAAATCTTAGGCACGTGACTAGGAATACTTAAGCGCTTCTCAAACTCGAAATTGAGAGGGGGGAGAGATCATACAGCTTAATCATTAACCACCACAGTCTTATTTTTTTATTACTCAACAAATTAAATAAATTTGTAATACCCTTATAACTTTATATTTTATATATAACATTTTAGAAATACTACTCAACAATTTAAATCACACTTCATACAGGGTATCTTTAGAAAGGTCTTTGTTGCTGGGACTTGATTATTGCTGTCTCATAAAAATTCAAATTATTATAAAAACATAAAAGTCAATCTTTACAGATCTTTCACTGGTACACCTTAATTGTTGTTATCAGTATTTCTTTCATCAACAGCCACGATCATTTAATCTCAATAAGTGTTAATTATTTTAGAGTTTCATTATTTTTATCAATCATATCCAAGTAGATTGGTTAGCTTAGTGATTTAGAATTCCCATTTTGTTATTTTTATTGGAAGGACGGGGTTTTCAGCTAAATCCACATATCTCCTCCGGATTCTGCTTACAGCAAGGCGACTGTAAGAGTTTAACTTACCATAATGGGTGTTTGTCTGATGAGGAAAATAAGTTGTTGTTGTATGTTATTGTGCTCAGGGAGAAAGCAGTGGCATTTGTTCAAGAGAAACAGAGTGTGTTGAAACACTCTTATGGGGAACGTTACTTGATTCCAGTGGTTTGTCAAGAACCTTGGAAAATCAAATCTATTCTAATTCCAGCTGAAATTAGGGATGATTTTATATAGATTATTAGGGAAAGATTCAGGACTGGGTTATACAAAGAATCAACTTCTAGTTACTCAAGTCACGTTTTCTGTGTTAAGAAGAAGAATGGGAAGTAGAGGGTGGCGCACAATCTTAGGGCCTTGAATAAAGTCACTATCAAGGATGTGGGGATGCCTCCAAGTGCAGAGGTCTTTGTGGAAGCTTTTTCTGGAAGGGTGTGTTATGGTTTGGGTGGTTATGATGAAAGAGAACTTCACACCAATTCACAGCCACTCACAACGTTTGAGACTCCTCTTGGAAGGTTTTAGCTTACTAGGTTGCCTCAAGGAGAGACTAATTAAGTAGCAGTATATCAAGCTTAAATGTCTTGGATTTTACAGGATGAGGTTCCGACTCATGCTGGTATTTTTATTGATGACGGCAGAACTAAAGGACCCTCCACAGATTATGAAAATGAGGTGCTGAAGGAGAACCCAGGTATATTGAGATTTTTTTGGGAATATGAAATTACTCTAGAGAGAGTATTGTTTAAAATTGAAGAGGCAGGTTTGACCATTTCTGGGTCAAAGTTTTGTTGTTGTGTTCCTGCTCTGGAAATTCTGGGTCATGTGGTATGTAAGGAGGGAAGGATTATGGCAAAGAAGAAGGTTATTAAAATTCAGTAATGGCCAATCCCCAGAAATACTACTGAATTAGAGGATTTTTTGGAAGTTTGTGTGTACATCAGGATTTTTATTAAAGATTTTTCTTTGTTGGCTTCACCTTTAAGAAGGTTGACCAGGTAAGATGCAGAGTGGGAATGGATTGATGAGTGTGAAGAAGCTTTTAAGAGTTTGAAGAAGGTCATAGGTGAAGATATTTTTCTTCACAAGTTGGATTATGGAAGGGAAGCTGGAAAATTTATCTGGAGGTGGACTCAAGTTATATTGCTGCTGGTGCTGTTTTGTCTCAGGAAGATAAAGCTGGGAAGGTCAGGCCAGTAAGGTATGAGTCTGTGTTTTTTAATGAGGTGGAATCTAGGTATTCTCAGCCAAACTTGGAATTTTGTGGTACAGCAAAAATTTTGAAGAAGCTACAAACTGTTTTGTGGGGCCAGCATTTGAGCTTCAGGTGGATGCAAACTATCTGGTTCAAATGATCAATACACCTAGTCTTCAAATGCTCCAATGACAAGGTGGGTGGCATTTATTCAACATTTTTCTTTTAACCTGGTGCACAAGCCAGGTAAAACTTTTACAATGCCAGATGCATTATCAAGAAGACCACCGACAGATGAAGATTCTGATTCTGAAGTATTTGAAGAAAATGCTCCAGTGATTAGGGCAAGCACAAAGGGTGCTGAAGATTTTTCTCTTCTCCCCCAAGAGGCTAAAGTGGATGATTGCTCTCTCCTCCACCAAGAGGATAAACTGGCGGGCTCTGATCTTGATTCTGGTGATCAGGATGGTTTTGTTGATGAAGAAGGAGCTGTTTTTTGGGATGGCTCAAAATTGGAAAATGGTGTTTTTGTTGGTGAACTGGATTCTCTTAAAATTCAGTGGAAGGAAAAGGATGTACCAAAGTTTAGGGATTGGTGTCCTGTATGGGTTGGTTGTGTTGCTCATGTGTACACTGGAGATTTTGATGACAGGGTTGTACCCTTGGACGTTGTTTTGTTGGATTTTGAAGATGAGACCTGGGGTCAGATTGGGTTTTATTTTATTATGGTTGAATATCTGTTAACCTTGGAGAGGCCAGATATTTGTGATGATGATACTTTGGTGGCAATCAAGAAGAAGAGTCCTGGCTTTTATGTTTCAGGAAGGAGGTTGATGAGGAGGAGACATCTGAATCCTCAGGTAGTGGTGACTCAGAAGAAGGGTCAAGAGTTGGTGTAGAAGTCTTAGCATGAAAACCTTGGTCATAGAGGCTTTGGGGAGACTTATAGAAGAGTAGCAGATAGATTTTGGTGGCCAGGTATGAAGTTGGCTGTGCAGGGTTGGCTTCAATCTTGTGAAGAATGTCAAAGAAGAAGTCACTTGAGACCTAAAGAGGTTGGCTGTGCTACTGGTGAAACAACTGTGTATGGAAGAATTAGTCTGGATGCTGTCCATATCAATGAGGGCAGGTATAAATACTTGAATGTTTCCAGGGATTATTTATCTGGTTGGGTTAAGGCAGTGCCTCTGGTTAATTTGACTGCCAAAAATGTGGCAGAATTTTTAAAGAAACAATAGGCGTTTAGGTATGTGTTGATGAAGTTGGTGACTGTTGAGGGTGGGCCAGAGTTTGGAGCTGAATTTAAAGAAGCTGTGGCAAGTATTGGTTCTAAAGTCAGAGTGGCTACACCTTATTATCCTGAAGCTGAAGGAATGGTTCAAAGAGGCCATAAAGTTATCAAGAATGCTTTAGTGAAAATGTGTGGAGATAGTTCTGAAAAATGGAGGCATTTGATACCTTTGGTGTTATTTGCTGATAGGGTCACTGTGAAAAAGACAACTGGCTATTCCCCTTATGAATTAATTTTTTGGGCAGAAAGCTGCTCTACAAGTGGATTTGGAAGCTGTCTCATATCTTTGAACTGAATGGGATGAAATATGCTCAACAGAAGATTTGCTCTGTGCCAGGATTCAACAGTTGGAATGTAGAGAGGAATGTCAAGAGAAGACATACTCTAGGATGATGAAGATAAGGAATAAATCAGTCAGATACTGGGATAAGAAGTTGGCTCATAGACTCATGAATCCCTTGAAACCTGGTTGTTTGGTTTTGGTGTATAATAGAAGTTTGGAGAGTTAGTGGGGAAAGATGTTTTCTGACAGATGGAATGGACCTTACAGAGTCACATCTCAGGTGTCTGGAGGTTCTTATGTTTTAAAGGAGTTAGATGGCACAGTCTTAAAGAAGAGAGTGGCTGCTGATCAGGTGAAGAGATTTTACCCTAGAGGCACTAGAAGTGCAGAAGATTGACTCCACAATTAGGATAAACTATGTACCATTCTTTAAATTTTGTATTTTGGTGATTCTGTGCATCTGTTTTGTTGGAAACCTTTTGTTAGAAGGTATCCGTGGGTGGGGCTTCTAGATTTTATTTTTGCAAGTGTGGGGGTAACTGATGGGCTGGCTGCTCTATCAACAGTTACCCCAGATTTTCTGTTTCCAAAATCTTCTCTTAATTTGGTTGAACCCTAGTATTGGTTTATTTTCAAAGGTTTTAATCCTCTATAACTTTAAACTGGAAATTCTTTTGGTCTTCTAGTGCCAGACTCTTCACGCTTATTGTTTTAGGTTTAATTTTTTGGATTTTGTGTTTTTGTTAGAAGGTACCCAGGGGGGGCTTCTAGATTTTATTTTGGAAAGTGTGGGGGCAAATAATGAGCTGGCTGCTCTGTAGAACAGTTACCACAAAATGTCTGTTTCAAGTATTTTGTTTCTCCTAGTTGAATACTAGTTCTGGTTTTGTTATTCAGGTTTCAAGTCCACTATGACTTTTAACTGGATTACTGGTACAGGGCTGGCTTCTTTGGTTTTGTACGTGGATCACTGGTGGTACCCATCATTTTTACTTATTGTAGGGAGCCCACCCAGTGATCATTTTCTTGGACTGGACTTTCTATGGAGCCAGACTTTTTCCTTTTTTTTCTTTAATTTTGTGTGTATGGTTGTGTTTGATGGTAGTTTTAGATTATTTTCTTTTTTCTCTTTTTTTCTTTTAATATTTTTATGGGGGTTTATTAGGATATAAAGAGGGAAAAATCACAAAATTATATTATATGGTGTCACCAAATCAGGGTCACCTAGATGTGGGCAAGCATTGGTTGGGAAAGGCTCATCAATTGGCTGGGAAATGCTATTTTTGTTTTTATCTTTATCTCATTATTATATTATTTTCTTTGATTTCTACTTATTTCATATTTTCTTTTTTTGTATTATTTTTTTTCTTATTTTATTTTATCTCAATTCATTTAAAAATTATTTAAAGGTGTATTCATATCAAGGTGCACCTGGATGTGGGTAAGGTATCAGGGGATTAGCTCATTGATTGACTGGGGGATACCATTTGTAACTATTATTTATCTCATCTTATTATTATTATTCATTTCATTTTTATTTTTCTTTCAGGTCTCATATTTTTGGTTAATTTGTTTATTATTCTCAAGTTTCTTTTAGTATGTTAGTAGTTTAAATAAAAATAAAAAAAATAATAATAATAAATTAATAAATAAATAAAAATAAAAATAAAAAATAAAATAAAATAAAATAAAATAAAATAAAATAAATAAAATGAAATAAAATAAAAATAAACAAATTATATATATATATATCTGTTAATTATTATTGTTCTTTCTAGTTAGTGAATTATAAATTTCTTTTTTTTTATTTTAATGTGAGGAAGAAGAAGCCTCCGGCAGTTGGTCCAGATTATGGTGATATTTTTGCTTTTTGTTAGGATTGGTGGAAGAACTGTGTTCTTTGTGATGTAGGCGGCTGGAAAGGGTATATGTGTTGTAATGGTCAGGGACTGGAGTAAAAAGTAAATTTTGGGAAGAAGTGAAAGAAGCGGGGATAGAGTGTTGGAAGGTGTGCTTGATTATTCTAGACATCTTCCAGTGGTCATCAAGGAGCTATTTTCTCAGATTCTTTTCAAACTCATTCAATGGAATGTGGAGAGCAAAGGCCTTAAGCATGCTTGAACACCTCATGCTTAGGTGTTGCTTCATGTCTGTGTAATCCAGAATTAAGGTAGTTTCTAGAGGTTGGCCAATCCCAATTGTAGTTTCAGGAGGCAGGGCTCCAACTATAAAGAAGAATTGGATCAGTAATTGTTCTCTGTTAAAAAAAATTGGATTTATTAATTTGGTACTTACATATTGGGAGCTCTTCAAATTTGTATGTGGCCGGAATTTTGACTGTTTAAGAAAGTTGAATTGATGTGGAAGGAGGACCAACCAGATAGAGGTATGAATTCTCATGATCATTCTCTAAATGGTGTTAAGAGGATGAAGGAAAATTAGTGCATTCCTGTGGCCTGGTTGGAGCAGCAGGGCTGATGTTGTTGTTGTGGATATTATTATTGCTTGGCCCAGTTGGGCTGGACACTGGTGGTGAAGTACCAGGGTTGTTCAAGGAAGGACCAGGAGAAGGTGACCTGGAAGCTGATTGTGATTTTCTGTATGAAGATCTGGAAGAAAAGGAACTATAAGAGGAATAATTGGCGGCAAGAGGAGAGGTGTAGTTAGTTCTTCTTGGTGGAACAGGAGATTTTTTCTTGGAAGCAGTGTTGTGTGCTCTTGTATTTTCAGAAGGTCCTCTGGCAGGCCTTCTAGAGATGTTGGAATTTTTGGGGTTGTCTGAGGAAGAAATTTTGTGTGTACCCATTGCTCTGGGAGAACTACAGAGTTGTTTTATTGAGTTGCTGGTGTTTAATGGTGTATTTAGGTTGTTATCTAACTGAATTTGGGAGTTATGAGCCTGATTTTTGCTTTCTGGAAAGGCAGGCGCGCCACCCAACTTCAGGAGGGCCACTGGACACGGTCTAGCAGCCTGGGAGCTTATTTTGAAGCTGATTTGGCTAAATTTTCTGAGGTAAAAGCATATTCTTGAGAAGATAAAGCAGGTATTTTAGGGAGTGTTTTGAGAATAGAAAAGTGTGATCTTCTGGAAGGAGCGGAAGATAAAGAAGAGGAAGCAGGTCCAAGTTCTGGTGACCTGGTAGGAGATCTGGAAATATATTTATGAGAAGGTGAAGGCAGAGGTATTGGATATATGGGATCTCTGTCACACCTTTTCTTTTTAAAGTTTCAAGAATCACAGGCTCTGGTATAGAATTTGGCTTTAGGAGTAGGAAGAGTGAAAGTACAAGGCCTACACATGTGAATGCACTGTTTAAAAGCATAGTCCTTTGAAGAAGTGAAACAGGGAAGGTCCAATGGGTCAAAATCTGAGGATACAGCCATGATCTGTGAAGGAACAATAATGAAGAGAAAAGAGATGAATAAAAATTTTATCAGTGATGTGTAGATAATGAAGAAAAAGTGGAAGTTCAGCAGGTTGGCTGCAGAGAATTGTGCATGGAGGTGGCTCCACCCTTTATATGCAAAATGTGTTTTAGTCCATCAAGACGTTAAACTGAACACTGTGGTTAGTTCATCAAGACTGTAAACTAAAAAATGGTATAGTTCCCCAAGACTATAAACTGAGGATGGTTAAATGGTTGAGTCCTTCAGAGCTTTAAACTGATAATGGGAGTTGGTGTGATTCTGGAAGAGGGCATCCAAGGGGGAGTCTCTGAAGTTTGTTAAAGCAAGTTTGGGGGTAACTGATGAGCTGGCTGCTCTGTAGAACAGTTACCCCAGAATGTAAGTTTGTTTCTTTGGTCTTTAATGTTTTGATCTCTGGTTCTGTCTTTTTGATTCAGGTTTTGGAGTCCCCCAAGACTATAAACTGAGAGTTTTTGAGTCCCCCAAGACTATAAAATGAGGGCTGTTAGTCCCCCAAGACTTAAAACTGAGGATTAGTCCCCCAATACTTTAAACTGAGGAGTTTATTATTTTTATTTCTAAATCAAGATTTTTGGGCAAGAATTAATTACAGAAAAGAAGCAAGGGATGTAACAAAATGTTCAGCATTGGCTTTGAACTGGTGAATGAGGTTCTTCCTTTTCTCAAGGTCCTGTGGATTCCTGGAAGGAGTGGATTGGAAGTAATTTAAAATGAGATGCTTCTGTTGAGAAGAATGTTGTTGGACTTTGTCTTTGATGGTGGGCAATGGATTAGGTGGGGGTTCTTCAATGGTTCCCACATTGTCATCATCACTGTCTGGATGGAAATGAACTGGAAATTCGTCAGATTGAAATTCAGTATAAAGAAGTATTGGGCTTACCATCAGAAGGACCAGGGATGGTATAGATAGTGGTTGTAGCAGGGTTGGAACTCTTTTTTGAAGGGTGTAATTTTTTGACCAGTCTGTGGATCAGGATAGATGGTCTGGATCTTTTGGTGCTGGTAGAAGGTGGATAAGGTTGTGGAGGAGAAGAAGATGTTAAAGAGGACAATCAACCAGGTCTGAAACAAGTCTTCTTCCTAGAGTGACAGGTATAACAGGAGGCTCTGTAGCGATGAGCTGGTGGTGTGTTGGCGCAGATCAGATTGTTTTCAATGCAGTATTGGCAAGGACCCATGTCAGTAGCAGATTTGGAAAGAAAGCTGAACATGGTGGTTGTGATGAAGGAGAATGTGGACATTCTCTATTGGAGGGAGGATGTGGTCTTCCAACATTGGCCGAGCCCTTTGTTGGTCTATTTGGATTTGTTTTGATATGTCTTTAATGGCATTGTTTAATAATTGGGTGTTTTTCTGGAATTATTTGGCAAATATTGGGACTGTGGGGATGTGGGTACTATCATTGGATAGCCCCGGTTTTCTCTATATTTTATGTCTTGATGACATTTCTCAGATATTAAGTATTCAAGGGATTAATTCTCGTTTTTCATTTTAAAAGATAGCTTTTTAATTTTTTTTTTCATTTTACAGGATAACCTTAAGTCTCAGTGTTAAGTGCTTAGTATTGTTAGAATGGGCTAATTTTTCTCTACATTTCATGTGTCAATGTTGTTATAGCTTAATTATGTGTTTTAAAGTTTTTAGTAGTCATAGTAGATTTTTATAAGTATTTTGGGTATTTTTAGAGGTTTTTGGTGGTTTTCTGGCTTCAGGGTTGTATGGTCACTTCAGTCAGGCCTCCTGACATTGGGCCTACTGCCCGCCTTGGTGCTAGAAGGCTGTGGAGCGTTTCTAGAGGGTTTTTATGCAATTTGGAAATCAGAAACACCTAAATTGTTGGTGTCCATGGGATTTTAGATAGTGGTCTGTGTGTATATAGTGAATAAGATAGTTTGGGGCAACTTTAATTATCATACAACCATCCAGAGGTGATATCCTTGTTCCTCACTCAGTTTTCACTGTTTTCTCGCCAAAATTGGCTGTGTTTGTTGCAAGGTTAGTTCTTCATTTAACTTAACTTGGGAGCAGGTTTCTCTGGTATAGTCTTGCAAGCTATATCAAGTATTATTTCTGTCTCTGGTGTAGATTTGAAACCTACATCAAGAATCATTGCTTTCTCTGGTGTGGAAATTGTTCTACATTTCAGTTCTTTGGTTTGGTAGTCTGTCTGGAGACTATTTTCTTGGCTGATCAAGCAGTCAAGCGTTTTAAAAAAAGGACTTTAGCAACAGGAACCAATTTACTGTAGCAGGTAAATTTCACTTTATTTTTTAAAGAAAAGGGGTTTTCTCTCTGATTTTTTTCCAACTCCCTTGGTCAAGGCCTATAGCTAGTACTATAGGATTGTCTACACCATAAAATCTTCTAGACCCAAAATGACCCCTTGACAGACTTCCTGAGGGTTTTTCTTAGGTCTACCCCTTCTTTTAGAAAATAAATAACTGTTAGAAGTAAAAGGTTTAAGTAGGGGAATGAGAAAAACAGGGTGTTTTCTATCATATGCAGAATACAATACAAGTTCTACTGCATTATCACGAACTATTCTTTTAACAACAAATGGTCTTCTAAAAGGATCCTTTAGTTTGTTATTTCACTATAAATTAAAGTGGACTGTAAATATCAGTACTTTATCATCCTTTTTAAACTTGTATTTATTATGGGATTTATCCCATCTTTTCTTTTCATATTCAAATGCTAAATCAATACAACTTTGAGCATCTTTTCTCCATAGTAGTTGCCTTAGCATAAAAGACTTAACACCAGGATGAAGTTCCAATTTTTATAATTTATTATTGATAATTTGAGAAAGAGTATTTGGGATATAACCTAGCAAGAGCTCAAAAGTTTTTCTTTCAGTGACAGAACTTACAGTGCTATTATAAGCAAATTCAAGGCTTGGTAATAGAGCTACACAGTCATGTGTAAATATTTGATTGTCTTTATATTCTAATCCAAAGGCAAAATACCTTATAATTATATCTTCTAGAGTTTGAATCATTCTTTCAGCTAGACCATCAGTTTGCTGATGGTGAGCAGTAGATAATTTCAACTCACAGCCACATATATCCATTAAAGACATCCAAAATTCAGATGTAAATTTTGGGACTCTATCAGAGATAATGGTGTTGTTGTCTTCAAACATTGGCAGGGGCCTTTGTTGTGTTGTTTAGAGCTGTTTGTGCATGTCTTAATTGACATCTGTTGAAGAATTGGGTGTTTTTCTGGATTAATTCCGTGAATATTGGGACTGCAAGTATGTGGGTACTATCATTGGATAGCCCCGGTTTTTCTCTATATTTCATGTCTTGTTGATATTTTTTATATTTTAAGTTTTAAGGGGTCATTTCCTCATTTTTCAGTTACAAAAGATAGCTGTTTAATTTTGTTTTTTGTGTTTTATGGGCTAACCTTAAGTCTTAGGGTTAAGTGCTTAGTACCATTAGATAGGGCTAATTTAGCTCTATATTTCATGTCTCAATGTTGTTAAAGCATAATTTTGTGTTTTAAGGGATTTAGTAGTTGTAGTGAATTTTTTTAAGTAGATTAGATGTTTTTATTGGTTTTCTGGCTTCAGGGAGGCCGAACCGCTTTGGGTGGCATCTCCGACGTTGGGCGGCACCTCCGACGTTGGGCGGCCTGTCCGCCTCTGTTTTAGAAAGTTGGGGAGCGCTTCTGGAAGGTTTTTTATTCAATTTGGCTGGTACAGTTGCCAAATTGGTTGGTGTGCATGGGCTCTTAGTGGTATGGGTGTACATAGTGAATAAGACAGTTTGGGGCAACTTTAATTATCATACAACCATCCAGAGGTGATATCCTTGTTCCTCACTCCGTTTTCACTGTTTTTGGCCACAATTGGCTGTGTTGGTTGCAAGGTTAGTTCTTCATTTAACTCAACTTTAGCAACAGGTTCTCTGGTATAGTCTTGCAAGCTATATCAAGTATTATTTCTGTCTCTGGTGTGGATTTGCAGCCTACATCAAGTATCTTTGCTTTCTCTGGTGTGGACATTGGTCTACATTTCAGTTCTTTGGTCTGGTATTCTGTCTGGGGACTACTTTCTTGGCTCATCAAGCAGTCAAGTGTGTTGAAAAAGGGGCTTTAGAAAACAGGAACCAACTTACTTTAGCAAGTAAATCTCACTCTATTTTTCTAAAGGGACAGGGGATTTTCTCTCTGGTTTTTCTCCAACTCCCTTGGTCAAGGCCTATAGATAGTACTATAGGATTGTCTACAGCGTTTGGGAAACTAATAATTTTAAACATGTATGACCACCACAAGAAAGCTAAATCTTTGGTGGGAATAAATTTACAAATTTAGGTGATCTATACACTATTACCAAGCAAGAATCATAACTGTCTTTTCCTGCTACAGGAAGACCAGTGACAAAATCAATAATAGGGGGTGTCAGTTCTGGCAAATCCGCACTTAACTTAAGTGCTGATTTCAAACCAAATCAGCACTTAACTTAAGTGCTGATTTCAAACCAAATCAGCACTTAAATTTTGCAAAAAAGTCACTTATTTCAAAAATGGGTGTCAGTTCTGACCTCAAATCAGCACTTTTTTTGTGATTTTTTTTTCAAAACCACATGTTGGCCACATTATCCCTTTCTTTCCCATACCATCCCCATCACATGCGATACACTGACCTTCCTTGCTACCTACCCATCAATCCTTGGCACACACCCCTTCCTGACATTTTCAACATTTTGACCAGGCATGTTTACATTCTTTTTTACTTATTTCTTCTACCCCTTAATCTTTTTTCTTGTTATGTGCCAGTTTCATAATGCCTCCCAGACATTCCAAATCTCAAAAGGTAACTCAAAAATCTGCTTCATCACAAAAGTCTCCTCGTAAAGAAAGCCCTACACCTGAAAAATCAAAGTCAGGTTCAGGTCAACTTAAAAAGAATGATTATCTCATCATAATCAACTTCCTTAAAATAAAATTAAATTTTAAAGCATGTTTTGGATGTGAAAATTCCACTCGTATTGGACGTCCACCTTCTTCAAAGGTTAATGGCTACTTATTGATGGCCAATGAAGTAAGGAAGAAAACAAGGGGGAGAATCGATATCAATCCTAAACAAATGAAGGAGAGATTTAAGAGTTACAAATCAAAATATAAAAAGGTTCATCATGTTGCAAATGAAACTGGCTTTGGTATTGACAATGATGATTTGGAGATTGGAATTACTACTGCTACCAAAAAGCTCAATGTCATGTGTCCTTTCTATGAGGAAATGGATAATCTTTTTGGCTCCCGAGTTGATGTAAACCCTTGGTTTCTACACGATACTACTAAGAATATACCCTCTGGATCCAAACCTTCTTATAATCCTCCTGACCCACCTTTACTTGAAGGAGATCAAACCCTTCAACCTTCTAACCATAGTTCAGCTGAAGATGATCCCAACTATCAAGCAGAACAATTATATTGCAGCAGATCTGAATCCTCAGAGGCCCAAAATTTAAATGTATGTTTAACTTTTGTTTTTTCTTCAATTCTTCTCTGAATTTCTCTTTCATTCTAGTCTCCTCCTACTCAAACTCAATCTCCATTAAATAATCTCAATTCTGGAAATGTGAATCCCACTTTAGAAGCTGCTTTAGATGAACTTCATGAAGCCTCTTGCTCAAGCTCCAAACTAAAGCGTCAAGCCTCAACTTCAATGAACTTGAATCATCTATTAAAACGTGGTAATACTTCAACAAGCTCATTTGGCTCCCTTGAGGATTATTTTGAAAAAAAAGATATAAGTAAGATTTTTTTACTATATATCTTAATCATTAATTCATTTATTTATTTATTTCAGTTTAATTTTCTCAGCAAAATCAACTATTGCAAAAAATGCTCTTGACTTTGAGAAGATGAAGTTTGATCATATGCTAAGGCAAGATCAGCAAGCCTTAGATTTGGAAGAAAAAAAATTTGAGGCAGAGCAGATGGAAAGAGTAAATGACCGTCAATTTAAAAGAGAAATGGCTACTTGTGAATTGGAAAACAAGAGAGTTAAAAAAAAAAAATTCATTATGGAATGTGTAAAAAATGGCCAATCTTATGAGGACATTAAAAAATTACTTGAACTTTTCAATTGATAAATTGTTTTTCTAGTTAATTTAATTTTGTTTGATTTATTTTTGGTAATATTTTATTATATTCTGACTTATAAAAGGTCTTGAATATAGTACGTTATTTTTGACTAATTTTTGAAAATATCATACAATTTTTCTATCTTTACATTCAAGTCAATAAGTTTTCTTATACTTTTATTTTGACAAAAATTTGAAATTATAATAAAAATTTTCTATCTTTACTTTCAAGTCAATAAGTTTGCTTATCTAAATACTTCTAAGTCAATAAAATTCAATATCTCTTTTGAAAATTTGGCAATACCCTCCCCTGCATTTTATTGAAGTAAAGGGTGAAAGTCATCAAAATTTAATATAATTACATAAATTAATTAATATATAAATAAGATGTGTCAAATTTACTACTTTTAAAGTAATGAAAATTCCTCATGCCAAAATGCAGATCAAGTCTAGAAACTAGGTTTGGGACTTTCCACAGGTATAGGCTAGAGGAACCTCATGAAACAAATTAATGTTATCATGATTACATTTTATACAACACAAGGTCGTTGGCCCATTACTTTAATTTCATAAATTGAAATATCATATTTATTTATTAAAAATTTATGGAAGAATATTAAATATTTGGTGACTCTACAAATCCCCATACTTTTTAGATCTACCTAAAGAATTTTTAAATTTATTACCTTTTTCTTCTTTTTTTAACTAGTTTATTCATTGGATTAACTTTTGACTGATCTGGAAAGAGAAACCAAAATGTGTGATGTCTTGAAAAGATTCCAAACCTGGAGGAGCCTTTGTGGTTTGGTGATTATTGTAAGATGAATTCCAAACTGTTTCAATGATTCCATTTCCTAATCCAAAATTGATTATACATCTATGATCCGGGAAATATAATCCATTTCCTTTAATTTTTGCAGGTGATGGAATAGGTTGTCCAGTGATAGGATTAATATATGTGAAAATTCAGGTACACCTCTACAAATTTCATAAACATTTTGAATTGAAGTAAAAAAACACATTTTTACGCTGATCTTTGCTTTTAGATCAAGGTACACCTTTTCAATTTTTAAGAACAATGTATTGAAAGGAAACAATATAGTGGTAAACCCACTCATGTGTACCGTGATCTTTGTGCAAAGATCAGGGTACACTTCTCAAAATCTCTGATACAATTTTTATCAAGGCCAATATACAATGGTGGACTCTGATGTTCGGCCGAAGATGAAGGTCCACCTCTTCAAATATCACTGAACACATGGTTGCAGGCAAAAATACCATGGTGTACCCTGATCTTTGGCCGAAGATCAGGGTACACGTCTTCCAATTTCAAGAAATATTTGAATAGGAGAAAAAACATATGTACCCTGATCTAATCATATGTAAAAGGGTTTTGTTAACAATGTATATTGGTGTATTGAGACTGAAGGAGAGATATGTAGTTGATAGTGAAGCCAATAAGAATGACATAGATAGCACAAGCACAGTAACATAAAACTTGAGAATATAATAGAATCTTATGTAGATGTTAAAGTAAATGGTAAAATAAATATGAAGATGATCAAATAAGGAGATACAAAGAGAATATTATGAAGGAATTATAAATGATGAATAAATTTTCAAGGAGGTTGAAGGATGGTCAATATTAATATAGATGTGATTATTAAGAAAATATCAATAATGATGTGATTAAAGGATAGGACCATTTCAGTGGGTAAAAATAACAGGAAAGACTTGCTAACAATTGTTCATTAACTTAACAATTTGTTAGTGAATCGTTAAGGAACATTGAGGGGGGGGGGTAGGGGGGTTTTGAGGGGGGGATTGGAGGGGTTTTGAGGGGGATAGGAGGGGGGGTTTGGAAGGGAGGTTGGAGGGGGTGATTGGGAGAGTTTAGAGGGGGGTTTGAAGGGGATTTAGAGGGGTGATTCAGGGGATTTGGAGGGGGGTTGGAGAGGAATGAGGGGAGGAAATGAGGACACCAACAAGGGGGAGAAAGGGAGAGATGAGACCAAAGATGGAGAAAAGGGAGGTTAGAGTGAGCCAAGGAGGGGGGAATAAGGCAGCCAAAGGGGGGAAAGGGGGATGTATCCATTCCAGGGAGAGGGTAAAGGTGGGAAAAAGCCCAGGAGAAGGTGGGATAAAGAATAGGATAAATGAGAGAAAAGAGGGAGAGAGAGAGAGAGAAAAAAAAAAGGTTAATTTTACCTATAAATTTTAAAAAAAAAACCCAAAAAAATTAGCAAAAAATTAAGTCAAAAAGATAAAATGACTTACCTGGAGAGATGAGTTGAGAAAAAAGAAATATAAGTGAAATTGTTTGAGTGATGTAGGAAGAGAGGAGAAAAGGGATATGAGTGAAGAAAAAAAAGAGAGTGACTGAAAAAATATGCGTTTGCTGAAAATATGCGATTTCATGTTGAGTTGATGAAAGAAAACACAGAGAGATAAAAAAAATAAGACTTTAACAGCAAATTCAAAAACTAAAAAAATATGCAAAAAAATTTACCATTCTCAGTGAATAACACATGCAAATTGATCATTTGAAGAGAATGAAAAAAAAAATTAAAATTGCGTTGAAAAATGTTGGAGTGTTATTGGAAGAATTTTTTCCCTTATACTAGTTGATTGAGAAATACAAGTGTTGGATATAGTCGGAGGTGAATCAACTTGTTCATCTTCATACAGCTCTAACCATTGATCTTTGAGGTCAGCAAGTAGGTTATGAAGTATAGTGCAACACAGAATCGAGTTGATCACCGCCTCCATTTCAGATTTATTTCTAAGAGGACTTCTTAATTCCCTTAAACTAGAAAAAAGGCCTTTCAAGATTCCCATAGAATTTTCAATACAGACTCTTGACTTTTCCAAATGATTGTTGAACTTGGCATTTTGACTGTCTTCTGAAGCTGCTTCCCGAAAAGCAGGAAGTACATACTTTCCATTCACATAAGCAGAATCTGCATGAAGATACTGATCTTCATCAAAGAATTTTTCTGGTTCATTTGAAATTTTCATTCTTTGGAAGTCGTAGGCGTTGTGACATGAGCCAGGATAGCCAGCAAAGAATGATATAAATTTTTTGTTTACCTCACATATAAGCTGAACAGAAATTGAATATCTATAAAGAAGATATATTGGTTTGTGTTAGTTTCAAAGAGAATGAAAGGAGTTAAAAATAATCTACCTCTTTTTAAAGTCAAAGTAATTGTTTCCACCTTGAGCAGGTTTCTGGCTCAAAGGAATAGTAGTACCATCAACAAAACCAATACATCCTGGGAAGCCCTCTGCTTGCATAACCTGAGATGATTCAAGTCACTCTTCTTTTGTTGGCCAGGTGAGAAGTTGAGATTCCAAGGAGTTGATGGCAGTGATACATTGTTTGGTATAAGTGTTAACTGAATCATACCCTAAATCAAAGACATTTTCTAAACATTTCAAAGCAGCTCCATTACCATTGGAACCCAAACGACATAGTGTGATGGCCAATTGAATTGAAGGATGTCGTTGTTCTTTTTGAGAATTATTGTGAAATATGGAATGATCCTGAATAAGCTCAAGCAGTTTAAGGAAAAATTCCTGAGAAGTCCTGAACAGCTGTCCAAAACTGGGTGTAGATAGGTTAAGAAGTGTTTGGATGGTGTACTTGGGGGTATGAAGTACTTGAGGCTTTCTGGGAAGAAGGTAACATTTCATGGCCATTTTTGATAAAAAGACAAAATCTTCTTCTAGATCAGAATCAGAAACAGAATCAGAGTCCAAGAGCAGTTCAAGAGCCATGAAAGTCATTGCTTTATGTAATTTATCACAATTTGAAATTGAGGAAGGCATGACTCTTATATGATATGATATGAAAATGTAAATGATGTACAATGTTTTGAGTTATGAAGTTCTATGCTGCGGAGTGCTGCGTATAAATGGGATGATGCTAAAAAATCGGTGAAATGGGACTTGATGGTGAAATCAGCACTTCTGGTTGAGAAACTGCGGATTTGAGTGAAATAAGTGACTTTTTTCACTTTTGAAATCCACCAGTATTGGGGCTAGTGTGTTTTGGAAATCCACACTTAGATAAGTGCGGATTTGTAAGTGAGGATTTGCCAGAACTGACACCCCCTAATATAGATATCTTTCATCGATTGAAAATTTACCTTTTTCCAAAGCCTTCTGGTACTTTGGTGGAAGTGTTTTAATTAATGCTGGTATTGAAGCATTTTTTGGATCATTTAATATCATACATAACTTTTTTAAGTTAGTTTCCTTATCATATGAATCCAGAATAAGCTGTAATATCTCTTCCTCCATATCAACCACATATATCCCCTGAATATGATTAATTTCATCTTCAGGATCATATGCAGGACTTTAGTCATCATTTGGAAAGGCTAACCTTGATAACATATCCACATTTGAGTGAACAATACCAGCCCTATGAATTATTGTCATTCTCCCTCTGTATTCTTGAACAGCCAGCTGCCATCTGAAAATATGTCTGTTAGGTGTTTTCAAGCTCAATAGGGACTTAACTGCACTGCAGTCAGTGACAAGTTCAAATTTATGGTCATCCAGGTAATAATTTATCTTCTCCAGAGCCCACACTACTTCTAAAAATTCTAGTTGAGTGGAACCATATTTCAATTCACTATTTCTCAAGGTTCTTGAAATATAACAAATTAATACTTCTGATACTTTATCATTCATCACTTGCTTCTGATGGAGGGCAGCACCAAGACCAAAAAAACTAGCATAAGTGTATAAAACAAATGGTTGATTAAAGTCAGGTAAAGCAAGAATTGTTGCTAACATCAAACAGTGTCTCATAGTGTCAAAATATCTCTGTCTTTCACTATTTCAGACAAAAGCAACATCCTTTCTAGTCAATTGGGTAAGGGGTAAAGCTATGACTTTTTAATTTCTAATATTCTGTCTATAGTATCCACACATTCCCAAAAGACCCTGGAGCTCTCTAACTGTGGAAGGAGCCTTCACCTGTTGTATGGCTGCCACTTTGTTTTGGTCAACGCATATTTAAAAACCTGAGACAACATGACCAAGCACTTTTAAGGAATGAAAACCAAATTTGCATTTCTTCAAAGAAAGTGTCATGTTTATCTCATCCATCTTATGGAACACTTTACACAGGTGGTTAAGATTGTTTTCAAATGTTTTTGAGAATATGATTATATCATCAATATAAACAATCAGCCATCCTTCAATTATTTCTTGATGGAATGTGTTATTCATAACTTTTTGAAAAACTGAAGGGGAATTTTTAGGGCCAAATGGC
Organism: Hemileia vastatrix; assembly: GCA_030280995.1. Lineage (NCBI taxonomy): Eukaryota > Fungi > Basidiomycota > Pucciniomycetes > Pucciniales > Zaghouaniaceae > Hemileia > Hemileia vastatrix. Next base: position 21,803,371 of record JASXTE010000004.1, on the reverse strand, counting down.
ATCCTAATATACTTATAAATACCCATATGAGTAGCGATCATCAGAAAATTCTTGGAATTCCTCGCAACAGGTACCTGATGATATCCCATGTTACCATCCAAACAGCTGATATATTTAGTACCCTGTAGGGTAGCATGTATAGAGCTAATTCTGGGTAAAGGATAGATATTATCAACAGTATAAGTGTTCAATGCTCTGTAATCACCACATAACCTGGCTTTATCTTTCTCATAAGAAATTAGGATAGGTGAGATAACACAATGTTTAGGTGATAAAGCTACCTTTTCAATAATATTCATTTTTAAAAGGGTAGAGATATTGTCTTCAATATCTTTTCTCTTTGTGGGAGAAGCTGGATAAGGCTTCTTCTTTAAAATAGGTAGTATTTCTGTAAATGGGAAGGATAATGAAAGCTTCATTTCTTCTTTTACCAATCCTAATTCATGTGACCCATGAGAAAAGGCCATAGAAAAATATTTCTTCAATTTAATGATGTAATCTTTATCCTCATCAGAAAGTTGTTCCCCAAAAGAAGCATTGTCAATTTCAAACACAAGGGCAGGCATTTCTTTTGTAGATCTTCCTTTATATTGAACTACAGAATGACATGTGTTAAATCCTGGTGTTAATAATTTCTTGGGGGAGGAAATTTTAAATTTTCTCTTCCCATTCATCCCCATTGTGAAGCATTGGTTTGAAGGATTTAATTTTATGCCATATTTGGTTAAAATTTCATTTCCCACAATGAACCAACTACTCAAATTATCATTTTTCATGACAAAAAAATCACATATAGCTTTTAAAAAACCATGGTTATATTTGAAAAATACCGTGGCTTTGTATTTACCAATGGGGGACAAAACAGAGCCATAACCTCTCCAATTCTCAGAGATGATAGGAATAAGTTTTGATTTATAATATTGGTCCACTGAAGCAAGTTCTTTTTCAGATACAACACTTCCTACAGCTCCAGAATCTAAGAGAACCTCAATGTTGTTTCCATTGATCAAGACTGGTGCCTTGAGAGGGGCAATAATAATTGAGCTATCCTCAAGATTTTTTATGATCTCAGCATCTTCCACTGTAGATAAAACATTATTCTCAATATCAATATTGTTTAAATAATGAATATCCTATTCCAGAATGAAAATTTCTTGGTGAAACTCATATTAAATATTGCTGGCACAATCACTTGAAGTATCAACCAGTGCTATTTTGTCATAAGCATGTTCCTCTGTCTTTTAAACAATATTTATCTTCTTGTCACAAAGATGGCCTTTATACCAAGGCTTGCTGCATTTGAAGCAAGTGTTTGTTGCATACTTTTTGGGTGAAACAGGGGCAGAAGGTTTACCAACCTTTTCCAGAGGTTTTTGTTGGTAATTGGAGGTTTTCTCAAATGAAGTTCTAGAAATGAATCTTCTAGCATCATACTTGTTGTTTAGAAGGATCTCATTACAAGTATTAATGAAAGAAGAAGGTTCCCTTTAGAGCTCAGTCCTAGCAACTATTAAGTCTCTCAAAGACATAGGTAATTTATAGAGGATCCTGTTCTTCCATAACTCAAACTCCATATCTGTTCCATTTTCCTCAAGATTTTTACAAGTTTCATCAGGAACTCAATAGGTTTTTCTGTAGAAGAGCTATATCTGGTTTCTTCATATTTCCTTTGTTGAGCTAACCTAAACTTGGAACCACCAAATCATGCTTAAATTAATTTTTTCCAATCTTCCCATTAGTAGTCATTTTTATCCAAGAGAACAGATTCATACCACATTAGGGCTATATTGGTAAATAAAGAAATTAATTTTGACACAATTTCCTCATCTGGAAAATTGTAAGAATTTTTTAGATTATCAATCCTGAAAATGAGCTGTTTCGAATCAGAGGAAGAGTCACCATCAAATGTTGGATACTGGTTAAGTTTTGACAATTATTTTGATTTGAATGAGTTTCCTTATTACAAGCTTGTTTCTGAGTGAGAAGGAGCTGTAAAGTCTTCAATCGGGCATTAATCTCATTGTTTAATCCTTCTGTAGATGATCCAGGTACATCATCAAGTTTTGATGGAAACTTAGTGATATCTTCAGACATTTCTGCCACTAATTTTACTTTGGATGAACTAGCAACAGGTACAATTGGGGTATCCTGCTCAACAGATTCTTTCAAAGAGAAATCAGAAAACTTTTGATTATACAACAATGAATTCAATTTCTCTTCAATGATTGTTAACCTAGTTTTACTCTTGGAATACTAGATCAATTCTCATTGATGGTTGCAAACAATAATTGATTGTTATTTTGTAAAGATGAATAATTGTTACTCAATCTTTCTAAGTTCATCTTATATCCTTCTAGCTCCTGGAAACAGATGGAAACATCAGCTTTTAATGTAGAAAAATCATTCTTGATATTTTTCCATAATGAATCTTTCTTTTCATGAGTTACTTTGTAATGAAACAAATCATCAGAAACTCTCTGTAACTCACTCCTCCATGCTTGATAACCCTGTTCAGTTAACAAACTATTATATTTCTGAGTCAATTGCATGTTGTTCATTATATGATTTTGATTAGCAATAATATCACTTAAATATTCATCATTAATGTTGGCTACATCTGGAGTATTTCTCAATAGTGAAGCAGAATAACTTTCCAGATTCTCATAGAACTCAGGATCAAGTGTCTCATCAATAATAGCCATATGTGGTTTTATCATTGAAGTAGAAATCAAAACCAAAGGATTAGATACATAAGAATATTGAGCAATTTGTCTACTATTCCCAGCCTCTACTGGTCTCACATTCTCATCTCCTCTTCCCGAATTACCTGAAGGAACTGAATCAGTTACAAGAAATAGTACTTGATATTCAATAGAGGGGCTTACCATGGCTTGGGAGATAATTGAATATGATTTTTTTCTCTTTCTTCCTCATTGATAGGGGTGAGGAAGTGTGGGGCTGAACTGATTGGTTCTTGAACAACCTGCCTGAGGTACTTGTTGCTTTTGTTGTTGGGACAGATAATCCCACTGCCACGTTGAGACTTCCACTTTTGCTTGTTGCTGGGGGGCCAATTGTGCAAGGGCTTTTGGAAGAGGAGGCTTCCTCTTCTCTTGAAGGAAGGACTCTATTTTTTTTACCTTGTCTACTAGAGAGTCTGTTTTTGACCTCAGCTTGAGGTTTTCTGAACTCAACTCCTTGATGTGAGTAGAGATATTTTTTACTTGCTGATTCAAGGGCATCTTTTTTATTTTGAATCCTTTTGGAAGCTCTTCTAGGGGTTTGATAGAAGGCTTTTTATCTTGAGCAGTTGTCTTCATTAATATTTCCATTTCCTGCATTTCTACATCCTGATTGGTTTAGTAATTGATTAATTTGAGCCAGTTTTTAAGTCAAAATAGAACTTAAAGAAGAAGCTTCATCATAATTAATTAAATACAGCTCCTAATCACAGCCAGAAGAAGCACCTTTATCAGTCATAGTTGTAATTAACCTGAACTGAGAGAAAGAAATATTAAAATTTAATCAGTTATTATTTTTACTTTATTTAAAGAAAAATAAGGAAAAAAATTTTATTATGTAAGTAATTGTCAGGACTTTGTAATCAACTGGAATAATTAAAATATAATGGTTATAAGGATAAATAATCAACTGAAATAATAAGCACAATTTTTATTAATTAATTTTAAGATAATTTTATAACCAGCATTTAAAATAAATCAAGTGAAATAATATAATAATTTAATAATTAGTAATATTTTGATAATTATCAGGAATAAAACTCAACTGAAGAGTTTAATTACTTGGACTTAATGGCAACTGAAAATAATTTTAATTACCAGGACTTAATGTCAGCTGAAATAATTTAATTACCAGTAATTATTGTCAACTGAAATAATTTCAATTACCAGGACTTAATGTCAACTAAAATAATTTGATTACCAGTACTTATTTTCAACTGAAATAATTTAATATAATTAATATAATTAATTTTTAATATTATTAATTTACTTCCATGAAAATTTGTCAACTGAAACAATAATATAAAATTTTAATTATCAGGACAGAAGTCAACTGAAATAATTAAAAAAATTTAATATAATTAATTTAATTTTTTATATATCACTTCTAGGACTAAGAACAATATAGTTCTATCTTGGTTTACTAGGAAAAAAAAATTATTTACCAGGCACCTCCCCCTGTAAAATGAGCAAGTTAATTCCACTTACAGAGTGCTGAGTAAAAAAGATATACATGGAAAATGAAATGTGAAAAATGACCCACAACTAGTAATCAATATAATTACCACAATTATATATGACAATTTTCAATATATGAACCTAAATTTTGGAGTGCAGTTTGATTCCCAGTTTCAGCAAAAAAATGAGTCACGTGGTTGATGATGTTCGTTGTTTTGTTGTCTACTCGTCCTACTGTTACCTTGTCTTTGATGGTCCCTTGGTTTCCAGCTTCAATATATTGATGTGCTGTTGACAATTTGGAAAGGGCCTCAAGTGTTGAAGGGTTCTTTTGGTCTACAAGATTTTTAATGCAGGTACAACAGCGGTGATAGGTAGATTTTGAGGTTTCAAAGTTAAAGTATGTATATTTTATCTTTTATTTGCTTTACTCAATTAAAAGAGGTAAAAAAAATTTATAATTATTATAATTAATAATTTAGAATTACTTTAAGTAAATACTAAAAACAATAAGTAGTAATAAATATATGATTGTAATAAATGAGTTTAATAAAATAATAAGTAAGTAAAGGATTATCCAAAAAAACCAGAAAAGGGAGGCCTTATATAGGCAAAAGAAAGACAAAGCACAGAGTTTAAATCCAAAATACAGGAGTATGATAGAAGAAAAGGAATATTCCAGAAAAACATTTTCAAATAATAAGGTTGTTCCAAAAAGTAGTTGTTAGAAAAGTGTATTTACTGTATATGACAGAAATAACTTAGTTTATTTAAAAATTACTGTAAATGTCATTTTTAAATAAGTAATTTGAATTTTTTCTATATATTTATATTTATTTTAATATTAACTTTTATTTAAATTTTAAATTTTTATTTTAATATTAATTTTTATTTCTCTTAACCTGTCATTGAGAACAGTGTTAGAAATAAAAATATAAGGGACATTTAATATTAATATTAATTATTTACTAACTTTACATTTTTTGTAAATAGTTGATTTATTTCAAGAAAGTTTTATGTAAATATATTATAATTAATAAAAATAAAAATAATAAGGTGTGGCTTTATCCCAGTAAATAATTAATTATTTTACTGGGTAAGTCTAGAAGCCTGGCTGACAATGTCACTGCTATCCCTGGCAATTAAAGCACTGTGAGGGCTCATAACCTCCCCATGGAATCTACTTAATAATTTTCAACACTCAGACCTCTATTAAGGATCCTCCATCACAATTAATAATATCATTAACCCATTCCATAAATAGTGAAAAAAGTTAAAAGCAGATACCATAAAGAAGCAGGTAAAATAACTCATCCAAAGAGTATAGAATGAGACACAAAGCATATATAGGAACCAAATAAACTTTCCAAGCACTTTAAATACTAGAATACACTGAAAATTGGGGATCTTTCCTTAATTATTACTTATTATTTAGTATAAGCCTTAGGATGTGATTTTTAGGATTTATGGTTTTGGATATGATAACTGGGCTAATATGGATGCTTGTGGATATTTTTTAGTGCTTAGAAAGTTTATTTGGTTCCTATAGATGCTTTGTGTCTCATTCTATACTCTTTTGATGAGTTATCTTATCTGCTTCTTTATGGTATCTTCTTTTAACTTTTATCTCTATTTATGGTATGGTTTAATGATATCATTAATTGTGATGGAGATCCTTAATAGAGATCTGGGTGTTGAAACTTCTTAAAGTGGATTCCATGGGGAGGTTATGAGCCATCACAGTGCTTTAATTGCCAGGGATAGCAGTAACATCATCTTTATTGCAGGTCTGTGCGCTCCAGTGGATTTTGGTATACTTAAGGGAAGATTTGATTGGTTATTGGACATCACTTAATTAATAATACCCAAAAAAAATTATAAAACAATTATTATCATATAAAAATATATTTTAAAGTCTTTATAAATTGATATTATCTTTTTATTAGCTATAACTATATTTTATTATCCTATTTTCCACCACTAGCCCCCACCAATCCAAATGTCATGAGTTAATTTTGAGCATAACTATTTTATTAGTCCTCCCCTGAGTTTAAATCACTAAATCATTTATAAATAAGTAGTTGGAAAATTAATATTTACTATTAAAACATACTCAAATACTAGCATACACTGAAAGAAAATATATATAAAAATTTCAAGTCATAACCTTACCTCTTACCAAGTAAGGCAGAAAAGATGTTGCCTTTATCTGGAATGATGAATCACAGAAAGCCTTTAATACATTAAAAAAATTTTAATGTCTGCTCCCATCCTGGCTCTTAAAGATTTCAATAAACTTTTTGTGCTCTACACAGATGCAAGTTTTGTTGGACTAGGAGCTTCTCTCCACCAAAAACAAATTATTAATGATAAGAATTCAGAAGTAGTTATATGCTATATTTTAAGGACCTTAAGAAATAGTTAATTGAAATGTGGATCCACTCAATAGGGTGTTACAAAGTTAGAAATCTTACATTTCCAAAATATTAATGGTCCTTCTTATTATTTTTAAACGATTTATAATTAAACCCCAGGGGATGACTAATAAAATAGTTATGCTCAATATTAACACACAATATATGGATTGGTATGGGCTAGTGCTGGAAAGTAGGTTAATAAATAATAGTTATAGCTAATATAAAGAGAATATTAATTTATAAAGACTTTATAATATATTTTTATATTATAGTAATTGTTTTATAATGTTTTTTTGAGTTTTAGTAAGTAAGTTATGCCCAATAACCCATCAAATCCTCCCTTACTTATACCAAAATCCACTGGAGTGGACAGACCTTCAATCCAGATGATGTCACTGCTATCCCTTGAAATTACAGCACTGTGAAGGCTCATCACCACCCCATGTTGTCTACTTCAAGCAGTTTCAACACCCAGACCTCCAGTAAGGGCTCACCTTCACAATAAATGATATTATAAACCCATACCATAAATACACACCACGCAATATGGGTGGCGGACTCACTAGCAAGTCTGAAACCTTGAACCTTTACTCATATCTTTTTGAGCCCACATTGAATTATTGATTAAACCACCAAGAAAAAATATTGAAATTCTGGTGAACTCAATATGAATACAACTTGAACATTTAATGAAGCATACACCACACAATATGGGGGCCAGACTTGCTAGGAAGTCCGCAACCTTGGACTCAAAATCACCACAGATTGAAGACACATTGAGCTATTGATAAAGAAAACATAAAATAAGGGATGAACACCACTTAACATAACAGTTTTAGGTGGGTGTTCAATTAGAGTTCAGTATGGGTTCAGTATGAGTTCAGTCTGAGCTCCCTCTGAGTTCCATCTGGGTTCAGGTTGAGGAATTTCTAGCAAGTCCACCCCCTATATTGTGTAGTGATAGGTAAAAATACTTTGAACAAATGTTGAGATATAAAGAATGAGATTTTTTTATAGAAATTTTAATATAGTGCAGACCACACCCAAATTATTCTGAAAAATACACTTTTTATTCAACTATCTAAAAAGTTTCTTTGAAATTTTAAAAAAAAGAACAACAAAGTACATATTTGGCAAGATACCATCTGACATAATTATATAAGTCTCTTTGGCCAGAAATACATGGAGAAACTATAATTTATAATATTTCAATTTGTTCTGGAAAAATAATTTCGTGCATTTTTATTATTTATTAGGGGGTATTAAAGTTGACTGATCCGCAATTAGGGATCTGAATTTTTTTTTCCAAGATCAGAAATTATTAATTTTGGAAGATTCTTATCCACTAGCCCCAGGGCTAGTGGATAGGGAATCCACAATAATACATTATCACACCTCTTATACCCCAATTTCCATTCTTAATTCCTGATCTGAAACTCATCACATCCATGATGAATTTTTAAGAAAGTCACATGACTTATAATTTATGATGCCATCCTTAAGTCTTTCCTCACTCTATGCTACTTAATTCTGGTGGAGAACACTTAAAGTTTTTTTCTATCTACACACCCCAACTGCACATTTAGAAGTGAATTCCCTCTTCCCTCATCAAATAAGCCTTCCACCAACAACTATGGAGCACCTCTTTACTAGGCAGCTACTTCACTCAACTATGAATGCTATTGCTTTAATTTTAGTTCTTTACTATAAAACAGAATCTGATTTGGAAGATGCTTTAGCCTATATGTCTTTTCTTTCAAAAAAGCATTACATAAATCCAAGGGGGACAAATCTTCATCATGATCCCAGATATGATCTCCACTCCATTCTCAACATTCCTCAACTAAATCTCATTCAAATATTTTGAACTTCTCCCAATTCTTTCTTCAAACTTTATCAACTCATCTCGAAATATCCTATATTTCATAACAATTTTCAAAATAAACAGTGTGTTCCTGCTATTCAACTTGCTTTTGCACTATGTTTCTGTGGCTCAAATGGAAATGTTGCTGCTGTAAGACATTTGGAAAATCTCTTTACCATAGAATATGGGACAGTGATATTATACACCAAGCGCAGTATGATTTACATCCTTTCCCTAAAGTCTCAAACACCTTCTTGGCCAACTCCACAACAGTGACTTGAATCCTCTCAAGTAATGCAAGACAAAGGTTTCCCTGGTTGTGTAGGATTTGTCGATGGCACAACTATACCTTTGAGTCAAAAGTCTGCTTATTATGGCAACCATTATATTGATTGCAAAACAAGTTTTAATCAAAATGTTATCCAATTTCACAACTTTCATAAACTGACTTTTTATCTTCTTTCTAGATACTCTATTGCTGTTCAACTTGTATGGAATGTCAATAAAAATTTATTACTTTTCATAGTGGCTTCCCCGGCTCATGTCATGACTCTTCCCTCTTCCAAAGAATGAAGATTTCTCAAATTCCTGACTCATTTTTTGACAAATCTCAGTACCTCCTTTCAGACTCAGCATATGCAAGTGGAAAGTACATTACACCTGCTTTCCATGGCGCAACTTTAGAAAATGACCCTAAAACCACCTTCCATTATCACCTTGCCCAATCAAGAGTATGGATTAAAAATGCTATTGGGATTTTAAAGGGAAGATTTGCTAGCATCTGGGAACTCAGAATCAAATTTCAAAAAAAATGGAAATAAAAACAGCAAATCATTGGATAATGACTTGCGTTATACTCCACAATATCCTAGCTGATTTGAAGGATGAGTGGAATTATCTTTATGAAGAAGAGGATCCTAAACCAGCACTGGCTCTCCCCTACCTTGAATCACAAAAAATTCATTCAACCGGCATACACTCTGTCATTATGCCTATTACTCTCCAAAATTTCTCTTCACCACCCTTTTAATTTATTTTTTGTACTCTCCCAATTTTCAAGTTCCTTATTTTTTTCACTTGTGTTTTTTTCATGTTCCATGTTGTATTCACTTGTGTTGGTTATTTTTTTTCATAACTACAATTTTTATTCTGCTATCAATTCTCTTTTTTGGATATCTCATTTGTTTCATTTCATCAGCTCAACATGAAATCACATATTTTCTGAAATCACATAATTTTTCACTGTCTCATTTTTTCATTCATCCCTAATATCCATTTCCTCCTCTCCTCAAGCATCCCTCAAATATTTTCAATTCTTCTATTTTCTCATCTCATCTCTTAAGGTAAGTCATTTTTTTTCTTATTTTTGATTTTTTTACTTGCTAATAATTTATTTTTTCTCTTTTTTTTTCTTTTTTTTATCCTGTAAGTGCTTTTTTTGTTTTTCAAGGTTAGACTAATTTTGTTTTTTTGTTTTATCTTTTTTATCTTTTTTATTTTTTTTTTCATCCTCCATCATCCCCCTTTCCCCCCTCCTTGTTTGCCTCCATACCCTATTTTCTCCCCTTCTTGGCCACCTCAAGTCCCCCCCTTTACCCCCTCCATCATCCCCCTTTTCCCCCTCCTTTTCTGCCTTCATACCCCCCTTTCTCCCCTTCTTGGCCACCTCAAATACCCCCCTTCACCCCTAAATCCCTCATTTAATCCCTCCTTGCCCACTTCAAACCCCCCTTTACCCCCCCTTTAACCCCTCCTTTCCCACCTCAAACCCCCCTTAACCCCCCTTTAACCCCTCCTTGGCCCCCTCAAACCCACCTCACACCCCCCCTCAAACCCCTCCACAAACCCACCAGTGCCTACTTATCAAATTGCTATCAATTTGATAAGTTAATGAACATTTGTTCTTGATTTCTCATTAACTTATTGAATCACTAAAAATTCAATTAGTTAGTGAGCAATAAAGAATGATTTTTCACTAACTTATTGATTTGTTAGCAATTAAATAATTTAATGAATGATCACTAACAATTTTTCACTGATCAATTTGTTAGTGATTCAATAAGTTAATGAACCATTGCTAACAATCAATCATTTACTTATAAAATTGCTAAAAATTCAATAAGTTAGTGAAAGATTGTTAGCTATTTTTCACTAACTTATTGAATTGTTACTGATTCAATAAGGTGGCTGTAGGGGGTTTGTGGAGGGGTTTGAGGGGGCCAAGGAGGTGGTAAAGGGGGGATTGAGGGGGTAAAGGGAGGGTAAAGGGTGACTAAAGTGGAGGGATTGAGGCCGGTAAGGAGGTTTAAAGGGGGGTAAAGGGGGGAGTTTGAGGCAGGTAAGGAGGGGTTAAAGGGGGGGTTTGAGGTGGGAAAGGGGGGGTTAAAGGGGGGGTTTGAGGCAGGCAAGGAAGGGTTCAAGGGGGGATTGAAGGGGTAAAGGGCGGAATTCAAGGGGTAAAGGGGGGACTTTTTGTGGGGAATTTCAAATCAAGAAAAAAAGACTAATATCTGCTTTTTAATTTTTTTACAGAATTTTTTTCTTTCCCTTAATTTCTGGACATTTCCCCCTGTTTCCAAAATAAATCAGGTAATTTATTTTTTTATTTGTGTTTGTTTTTGAAAATAATTAATTATTCTAAAATTTAATGAATTCAATTATATTTATTTATGTTGTTTTAATAAATTGGATTGAAGGACATCAATTAGTATTTCCAATAGCAGGTATGTGATTTTATTTATTTATTTTTTATTTTTTATTTTTTGAAATTGAATTTACTGAATTTAATTTAATTTTTTTTGGTGATTTTGTTTGTTTTTTCAAGAACTTTATCTGGTATTTCAAAAATCATTAAGGATTTTTATTTTTATTTTATCTTTTTTTGCAATTTATATAACAATTTTTTTGTAGGATATTACCTGGTATTTCAATCATAATTCAGGTTTGTATGTTGAATTTTTATTTTTTTCAAAAAATTTTACTGATTTTTTTGCAATTTTTTTTGTTTTTTTTTTTACCAAAAAGAATTTAATCTTTTCAATTATTTTACTGAAAATTTTTTATTGTTGGGGGTTTTTTTAATATATTTATTTTATTTATTTATTTTTTTTGTTTTATAAATTTTTTTTACAGGATGTTACTATGGAAAATTTAACTCACTCATCTTCATTATCATCAATTTCTTCTGAATCATCTTTATCCTCTCTTTCTTTCTTATCTTCAAATCTTGAAAGCCCCAAGAATAACCTTCAAATATATTCTACTTCTTCTTCTTTATCTTTTCTTTCTTCTATCTCTTCCATGCCTTTCAATTCTATTCCTTCTCCCAATCAATCTGAGCTTTCCTTACCAGAAAATAAAAAGCAGAAAATCATGGAACCATCTAAAGAATCAAGCAATTCTAAGACAAAATTTTACCAAAATAGAAAACTGATTAGGATGAAGATATTTTGCAAAACATTCTTTGGACATTTGGATGATCTAAAATTTAATAAGACTTCAATATCAAATCTTAAGAAATTTTTTTTAAAAAAAACATCAAAAACCTTACAGAAGGTGGTATAGATCTCAATTTTGCAGTTGTCAATAACGGATACAAACCTCAATTCATCTTAGAAGTTCATAAATTTAATGGGAAAAAGGATGAAGTTTTTTTCCAGATTTCTGATTTAATTTATACTCTTTATCAAATGGCCTTGGTTTGACAACCCTTATTGAATAAAAATTTGATTTCTGGTGTCATGAAAGGTTTTGGTTGGAGACCAGGATATGATCAAGGAGTTTCTTTTGGTGTGTAAATATTTTTTATTATAAGTAATTTTTAATTTTGTCATATATTTCAGGAATTGATTCTTTATTGAAAAATTTGAAACTTGAGAAAATGGAAGAAGAAATGAAACAATGGAATTCTTTAGGATCATTTAATATTTTCTTGTCAAATTGATTTAAAGAATTATGTATTCAAGATTTTCAAAAAAACCATCAACTTGCTTTAAAATCTGGTTTACCAAATTGGTCTGATTGTGAACGGAAAGAAGCAATAAATACTTATGTTTTTTGTTCAAATGTTATCATCACTTATAAAGGATTCTACAATAATGTTAATTGAGATAAAAATGATAAGAATTGTCTAAAATTTAGAATTTTCTCTTATATTAATCCAGAGACTGGCGTTCCTAGTCAATCAACCTCTTCTGATGAGGGACATAGCCTTTATTTTCCTGACTATAAATGTATTATTGATTTTGGTAGTTCCAATGAAATATTTGAGGCTATATGGAATTCTTCTCAACCTTGGCTTCAAACAACTAAAGCACCTCCAACTTTAGTTTCTCATCAATTATTTACCCATTTTGGCTGTTCATTCCAAATAAATGAAGGTCTTATTAATCATATTAATAGTCAAAAAAATTTAAATAAAAAAATTGCTCTTAGTAGATCTGTCAATTATTGTAACTAAAATATTATAAACAATTTTCTATAATTAAATATTTTCGTCAATTTTTTTTCTTTTTTTTCACATTTATGAATTTTTTTTATATTTTACTTTTTATCTTTTTTAATTTTTTTAAATTTTCCTTTTTGTTTTCCTTAATTTCAGTTTTATTTTTCCTTTTAATTTTTTTTTGCATTTAATTTTGGATTTGTCTCTACAAATTATATTTTGAAGTTACATCAAGATAGATTACTAGTTTTATATAATGGCACATCTGGATTTAGGTGTTTCTACTAGCTATTATATAAAATAGGAAAAATTTATTGGGAATGGTGAAAATAATTCACCACACAATATGGGGGGCATACTTGCTAGCAAATCCGCAACCTTGAGCCCTAATGCATCAAAAATTGAGTATTAATTGAGCTTCCCATGAACAATCCAAGAAACAAGGGTGAAAGTTTTTTGAATTCATGGTGAATCATAGTTGAATTATCATAAAAGCCAATGAATTAATTACTTGAAAATTTTTTGAAATCTGAACAATATGGTTTTTTGATATAAGGCTGAAGTCAGTGCACCCCATAGCTAAAACAGGCTGGTAAACACATAAGTTTTTTTTAAAGAATGGTGTTTTTTTATTATTTAAAAAAAATAAACCTCATTAAAGATTTAATGAAACTTCATTTTACATAAGCGTTAAGATATTTAAGCTCAATTACATATTTAAATTATTAATTAAATTCAGAAATCATTTAAGAAATACTATATAGTGTATTGATATTAATCATCACATTATTTTAAGTGAAAATTTTAAAAAATATGATATTTTATCTTTATGTATGATTAAATCGCAGCAAATCTTGTCAACCTTCAAAGATCTGTAGAGCTCATAAAAATCTTCAAAATGAATAAAAGAATAATATAGCTAAACATATAATTTATAAATATAGTGTATATAGTTTTTTTACCAGTAAGTACAATCAATGCACAGGTACTATTATTCTTTAAAAACGACTTTCCTCCATCTTCAGCATATCTAACTATGAAAGGGGGAAATTTTCTTAAGATTGAAACACATTAAAAGTTAATGACTCACTAGAAGTCTAATATTTTTTTAAAAAAATTCAGGTCATCAGTCTTTCCATTCCCTTGAACATAATTCTTCTGTTTTTCTATCATATCACTTTTTTGAAGAAAAATCCTTCTTGTTCTGCTCCTACCCTTTCCCCTCTTATGAATCAAAAACTTATCCCCTCTCAGATTTCCCTCCCTCTTTAAGCTCACTTTTCTCTCCCATCCCTTTCATTTAATTTCACCTCCATACCATTCTTCATCTCTCCTAACCCCTCTAAATCCCTTTTGCTCACTTCCCCACTAATCTCTACCCCTTTTACTCCATAGAAAGAAAAAAGGGTGGAGAGTGCAGACAAATAGAGTAGGGTGGGAGTCAAAGAGAGATAAGTGGGATGGGGAGGGGAAGGTATGGGCTCAGGTGGTCTGGGGAGTGAAGAAAAGGGTGTAGGAGGTGAGGTGAGGGTAGCTAAAGAGTTAGGAGGGGTGGGGAGTGTAGCAAAAGGGGAATTGAGGGTTCAGGGGGTAGTCAAATGAGTATTGAGGGGTAAGGAGGGTAGAGAAAGGATTTTCAAGGGCTGAGGAGGGGTTCAGATGGTGAAAAAGGGGTGGTGTGAGATGGATAGGGAGTAAAGAAGGCTAGAGAAGAGATATATAGGAATGAAAATATGTGTTGAGTGCAGGGATGGTGAGGGAGGCAAAAAAGGTGGGCAAAAACTGATATTGTACTCTGAAGATTGGCCAAACTTCAGCGCACACCTATCAATTAAGCTATCAATTACAGAAACAGCTGTAGTTAAAGAGTGTCAGGACTGGTTTATGGCTATACATTTCTTACCTTGTGCAAATAGAAATATGTACCAATTTTTAAACATACAATGATGGTATATTCTGGTGTATGGCCTTGTTTACACCTTTTTTTCATTTATAGTACATCTGTAATGTCTAATTTATAAAAATACTAGATTTTTAAGTATAAGCATTGAAATATAAAAATTAGAAGTGAAAAAATACTAAAAATTTCTAAAAAAATATTTCATGGAATTTGGTTACACATTATGCCTATGATGATAAAATAATCAATATTGGTAATTTCTAGAAATAATTTTCAACAAAAAAACCAATATTAAAATCTAAACCATTAATATGAGAATGATGAGTTGAGCTCACTTTACTTTTAATTTGACTTCCAGCTATGTTGGTGAGGCACAGAACATATTTTACATGAATTATATAATTTTAAAAAAACAAAATAACATAAAATCTTTGGATATATCTCACTTTTTAGCTTGATTTTTTGTATTTAAATATTTTTAAATACTTGAATTAATAGATGTAATTATTACAAATTCAAGAAAAAAAAATTATAATATATCTTAAAATACAAATTATTGTTAATTCAGTAACAGGAAAAACTCTTTGAGTTATATTTATTACTAAATAAGCTTGATGAAAATGAATATATCTACTTTTAAAAAAATATATTTCTAAGTTTTTATGGAACTTAGATTGAGCTCCCAATTCCATCCTGGTTCTGGCTGTGGTTGAAGATAAGTTAAACTGTGAGATTTTCTTTCATTATTTTTCAAATTTGATTTTTTATTTTTTAATGTATATTAATATATATTTCTTTTTCAACAAGACTTATATTAAATAATACATAAAATTCTGTAAATAAGTAAAACTATAGATAAGTTTAGAAAAATTTTGAAATCAAAAAATGAGCATGTTTTTTTTCACACAGTATAATATGATTTTCTTTCTTATGATAGAGAAAGAACAGCTCAAAACTTAGTCTTTTAGAACTATCTTATGTAATAAAATAAGTCACATTTTTGGTTCATATTTGAAGCAATCTGATAGAAAATCATTCTTGTTTTAAATAAAAACTATACAGCTCCTTCTTAGTATTAAATTATTTTTTAGATGGATATGTCTTATTTTATACCAAAAATTAAGTAAATTACAGGTTTAACTTGCAAAATGAAACATTTTCTTTATGAATTGAAATTTTATTACAAATAATCTCTCAAAAACAATTTTTACTTCTAAATAGTTGAAATTCTTCTTGTTGAACTTACTTTTATTATAAATATATTTACTCAAGTATTTCTATTTGTTAAAGTAATTAGCTAAGAGTATATATGTAGTCTTTTTTGGTCAAAAGAATATCAAATATAGTGTATTGTATAGATTTACTTGTTGTAAAAATAAAAATTTATTTTTTTACTTAATAATTTTAGTATTTTATTACTATTAAGCATTAAAAAAACTTTAAACTGTATTGTTTTACCTGAAAATGGTGTGGAAATTTTAAGATATGATTTAACCTTGTGAAATAATTTGTCCTTGAAAGAAAGCATGTGCACTTTCAACTGTGTACTCTATTTAAACTTTAAAATAAAAATATTAAAATAAGACAAATAAAAATTTAATATATTTTCTTGAGTTAATATTAACTACAATATAATTCTTCTAATATATAAATTTTCAAAAGGAAGAGCTAAAAATATTGATCATTTGTATTTTAAACAAAGTTTTAAACTAAATTTTTCTATAGAAAAAACGGTATGACTAAAAAAATTTCCTACTCAATATTCAGAAGAGTCACTGAACAATAATACAGCATAAAATTTCAAGTTGAATTTCATATATTCACATAAAAATAAAATGTACAATTTTTTTATGAGCTACAGAAGAAAAATGTTGTTGAAAAAAAATGGTATTCCCGCAAAAATCCAATTTAAAATTGAATTTTAATAAATAGATATTGGTTTATTTTACTTTCCACTTGAAAATTTGAGATTTTATGTATAATTTTTTTCAAAAAAAAAATTAACTGACTATTGATTCATTTTTTTAAAAAATAAGACCAATTTACTATCCAAAGTAATCTTACAAAAAATAAATGGAAAGTAGTATAAACAAGATTCAGAATTTCAGACATTCAATTTATTTAGTTAAAATATATTATATATTTATTAAGTATTTTTGGAATCACTATAGCTATAAGAAGGTAGAAATTATTTTCCTTTAGATTTCAATAATTTTGCTACAAGAAAAATGTTCAAAAACATTATTCAAGTATACCACATGACACCACACAATATAGGGGGCGGACTTGCTAGCGAGTCTGCAACCTTGGACCCAAACTTACCACAGATTGAACACACATTGAGCTATTGACAAAGGAACCATACAATCAGGGATTAACACCACTCAGCAGAACAGTTTTAGGTGGGTGTTCAAGTAGAGTTCAGTATTTGTTCAGTATTATTTCAGTCTGAGTTCCATCTGAGTTCCATCTGAGTTCAGGTTGGGGAATTTCTAGCAAGTCCACCCCCTATGTCGGTCAGTCATCTAGAAGAGGTAAGAAAAATAGGAGAAAAAGGAGGAGAGAAGGAGGAGGACAAAGGAAAATAAAGAAATAAACCAAAAATATATATATAATTTATTTGAGAGGGAGACAACGGTGAGCAACTTTGAGAGGTGACAAAAACTTAGATTTTATTAATAATAATATTATTAAATGTAAGGGTACTGCGCGGCAAACAATTTTAATTACTATTAGACTTAAAGCAACCTTTGATTTGTTGTTTAGAATTTAAATTAGATTTGTATTACTAATAAAAAAATATAAACGTAATAAAATGGTTATTTAATTTGTTGAGTGTGTAATAAGTGATGAGGCTACAGGGGATTATCCAAGGCCCTTTTATAGGCAATGGGTCCTCTGAAGCGCTACTATCTTTGTAAATACAATAATTAGAATGGAATAAAACAAATATATCAAAAGAGTAAATGAAACATAACAATATAGAGAAAAACATGAAACAATTAATTAAAACCCCAATTAAGAAACCAATTTTCCCGCCATTAATTCCCAAATCAGTAAGTGAAAATAGTGAATAACTAAACAAGATTGGAACATAGGAACTATGAGAAAAATAATTCCAAACAGTTGGTACAATCTGATTAAAGGATATTTTAAGTGAAACAAAAAATACTTTGACACAACAAATCATGTAATTAATCTCAATTTAGAATAAATTAATTTATTTGTTTTTTCTAACACAATTAAGGGTCAAAAGAAGCATCATTAATTATTGTTTAGTATTATATGAGAGGTGTTATTTAATATATAAATTTAAATAATTAATTTAAATATATTATAAGTCAATTTTACACTTATAATTATAATATATGTTTTTTCAATTAATTAAATATAAATTTATAATTATTAAATACATAAAAATGCGCCATTATTTGTAGAATATATTATATTATGTTCAATTTAACTGTATATAAAAATATATATAACCAATAAATTTAATGTAACACTTGTATATAATAAAATACTTATATAATTTCATTATGCAATAAAATATTAAGTTATATTCATTAAATACAATTCTTAATCACTCTTTAAGGTTTTATAATTTATATATCATTTACTGGACTCCTGGAATAGCCTAGCTGACACTGCCTCACTCTAAAAAAACAATAAAAAAATGCTAAGATTTTTTCTTTTTGTATTTTTTCAACAGAGCAGGCAGATTTGAAATTTCCTTGCCAGGTATCCATGCATCATTTTCAGATGATTTGTTCTTATATCTCAATAAATATTCAGTACCTCTCTCAGAAGTGATAATTCTATCATTGAGAATTTAACAATTTCTGCTGTTTCTTTGACTTCCTGGGGGTTCTTCTTAGGTCTTCCTCTTCTTTTTGGAAATAAGTCACTGTTGGAAGTATAAGGTTTAAGCAAAGAAATGGGAAAGACAGGATGTTTCCTATCATATGGAGAATACAATACAACTTCTACTGCATTATCACCAACCATTCTTTTAACAACAAATGGTCCTACAAAAGGATCTTTTAATTTGTGGTTACCTTGTAAATTGAAATGGACAGTAGAGATCAACACTTCATCACCCTTGTTAAATGTGTATTCTTTATGTGATTTATCCCATCTTTTCTTTTCATATTCAAATGCTTTATCAATACAACTCTGAGCATGTTTTCTGCATAGCTGTTGCATTTGCATAAAAGATTTTACACCAGGGTGTAGTTCCAACTTAGGTAATTTATTATTGAGAATCTGAGCAGGAGTGTTTGGGACATAACCTAACCAAAGCTCAAAAGGCTTTTTCTCAGTGACAGGATGAACAGTGCTATTATATGCAAATTCAAGACCAGGAAAAAGAGTGACCCAATCATGAGTAAATCTGTCATTGTCTTTATATTCTAAACCAAAGGCACAATACCTTCTAATCATATCTTCCAGAGTTTGAATCATTCTTTCAGCTAGACCATCAGTCTGAGGATGGTGAGCTGTAGACAATTTTAACTCACAGCCACAAATATCCATCAAAGAGGTCCAAAACTCAGAAGTGAATTTTGGATCCCTATCAGAGATAATGGCTTTTGGAAAACCAATAATATTAAACATGTAAGATCACCATAAGAAAGCTAATTCTTTGGTGGATACATCTTTGTGGGTTGGAATAAATTTGCACATTTTTGTGAATCTATCCACTATTACCCAACAAGAGTTAAAGCTGTCTTTTCCTGCAACAGGAAGACCAGTGACAAAATCCATATTAATGATTTTCCAGGGAGCACTAGGTGCTTCAATATGTTGTAATAACCCTGCTCTCTTACCTGTTAACCTTTTAGATTTTTGGCAGGAATCACAAGATTCAACATATAATTTTGTGTCTTCAGACATATTAGCCCACCATGCAGTGTTTTTGATTCTAATCAATGTTTTTTCAAGATCAAAATGACCAGCTAATATGTCATCATGAAAAAGTTTGAGGATAGTTTCTTTCATTGAAGGAGTAATAACAATTATATTGGTAAGCTTCCTTCTATAATATATATAACCATCTTCAATAGAAAACTTTCCTTTATTTAAAGCATTTTGGTACTTTGCAGGAAGAGTTTTTATTAATGCTTGAATTGAAGCATTCTTAGGATCATTCAAAATAGTAACTAATTTATTTAAGTCAGAATCTTTATCATATGAATCCAGTATTAACTGTAATAACTCTTCTTCCATATCAACTATAAATATACCATGTATATGAACAGTATCATCTTCAGGTACATAAGCAGGATTGGAGTCATTATTTGGCAGAGGCAATCTGGAGAGCATATCAACATTAGAGTGAACATTTCCAGCTCTATGGATAATAGTCATCCTTCCTCTGTATTCTTGAACAGCAAGTTGGCACCTGAACATATGTCTGTTAAGTGTTTTGAGGTTTAAGAGAGATTTCACAGCACTACAGTCAGTTACCAACTCAAATTTTTGGTCATCCAAGTAGTAATGAAGTTTCTCAAGAGCCCAAACAACTGCTAAGCACTCCAATTGAGTGGCACCATATTTCAATTCACTATTTCTTAAGGTTCTTGAAATATAACAAATTACAACTTCTGAGGATTTATCATTAATAATTTGCTTTTGGTGAAGGGAAGCACCCAGACCAATAAAGCTAGCATCTGTATAAAGTACAAATGGCTTGTTAAAATCTGGAAGAGCCAATATAGGGGCTGTCATTAAGCAACTTTTCAATGTATTAAAAGCTTTCTGACAGTCATTATTCCAGAGAAAAGCAACATCTTTTCTGGTTAGTTTTGTAAGAGGCAAGGCTATGACCTGATAATTTTTAATATATTGTCTATAATAGCCACACATACCCAAAAAACTTTGGATGTCTCTTACAGAAGTTGGTGCTTTCACATTTTGAATGGCAGCAACTTTATTATGGTCTACACAAATTTTTAAGCCTGACACAACATGGCCAAGGACTTTCAAAGATTGAAAACCAAATTTACACTTTTTTAAAGATAAGTTCATATTGATTTCATCCATTTTTTGGAAAACTCTATTCAAGTGAATCATATGTTCATCAAAAGTTTTAGAAAAAACAATAATATCATCAATATAAACCATGAGCCAACCTTCAATAATTTCTTGATGGAAAGTGTTATCCATGACTTTCTGGAAAACTGAAGGAGCATTTTTAGGGCCAAATGGCATCCTAACATACTTATATATTCCCATATGAGTAGCAATAAGCAAAAAATTTTGAGAATTTTTCTCAACTGGAACTTGATGATAACCTTTATTACCATCCAGACAGCTAATAAATTTTGCACCTTGCAAGGTAGCATGTATTGAATTAATTCTGGGTAAAGGATAAATATCATCAACAGTATAAGTATTTAAAGTTCTGTAATCTCCACATAATCTAGCTTTATCTTTTTCATAAGAAATCAAGACTGGGGAGATGACACAATATTTGGGGGTGACATCCACTTTCTCAATGATATTCATTTTCAATAATGTTTCAATATTATCTTCAATATCTTTTCTTTTTGATGGAGAAGCAGGATATGGTTTTTTCTTAAGGGAAGGAGGAATATCACTCAAATTACAGGATAAGGTAATTTTCATCTCTTCCTGAACAATTCCCAAGACATGAGAACCATGAGCAAAAGCCATAGGGAAAGAGGTAATAGAGGCAACAATAGAATCCTTTTGTTCATTAGTCAACTGTTCACCAAAAGAAGCGGTATTTATTTCATGTAATAAATCATCCATTTTAGTTGTTGTTCTACCTTTACATTGGGTCAGTGAGTTACAAGATTTCAACAAATGCCCAGAAGGTCTAGGAGAAGAAATTTTGAATTTTCTTTTCCCATTCATTCCTAAAGTAAAGCAATTATTTGCTGGATCCAGTTTTACACCAAACATGGTTAAAATATCATTTCCCATAATAAACCAATTGCTCAAATTATCATTTTTCATGACAACAAACTTACAAATAGCTCTGACAAAACCACCATTATATTTGAAGAATACAGAGGTTTTGTATTTGCCAATAGGAAATAAGGTAGAACCATACCCTCTCTATTTTTCAGAAGTTATAGGCAATAATTTACTCAAATATTCCTTATCCACTGAAGCCAAAGCTTTTTCAGATACTACACTTCCTCCAGCACCAGAATCAAGAACTACATCAACATTTTTACCATTAATGATAACAGGTGCCTTTAAAGGGGATATAGGAATAGAATTGTTAGTAATATCTTTAATTATCTCAGCATTTTCTACTGAAGATAAATTCAATACACAATCTTCAGATATATTATTTAAATAATGGACATCATGTTCCAACATTAAAACATCTTTAACAGATTCATTGTCATAGGAGATATTACTTTCACAGTCACTGGAAGAATAATTGACATCAAGTTCAACTTCATCAGTGTCTTCATTTTGTTCAACAAGATGAATTTTCTTGTCACAAACATGACCCTTCTGCCACGGTTTGTTACATTTATAACAAGTATTTGTTGCATATTTTTTAGGTGCAACTGGGGCAGAGGGTTTACCAGATTTTTCTGGGAGCTTTATAGAAGGTTTATTCTGATCATTATAAGATTTACTAAGGTAATTCTTTGGTTCATATCTATGGTTGAGTAGTACTTCATTACAGATATTAATGAAAGAAGAATTTTCCCTTACATGCTCAGTTCTAGCAACAATCAAATCCCTAAGAGAATTTGGTAATTTATACAAGATTTTATCTCTCCAAATATCATAATCCAACTTTGGATCAATTGCTCTAAGGATTTTAGTTATTTTCATAAGAAAAACAATGGGCTTTTCAACAGAGGAGGATACATATCTAGTATTCTCATACAGTCTCTGCTGAGCTAACCTGAATTTTGAACCACCAAACTGATTCTCAATCAAGGATTTCCAATCATTCCATGTATAATGATTGTTATCTAAGAGGACAGATTCATACCACATCAAGGCTACATTGGAAAATAAAGAAATTAGCTTAGAAACAATTTCCTCATCAGGTAGTTTATAAGATATCTTTAAATTATCAATTCTCTGGATAAAGTGTTGCCAATCAGAGGAAGAATCACCATCAAAGGTAGGATATTGGTCTAACTTAGGCCAATTTTTCTGACTACTGGGATGGTCCACTTTTTGGTTTGAATTATTCATTATTAATAATTCCTGAAGTTTAGCCAGGTGTTCAGAAATTTCATTATTTACAGAAACAGCTGGTGCATGACCATCACAAGATTTTTTGCTAGTAACAAAAGATTTTACAGACTCATTGTCAGTTTGTTTAATGGTTGAAATATGAGGAAGAAAGGATGAACTTTGCTCAGGTCTTTTCCCTTTATTTTTATGCAGCTTATTTACAGAAATCTCATTTAATTCATTATTGGTGGTTAAGGTTGAGAACTTTTCCTGTAGGTCAGACACATAGTTTCTTATTCTTGGAATTTCAGACATCTGGTCATTTACTTTTGCAAGAGATAGAACATTTCTGTCCTCAGAAACTGAGTGTTTGGTACTTAGTGCATGGAAATCATTTTTTAGCTTCTTAAACTCATTTTGCAGAGATTTTATTTCATTCTTGAATGAATAATTTTCCTCAATAAGGGGTTTCAATTCACTCAAGGTCTTATGTAGACTGATATTTCTATCTGAGATAGCTCTATGGTCACTTCTTATTTGTTTTTGTTGACTAAGAACAATATTCAAGGTTTCTTTGATTTTTAAATAAGCTGTATCTTGTACAGAAGAACTCACTTTACATCGCAAGTGTAAATTATTTAATCTATCATTTTCATGGATTAACACATCTCTCACATGTTTGTCTTTCACAATATTAAAATCAAGGGTATCTTTCAATATTTCCTCAGAAGTTTTTTCAATTAAGGTATAGATTTCAGGGGGAACAGAATCATTTTTAATTGCAAGAGAAGGATTAATTAAAGATGTAGAAGTTAAATGTAAAGGTTCATCAAATGACAATTCGCTAATTACATCAATAGGGCTACTAGTTACAGGAAGCTGTCTTTTAACAGGTTTAACTGTTCTTTCACCATGTTCAATAATATTACCTGCAGAAGAAGATTTATTAGAAAACATACCCAAGTGACTATCAACCAAATTACATACCATGGCAGAGAAGGAAACTTCCCCTGGGACTGGGTTTGTGATTGTGCTTGGGCCTTCTTTCTCCTGCCTTGTTGGTAGGGATGAGGAGGTGGATGGAAATTGGGTGTTCTGGATGGGCCAGGCTGATGATGAGGAGGTTGTTGCACATTCTGTTGGTAGTGACTCATTAGATAATCTCATTTCCATTGCTCTACTTCCATAGTATTTGGATTTTGGATGGTTGAGCTGGGTGGCTGTGAAGGTTGAGCCTGAAACTGAGGCTGATTGGGAGGCAACTGAGGAGGGGCCTGGGCCTGAATCTGGTTCCTGAGTTCTTGGACCTGATCACACAATGTGTCTACCTTTGCTTTGTACGTCATATTTTCTGTCTTCAACTCTTTTATATGACTGGATAGGTTGCTGATTTGTTGTGGCAGAGGAAGCTTTTTTATTTTGAAGCCTTTTGGAAGACTTTCTTGAGGCACTAGAGGCTTTACTTCCTTCTGTGGTACTGGGGGAAGGGGGTTTGGTTTGTTTGCATTTCCTGTCATTTCCACATTCTGCAGTATGTAAATTCTTTGTGTTAGCATAAGATTTTTTATGACCAACTTTAGAAGAACTTACAGTGTCAGCATCATAGTCAATTTCTATTTCATCCACTTGCATGTTATCCATTTTTTCTGCCAATTTGTTGGACATATTAGTGGGAAGACTTTTAATTTACTTTTTATTTTATAAAATAATAAAAGTTAGTCAATAATTGCTCCAAATAATAAAAATTTTTTATCAAATTATAGAAAAAATAATTCTCAATATAAAGTAATAATTATAAAAAATTAATTTTTTTTTTTAAAAAAAATGGATTGCAAGGTTAAATTGGGAATAACAATCAAGTTAATTCAACCAATTAATTACCAATATTAAATATGGAAATATATTTGGGACTAAGCACAATGTACTTTTAAGTCAACCAAAATTAACAATAATTAATAATAAAAAAATTAAATTAATAATTCAATTTTGTATTAAAAAATGTCAATTCTTCTAGGACTAAGAGGATTTAACACTCTATAATGGTCAACTAGGAAAAATTTTTTTTTAAAAATTTAACACTTACACTCAGTGAATCAGCAATTAAGCCACAATCACTGTTATTGCAATAAAAATATAGTAATAAGAGTGAGAGGCGCAAAGGTGAACTTACTATAGTGATCGAAAAATCACTTCAAAATAATATAAAAATTAATATTATATAAACCTAAGATGTCGAACCCAAGTTCAAAACACAGTCGCTGCAAAAGTTTCGTTTTGCTAGGTGGTCCGTGCGTTTTGTCGTTCGTCGCCAGGCTCGATCGTCGTCGTCGTTTGGAAAGGCCCCCAGTTGTCGGTCAGTCGTCTAGAAGAGGTAAGAAAAATAAGAGAAAAAGGAGGAGAGAAGGAGGAGGACAAAGGAAAATAAAGAAATAAACCAAAAATATATATATAATTTATTTGAGAGGGAGACAACGGTGAGCAACTTTGAGAGGTGACAAAAACTTAGATTTTATTAATAATAATATTATTAAATGTAAGGGTACTGCGCGGCAAACAATTTTAATTACTATTAGACTTAAAGCAACCTTTGATTTGTTGTATAGAATTTAAATTAGATTTGTATTACTAATAAAAAAATATAAACATAATAAAATGGTTATTTAATTTGTTGAGTGTGTAATAAGTGATGAGGCTACAGGGGATTATCCAAGGCCCTTTTATAGGCAATGGGTCCTCTGAAGCGCTACTATCTTTGTAAATACAATGATTAGAATGGAATAAAACAAATATATCAAAAGAGTAAATGAAACATAACAATATAGAGAAAAACATGAAACAATTAATTAAAACCCCAATTAAGAAACCAATTTTCCAGCCATTAATTCCCAAATCAGTAAGTGAAAATAGTGAATAACTAAACAAGATTGGAACATAGGAACTATGAGAAAAATAATTCCAAACAGATGGTACAATCTGATTAAAGGATATTTTAAGTGAAACAAAAAATACTTTGACACAACAAATCATGTAATTAATCTCAATTTAGTATAAATTAATTTATTTGTTTTTTCTAACACAATTAAGGGTCAAAAGAAGCGTCATTAATTATTGTTTAGTATTATATGAGAGGTGTTATTTAGTATATAAATTTAAATAATTAATTTAAATATATTATAAGTCAATTTTACACTTATAATTATAATATATGTTTTTTCAATTAATTAAATATAAATTTATAATTATTAAATACATAAAAATGCGCCATTATTTGTAGAATATATTATATTATGTTCAATTTAACTGTATATAAAAATATATATAACCAATAAATTTAATGTAACACTTGTATATAATAAAATACTTATATAATTTCATTATGCAATAAAATATTAAGTTATATTCATTAAATACAATTCTTACCCACTCTTTAAGGTTTTATAATTTATATATCATTTACTGGACTCCTGGAATAGCCTGGCTGACACCCTATATTGCGTAGTGTGAAGAATAAAAATTATTTGAAGATACAAAACCAATTATTTATTATTTATTATTGATTAGTACAAATAAACTATGAAAGTGCTTTAGTGAGTTTAAAATTAACCAATAAAACATGACTCAGGTTTTTCTTTTCCTTTTTTCTTTTTGGTTCTATGTGTTTTACACTTAGTGCTAGACCTAAAAATTTTAAAAGCATGACGGTTCAATGTACTTCTCATATAATTCATTTAAGTTCAACAACTAATATTTTTCAATCTAAAAATTCTTATATGAAATACAATAGAACTTCAGTTTATATGGTTTCTATTAAAATAATACTATTTTTAATTCTCAATGAACAATTTTTTATCTTTAAAAGGTACATATTAGCTTTCATATGTTTTGAAAAAGATTTTCTTATAATACTAAATCAATTTAAAAATGATAAATTTAGAATTAATAATCTATTTTTCTGTAATTGTCTTGATAAAATAGAATTGTAAAATAAGATAAAAATATATTTAATGAAAAGGGAATTTGTGTTGAGAAGATTCTTAAACTTTCCTTACTGTAATTTCTAATCAGAGTTCATTTAAGTTTCACAATTATTTCAGTAAAGATTCATATATCATTAATCAAGAGTTCAAGGTGCTGTTAAAGAAGAGTTCAGAATGAGTTCCATCTGCCATCCATCTGAGTCCTATCTGACTTCAAGTTGAGGGCTTTTTAGAAAGTCCCCCCCCCAAATATTATGTGGTGATTAGTTGAAGAAATTTTCATTTTTAATTTTTTTTTTTCATTTAATTTTGGATTTGTCTCTTCCAATTATTTTTTAAAGTTACGTCAAGATAGATTACTGGTTTTATATAATGGTGCATCTGGCCTTAGGTTGTTCTACTGGCTATTATATAAAATAGGAAAACTTGATTGTGACTGGTCAAAATAATTCGTTTAAGAAATTTTCATTTTTAATTTTTTTCATTTAATTTTGGATTTGTCTCTTCCAATTATTTTTTAAAGTTATGTCAAGATAGATTACTTTTTTTATATAATGGTGCATCTGGCCTTGGGTTGTTCTACTGGCTATTATATAAAATAGGAAAACTTGATTGGGACTGGTGAAAATAATTGGTTGATAAAATTTATATTTTTAAATATTTTCCCATTTGATTTCTTTGATTCAATAAATTGAAGGGGGGGTATTGCCAAATTTTCATATCATACTTTAAAAAATATTGGACTTGAAAATTAGGTGATACCCTTCCCTTAATTCAATAAAATACAGGGGGGGGAGGGTATTGCCAAATCTTCATATGAGACTTGCAAAAAAAAAATTGACTCTAAATTTTGGTGTCACCCATCCCTTACTTCAATAAAATGGAGGGGGGAGTATTTCCAAAATTTCATATAAGACTAGAAAAATTATTTACTTGAAAGAATTTTGGTGAGGACACCCCTTAGTTCAATCAAATGCGGGGGTGGGATTGGGAAATTTTCAAATGTGACTTGAAAATTTTAACTAAAAAAGAATTTTTAACATTAAAAATTCTTGAAAATTTTATTTAAAAAATAATTTATAACATTAAAATATGAAAATTTAACTAATGATGGATAGGGTAAAGTAATACAGGAAATTAAGATAAAATTTTATGTAAAATTAATTATGAACAGTTGAAGTGTGAATGAAAGAAAACAAACTAGTCATCAAATAATTTCTTTTGTCAGCCAGGCTACTAGACTTACCCAGTGAAATAATTAATTATTTACTGGATGAAGCCGCACCTTATCATTTTAATTATTATTTAATTATAAATTAGTTACATTAAAATTACTTATAATAAATTAACTAATTACAGAATGATAAAATTAAATGAATAATTAAAATTAAAATATAAAATTGTCCCTTATATTTTTCTCTAACACCGTGCTCATTTGACAGGTTGGAAAAAATTAAATTTATATTAAAAAAAAGATTTTAAGTTAAAATAAGATTTTAATATTCAAATAATATTAAATATATACAAAAAATTCAAATTTCTTATTTAGAATTGACTTCTACAGTAAATATTAAATAAATTGATGTATTTCTGACATACTCTGTAAATACATCTTTTTGACGCCTTCTTTTTAGAACAACTTTATTATTTGAAAATACTCCTTCTGGAATATTCTTTTCTCTCTCTCATACTACTGCTTTTAGAATTTGATTGCCGTGCTTTGTCTCTCCTTTGCCTATATAAGGCCTCTCTTTTGGTTGTTTTTTAATCATTCCTTTACTACATCAATTATTACAACAATAACCAATCAAAACTTATTCTTATATTCTATATCATTAGTATTTACAATAGCGTAATTCTAATCTATAAATTATATTAAAATTTTAATCCTACCTCTTTTAATTGAGTAAAATAATCATCTTTGAATTAAAAAATATGTACAAATTTGTTGAGAGTCCATTTAAACCTTTAAAATCCTCGTAGAACTTCATACCAAAACTACTAGACCAAAAGCGTACCTTGACATCTTTAAACTTTCAATTTCCTCAACAGATTTGTTAGCTTTAACACATTCTATCATGAAATCTTTCTTTTTAGAATTTCATTCACAATCAAGTTTATATTTCATCTGTTCCATGAGGTTTTGATGCTCAAGTGTTTTCTCCTCTTTCTTTGATTTTTCAATACTTAGAGATAACTTGAATTTCTTCTCCTCCAATTCTTGTGACCTATTATCTTTCTGTAAAGAGAGTTCATAATTCCTCTCCTCCAAGACTTGTGTCATATCATCCTTTGGTAAAGAGAGCTCAAACTTATTCTCTTCCAAACTATGTACCCTCACATCCCTCCTTAAAGAAAGCTCATATTTTTACTTTTCAAACTTTAGAGTCTCCTTAGCAACTTCCACTTGTTCTAGAGTGATAATAAATATTAACAAAAAATAGAAGAAACGCAGAGTAAAGTATTAAGAGGTTTGGTATCACTTATCAGCATCACATTTCTCATAAAATTCTTTGATAGAAGAAAAAGGGGTTTGAGATAAAGTATCACTTTTTCTTCTTCTTTGAGAGTGGAAATTTAGAGTACTTGAAGCCTTTTCTTTTTGTTCAAGGTCAAATTTCACTCCTCATCATTGTTTCTGGCCTCTGAATCAGTTGATTGTGGCTCCTGTGTTTTTTCTTCAGCCATTTTATAAATAAGAAAATGCCAATAAAAATAATTGGTAAGATAAAAGAAAAAAAACATACTTGAGTTAGATAAGGTTGGTTTATATTGCCATAATGATCTATTGAAAAGATATGTTTATTTGTGAAAGTCAAATGAGGGGAGTCTTGAGTAGAGGAAGAAGGAAAAAGACTTCTTTTGAAATCATGTTTGGAGATAGCATCTTCACCATCCAAAACGTTTACAGGATTAATTTTGTGATCTTCCAACATTGGCAGAGCCCTTTGTTGGTCTATTTGGTGTTGTTTTAATATGTCTTAAATGGAATTATTTAATAAATGGGTGTTCTTCTCGAATTATTCAGCAAATATTGGTACTGCTGGTTAGTGGGTAATACCATTGGATAGCCCCGGGGTTTCTCTATATTTTATGACTTGATGACATTTTTTATATTCTAAGTTTTAAGGGTTCATTTTTTCATTTTTTATTTCAAAAAATAGCTGTTTAATTTTGTTCTTGGTGTTTTACGGGCTAACCTTAAGTCTTAGGGTTAAGTTCTTAGTACCATTAGAATGGGCTAATTTTTCTCTACATTTTATGTCACAATGTTGTTATAGCATAATTATGTGTTTTAAAGTTTTTAGTAGTTGCAGTAAATTTTTTTAAGTATTTTGGGTATTTTTGGAGGTTTTTGGAGGTTTTCTGGCTTTAGGGTGGTCATGCCCTCTCAGGCAGGCCTCCCGACATCATCCAGACTGCCCGCCCTAGTGCTAGAAGGCTGGGAAGCGTTTCTAGAGGGGTTTTATGCAATTTGGCACTCAGAAACACCAGATTTGTTGGAGTGCATGGGCTCTAAGATAGTGGTCTGTGTCTAAATAGTGAAAAAGATAGATTGGGGCAACTTTAATTATCATACAACCATCCAGAGGTGATATCCTTGTTACTCACTCAGTTTTCACTGTTTTTTGGCCACAATTGGCTGTGTTTGTTGAAAGGTGAGTTCTTCATTTAACTTAACTTAGCAACTGGTTTCTCTGGTATAGTCTTGTAAGCTATATAAAGTATTATTTCTGTCTCTGGTGTGGATTTGCAACCTACATCAAGTATCATTGCTTTCTTTGGTGTGGACGTTGGTCTAAATTTCAGTTCTTTGGTTTGGTGGTCTTTCTGGAGACTACTTTCTTGGCTGATCAAGCAGTCAAGTGTGTTGGAAAAGGGGCTTTAGCAAACAGCAACCAATTTACTGTAGCAGGTGAATCTCACTTTATTTTTATAAAGGGACAGGGGATTTTCTCTCTGGGTTTTCTCCAACTCCCTTGGTCAAGGCCTATAGCTAGTACTATAGGATTGTCTACATTTCTGGCGCCCAATGTGGGGTGGAACCTGCTAGTTCTTTAGAATCTCTGTTGTGTTTTGTTGGTCCTTTTTGGTGATTTTGGTCTGGAGGAATGGCTTCTGGTTCCTCTATTCCATTGGGGACTGAAATTGGGGGGGAAGGTCCTCCTGCTGTGATGGTTAGGGAGTGAGTTAGGATCAAATCTTGGTATGGTACCAAGTTCAATGGTGAAGATGTGAAGTGGTTTATGGAGAAGTATAAAACTTCTGCTGGTGTGGATGGTGATTCTTACCTGGACATGGTGAAGCAGATTACTTTCTTCATTGGTGATAGGGCAGATGAGAAGGAGGTTGTGGCCATGTCTTGCTACAAAAAGTGGGACTGGAAGTTATTGTGTAGGGAGATGGTGGATAGATGGGGTTTCAGGTTCACTATGGTGGATCTGAACAAGGTTTTCAGTGAATGTTAGTCTTATGGTGGTGTTGGTAACTTGCACAGTTACACAAAGGTTCTGCTATAGTTTGATCCTGTGGTGAAATATTTGGTGGAAGTGGAGGAGATGGCACATGAAAATGCTTCCAAGGATGTTTTTTGGTCTGCCTTGGCTAGAGATTTCAAGATGGATGTGTTGAAGGAGCTGTCAAGGAAGGACTTGATGAAGACTCTTTCCAATGGGGATCAGAAGTTGCCTGCCTTGGACAAGGTAAAGGAGGCTGTGGAGGCCCATTTGAAGTTATTGGCGGTGGACACCTATCAGGAGGGGTGTGCCAAATATGTCAGCAAAGTCAGTAAGGCTTTGGATGAAGAGGAGAATATGGTGAAGGTTTCCAAACAGGAGGGGGACCAAGTAGTGGAGCAGTTGGTTGATCTGACAAAGCAGCTAAATATTTTTGTTCAGGAGGCTAAGAAGGCCAATAAAGCTCCTTCTCAGCCTAGATATTTTGATAGGAGGGCTGGTAGGAGTGATCCTTGGGTCTGCTCTTATTGTAGCAGGAGGGAGCACAAGTCCAATTATTGATGGGCTCTGAACAGAGATGTGTCAGAGTGAAAGGTGGAGTTTAATGGAAGGGTGTTCAAGTTCCCTGATGTTTCATTTGTGAAGCCCAGTGAGGGGCAGGCACCTGTTGATTTGGTCAGGAGAAGGAGTGGTCTCAATCAGAGGAGTCCAAGGTTTGAGGAGATTCCTGGTCATGAAAAGTCTTCTGGTAAGGAAGATGATGATGGAAAGGGAAAGGGAAAGAGGTTAGTAAGGTATCTTTTTCTAATTCCTTTGGTGGATTAGAGTTGTATTCTTGTGGTGGACAGTAAAGTTGTGAATGCTTGGCTGGTGTTTATGATGTAGAAGCCGGAAAGATGGGAAGGCCAAAGAGCATTTCTCAGGCCCAAACAAAGCCTAATGCTTCAAAGGTGGACCCCAAGCTGAATGCAGCTAGGAAGAAGTACAGAAAAGAGGAGCTGTACAAGATGCAGAAGGGGATTGCTGATATGGGACCCCCTAGAGTTGGTGCATTGTACATGAATGGTGAGCCAATGCCTATGGATGTTGATTCTGACTCTGAGGAGGATTTCCCTTTGGCTTCATTGCCAAAGCATGCTGGAGTTAGAGGGTATGGTGAGGGATCTGGGTTGATTCCTGTTGATGGTAAATATATCAGTGGTTCTGGTCCTCAAGAATCTTCTAGGACCAAGGTAGTGAAGCCAAGGGCTAACTTTGAGAGACCAATAATTTCTGGCCAATATAATGTTATAGAATAACTTCTGAAAAGGATGAATCAGGGTCAGGTTTCCCTTTCTTATTTAGAATTGTATTCTATCAGTCTTGGGTTGGCTGATAGACAGAAAAAGTTGATGACCAGGAGAAGGGTTTCTTCTGGGAAGGTGAAATACATTTGTGATTCTGCTGCAAAGTTTGGTGAGGGTTTGGAGACTGATTTTTCTGCACCTCTGGGATATTTCAATTTCACTTTGAATCGCAGGGAGGCTATGGCATTGGTTGATTCAGGTTCTCATATTAACCTTATTTCTTTGTTTGAGGCTACTCATTTAGGCCTCCCCATCAAAACAGGAATCAGTGGAAATTTAAGAGGGATTGGCAGCCATGTCATTGATTTGATTGGAACAGCTGAATTTTTGAAGCTGAATGTTGGTGAAGCCTCAGGGAAGGTTCATTTTTACATTGTCAAAGGTAATGTAAAAGCTGTTTTGGGTGGACCATTCTTGATGGATTTCTAGGCAAGAATTATTTATCAGTTTGATATGGGAATCTGTTGGGAGTTGACTGGTAAAGATGAAAGAAGACTTCAAATGAGGCTGTCATCTCCTGGAGATGATGGTTGGGAGACCAGGCCTGGTCTGTCTTCAATGTGCCAGTGCATGGATTGTTGTAGGAGAAGAAGGGAAATGGGTGCTGCCTCTGGTTTTTTGGAGTTTGGCTCAGGCTGTAGTGAGAGTCTGTCATTTTTAGAGTGATAAGGGCTGATTTCCCTAGTGCTACAACCTCTCCCCAAGATGATGAAATCCCAGGTTGTTGTAGGTCAGCTCCCTTGGAGATATACCAAGTGTATTTTCAAATTTCTCTTTTTTATTTTTCTCTTCTCTGCAAGAATTCTTCATGTTTTTTATCAAGTATCTGTTACCTCTCAATATTTTCAATTATTTTTAATTCAAGTTCAAAGAAGAAGATTGGTTATATATCTTTATTGAAAGATATGCAGAAAAGCTATGGAGTGATGAGATTTGGGTCTTAAAGTAAGTCCTCACAATTGTGCACTGCTAGGGTTTCTTCTACACCTTTCAAAAACATTATCTTTGCCACGTCTGTGATCATTGGGAAAACCCCTGTTTTTTTTTTGTAGGATAGAAGAAGACTCAAGAAAAGAAAATAAAAATTTCAAGATAACGGAATAAAATCAGGAATAAAATCTGAAGATAATCAAAAAATAAGAAAAGAATTTTTTTGTTAAGATTGTCAATATCAATTTTTGGGCCTCCAGAAAGAGATTAAACTGCACAAATTTTTAAAGAAAGATGATCATCAAGATCAATTTTTGGGCCTCCAGCAAGAGGTTAAACTGCACAAATTTTTTAAGAATGAGGATTATCAAGATTAATTTTTTGGCCTCCAGCAAGAGGTAAAACTGCATAAATTTTTGAAGAAAGAAGATCTTCAAGATCAATTTTTGGGCCTCCAGCAAGAGGTCAAACTGCACCAATTTTTAAAGAAAGAGGATCATCAAGATCAATTTTTTGGGCCTCCAGCAAGAGGCTAAACTGCACAAATTGTTGAAGAAAAAAGATCATCAAGATCAATTTTTGGGCCTTCATAAAGAGGTTAAACTGCACAAATTATTACAGAAAGAGGATAATCATGATCAATTTTTGTGCCTACACCAAGAGGTTAAACTGGCCAGTTCTGATCTTGATTCTGGTGATCAAGATGTTTTTGTTGATGAAGAAGGGACTGTTTATTGGTATGGCTCAAAATTGGAAAATGGTGTTTTTGTTGGTGAACTGGATTCTCATAAGATTCAGTCGAAAGGAAAGGATGTGCCAAAATTTAGGGATTGATGTCCTGGATGGGCTGGTTGCATTGCTCATGTGTACATTGGATATTTTGATGACAGGGTAGGATGCTTGAATATTGTTTTGTTGGATTTTGAAGATCATACCTGGGGTCAGATTGGGTTTTATCTTATTATGGTTGAATATCTGTTAACCCTGGAGAGGCCAGATATTTGTGATGATGATGCTTGAGTGGAAATCAAGAATAAGAGTCCTGGATTTTATGTGTCAGGAAGGAGGTTGATGAGGAGGAGACATCCAAATCCTCAAGTGGTGGTGACTCAGAAGAAGGGTCAAGAGTTGGTTTTGAAGTCTTTGCATGAAGAGCTTGGTAATAGAGGCTTTGGGAAGACTTATAGAAGAGTAGAAGATAGATTTTGGTTGACAGGTATGAAGTTGGCTGTGCAGGGTTGGGTTTAATCTTGTGAAGAATTTCAAAGAAGAAGTCACTTGAAACCTAAAGAGGTTGGCTGTGCTACTGGTGAAACAACTGTGTTTGGAAGAGTCAGTCTGGATGCTGTCCATATCAAAGGGGGCAGGTATAAGTACTTGATTGTTTCCAGAGATGATTTGTCTGGTTGGGTTGAGGCGGTGCCTCTGGTGAATTTGACTGCCAAAAATGTGGAAGAATTTTTGAAGAATGAATGGGTGTTTAGGTATGGTTTAATGAAGTTGGTGACTGTTGATGGTGGGCCAGAGGTTGGAGCTGAATTTAAAGAAGCTGTGGCAAGTATTGGCTCTAAAGTCAGGGTGGCTACACCTTATTTTGCTGATACTGAAGGCATGGTTGAAAGAGGCCATCAAGTTATCAAGAATTCTTTGGTGAAAATGTGTGGAGATAGTTCTGAAAAATGGAGGCATTATTTACCTTTGGTGTTATTTTCTGATAGGGTCACTGTGAAAAAGACAACTGGCTATTCCCCTTATGAATTAATTTTTTGGGCAGAAAGCTGCTCTACAAGTGGATTTGGAAGCTTTCTCTTATCTTTGAATTTATTGGGATGATATATGCTCAACAGAAGATTTTCTCTGTGCCAGGATTCAACAGTTGGAATGTAGAGAGGAATGTCAAGAGAAGACATACTCTAGGATGATGAAGATAAGGAATAAATCAGTCAGTTACTGGGACAGGAAGTTGTCTCATAGACTCAGGAATCCCTTGAAACCTGGTTGTTTGGTTTTGGTGTATAATAGAAGTTTGGAGAGTCAGTGGGGAAAGATGTTTGCTGACAGATAGAATGGACCTTACAGAGTCAGATCTAAGTGTCTGGAGGTTCTTATGTTTTGTAGGAGCTGGATGGTACAGTCTTGAAGAAGAGAGGGGCTGCAGATTAGGTGAAGAGGGTTTATCCTAGAGGCACTGGAATTGAAGAAGATTGACTCTGCAATGAGGATAAACTATGGAACATTCTTTAATTTTGGATTTTGATGATGCCGTGCATCTGTTTTGTTGGAACCTTTTTTGTTGTTAGAAGGTACCCATGGGTTAAGCTTCTAGATTTTATTTTAACAAGTGTGGGGTAACTGATAGGATGGCTGCTCTATCAACAGGTACCCCAGATTTTCTGTTTCCAACCCCTTCTCTTAATTTGGTTGAACCCTAGTATTGGTTTTTCTTCACAGGTTTCTAGTCCTCTATGACTTTAAAATGGAAATTCTTTTAGTCTTCAAGTGCCGGACTCTTCAATCTTATTGGTTTTAGTTTAATGTGTTGGATTTTGCGTTTTTGTTAGAAGGTACCCAGGGGGGCCTCTAGATTTTATTTTAGCAAGTGTGGGGGTAACTGATGAGCTGGCTGCTCTGTAGAAAAGTTACCCCATAATGTTTGTTTAAAGTTTTTGTTTGTCCAAGTTGAATCCTAGTTCTGGTTTTTGATATTCAGGTTTCAAGTCCACTATGACTTTAAACTGGCTTACTGGCTTGGGACTGGCTTCTTTGGTCTATTTGATTTGGCAGTGGATCACTGGTGGTCTTCCATCATTTTTACTTATTGGAGGGATCCCACCCAGTGATCATTTCTTTGGACTGAACTTTCTATGGAGCTGGATTTTCTCTTTTCTTTAATTTTTGGGTCTATGGTTGTGTTAGATGGTAGTTTTGGATTATATTCTTATTTCTCTTTTTTTGTTTTAATTTTTTATGGGGGTTATTAGGATATAAAAGCGGAAAAATCACAAAATTATACTTTATGGTTTCACCACATCAGGGTCACCTGGATGTGGGCAAGCGTTGGTGGGGAAAGGCTCATCAATCGGCCAGGCAATGCCATTTTATTTCTTTTTCTTATTATTCTCTCAATTTGTATTTATTTCATCTTTATTTTTTATTTCAATTCATTTAAAAATTATTTAAAAGTGTATCCACATCAAGGTGCACTTGGTTGTGGGAAAAGAATCAGGGTATCAGCTCATCAATTGGCTGGGGGATACCATTTTTAACTATCATTTATCTTCTATTATTATTATTATTCATTTCATTTTAATTTCTCAGCTCTGAAATTTTTTTTCTCTTTAGTATGTTAGTAGTTTAAATAAAAATAAAAATAAAGATAAAGATAAAGATAAAAAAAAAAATAAAAAAAAAAATAAAAATAAAAATAAAAATAAAAAAAATAAAAATAAAAATAAAAATAAAAATAAAAATAAAAATAAAAATAAAAATAAAAATAAAAATAAAAATAAAAATAAAAATAAAAATAAAAATAAAAATAAAAATAAAAATAAAAATAAAAATAAAAATAAAAATAAAAATAAAAATAAAAATAAAAATAAAAATAAAAATAAAAATAAAAATAAAAATAAAAATAAAAATAAAAATAAAAATAAAAATAAAAATAAAAATAAAAATAAAAATAAAAATAAAAATAAAAATAAAAATAAAAATAAAAATAAAAATAAAAATAAAAATAAAAATAAAAATAAAAATAAAAATAAAAATAAAAATAAAAATAAAAATAAAAATAAAAATAAAAATAAAAATAAAAATAAAAATAAAAATAAAAATAAAAATAAAAATAAAAATAAAAATAAAAATAAAAATAAAAATAAAAATAAAAATAAAAATAAAAATAAAAATAAAAATAAAAATAAAAATAAAAATAAAAATAAAAATAAAAATAAAAATAAAAATAAAAATAAAAATAAAAATAAAAATAAAAATAAAAATAAAAATAAAAATAAAAATAAAAATAAAAATAAAAATAAAAATAAAAATAAAAATAAAAATAAAAATAAAAATAAAAATAAAAATAAAAATAAAAATAAAAATAAAAATAAAAATAAAAATAAAAATAAAAATAAAAATAAAAATAAAAATAAAAATAAAAATAAAAATAAAAATAAAAATAAAAATAAAAATAAAAATAAAAATAAAAATAAAAATAAAAATAAAAATAAAAATAAAAATAAAAATAAAAATAAAAATAAAAATAAAAATAAAAATAAAAATAAAAATAAAAATAAAAATAAAAATAAAAATAAAAATAAAAATAAAAATAAAAATAAAAATAAAAATAAAAATAAAAATAAAAATAAAAATAAAAATAAAAATAAAAATAAAAATAAATAAAATAAAATAAAAATAAAACAAATTTTTTTATATATATCTGCTGATTATTTTTTCTCTCTCTATTTAGTAAATTGTTAATTTCTTTTTTTATTGTTATTATTTTAATGTCTAGAAGAAGAAGCCTCCAGCAGTTGGTCTGGATTATGGTGGTGTTTTTGCTTTTTTTAGGATTGAAGGAGGAACTTTGTTCTATGTGGTGTAGGTGGCTTGAAAGAGTATATGGATTGTAATGGTCAGGTGCCGGTGTGGTCTTCCAAATTTGGCAGAGCCCTTTGTTGGTCTATTTGGCTTTTTTTTAATATGTCTTAAATGGCGTTGTTTAATAATTGGGTGTTTTTTTGGAATTATTTGGCAAAGATTGGCACTGTGGGGATGTGGGTATTACCATTGGATAGCCCAGAGCTTTTTCTTTATTTTATGTCTTAATGACATTTTTTATATTCTAAGTATTTAAGGGATCAATTCTCATTTTTCATCATAAAAGATAGCTGTTTAATTTTGTTTTTCGTGTTTTATGGGCTAATCTTAAGTCCTAGGTTTAAGTTCTTAGCACCATTAGAATGGGCTAATTTTTCTCTATGTTTTATTCTCAATGTTGTTGTAGCTTAATTATGTGTTTTAAATGTTTTAGTAGTCATAGTTTTTTTTCTAAGTATTTTGGGTGATTTTGGTGGTTTTTATTGGTTTTCTGGCTTTAGGGTGGTCCTGCCACTTCAGGCGGGCCTCCTGACGTCAGGCGGACGGCCTTCCTTGGTGCTAGAAGGCTGGGAAGCATTTCTAGAGGGGTTTTACTCAATTTGGCACTCAGAAACGCCAAGTTTGTTGGTGTGCATGGGATCTTAGATAGTGTTCTGTGTGTATATAGTGAATAAGACAGTTTGGGGCAACTATAATCATTATACAACCATCCGGAGGTGATATCCTTGTTCCTTACTCAGTTTTCACTGTTTTTTGGCCACAATCGGCTGTGTTTTTTGCAACGTTAGTTCTTCATTTAACTCAAATTTGGCAACTGTTTTCTCTGGTGTAGTCTTGCAAGCTATATCAAGTATTATTTCTGTCTCTGTTGTGGATTTGCAACCTACATCAAGTATCATTTCTTTCTCTGGTGTGGAAATTGGTCTACATTTCAGTTCTTTGGGTAGGTAGTCTGTCTGGAGACTACTTTCTTGGCTGATCAGGCAGTCAAGTGTATTGGAAAAGGGGCTTTTATACAACAGTAACCAATTTACTGTAGCAGGTAAATCTCACTTTATTTTTCTAAAGGGACAGGGGATTTTCTCTCTTGGATTTCTCCAACTCCCTTGGTCAAGGCCTATTGCTAGTACTATAGGATTGTCTACATTTCTGGCACCCAACGTGGGGTAGGACCTGCTAGTTCTTTAAAATCTCTGTTGTCTTTGGTTGGTTCTTTTTGATGATTTTGGTCTGAAATAATAGCTTCTGGTTCATCTATTCCTGTGGTGACTGTCAGTGGGGGGGATGGTCCTCCTGCTGTGATGGTTAGGGAGTGTGTTAGGATCAAAACTTGGTATGGTACCAAGTTTAATGGGGAAGATGTGAAGTGGTTTCTTTAGAAATATGAAACTGCTGCAGATATGGATGGTGCTTCTTACATGGACATGGTGAAGCAGATAATTTTCTTCATTGGTGATAGGGCAGTGGAGAAGGAGGTTGTGGCCATGTCTGGCTACAAGAAGAGGGATTGAAAGTTTTTGTGAAGGGAGATGGTGGATGGATGGGGTTTCAGGTTCACTATGTAGGATCTGAACACGGTTGTCAGTGAATGGTAGTCTTATGGTGGTGTTGGTAGCTTACTCAGTTACTGAAATTTTTTGCTGCAATTTGATACTGTGGTAGAATATTTGGTGGAAGTGGAGGAGCTGGCACATGAAAATTCTTCCAAAGATGTTTTTTGTTCTTCCCTGTCTAGAGATGTCAGGATGGATGTGTTGAAGGAGTTCTCAAGGAAGAACTTGATGAAAACTCTTTCAAATGGGGACCAGAAGTTTCCTGCTTTGGAAAAGTTGAAGGAGGCTGTGGAGGCCCATTTGAAGCTTTTGGCTGTGGACACCTATAAGGAGGAGTGTGCCAAGTATGTCAGCAAAGTCAGTGAGGCTTTGGCTGAAGAGGAGAGTAGAGTGAATAAGGAAGAGAAGAATATGGTGGAGGTTCCCAAGCAGGAGAGGGACCCAGTGGTGGAGAAGTTGGCTGATCTGACAAAACAGCTACATATTTTTGTTCAGGAGGCTAAGAAGGTCAATAGGGCTCCTTCTCAGTCTAGATATTTTGATAGGAGGGCTGGTAGGAGTGATCCTTGGGTATGCTCTTTTTTCAGAAGGAGGGGGCACAAGTCTAATGATTTTTTGGCTCTGAACAGAGATGTGTTGGAAGGAAAGGTGGAGTTTGACGGAAGGGTGTTCAAGTTCCCTGATGTTTCATTTGTGAAGCCCAGTGAGGGGCAGGCTCCTGTTGATTTGGTCAGGAGAAGAAACGGTCTCAATCAGAGGAGGCCAAGGTTTGAGGAGATCCCTGATCAGGGGAAGTCTTCTGCTAAGGCAGATGAAGATGTCAAGGTAAAAGGGAAGGAGGTTAATAAAGTCTCTTTTTCTACTTCCTTTGGTGGGTTGGAGTTGTATTCTTGTGGAGGACAGTAAAGTGGTGAATGCTTGGCTGGTGTCTATGATGTTGAATCTGGAAAGGTGGGAAGTCCTAAAAGTACTTCTCAGGCCCAACCAAAGCCTAAGGCTTCAAAGGTGAATTCTAAGCTGAGTGCAGCCAGGAGGAAGTACAGCAAAGAGGAGCTGTACAAGATGAAAAAGGGGATTGCTGATATGGGCCCTCCCAGTTTTAGTGCATTGGACATGAATGGTGAGCCAATTCCAATGGATGTTGATTCTGACTCAGAGGCGGAAGTTCCTTTGGCTTCCTTGCCAAAGCTTGCTGAAGTTAGAGGTGTTGGTGATGGATCTGGTTTGATTCTCATTGATGGAAAATCTGTTGGTGGTTCTGGTCCTCAGGAGATTTCTAGGACCAAGGTAGTGAAGCCAAGGGCTCACTTTGAGAGGCCAGTAGTTTCTGGCCAATCTAATGTTATGCACTCGGCTCTGGGAAGAATGAATCAGGGTCAGGTTTCCCTTTCTTATGGGGAATTGTACGCTATCAGTCCTGGGTTGGCTGATAGACAAAAAAAATTGTTGACCAGGAGAAAGGTTTCTTCTGGGGAGGTGGAATACATTTGTGATTCTGCTGAGAAGCTTGGTGAGGTTTTGGAAACTCATTTTCTGCTCCTCTGGGTTATGTCAATTTCACTCTGAATGGTAGGGAGGCTAGGGAATTGGTTGATTCAGGTTCTCAGATTAACCTGATTTCTTTGTTTGAGGCTACTCATCTGGGCCTCCCCAAGGACCAAGGATGGAAGAGCTAGTGCTTGTAGCAGGGTTGGCACTCTTTTTAGAAGGGTTTAATTTTTTGACCAGTCTGTGGATCAGGATGGATGGTCTGGATCATTTGGTGCTGGTGGAAGGTGGATCAGGTTGTGGAGGAGAAGAAGATGTTGAAGAGGAAAATGGACCAGGTCTGAAACAAGTCTTTTTCCTAGAGTGACAGGCACCACAGGAGGTTCTTTAGGGATGAGCTGGTGGTGTGATGGTACAGATGAGATTGTTGTCGATGCAGTATTGGCAAGGACCCAATTCAGTAGCAGATTTGGAAAGAAAGCTAACCATGGTGGTTTTGATGAAAAAGAATGTGGACATTCTCTATTGGAGGGAGGATGAGGTCTTCCAACTTTGGCAGAGCCCTTTGTTGGTCTATTTGGTGTTGTTTTGGTATGTCTTAGATGGCATTGTTTAATAATAAGGTGTTTTTCTGGATTTATTCAAAAAATATTGGGACTGTGCGGATGTGAATATTACCATTGGATAGCCCCAGATTTTATCTATATTTCATGTGTTGTTGACATTTTTCATATTCTAAGTATTTAAGGGAATATTTTAATTTTTCATTTTAAAAGATAGCTGTTTAATTTTGTTTTTTGCTTTTTATGGGCTAATCTTAAGTCCTAGGGTTAAGTTCTTAGCACAATTAGAATAGGCTAATTTTTCTCTACATTTCATGTCACAAGGTTTTTGTAGCTTAATTATGTGTTTTAAAGGTTTTAGTAGTCGTAGTTTATTTTTCTAAGTATTTTGGGTGTTTTTGGAGGTTTTTGGTGGTTTTCTGGCTTCAGGGTGGTTGGGCCTCCTCAGGCAGGCCTCCTGACATTGGGCAGACCACCCGCCTTGGTGCTAGAAAGCTGGGAAGTGTTTCTAGAGGGTTTTTATGCAATTTGGTGCTCAGAAACGCCAAAGTTGTTGGTGTGCATGGGATCTTAGATAGTGGTCTGTGTCTATATAGTGAATAAGACAGTTTGGGGCAACCTTAATCATCATACAACCATCCGGAGGTGATATCCTTGTTCCTCACTCAGTTCTCAGTATTTTTGGGCCACAATTGGCTGTTTTTGTTGCAAGGTGAGTTCTTCATTTAACTTAACTTGGCAATAGGTTTCTCTGGTATAGTCTTGCAAGCTATATCAAGTATTATTGCTGTCTCTGGTGTGGATTTTCAACCTGCATCAAGTATCATTGCTTTCTCTGTTGTGGAAATTGGTCTACATTTAAGTTCTTTGGGTAGGTAGTCTGTCTGGAGACTACTTTCTTGGCTGATCAGGAAGTCAAGTGTATTGGAAAAGGGGCTTTTAAACAAAAGGATCCAATTTAATGTAGCAGGTAAATATCACTTTATTTTTCTAAAGGGAAAGGTGATTTTCTCTCTGGGTTTTCTCCAACTCCCTTGGTCAAGGCCTAGAGCTAGTACTATAGGATTGTCTATACCGGTTTAGAAGGTAAATTTTGGGAAGAAGTGGAAGAAGTGGGGATAGAGTGTTGGAAGGTGTGCTTGATTATTCTAGACCTCTTCTAGTGGTCATCATGAAGTTGTTTCCTCAAATTCTTTTCAAATTCATTCAACAGACCATGAAGAGCAAAGGCTTTAAGCATGTTAGAACACATCATGCTTAGGTGTTGCTTCATGTTGGCATAATCCAGCATTAAGGTGTTTTTTAGAGGTTGGCCA
The DNA here is from genome assembly GCA_030280995.1 of Hemileia vastatrix. NCBI lineage: Eukaryota > Fungi > Basidiomycota > Pucciniomycetes > Pucciniales > Zaghouaniaceae > Hemileia > Hemileia vastatrix. The sequence goes on along the minus strand of JASXTE010000004.1, from coordinate 21,760,143 downwards.
GTCCCAATTGCAGTTTTAGGAGGCAGGTTTCCATCTAATCAGAAGAATTAGGATCAGTTATTGCTCTCTTTTAAAAAAATTGGATTTATTAATTTGGTACTTACAGATTTGGAGCTCATCAAATTTGTAAGCGGCCGGAATTTGAGCTGTTTAAGAATTATGAATGGATGTTGAAGGAGGATCAACCAGATGGAGGTATGGATTCTCATTTTCATCCTCTAACTTGGTTTGAGAAGATGAAGGCAAAGAAGGAAGCTCCTGTGTCCTTGTTAGAGCAGTCGGGATGTTGTTGTTGTTGGTGTTTTTATCATTGCTTGGCACAGGGGGGTTAGATACTGGCAGAGGAGTGCCAGGTTGGTTGAAGGAAGGACCAGGAGAAGGTGGCATGGAAGCTGATTTTGATCTACTGGATGAAGATCTAGAAGAAATAAGACTATCAGAGGAATAATTGGCAGCCAGAGGAGAGGTGAAGTTAGTTCTTCTTGAAGTAACAGGAGATTTTTGTTTGGGAGCAGTTTTGCGTGCTCTGGTGTTTTCAGGTGGTCCTCTAGCAGGCCTTCTAGTGATGTTGGAATTTTTGAGGTTGTCTGATGAAGAATTTGGGTGTCTATGCGTTGCTTTGGAAGCACTAGGAGGTTGTTGCATAGAGTTGTTTGTGTTTAATAGTGGATTTTGGCTGTTATCTGGCTGAATTCCGGAGTTTTGTGCCTGATTTTTTCTTTTTGGCAAGGCGGCTGGGCCACCTGGGAGCTGATTTTGAAGCTGTTTTCTATGTATTTGCTAAGATAAAGGCTGTTTCTTGAAAAGATAAAGTAGGTCTTTTAGGGAGTGTTTTGGGAATATAACGGCGTGATCTTCTGGGAGGAGCAGAAGATAAATAAGAGGAAGAAGGTCTAAGTTCTGGTGACCTGGTTGTAGATCTGGAAATATATTTATGTGAAGGTGAAGGCAGAGGTATTGGATATTAGGGGTCTCTTTCACATCTTTTTATTTTAGAGTTGCAAGAATTCGGCCTGAGGAGTAGGAAGAGTGAAAGTGCATGGTCTGCACATGTGGATGCACTGTTTAAAAGCATAGTCCTAGGAGCGGTGAAACAGGGAAGGTCAAATGGGTCAAAATCTGGGGATCCAGCCATGATCTGTGAAGTAAAAATAATGAAGAGAAAAGAGATGAATGAAAATTTTATCAGTGATGTGTAGTTGATGAAGAAAGAGTGTAAGTTCAGCAGGTTGGCTGCAGAGAATTGTGCATGGAGGTGGCTATGCCTTTTATTATGTAAAATGTGTGTAGTCCATCAAGAATTTAAACTTAACACTGCAAGAAGTCCATCAAGACTTTAAACTGAACACTGGTCAGTCCATCAAGACTTTAAACTGAGAAATGGTACAGTTCCCCAAGACTATAAACTGAGGATGGTTTGATGGTTGAGTCTTTCAGGAATAGAAACTGATAGTGTGCTGTTAGTGTAATTTTGGCAGAGGGCATCCAAAGGGGGAGTCTCTGAATTTTGTTAAGGCAAGTGTGGGGGTAACTGATGAGCTTGCTTCTCTGTAGAACAGTTACCCCAGAATGTTATTTTGTTTCTTTGGTCTTTAATGTTTTGATCTGTAGTTCTGTCTTTTTATTTAGGTTTTATGTCCCCCAAGATTATAAACTGAGGCTTTTGAGTCCTCCAAGACTATAAAATGAGGGCTGTTAGTCCCCCAAGACTTAAAACAGAGGATGACTCCCCCAAGACATTAAACTGAGGAGTTTATTATTTTTATTTCTAAATCAAGATTTTTGGGCAAGAATTAATTACAGAAAAGAAGCAAGGGATGTAAAAAAATGTTCAGCATTGGCTTTGAACTGGTGAATGAGGTTCTTCCTTTTCTCAAGGTCCTGTGGATTCCTGGAAGGAGTGGATTGGAAGTAATTTAAAATGAGATGCTTCTGTTGAGAAGAATGTTGTTGGACTTTGTCTTTGATGGTGGGAAATGGATTAGGTGGGGGTTCTTCAATGGTTCCCACATTGTCATAATCACTGTCTGGATGGAAATTAACTGGAAATTTGTCAGATTAAATTTCAGTATGAAGAAGTATTGAGCTTACCATCCGAAGGACCAAGGATGGAAGAGCTAGTGCTTGTAGCAGGGTTGGCACTCTTTTTGGAAGGGTGTAATTTTTTGACCAGTCTGTGGATCAGGATGGATGGTCTGGAACATTTGGTGCTGTTGGAAGGTGGATCAGGCTGTGGAGGTGAAGAAGATGTTGAGGAGGAAAATGGACCAGGTCTGAAACAAGTCTTTTTCCTAGAGTGACAGGCATCACAGGAGGCTCTTTAGGGATGAGCTGGTGGTGTGATGGTACAGATGAGATTGTTGTTGATGCAGTATTGGCAAGGACCCAATTCAGTAGCAGATTTGGAAAGAAAGCTAACCATGGTGGTTGTGATGAAGGAGAATGTGGACATTCTCTATTGGAGGGAGGATGTGGTCTTCCAACTTTGGAAGAGCCCTTTGTTGGTCTATTTGGCGTTGTTTTGGTATGTCTTAAATGGCATTGTTTAATAATTAGGTGTTTTTCTGGATTTATTCAACAAATATTGGGACTGCGGGGATGTGAATATTACCATTGGATAGCCCCAGAATTTCTCTATATTTCATGTCTTGATGACATTTTTTATATTCTAAGTATTTAAGGGAATATTTTAATTTTTCATTTTAAAAGATAGCTGTTTAATTTTGTTTTTTGCTTTTTATGGGCTAATCTTAAGTCCTAGGGTTAAGTTCCTAGCACTATTAGAATGGGCTAATTTTTCTCTTCACTTCATGTCACAATGTTTTTATAGCCTAATGATGTGTTTTAAAGGTTTTAGTAGCTGCAGTAGATTTTTCTAAGTATTTTGGGTATTTTTTAAGGTTTTTGGTGGTTTTCTGGCTTCAGGGTGGTCCGGCTGCCTCAGGCGGGCCTCCTGACGTTGGGAAGACTGCCTGCCTTGGTGCTAGAAGGCTGGGAAGCATTTCTAGAGGGGTTTTATGCGATTTTGCACTCAGAAACACAAAATTTGTTGGGGTGAATGGGCTCTATGATAGTGGTCTATGTGTATATAGTGAATAAGACAGTTTGGGGAGACTTTAATTATCATATAACCATGCAGAGGTGATATCCTTGTTCCTCACTCAGTTCTCAGTATTTTTGGGCCACAATTGGCTGTTTTTGTTGCAAGGTGAGTTCTTCATTTAACTTACCTTGGCAAGTGGTTTCTCTGGTATAGCCTTGCAAGCTATATTAAGTATTATTGCTGTCTCTGGTGTGGATTCACAACCTACATCAAGTATCATTTCTTTCTCTGGTGTGTACATTGGTCTACATTTCCGTTCTTTGGTTTGGTAGTCTGTCTGGAGACTAATTTCTTGGCTGATCAGAAAGTCAAGTGTGTTGGAAAAGGGGCTTTAGCAAACAGGAACCAATTTACGGTAGCAGTTAAATCTCACTTTATTTGTCTAAAAGGACAGGGGATTTTCTCTCTGGGTTTTCTCCAACTTCCTTGGTCAAGGCCTATAGCTAGTACTATAGTATTGTCTACAATGTCAGCTTGCTCACCAAAAATAGCTTCCATCTCTTTAAATTAAGGAAATAAATAATTATGTTTATTGTCTATGGATTTGATGCCCCTACTGAAATTAAGGTTAGTAATACCAAAACCAGTAGAAGATGAAAGAGTCTTTGCCTTCTTGTATTTGGCTAAATAATGCTTGAAGCTTTCAGACATCTTTTTAGGTAAAATATCTATCCTTCCCTTGGTCTTATTCCATAATTTATTGGCCATTAGAAAATAACCATTAATTTTTGATGCTGGATGATGTGCTACTTTAGTTGAATTTTTGGTACTAAAACAAGAATCATTGTTAGATTTAGTTTTCAGCCAGTTGAAAAGAATGAGATGATCATCTTTTTTTAATTGAATGGTCTTTGATTTCTCAGCTGAGAGCGGGAAAGAGTGAGTATTGCTATTTGAAGAACAACTGGGGGAAGGCTGCCTTTGAAAAGATCTATGATGATGGGGCATGTTAAGATAAATGAAGATGAAAAGGAGCAAAAACATGTAGATTAGATAGTGAGTTTTTCTGAATGGAGAGAATAGAAAGAATGTGATGAGAATGGGGGTGTGCAGCATGGTAGAAGGCATATCCAGAGAGTAGTCAAAGATATGGTTATGAATGAAAGTAGGCCAAGATGTGGTTATGACAGAAATTTGTCTGGTGTGTAGTTATGTAAAATTGAGTAGAAAAATGTCTGATAAGAGGTCAAATTTGACATATAAAATTTCTAATAAACCAATTATTAGAAAAAATAATTGCAGAAGATAATTGTGGTATAAAGATTTTTATCTGAAATTAATTTAATTGTAGATCGGTCAACTTTGATACCCCCTATTGGGACTATCCATCTATAATAATCACATTCATTAATTCTAAATATCTAGCCTGATAATCCAGAAAATAGCTAATAATCTTTTAAAAACAAACCCGAGAGAGCCCTAAAAAATACCCAAAAGATAGAGAATCACCCTAAAAATCCAATAAAACTATTTCCAAATCAATAAAAACCAAATTTCTCCACCAAAATTAGAAATCCTTCAAAAGTGACCACATCTTCCAATAATAAATAAATAAATATTGAATTTAAAAAATTACCCTTTCTTTTTAATGAAAATATCCAAATAGACCCCATAAAACTCAAAATAATCAAAAATCCCAGAAATAACATTACTCCTAAAAAATTGACCCTATAAGGCCTACCCTTATTTTGAGTTCTACACCGCAAGAAGTAAAACTTTCTCTTGATGCTATGTATCAGGAATTGAAGGGAGTTCATGAGGGAGAGGAGGAGCTAGAATGTGACCCAACAGTTTTTAATATATCTGCCAAGATTTAAGCCAAGGAGCAGTACTCAAATACAACTAAAAGCCTCAAGGAATTAGTCCCTGAAGTTTATTGGGAATTCTTACTGCTGTTTGAAGATGGAGGAGTCAAAACCCTGCCACCTCATTGACCATACAACTTTTCCATTGACCTAGTTTCCTGGAGGGAATACTTATTTTAGTCACATAATCCCATTGTCAACCTTTTATTCAGCTGCACTAAAGGAGAGATTATTGTTTAAAAATTGAAGAATGGATTCATCAGATAATAAAAATCTCCCTGGGTGTCCCTGTAATCTTTTCAGGTAAAAAGAATGGATCATTGAGACCTTGGATTGATTTCAGAAGGTTAAATGCACTGATGGTAAAGATCAGATATCCCCTTCCCTTGAGTAGTGGGCTAACTGATAATATTCAAGGTGCAGAGATTTTCACATCCCTAGATATTAGGGAAGGTCACAAAATACGTGTGAAGGAAGGAGATGAACACAAAACTCAAATTCTGCACTAAGTCTGGGCATTTTGAATTGTTGGTAATTCCTTTTAGATCCTGTAATGTGCCTGTCACTTTCCAAAAATTCACCAATTGCATCTTCAAAGATAGAGTAAGGATAGATGTGGCAGTCTATCTAGACAAAATCTTGATTCACTCCATATATATGAAGGAACATGAAATACTGGTAAAGGATTTGTTTCAGTGCTTTAGAGAGGTTCAAGTATGGTTAAAACCAGAAAAATGTGTCTTCTCAGTAAGTGAATCCCCTATTTGGCTATGGTAATGTCAAAAGATAGGGTTAAAATGAACTAAGAGAAGATAAAATCAGTTAAATAGTTTCCAATACTAGCATAAGTAAAAGAGCTCCATTTTTTCTTTGGAATTTCAATTTTTTACCACTTTTTTATCAAAAACTATTTCCACATTTTCCACGCACTGCACAACCTCACAAAGAAGGAAACTAAGTTCACTTGGACAAGTAGCCAACAATTTTCTTTTGACTACCTGAAAAGTAAATTTGTGATGGCCCCTATTCTTGCAATTCCAAACTTTCTAAACCCATTTTTTCAGGTATGTGACTGCTCACATTTTGCACTAGGAATGGTATTCTCCCAATATGACACTGAAAATGTCTTACACCCAGTAGCATATTTGACACATACACTGCTAGGTGCCAAATTGAACTATGAAATATACTATAAGGAGCTAGTGGAATTTGTAGAAGCTGTATGCACCTGGTTAAACTTCTTAAAAGGGGGACCTTACCATTTACAAGCTATTATCTACACATAGCACAAAAACTTGAAAACTTTCCTGACCTCATAAAAAGTAACTTGATGGAAAGCCTTCTGGGAAAAACTGAAAAGTAACATCAACTTTTCTTCTTACATATGACCAGGGACAAAAAATGTCAAACCTGATGTGTTATAAATATTCCCTGACCTGTGCCCAGAACCAAACCAGCTACACACTTTTGGAATAACTTTATTGAAAGGGGATCTTGAAGAGGGGTTAATCCTAGATGAGGTGGAACTAGTGGAAGAGGATTTTATGGAATGGATAAGGAGGGGGAGGAAAATGATGATGGATCTCAGGAATTGGAAAAGGTGCTGTTATCAAAGGAGGTATTTGTAAAGAAGGGATTGGAAGAGTATCACTTGGAAGGGGAAGTGCTTTATTGGAATGGTAGAATTCTGGTGCCAAAAGATGAAGATCTCAAGAGGCAGGTGGTCAAATCAAGGCACAATTTTCCAATTGAAGGACAGTCAGGACCCTTAAAGACAGTTGATCTGGTAAATTGTAACTGTTATTGGAATTCCATGAAAGCATATGTCCAGAACTTTGTAGCAGAATGTAACTCTTTCCAGAGGAACAAGGTCAGCCCAACAGCTACACCACTAAAACCATCAACAATACACAAGCAGAAAAAGAGGAACTCTCTTATTATCTTATAGTGAAGTTACCCAAGTTTTAAGGAATGTATTCTATCCTCACAGTGGCTAACCACTGCACAAAGATGGCGCACTTTGTCCCCATAAATACCAAGCTTCAATCAGAGGGTATTTTAGACTTAATGTCTGTGCATTTCTGGAAGTTACATGTATTTCCTGATGGTATAGAATCAGATAGGGTAATAAGTTATAACTCTATATCTTCGAAGTCAATTTATGAGAAACTAAAAATTATGCCCATTCTATCAACAGAATAGAACCTGCAGAATGATGGAAAATCTGAGATGGTGATTAATGTAATTAAAAAATATTTTCACCACTTCATTAATTTACAGTAGGATGATTAGGTGTAGATTATACCATTTTCTTAATTCTCATAAAATAATCGGACACATTCTGCAACAGGAATTTCACCTTTATACACCTAAAATGAATACCACCCAAAATACTCAACTGGTACCCCATCAATGCTGAAAGTTCCAGAAGATGGAAAAATGATTCAGAAAACACTGAGTATATGTCAAGAGTTTTAAGCAGCCCTCAAATTATCTCAAAAGTCAATGAAGCGCCATAATGATCAAAGAAAACCCCAGAATCAGGAACTACAGGTAGGTGATAAGGTCTTTCTATGCCCATAAATACTTTCTACATTAAGCTCAAGTGCCAAACTAGATCACAGGAAGGTGGCCCAGTTCAAAATTAAGCACAGGATATTTAACTCAGCATATGAATTGGAACTAAAATTTCAATGAGACAAGTGTATCCAGTGTTCAATATCTCATTGTGGAGTTGTAAAACTCACTTTTTACAGTACTAACATAGTCAGTCTAGTTAGTTTCAATGCTGAAATAAGTATATTCATTCCCATACTTTTCTAGCATTAGTAGTAGTCCACACTCAAAGGTCTTAAAAATTTGGCAGATATTTTCAAGGCATTTTTGGAGGCATTTTTTGGAATTTCTTGGGTTTATAGAATGATGTCAACTCAAAGTAAGGAAGTTATATAAATTTATTATTAATCATCCTCTTTAAATTTACTCTTGTCCTCATCACTGTCTTCACTATCTTCTGTCTCATCTTCAATAAAAATAAATATCAAAAAATCTGAAGAAAAATCTGAGTGAAAGAAAAAAATGGTGCCAAGCTTTCTTTGGTCACTTAACCAGTAAAAAACTTTAAAAAACTAGTATTTTGAAAAAGAAAAAAAATCCAAATATTTACCAGAAAATATCAAAGCCTAACTAAATGATGGTGTTGATCAAGTCATAGTGGTTGTCAGTAATGGATTTAAACCTCAATTTATTTTACAGGTTTATTCTTTTAATGAAGCTCAAGATGAAACTTTTAATAAATTTTCAGATCTTATCTGTCAGCCAGGCTATTCCAGGAGTCCAGTAAATGATATATAAATTATAAAACCTTAAAGAGTGGGTAAGACTTGTATTTAATGAATATAACTTAATATTTTATTGCATAATGAAATTATATAAGAATTTTATTATATACAAGTGTTACATTAAATTTATTGGTTATATATATTTTTATATATACAATTAAATTGAGCATAATATAATATATTCTACAAATAATGGTGCATTTTTATGTATTTAATAATTATAAATTTATATTTAATTAATTAAAAAAACATATATTATAATTATAAGTGTAAAATTGACTTATAATATAATTAAATTAATTATTTAAATTTATATAATAAATAACATCTTTCATATAGTATTAAACAATAATTAATGGCGCTTCTTTTGACCCTTAATTGTGTCAGGAAGAAAATCAAATAAATTATAATACTTATTTTATAAAATAGTATTATAAATTCTCAAATTAAATTAATTAATTGTTTCAGTTAAACTAGTTATTAAATTACATAGTGAAAACAATTAATAAATATTAATTTACACTGAATTAAAATGATTGCATGCCTTGTTACGTCAAAACATGTTATTTGTTTCACTTAGAAATGCTGAAAACAGATTGTAATACTTGTTTTGATTTGTTTTTCCCATAGTTCTTAGATCACAGGGTTGTTTAGTTACTCATTATTTTGTATTAACTGATTTGGGAAATTTGGGATGGGAATTTTATATTCTTAATTGGGATACTTATTATTTTCGTATAATTTTCTCTTAATTACTATGTTACAGATGTCTTCTTTTATCTTCTTGTTTTACTTCATTACTATTTTGTATATAGTCACTTGTAGCGCTTCAGAGGACTTATTGCCTATAAAAGGGCCTTGGATAATCCCCTGTAGAAGTATCACTTATTACACACTCAACAATTTAAAGATAAATTTATTACGCTTATTATTATTTTTATTAGTATTAAATTCTAATTAAAAATTCTAAATAACAATTTAAAGGTTGCCTTAAGTCTGATAGTAATCATAGTGTTTGCCGCGCAGAACTCTTACTTAAATAATATTAATATTAATAAAACCAATTTGTTGTCACCTCTCAAATCACTCGTCGTTGCTTTCTCTCAAATAAATTAAATAATTTCAATTGTTTTTATTTATTTGATTTCTAAACTACTATCTCCTTCTTGTCCTCCTCTCTTTTCTTCCCTCTTTTCTTATCTCTTCTAGACGACTGACCGACATTATCTCTACTTTATATCAAATTTATTTGGTTAGGAAACCTTTAACTAATAAAAGCAAGTAAGAAAAAATTATGATTGGACTTGGATGGAGAGATGGATATGACAAAGGAATTTCTTTTGGTATGTTTATTTATTTATAATTAATTTTTTTCATTCTCATTCTTATTTTAATAATTTCTTTAGGTATATGTTCTTTACTTAGACAGTTTAGTTCTATATTTAAAAAGGTGGAATTCATTGGGCTCATTTTTTGATTAATCACTTGAAGAAAGTATTTATTTCTGCTTTTCAAAATAATATATAATTGGAGATAAAAATGTGACTACCTAGCTGTCCAGATTCTGAATGGATTGTTTTTAATAAAATCAATATATTATCTTCTAACTTTACTGTCACTTTTAGAGAATTTTATAGATGAATTCATATGGGAAAAAATGATTTCAATTCCCTTACCTTTTATCTCTTATCTTACACCAACGCTAAAATTGGCCATCTGATTCCATCTTCAAAACCAGTTAAAGACAGGTTTTATATTTTCTAGATCACAAGTGTATCATCAAATTTGGTTTAGAGAATAGAATTATTCAGAAATCCTGGAATTTTTCTAGGAAAAACCATTAAAAAACAAGAGTTCCCGTTGTTTGGAATCATGCAATAACTTCACCCATTTTTGGGTGTTCATTTTAGATAAAAGAAGAAGACTTAATGAATTGGTGTGGTTAATTAAGGTAAGAAATTAATGTTCTGTTGAAGAAAAAATATTCAGGTAAACATGCAAAATATGTGGTCTAAGAAAGGCTACCATTTTTCTCTTTTAATTTTATAATACAAGTTATTTTTCCACTTCACTTACTTGAGGTTTTTGACCATTGGTCTGTGCCAATGTGGTTTCATGTCTACATTAATTTGAGGCATTTATTCTTGAATTTGTTAGTGGTTCACATTTTTTTATTGGAATTTTATAACTTTATCTTTGTTTTTTACTCCGAATGACTTGTTTATTAATAATTTATGTATTTTAACTGAAGTTTGCAAATCTGGAACCCCTACTAAGATAAAAAAATTGAAATAAGTTTAATTTTAAAATTAGAAAAGTAAACATTTATGCACTCAAATTTATGAACTTTATATTTAAAACATGAATTAAGAAATGTAACAGATTTTCATAGTACCCAGTTACATTTTGATAACGAAAAACATGATTTATTAATGAAATTATCTTGTGTATAAAAATATATCTGCTGAAGAAAAGAATTGGTATTCTAAACAACACCTCACTTCTTTTTTTTAAATTTATATTTCAACTCTCAAAGTTTTTTTTAGAATTTATTGAATAATTTAATATTAGAAGAAAAGTAAATCTCCCAAATTGCTAGAGTTATTTGAAGAATTTTTGCCCTATTCCAGCAGTTTGAGAAATAGAATTTTTGGATATAGTAGGAGGTAGTTTGACTTCTTCATCTTCATACAACTCTAACCATTGATCTTTGGGGTCAGAAGTAGGTTATGAAGTATGGTGCAACAAAGAATCCAGATGATCACTTCCTCCATATCAGATTTATTTCTAAGAGGGATTCTTCATCCCCCTAGACTAGAAATAGAACTCTCAATATGGATTCTTGACTTTGACAAATGATTGTTGAACTTGGCATTTTGGCTTTCTTCTGAGTCTGTTCCCCAATAAAAGGAAGTAAATACTTCTAAGTAACATAAGAAGAATCTTCCAGAAGATTATGATCTTCATCAAAGAATTTTTCAGGCTCTCTTGAAATTTTTCTTCCTTGAAGGATTTAGGAATCATTACAGGATCCAGGATAGCCAGAAAAGAAATATATGTATGTTTTGTTTATGTCACATATAAGCTGAAAAGAAATTGAATATCTATAGAGAAGATATAGTCATTTGTGTTAGTATAAAAAAGAATAAATGGAATCAAAAATAATCTACTTTATTTTAGCCAAATTAATTTTTTTCAACTTTAGCTGTTTTCTGGCTCAAAGGAGTAGTAGTACCATCAACAAAACCAATACATACTGGGAAACACTCTGCTTGCATAAACTGAGATAATTTAACTCACTCTTCTTTTGTTGGCTAGTTGAGAGTTTGAGACTCCAAAGATCTGATGGCAGTGATGCATTTTTTTGTATAAGTGTTAACAGAGCCATACCCTGAATCAAATACAATTTCCAAATGTTTCAATGCAGCTACATTACCATTGGAGCCCAAACAACATAGTTTAATTTCCAATTGAATTGAAAGATCATGTTTATTATTTTTGAGAATCATTGTGAAACACAGGATGATCCTAAATAAGCTTAACCAATTTAAGGACACATTCCTGGGAAGTCCTGAAAAATTGTCTAAAAATGGGTGTAAATAAGCTAAGAAGTCTTTGCATGGTGTAGTTGGGGGTATGAAATACTTGGAGATTTCTTAGAAGAATGGAAATTTTCCTGTCTGTTTTTGATAAAAAAGGAATTTCTTCTTAAATATCACAATCAGAATCACAATCAGAGTCCAAGTCCAAATCAATAGCTATGAAATTCATTGCTTGATGTAATTGTCAAAATTTGAGAGAAAGGAAGGCATGACTCTTATATTGTATAAAAATTCAATTGATGTATACTGTTTTGAGTTATGAAGTGCTATGATGGGTTGTTCTGCATATGAATGGGATGATTCTGAAAAATCATTCAAATGGGACTTTATGGTGAAATAAGCACTCTTGGTTGAGAAAGTGTGGATTGGAGTGAAACAAGTGACTTATTTCACTTTTGAAATCCACCAGTGTTGGGGCTAGTGCATTTCAGTAATATGCACTTAGATAAGTTTAGATTTTCTAGAACTCACACACCCTAATAATGAAAATTGATGTAAAAATGTGATAATAAATTATTTGTGGGTATAGTCAATGATATGAAGCACAAGTGCGTACATGAACCTCATGAGGAAGAAAAATATCCTGATTATTACCATCATACAACATACATCCTAATGGCTCATTAATTTAGTTAAGTAGTGTATCATTGATGACTTATTAAATGTTAATTCATGAAATAAAAATAAAATTTGACAACCCATATTAGATTCCATACTGTTTTGTCTACCAAAACATTTTTTTACATTACCTTCTTTCTTACCATACAAATCCAGTTGACCAAATCTAGATTTTCAGTCATTTTTATCTAAAAAACCCAATGAAATTTTTCTAAATAATAAAATATTTTAAAAGTTAAAATAAACATACTCAAAAAGCTTTCTTCATACCACCTGAAAGAAAGAGTCCCAACAAGGGGTGAAAAATTTCACCAAACATTTGAAAAAGTTCCCAAATTCTTCCCAAAAAAGAGCCCCAAATAAACAGAAAAACACTCTTAAAAGTCCAAAATAAAGTTTCAAAAAATTCTTAAAAAAAATTCTGTAGAGGTTCCCAAAAAATGGAAAAAGGTTCAAGAAAAAAGTGCTTGAAAATCTCCAGAAAAGTATAAAAAACTCCTAAAAATCACTGGAAAAAGTTTTAAATACATTTCCATACTGTTTACAAATTTTTTTGAATTTTTTTGGTGGAAAAAAAGACCCAAAAAATCTCAAAAACACATAAAAACACTGGAAAATGCTAAGAAAATGTTTCCATGTATTTTAAGCAAAAAATAAAACAAAAATTAACCTAAAAAAATCTAAAAACAACTGGGGAATTCTTGGAAACCATTCCCAATGGTTTTTGAATGATTCTGAATTGATTAAGCAAGAGAAAGCCAAAAGATGAGGAAACCCCTAAAAATTACCAAAAAACAACAAAAAGTATACAAAACAAAAACAAAAAAGATTTATAAACAAGAAAAAGAGGGGAAAAAAGGGAAAAGATAAAATTCAATCAGCAATTGAAACAAAAAATATGATAAAAAAGAACAAAAAAAACATTGCAATAAGCAATTAAACAACAAAAAATTAGAAAGATACTTACCTTGAGAGATGTGGAGTGAGAACTATCATAACAAAAAATAAGTGATGCAAGTGAGAAAAGAAGTGAATATTAGATATCATAGTGAGACAATATTATATAATTTTATGCTATTTCAAGTCTTGGAGCAGTTTTAATAGCCAGATCAAAAATCTGTAACATTTATAAAATAAAATGATAGTGAAAATATCTACATTAGCTAAAACTGCTATTTTTTTAAAAGAAAAAAAATTAATGTATCAAAAAATTTAAAATATCTAGGCCATTCTAAATCTCCAATTAACTGCTTTCAAATTCAAAAAATAAAAAGAATGAAAATATCTATATAAACTAAAATTACCTATTATTTTTTTGGAGATTGTCTTTGGAAAGGTGAGTCATAGTGCATGGTTTAAGAGTTAAATATGAGGGCATATTTAGTTTAATAGGAGAGGGTTTCAGCAAAGAAAATAGGTTTAAAAAGTTTGGATATTGATTAAATAGGAAAACCAGAGTGATCAGTTTGGCTAACAGCAGGGTTTTTCAAGTGGTTTTATTTAAGACAGTGGCCCTACCCTTCCCTGGAAAACAAAAATTAGGTCAAATACTAATAAGATCCTATTTCCAATGTTTCCAAATAAATTTGAAAAAAAAAATTTAAGTCTCATACTCCTTGTGGAACTACTGGAGTTACTTCTAAGGTTACTGTTGGGGTAGTCTGAGGGATAAAAAATGATTTGCCTACAAATCACCTTTTTTTCACCCTGTGTAGTTAACATCTTTGAGGATTTTTCAAACCTTATTTTTCATCTTAGACAAACCTTATTCAACATATTTGAAGATCCCTTGAACTTATTTAATTCTCTCATAGCTTATTAAGATGTTTAAATTGTACTCACACTCAAACCTGATGCAAATCTGAATTTCTCTTTCAAGATTATCCTCTTTTTCATGAAAAAAAAATATAAACTATGAATCTATTATCTAATTTCCCTTGAGCCTCCTCAATGTATTGGTTCAAATTTTTTGTGGTGAAAACATTTTCAAAGAAGCTGCAATTCAGTTTCCATTTATATCCAAATTTGGCAAGACAAAACATGGCAAATGATCTTTTGTCCACCTCTACTCTACAGGCTTTAAACACATTTTCCACTATTCTCACCACAAGTTTCAATGCTTTCTTTGACCTAAAAATTACAACAGAACTATCAAATTTTCCTTCATAAATATATCTCACTGAACTTGACTTAATAATGGTAGAGTTTTTTCAATACCCAAAAATTGATCCTTATGATAGTGATTTGCAGGATTGGTTGAGGGCTTTGAATTTGATGCATTGGTAATTCTTCTGAAAATTCAAAGCTTCTGAGCTTCAAGAGGCAAGTATTCTAATTACTTATTCTAGGATACTAATTTGTTGTTTAAGATCAAATACTGCACATCTCCTACATAAAGGGGTAAAATCTATTTAATTAAATTCCAAGGCCATTTGCGTGAAACTTCATCAATTTATGTCTTTTTCAATTTTTAAAACTAAAAAAGATTTAAAGTCAAATTTTCTTTCTAAAAACATATATGTTTTAAAAAAACACATCACTACCACCATGCAATATGGGGGGCAGACTTTATAGCAATTTCACAACCTTGAACCCCAATACCTATCAAAGTGAACACACATTGAGGTTTAGATAAAATATTAAATGAGAAAGGGTGAAGTTATATTGAACTTTCAATGAATCTAACATGATTATTTATTGAAAAATAAGTGATAATTCTGTGAAAAAAATTCAAAAATTAGAAACACAATTATTTAAAGTAATTTTGAAATAAATGAACCTTACAACCAAGTCAAGCATAAAAATATATAATATTTAAAATAATTTTTTTGTTTTTTGTATTTAAAGTAAAAATTCACCAATTAAGAATGAATCAAATTTTATTTTAAATGTTCATATATTTTTACATAGATATTAATACATAAAGCAATGATAAGATCATATGATAAATAATTCATGAAAGAATATTTTTTGAATTGATTTAATTAAAAAAAATTCTCTTCATAAATATTTAAAAAAACCTCAATTCAAATGATGTGACCATAATATCTGAATTCTTATTAATCTTGGACATATCTGAAATAAGTAAAACACTTATCAAAATGAAGTGAAGTATAATCTGTCTATAAAATTAAATTCTAAAATTAATATATATGCTATTTTCCAACCAGTAGGTGCAAAAAATATGTTGATATTAGTATTTTTTAAAAATGTCACCCTTTAATATTCAACTATTAAGAAAAGAAATGTATAGCTTTTAATTTTAATAATATTAATTACAAAAATAAGTGTTGTTTCTTATTTCTACTTGTTCTCTTGGTTTCAGTCAATCAGCTTCTCTATATCCATGAAATATTTTTGATGTTTCATTATTTCCTTATTTATTGTGATTCTATTCCTTCCCTCTTTTTCCCTCTCCTCCCATGTTCATTAAATGTTATCCCATATAATTTACCCCTCTTACATATTTTTTCATTCCTATATTCCTAGAATATTTACATTCACTTGGTCACCTGAAAACCTACGCACAAGGTCGAGGGTGTTCCTGGAAAGTGAGATGGAGGAAGGAGTTTAGAGACTTCTTTGAAGTACAGAGGAAATATTCAAGGAAGTGATTTGAAGATGAGTAAAAGGAAAATATACTTCTTCAAGATATGTTCGATAAGAATCTTAATATAATTTAAAGGTAATATTAATATTCTTAGGATCTCACAAAGGGTTGGAAACTCAATAATCAAAGATTTAAGTTTATAGAAATGATTACTGAGAAAATAAGGAAATGTACAATAATAATGATTTAACCTGAAGCTTTACCACAATTAACTATATATACATCTTATAATTTAATTCTAAAGAAATATCAAACCATAATCCAGCCCCTTTTACATCCATTACTCCTCCTCGCATTGACCTCATACCCATCCATCATTCCGCACACCACAGACCTCCAAAAATACACCTGTTACACCTAGACCCTCCTCACTAACATCTTTTAACCCTTTAATCCTCCACTAACCATCCTGTCCATGCTCACTACCCCTGTTAATACCCACAGATACTTAATAAAACTTTTAGCGGAATATTGCATTAACTATTGCGCTGTGCGTCGCTTATCAAAGAAAAGACTAAACACACTATTGAGAGATTTACTAATTTAGATTTAAAGTTTAGATTAGCGTGGCTGAATAGTGAGTACACAAAGGAAAGTTGCAGTTGCTATGTGGAATTGTTTTCTGTGCTTCGAGTATGGATTTAGACCTCTGTATTATTGATTTAATGAGCTGCTTTTGCCTCGAGTGTCACGTGGCGCGTGACAGATGCCCGGGTATAAAAAGTAAGCTTTGTTGAGGGTGAGACACATACTACTTTCTCTGACTTAGGTAACCCAGGCCACAAGTAAAAAACAAGGGGTGGAAGAGGAGGTGGATGAACTGGTTGAAGAGGATGAGGATGAAGTTCCCATCTCGAACCGGACTCCAAAGAAGCGGCGGATGATCATCAAAGATGATGAAAAGGAGAAAGAAGTGACAGTAGATGTCACCCCGAGGCTATTTTTAGAGGCCGACCCAGTTTATGAAGTAAGTCTGCCTTTTCTTGTTTCAAAATTTTGTCACTGATGACTGTATGTTTTTAGAATTCAGATGTCATCGCGAAGCTCCAAATGTGGAAGCTGTGCCATCCCTGCCAGTTGAGGCAAGTCAACCGGCGGTTGATTTGAGGGAGGATAACGAGGAAACCCTTGACCAGGTATGGTCGAAGAAACCTCGGAAGGGTTGACGAGCTCAATTCATCAAAAATTTAAGTGATGAGATCAACAAGATTGTCAATGCTGCCTCCTTCGATGTGGCAGAAGAATTACTGGAGATTGAAGAAGTGGTACCGGTAGGAGAGGAGGAGGTATTTGAAAAATTCAGGAAGGAAATAAGGGTGGTATTGGAAAAAATAAAGAAATTGGTTTGGAGAAAATACAGGAGAAAATTTGAAATGGAAAGAGAAAAAAGAAAGAAAGAGGGAAGGAAAAAAGTAGAAAGAAATTTTTGTATTTATTTATTTATTTTATCTTGTTGTTTTAATTGAAATTTTAATATATATTTTATAAGATTGTGAAAAGAAAAAGAAAAAGAAAGAAAAAAAATATTTGAATGAAGTTTTTTTTGTTTTAAAATTTTGAAAGAAGAAAATGAAAAATATTTTACTCAGAAAATTTTAGTTTTAAGTTTTGAAAAGAAAGAAAAAATATAAGTAAGAAGAAAAAAAATAGTTGATTGAAACAATTTTGTTTGAAATGAAAATTTAATGAGAGAAAAATTTGTTACTTGTGAAAGTTTATTTATTGAAGTTTTTGAGGAATTTTTGTTATTTGAAAAGAAAGAGAAAAATATTTTTGAAAAAAAAAATTGAAAGAAAGAAGTAATTTGTTTGAAGAATTTTAAAAGAGAGATTTAAAGGTTGAAGTAAAGTTTGAAAAAGATTGTCATATTGAGTTTGTGAAAAATTTTGATTGTTCGAAGAAAAAGAATTAAGGGAAAAGAAAAAAAATGTATTTTTGAAGAAAAAAGAAAAAATTTTGAAAGGAGAAAAAGAAAGAAAAAAAAATTAAAGGAATTTTTGATTTTTTTTTTAAGATTTTATTTTGATGAATTTAAAGACTTTATTTTTATTATTTTATTTTATTTTATTTTTAATTTAACTTTTTAATTTTATTTTATTTTATTTTATTTTATTTATTTTTAAAGAAGGTTGAAATATCTTTTGAAAAGAAGAAAGAAGAAAAGAGAAAACACAGTAAGGATTTTTTAGAAGTAAAGAAGTTTTAGAATTTTAAGAAAAGAAAGAAAAGTGAAAGAAAAGAAAAAAGAGAAGAGAAGAGAAAAATAAAAGAGAGTTCTAAGGTTTTGGTTTTAAAGGATATTTAAGATGAAAAGATTTTAGGAGTTCAGGGGCGTTAGAAACATTGATGGCTGGTTCCCAGGATGTTTTGTCTGAGTCATCGTGGAAGCCTTCCCATTCCACGAGGTATTGAAGTTTCTCCTTGCGCATTCTTGAATCAAGGATACAGCTTACTTCCCACTCTAGATGGTCTTCTACTTTGACCGGTTTGGGAGGAGGTTGGTTCCTGCCCCGGTATGTTTCTCGAGCCAGTTCCAGGAGAGATACGTGAAAAAAAGGGTGAATAGCCTGCCATTTAGGAGGTAGCTTGAGTCGAAATGCAGTTTTAGAGACTTAGGAGTCAATTTTGAATGGTCCCCAGCGTTTTTTGGCCAGTTTCTTTTATGGCCGAGTCATTCAAATGTTTCGTGCGTTGAGCCATACTTTGTCACCTGGTTTAAAGGAAGGAGAAGATTTTCAATGTTTGTCGGCCTGTTCCTTGTACCTTTGAATTGCTAATTTCAAGTTTGATTTAAGTTCTTCTTGGAGTTGTGATATTTTTTTGAAGATAATGTTCCGCAGGATGACTAGTTCCTCTATATATTGAGTTGAATCAAGGATGTCTTCCATAAACAGTTTCGAAGGGAGATTGTCATGTTAAAGAATGAGTCAAGTTATTATAAGCAAATTCGGCCAATGGTAACCATGTGGTTTAATCGTCTTGTTGATAACTGACATACATTTGAAGGTATTGTTTGAGGATTTAGTTGACCCTTTCCGTTTTCCCATCGGTTTCAGGATGATAGGCTGTGGAGATATTCCTTGTGATATTGAGTTGTCAACACAATTGAGTCCAGAATGTGGATACAAACAATGAGCCTCTATCTGGGATAATATCATTAGGTAAGCCATGTTTGGAAAATACATATTCTTGAAACAATTTTGACAAATCTTCTGCTGTAGAAGTAGTAGTGGTTTTTATGAAAATTGACATTTTTGAAAATCTATCTACTATTACTAATATAGAATCAAAATTATTAGAAGGAGGAATTTGAGAAATAAAATCCATCAATAAAGATTCCCAAGGTTTAGAGGGAATAGGAAGTGGTTGAAGCAACCCATGCTTCTGGTGATAGGGAGCCTTATCCCTATTACATTCGTAACAAGATCTTATATAGGCCTTGATTTCTCTGGTCATTCCTGGCCAGAAGAAATCCCTCGCTATTAACCAGTAGGTTTTATCAACCCCAAAATGACCAGCTAATGGAGAATCATGTTGACTGTTGAAAATCCATAATTTTATTTCATTGTTGTTGGGTATGACTACTCTACCTTCAAAAACTAATAGACCTGATTCAATACTAAATCTATTAGCCCCTTGCTTTGAGAGTATTTTGTCTTTTAACCCTAAACAATATTTTTCTTTTGACTGAGCTTTGAGGATGTTGGATAGTGGATTTCGAAAAGATTGAATTGTAATCAAATTAAGTTGATGAGTTTTTAACATTGATTCGTTGAAGATTGATTTCACATTTGCTGGGTTCTTGTCAGAAAATATGTCCCCCACTGTGGGTAAACAATGTCCCGATGTGACAGGATATCTGGGACATAACAGTTCTTACCTGGGCAATAGGAAATTGGAAAAGGAAATTCAGACAGAAATTCAGCCCATATGGCCTGACGCCTGTTTAACACTTTGGAAGAAATTAAGTATTTCAAAGCATTATGGTCAGTCAGGATTTGAAAAGGACTATCTAGGCTGAGAAGAAAAGAGCGCCATTTTTTAAGACAATGAATAATAGCTAAAAGCTCTTTGTCATTAATTTCATAATTTGATTCTGCCGCAATGAGTTTGTGTGACTCAAAAGCAACAGGATGAAACAATTTTGTTTCAGGATTGAATTGAGAAATGACACCTGCAATAGCATAATTGCTAGCGTCTGTCTCGACTATTGTTGAAGCTGAAGGATCAAAGTGTCAAAGAATTAATGCTGTGGTGAATGCAGTCTTCAATGCTTTGGATTCCTTTCGTGCTTTAGAAGTAAAAACAAAAGGAATATTTTTTCTAAGAAGAGAAGTAAGATTGGAAATAGTTTTAGAGTAATCTTTAATAAATCTTCTATAGAAATTGGAAAAACCAAAAATCTTTGCAGGGATTCAACAGTTTTGGGCTCAGGCCATTCCAGGAATTTTTGGACCTTTTTGTTGTCCATGACTAAACCATCAGTGGACAACATAAACCCCGAAAAAGCAATAGATTTGAGATGGAATTTGCATTTATTGTGCTTGGCGTAGAGACCATGATCTCAAAGGTGATTTCGAACCTGTCAAACATGATGAATATGTTCATCTAGTGTCTTTGAGAAAATTAAAATATTGTCTAAGTAGACAACAACAAACTGTTCAACAACATCTTGAAAGATGTCATTAACAAAAGTTTGAAAATTAGATGGTGCGTTACATAATCAAAAAGGCATGACTAAATATTCAAAACTACCAAATCAAGTGCACATTGCAGTCAGTGGTTCATGAACTTCTGCAATGCAAATAAGATTATAAGCACCTCTAAGATCAATTTTAGAAAATAAATTAGCACCATTAAAAAGGGTAACAAGCAATGACATAGGAGGAACGGGATATGGATTCTTCTTTGTGACTGTTTTGAGCTTTCTATAGTCAACACACAACCTAAGGCTACCATCCTTTTTCTTTACAAAAAGAAAAGGGGAGCCGGTTGGAGATTTACTGGCTCTGATGAAACCTTTGGCTAAATTCTCTGAAATTTAGTCTCAAAGAACTAGAGATTTCTCCTTCGACAAAGTATAGACAGGACCTGCTGGAGGTACTGGACCTATTAACTCTATTTGATGGTCATAGGGTCAATGAGGTGGTAACTTATTGGCCTTGCGGATTGAGGAAACATCAAGAAAATTGTGATAGATTTCCGGTAGAGTTGATTTAATGGCTTCAATGTTAATTTGGTTGCCCTCATCATCTTCGAGAGAATCTGTCGAGGGAAGACCAGAATTGAGAGAGCATAATTCGACTACTTCAAGGCAATTTAAATCCTCTTTGAGTGAAGTGATTGAGCTAGAAGGGTTAGACAATTGCTCATTTAGAGAAAGATCATATGCCTGCAAGTCATCTGGATGAGATTTTTCCTCTAGCAGGACATTGTCAGGCGGGTTGTTTAGCTCCCTATTGACCTGCATTGAAGAATCAGAAATATACCTAGCATGTGGGGTGATCAATCCCCATGACCAATAAATTTCAGGATTTCAAAGTGTTAAAAAGTCATGGCCAAAGATGGTATTGTCCATTCTTGGGGTGTCCAAGACTGATAATTTCCACTCCAAGGGGGGAAAATTCGGAAAGTTGAAAACCCATAAAACTTTCTTACTAACCCAATATTTGGGTTCCTCTGATTCAACCAAATAAATTGGAGTTAAATCGATATCTGTGAATGTCAGCTTTAACTTCTTGGGAAAAGATAAACTGACAAAAGAAATTGAAGCTCCAGAATATATAAGACAACTGAAGGGGGTATCCTCCTTAAAAAGAATGAATCTCAAGCGGTTTAAGGCAACTCCAGTCCTTAAGACATGGAGGGTCTGTGCACTGGGAGAGATAAGATATTTTTCTTTGCAAACAAGTAAACTATCTACTAGTTTTTTGACCTTGAACTAGTACCTTCACTTTCCTTCAACTTTACACAATCTTCTAGTTTGTGCTTACCCCCACAATACATACATAACCCATTATCTGCTCCTCTCTTCCTCTCAACTTCTTTAAGTTCCCCTTTTGGATCCAGTACCTTACTGATATCTCCTGGGGTCAAGCCTTTTGGTCGAGGTTTGTACTTTCCCTTATTGAGTTTGGATTCAGTCAAGGAGGATTGAGTTGTCCGTGGGTTTGAATAAGGTACCAATTTAAAATTTAGGCCTTGAGATTTGTTGGCGTATTGACGATGTTGTAGTCGTCCTTGGTAAAAGCTGTCGAGTTCAAGGGTTCAATCCATTAAATCTGTCAAGGTATTTAAGGGGTTGTGAGCACTTGGAAGGGTAGAGAAGCCAAAGAAATGGTGGTAGTTAGTGAGTTAAAGGGAAAAAGAGACTGGAAAAAAAATGAATGAAGGTAGCAAAAGTGGTGTGAAAGGGTGAAAATGGAATAAAAGCTGTAGGTATGAGGGTGAAAATATGACCAATTGATGGGGTAAAAGTTCAAAAAGATTATAAAAATAGAAAAGGTGAATGCTTTTTTTTGGAAGAATGTCAGAGTCCACCTTCATAGATTATTTCTGGCTATGGAAACACATGTATTTTACTAAGATGAAAACTTTTTTATTTACTTAAATTTTTGTACCTGTTATATTAAAGCTAAAAGTTAACTTATAGTTTTGAACTTTAATCAATTATGGCTTTATTATTTCTATAAATCTCCAGTAATTCAACATAAAAAGTACTTACTACTTATATAAATAAAAATTACAAAGCATTAGAAATAATAAAAAATAAAACTTACTCATTTCAAAGGAGGCCATTCATTTTTGAGACTGATTTCATTTAACATAGTTGATTATGATACATATGGTGATAAAATAAGGAAAGTTGATATATTATAAAAATATTGTGAAAAAAGAAATTATATTAAAATTTAAAAACTCCAAAAGATATTGGTAAAAATTAGAAAGAGTTCTTGGCCCTTGATGAGCTCTATCGTTAGAAAGTATGCCACATTTTAAAATAAAAAAATTAGAACAAAATTGATAAATTTTAATCTCTTGCCGAGTGCTCATCAGGTAAATTAACTTTGCACAATCTCCATGAAATAAAAAGTATCATTTTATACAAGATCTATTAACATATCTTAATTTAAATTTTAGTTTTTACTTTTGAAGTAACCATCTACACAAAGTTGATTTCTAATATTTTTAGAAAATTAAATTATATAATTTCAATATATTGTTTAAATATTCCTCCTATCACCACGGGAAATCTGGGGGTAAACTGCTAGCAGTTCCCTCTATTTGAAACTATCAGGAATTTGTCAGGAAACTTTTGGGAAACCATTTTCAGCCTGTATATACCCAGGACTGAGTAAAAAGTGCTTATAAGTTATGTTAAACACATGAACTATACATGGGAAAAATAAATAAGAGTACACAAACAGTATACATAAGTAAAAATTATGATAATACACAAAAAATGCCATTATAACACCTTATATACATGCATATATCCACCTTTTATAGGTCTTATGTACTTAATATTAAGTTGGAATATGTTAGGGTAATCTTAAGAACCTTAAGTATAAGGCTACATAATTTTTAAGTACACTTAAAGCTGTTATATTCATTCTTTTACGCAAAAAACAAGAAATGTGCTTTATTTCACTTAAAAGTTGACTATATGCGCTATAAAATTGAGAATATCAAAAATGCACTTTGACAGATCAATTGGGCTCACTTAGGACTATTGATTTGGCTATTTAAATGCATAAAAATAACACTTTTCAAATTTGGTGTTTTTTATGCCAGAAATGGCTTCTGTGTACTGGCCACATACTGCCTGCTTTTTTCCCGTGTGAATAGCTTCATTTTTAGCAAAGTTAGATTTTTCACACTATAATTACCCCACATTCTACGCCCACTGTGGGGAAACACACTAAAATAGGCAACAGGCGCTTATTTAGTGTCCTAGCTTAATTAATAGTGCATTGACCTTGTTTATATGCACTAATTTCATTAATAACCTCACTCTTGGCACTTTATTTCATCACCACGCTTAAATTCGCCTAATTTTAGTCAAGGATTTACCCGTGCAAGCGCCTGCCAAGAACTGCATGTAGTTACCCCACATCTCACGCTCTTTTTTAAGTTTTTGGGTGGTTTCTCAGTCAATATTGGTTATTTTTGGATGGGAATTTCACGTAGTATAATGTCAGGATTATCCCCTCCATTTCTACAGTAGATTCCCCTTATTATTAAGCTATTATTAACCTTAAAAAGTCTCCTTTAGTCTTTTAAATCATTGTTTTATATGCATATACTCTCTTTTTGTCTTTTCTTTAATTTTGATGGATCTCCCTTATTATTAATAGGATTTTGGTGGTTGTTACTTGTCTAATTATGTTATGGGTCACTAGGGATGTTGATGGAGAGGTCTATTAGTTGTTTGAGGCGTCATTAACAGTGTATTGGATTGTACATCAAGGGATTTATTGGGGAACTCAGTGTGTATAAAAGGAGGAGGTTTTTGGGTCTTGTTTTCTACATTCTTTATCACTTCAATTTAACCAATATAACCAAACAAATAACAATACAACTCAATTAGTACTTTTATAAGACTTTTGAATAGTATCTGGAATTATTAAATATATTTTTCTACCAACTAAAAATATTGTAAGCCATATATAAGAATAGTGAGAATTATATTACTGAAACCTTTATTCTGAATTATATTTTACTATTTGTTGGATTTATACTACAGTATTCATATAGGACCATTTAATTTTTCTAGACAAAAGACTTTTCAAGCTAGTTCACGTCCATTTAGTTGATCTTAGCCTGACAACCATCCTGAAACTGTCTGAAATATGTTTTTAAATCTGATGAAAAAACATTGAAAAAATAAACTGTCACAGATTGAATCCAGAACAATCCCTCCTTGAGCATAGCTTAGGAACCACATTGAACATCAGTTAATCTCAGGTTTGAAAAAAGGTTGAACAACATCACTTAGCATACCTTAATATTCAAATATTAAACTTGAATATATGTTGTGTGTATGATATAGATGCATATGCATTTGAATTTGCATGGTGGATACTTATTGCATGTTAAAAATTGATGTGAAATGCCTATCTAAAGTGTATGCATAATGACTATGAAGAATAAATATGCATAAAAAATATGCATAAAAAATGCATAAAAAATATGCATAGTGATTATGCATAATATATACATATTGAATATGCATAAAAAATATGCATAAAAATATGCATATTTAATATGCATTAAAAATATGCATATTGAATATGCAAAAAAAAGGTGCATATATGTATATGAATAAAATATATTAATACGCATATAAATCTGTATAATGAATATGCATATGCATATCCATAAATATGCATAATGATTGAAAAATGCAAAAAAATGATGCTTAACGAGTATATTTTATGCATAAATAGAAATATGCAATATGAATTCATATTGCATACAGATAACACTGGCAAACCAACTTGACCAAAACTCATACTAAATTTTCATTCTGGACTAAAGGTGTGAGGGAAGGAAGAAAAACAGTCCGACGTTAGAAAAATGCTACATGCACTCATTTTGTAGCAGAGCAAATGAGAAGTGCTGAATTATGGTTGGTGCCCATAATTTAGTATGATATCATAATTTTATTTAATTGTTTTCAATATTGAAAAGACTTTAGGTCGGTTGGTATGGATCTAGCTGTGCCAGGGTCTAATCTAATTATTTTAACAATTCCTTAATAATTAATGGGTTTTAATACAAAAACAGGTTGTATTTTTTGTGGGATATTGGATATGATTAGGTCTTTTGTAAAAAAAACTTATATTGTTCAAAAATATTCCTGAATCAGATGTGGGATAATCACTACAAAAAATTGTAGTACTGTGGGCAATAAAATATATGCACAAGCAGTAAAGAAAGGACTGAGTGAACCCTTTTTGTGCAGTGGGAATCATTAGAGTGGAATTGTGGATAAAAAATATAATTCATTATTACCATTTTATTTAATCAAAAAATTTATAATATTAAAAAGAACTATTGATTGATTGGTATTTGACCTTTGTGCCTCACTCATATTTATCATTTGATTGATTTTTTGTCACCATTATGTTATTAATATTATAAGTATAGCAAAAACTTGTGTGCCAAATGCATACTGGGTGATGTTACACCTTTTATAATATTATTAAATAAAGGTAAAAAAATATGAAAATGATTTGTTTTACAAAAATAAATTGATATCCAAAAGCAATATGAGGGATAAAAAGGTAAAATTAAAGGGATCAAATATGAAATAAAAAATTAAAGTAAAATTCCTGCCATCAAGAGCAAGTAGACATGATGGAGTGAACACCCACCAGTGGCACTAAACTTGGACTATAATTTCTTTTTTGTAAAAATAAAAAAAAATCCACTTGAGCTTTACCAAAACTTCAGGATGACAATTTTGCCATATCAAACAGCTTCTAGTGCAATTATTGAAGAAAAATTCATTTTCATTGCAATAGAGAGAATTGATCACATCAGACTGCATGTGACAAAAAGTGTCCAGCACAAGTTCGGCCAAACTTGTGCTGGACACGTTTATGATGGAGAGTAGCTAGGGTGGAATTTTTCTTCAGTTCATCTGGTATTTCTTATAAACATGTCCACTGGTATTTGATCTTTGTGCCTCACTCATATTTATCATTTGATTGATTTTTTGTCACCATTATGTTATTAATATTATAAGTATAGCAAAAACTTGTGTGCCCAACGCATACCGGGTGATGTTACACCTTTTATAATATTATTAAATAAATGTAAAAAAATATGAAAATGATTTGTTTTACAAAAAATAAATTGATATACAAAAGCAATATGAGGGATAAAAAGGTAAAATTAAAGGAAGCAAATATGAAATAAAAAATTAAAATAAAATTACTGCCATCAAGAGCAAGTAGACATGTTGGGGTGAATGCTCACCAGTGGCACTAAACTTGGACTATAATTGCTTTTTTGAAAAACAAAAAAGTGCCAATCTGAGGTTTAACAAAACTTCAGCAGAACCATTTAGCCATATCAAACAACTTCTAGTGCAATTATTGAGAGAGAATTGATCACACCAGACTGCAAGTGACCAAAATTGTCCAGCACAAGTTCGGCCGAAATTGTGATGGACACATTTATGACAGAGAGTAGCTAGGATAGAATTTTTCTCCAGTTAATCTGGTATTTCTTATAAACATGTCCATTGGTACTTGATCTTTGTGCCTCACTCATATATATCATTTGATTAATTTATTGTCACCATTATATTATTAATATTATAAGTATAGAAAAAACTCATGTGCCAAATGCATACCAGGTGATGTTACACCTTTTATAATATTATGAAATAAAAGTAAAAAAATATGAAAATGATTAGCTTTACAATAGTTTAAATAGAGATTAAAAAAAGAGAAATAAAAAAGTAAAATTAATCTCAAAGAGATCAATTATGAAAAAAAATACTAGTAAAATTCTTGCTCTCAAGAGCCAGTAGAAGTGTTGAAACAAATGGGAGCCATCAGGGCTAAATTTTAATAAGTGAACTTTTTTTATAAAGATAAAAAATTATACACCTGAGGTTGGGAAGAACAACAGGTGGATGATTCAGCTAAACAAAACTACTTGTAGTGAAGTTTAATAAAAAAATGTTTTTTGTTGCCATAGAGAGAATTGATCCCATCTGACTGCACATGACCAAAAGTGTCCAGCACAAGTTTGGCAGAACCTGTGCTGGACACTTTTATGATTGAGAGTAGCTTGGGTGGAAATTTTCTTCAGTTCCTTCATCTTGTATTTCTCATAAACATGTCTGCTGGTATTTGATCAGTCTGTATCTTTCATATTTATCATTCAATTAATATTTCATCACCATTATATTATTAATGTTATTAGTATAGCAAAAACTTGTGTGCCAAATGCATACCATGTGAATTTATACCTTCAATAATTTTTTAAAATAGACATAAATAAATATGGAAAGGATTAGTTTTACAAAAATTAAATAGAAATTTAAAAGTAAAAGTAAAAAGAGGAATAAAAGAGTAAAATAAAAGTCAAAGAGTTCAAATATGAAATAGATACTAGGAAAATTCCTGCTATCAAGAGCCAGTAGAGGTGTTAAAGCAAATGGGAGCCATCAGGGCTTAATTTTAATAAGTGACCTTTTCTTTAAAGATAAAAAAATATACACCTGATATTGGGCAGAACAGCAGGTGGATGATTCAGCTGAACTAAACTACTTCTAGTGAAATTTAATAAAAAAAATTTTTGTTGCCATACAGAGAATTGATCCCATCTGTCAGCCTGTATATCTCCAGGACTGAGTAAAAAGTGCTTATAAGTTATGTTAAACACATGAACTATACATGGGAAAAATAAATGAGAGTACACAAACAGTATACATAAGTAAAATTATGATAATACACAAAAAAATGCCATTATAACACCTTATATACATGCATATATCCACCTTTTATAGGTCTTATGTACTTAATATTAAGTTGGAATATGTTAGGGTAATCTTAAGAGCCTTAAGTATAAGGCTACATAATTTTTAAGTACACTTAAAGCTGTTATATTCATTGTTTTACGCAAAAAACAAGAAATGTGCTTTATTTCACTTAAAAGTTGACTATATGCGCTATAAAATTGAGAATATCAAAAATGCGCTTTTACAGATCAATTAAGCTAATTTGGGACTATTGATTTGGCTATTTAAATGCATAAAAATAACACTTTTCAAATTTGGTGTTTTTTATGCCAGAAATGGCTTCTGTGTACTGGCCACATACTGCCTGCTTTTTTCCCGTGTGAATAGCTTCATTTTTAGCAAAGTTAGCTTTTTCACACTATAATTACCCCACATTCTACGCCCACTGTGGGGAAACACACTAAAATAGGCGACAGGCGCTTATTTAGTGTCCTAGCTTAATTAATAGTGCATTGACCTTGTTTATATGCACTAATTTCATTAATAACCTCATTCTTGGAATCTTATTTCATCACCACGCTTAAATTTGCCTAATTTTATTCAGGGATTTACCCATGCAAGCGCCTTCCAAGGACTGCATGTAGTTACCCCACATCTCACACTCTGTTTTAAGTTTTTTGGTGGTTTCTCAGTCAATTTTGGTTATTTTTGGATGGGAATTTCACGTAGTATAATGTCATGATTAGCCCCTCCATTTCTACAGTAAATCCCCCTTATTATTAAGCTATTATTAACATTAAAAAGTCTCCTTTAGTCTTTTATATTATTGTTTTATACGCATATATTCTCTTTATGTCTTTTTCTTTAATTTTGATGGATTTCCCTTATTATTACAAGATTTTGGCGGTTGTTACTTGTCTAATTATTTTATGGATCACTAGGGATGTTGATGGACAGGTCTATTAGTGGATTTTAGGCGTCTTTAACTGTGTATTGGATGGTATATCAAGGGATTTATTGGGGAACTCAGTGTGTATAAAAGGAGGAGGTTTTTGGGTCTTGTTTCTACATTCTTTATCATTTACAATTTACCAATATAACCAAATAAATTACAATACATATCAATTAGTACTTTTATAAGACTTTTGAATAGTATCAGAATTATAAAATCTATTTTTCTACCAACTACAAAGATTGTAAGCCATATATAAAAATAGTGAGAATTATATTACTGAGACCTTTAATTTTGATTATATTTTACTACTTATTGGATTAGTATTACAGTATTCATATAGGACCATTAAAATCTTCTAGACAACTGAACATTCAAGCTAGTTCACGTCTTTTTACTTGACCTTAGCCTGACACCATCTGACTGCACATGACCAAAAGTGTCCAGCACAAGTTTGGCCAAACTTGTGCTGGACACTTCTATGATGGAGAGTGGCTGGGTTAGAGTTTTTCTTCAGTTCATTTGGTATTTCTTACAAACATGTCTACTGGTGTTTTATCTTTGTGCCTCACTCATACATATTATTTGATTAATTTTTTGTCTTAATTATATTATTAATTATATAAGTATAGCAAAAAATCATGTGCCTAATGCATATTGAGTGATGTTACACCTTTTATAATATTATTAAATAAATGTATAAAAATATTAAAATAATTTATTTTCAAAATTATTAATTGATATCCAAAAGCAATATGAGGAATAAAAAATTAAGTTAAAGGGATCAAATATGAAAAAAGAAATCCAAGTATTATTCCTAATATTAAAGGCCAGTAGAGATGTTGAAGCTAATGAGAGCCATCAGGGATAAATTGTACTAAATTGACTGTTTTTTAAAGATAAAAAATTGTGTACCTGTGGTTTGGATGAACTCTAGGTGGATAATTCAACTATATCAAACTAGATCTAGTGAATTTTCTTATCAAATAATTTTTTTCATTGCCATAGAGAGAATTGATCCCATCTGACTGCACCTGACCAAAAGGGTCCAGCACAAGTTCAGCCGAACTTGTGCTGGACACTTTTATGATGGAGAGTAGCTAGGGTGCAGGTCTTCTTCAGTGCAACTGTTAATTTTTTTAAAACATGTCAACTGGTATTTGATCTTTCTGTGTTATTCATATTTCATTATCTGATTAATTTTTTGTCATTAGAATATTATTAATTTTATTAGTATAGAAAAAACTTGTGTGCCAAATGCATGCCATGTTATATTACACCTTTTATAATATTATTAAAAATATGTTAAAAAAATATGAAAATGATTTTTTTTCCAAAATTATAAATTAATATCCAAATGTAACATGAGTGATAAAAAAGTAAAGTAAAAGAGATCAAATATGAAAAAGAAAAATTCAAGGAAAATTCCTGCCTTCAAGAGCCAGTAGAGGTGTTGAAACAAAGGGGTGCCATCAGGGCTAAATTTGATAAAATTTAATTTTTTTTAAAAATAAAAAAACTTTTCACCTGAGGTTTGGAAAAACTCAAGGTGGATAATTCAGCCATACCAAACTACTTCTAATTTAATTATTTAGCACTTCTTTAATTTAATTTCCACAGATAGAATTGATCCCATCTGACTGCACCTGAACAAAAGTGTCCAGCGCAAGATCGGCCGAACTTGTGCTGGACACTTTTATGATGGAGAGTAGCTAGGGTGGAAGTGTTTCTCAGTACATCAGTTTTTTGTTTTTCACATTTCTATTGGTTTTTTAACTTTTTTTTATCATTCATATTTATCTTATAATTAATTTTTTGTCACCATATATATTATTAATGTTTCTAGTATAGCAAAAACCTGCATGCCAAATGCAAAATTGGTAATGTTACACCTTTACTAATATTATTATATAAAGTTAAAAAAATATGAATATGTTTAGTTTTTAAAAAAATAAATTGATATTTAAAATTAAAAAGAGTAATAGAAAAGAAAAATGAAAATAAATGGGATCAAATACGAAATAAAAAATACAAGTAAAATTTTACTATCAAGAGCCAGAAGTGGTTTTGGGACAGTTGGGGATGCCTAGATCAAGACTTGGTCTAAACTTACTTTTATGCATAGCTAACAAATTTTGAGCTGAGGTTTGGACAGACTTACAGGGGACAATTTTACAATATTAAACATTCTTTACTTCAATAATTGAGTGAAATATCATTTTCATTGCCATAGAGAGAATTTATCTCATATGACTTCATGCAACCAAAAGTGTCCAGCACAAGTTCGGCCGAACTTGTGCTGGACACTTTTATAATTGAGAGTAGGCATACAGCAAATCTTCTTAAACTCAAAAGGGATTTCTTATAAACATTTCCACTAGTATTTGATCTTTCTGTGTCATTTAAATTTACCATTTGATTAATTTTTTGTCATCATTATAATATTAACTTTATTAATATATTAATAACTTGTGTGAAAAATGAATACCAGGTGGTGTTCCACCTTTAATCATATATTATTAAATAAAGGTATAAGAGTATGAAAATTATTTATTTTAAAAATTTAAAATTGATATCCAAAGCAATATGAGCAATAAAAAAGTAAAATAAAAGGGATATAATAAGAAAAAAAAATCTAAGGAAAATTCCCACTAACAATAATAAGTAGAGGTGTTAGATCAAATGTGCACCACCAGGGCTAAACTTGGACCATATTTTCATTTTTTTTAAACCAAATAAAGTGTCCTGATGAGTTTTGAAAAATAATCAGGAGGACATTTTGGCAATATCAAACTACTTATTGTGCAATGATTGAGCAAAATGTCTTTTTCATTTCCATAGAGTAAATTTATCCCATCTGACTGCATGCAACCAAAAGTGTCCAGCACAAGTTCGGCCGAACTTATGCTGGACACTTTTATGATGGTGAGTATCTAGGGTGCAGGTCTTCTTCAGTTCATCAGTTATTCCTTATAAACAAATCCACTTGTATATGATCTTTCTGTGTCATTCATATTTATCATTTGATTCATTGTTTTTCACCATTATACTATTAATAATATTAGTATTGAAAAAAATTATAAGCTAAATGCATACTGGGAGATGCTACATCTTTAATAATCTTATTAAATAAAAGTAAAAAAAATATGAAAAGTATTAGTTTTACAATAAATAAATTGATATTTGAAAGCAAAAAGAGGAATAAAAAAGTAAAATAAAAGTGATTAAATATGAAATTAAACATTCAAATAAAATTTCTGCCATCAAAGAAAATTTGAGTTTTCAGACCAAAATTGCACCACCAGTTCTAGATTTGGAATATATTTTCATTTTTTTTAAATTAATAAAAGTGTCCACCTGAGGTTTTCAAAAAAATCAGGAGGATGGTATAGCAGTATAGAACTACTTCTTGTGCAATTATTGAGCAAAAATTCATTTTAACTTCCATTGAGTAAATTTATCCCATCTGACTGCATGCAACCAAAAGTGTCCAGCACAAGCTCAGCTGAACTTGTGCTGGACACTTTTATGATGGAGAGTAGCTAGGGTGCAAGTCTTCTTCAGTTAATCTTATATTCATTTTAAAAATGTCTATGGGTATTTGATCTTTCTGTGTCATCCATATTTATTATTTGATTATTTTTTAGTCACCATTATATTATTAATGTTTTTAGTATAGAAAAAACATGTGTACTGAATGTACATTGTGTGATTTTACAACTTTAATAATATTATATAATAAATGTAAAAAAATGTGAAAGTTATCAGTTTTACCAAAATAAAATTGATATTTAAAAGCTAAAGGATAAATAAAAGGGTAAAATTAAAATTAAAGAGATCAAACATGAAATAAATATATTAAGTATAATTTCTGCTATCATGAGTCAGTAGAGGCTTCAGAAAAAATGGGCACCATCATAGATTAACATGGATCAAATTTAATTTTAACCAAAGTAAAAAATTGTCTACCTTAGGTTTGGACAAACTTCCAGTGGACAATTTGTCCATATAAAACTACTTTCAGTGCAATGATGGAGTGATCATTCAGTCTCATTTCCATAAAAAGAATTGATTGCATCTGACGGCATGCAACCAAAAGTGTCCAGCACAAGTTTGGCCAAACTTGTGCTGGACACTTTTATCATGGAGAGTAGCCAGGGTGCAAGTCACTTTAAATTATCTGGAATTTCTTATAAACTTGTCCACTGTTATTAAATCTTTGTGACTCACTCATATTTATCAATTGATTAATTTTTTGTCACCATTATATAATTAATATTATCAGTATAGCAAAAACTTGTGTGCCAAATGAATACTGGGTGATGTTACACCTTTTATAATATTATTAAATAAAGATAAAAAAATATGAAAATGATTTATTTTACAAAAAATAAACTTCTATCCAAAAGCAATATGAGAAGAATAAAGTAAAATAAAAGAAATCAAAGATGAAAATTAAAATCCAAGTTAAATTCCTGTCATAAACAGAAAAAAGAGATGTTGAATCAAATTAGCACAATCAGGGCTAAACTTGCACTAAATTTTCTTTTTTTTTAAAATAAAAATAAAATCCACTTGAGCTTTACCAAAACTTCAGCATGAAAATTTTGCCATATCAAACTACTTCTAGTGTAATTTTTTATCAAAAATTTATCTTCATTTCCATAGAGAGAATTGCTCCCATCTGACTGCACCTGACCATAAGTGTCCAGCACAAGTTCAGCCGAACTTGTGCTGGACACTTTTATGATGGAGAGTAGCTAGGGTAGAATTTTTCTTCAGTTCATCTAGTATTTCTTACAAACATGTCTAATGGTATTTTATCTTTGTTCCTCACTCATAAATATCATTTGATTAATTTTTGGTCACCATTATATTATTAATTTTATAAGTATAGAAAAAACTCATGTGCCAAATGCATACCAGGTGATGTTATGCCATTTATAATATTATTAAATAAATGTATAAAAATATGAAAATGGTTTATTTTAAAAATTATTAATTGATATCCAAAAGCAATATTAGGAATAAAAAATTAAGTTAAAGGGATCAAATATGAAAAAAGAAATCCAAGTAATATTCCTACTATCAAAGGCCAGTAGAGGTGTTGAAGAAAATGAGAGCCATCAGGTATAAATTGTACTAAATTGAATTTTTTTTAAAGATAAATAAATGTGCACCTGTGGTTTGGATGAACTCTAGGTAGAAAATTCGGCTATGTAAAACTACTTCTAGTGAAGTTTTTTATAAAATAATTTTTTTCATTGCCATAGCAAGAATTGATCTCATATGACTGCACCTGACCAAAAGTGTCCAGCACAAGTTTGGCCGAACTTGTGCTGGACACTTTTTTGATGGTGAGTATCTAGGGTGCAGCTCTTCTTCAGTGCAACTGGTATTTTTTTAAAACATATCCAATGGTATTTGATCTTTCTGTTTTATTAATATTTTATCATTTGATCAATTTTTTGTCACCAGTATATTATTATTTTTATTAGTATAGCAAAAAAAAATGTGCCAAATGCTTACAGGGTGATGTTAAACCTTTAATAATTTTATTAAATACAAGTAAATAATTTTGAAAATAATTTGTTTTACATAAAATTAATTGATATCTAAAAGAAAAAAAAGGGATAAAATGAAATAGGTTGAATAAAAGGGATTTTATATGAAATTAAAAATTCAAGCTAAATGCCTACTTTCAAGGCTCAGAAGAGGTGTTGGATAAAATGGGCATCATCAGGAATAAAATTGTACTTAATTTGATTTTTTAAAAAACTAAATGAAGTTTTTAACTGATTTTTTTCCAATATTTAGTTGGAAACTTTGTCTATATCAAATTACTTCTAGTACCATGATTGACCAAATTAAATCCTCATTTCCATATGCAGAATTGATCACATATGGCTGGACCAGGCCAAAGGTGTCAACCACAAGTTTGAGAATTCTTCTGGTGGACACTTTTATGATGGACAGTAGTAGGGTGCAAGTATTCTTTAGTTAATCTATTATTCCTCATAAACATTTCCAACTTATTTTTGGCCAAAAATCAGGTGGAAAGTTTGTCCATATCAAATTACTTCTAATGCCATGATTGACTAAAAATTGATTCTCATTGCCATATAGAGAGTTGATCCCATATGACTGGATCTGGCAAAAGTGTCACCACAATTTTTGATAAACTTAAGTTTGAAAATTTTATGATGGAAAGTAATTGCAAGTCTTCTTCATTTCATCAAGTAATCCTCATAAAAATTTCCACCTGTATTTTGGCCAAACTTCAGGTGGACACTTTGGCCATATTAAATTAATTCTAGTTCCATGTTGATAAAAAACTGATACTTATTGCCATATATAGATATTAAACCCATCAGACTGTTCCTTTCCAAAATTGTCTACCTGAATTATGGCTAAACCTCAGTTGGACACTTTTATGATTCAGAGTAGGTAGGGCAAAAGTATTCTTCAGTTAATTTGGTATTCATAATAAATTTATCCTCCTGAAGTTTAGCCTAACTTCAGGTGGACAATTTCGGAAAGCATCCGTTAGTCACTATCCATCAAAAAAGTGTTCATCAAAACTTTGGCTATACTTGTGGTGGACCCCTTTGATCAGCCACAGTCAGATGAGATCAACTCTTTATATGGAAATGAGGATGATGTTTTTGTCAATCATGGAAATAGAAGTAGTTTGATGTGGCCAAATTACCCCCCTGAACGTCAGACAAACCTCACAATGACACTTTTTAGCAGGGAGTAACTGAGAAAAATCCATTTATCAGAAGGAAAATATTTTATTGGATAGATGCCAAGATTTCACACTTGTGTATTATGGTCAGTATTAATTTTGAAAGTGTCTGTCCAACCAATTTCATTGCCCATCATGACACATTTTGTTTTAAATGTTTCAAACTGCGTGATACAGTATTAAGGTGTCACATAGTATAATTAAGTTCTATTAAGTGCCCTCCTATGATTCCTAAATCTATAATTTAATATCTTACATAATAATTTTTTTATATAAATTCATCAATATTTTATTTTATTATCAAATTTAATAGAGCAAGTATCCTGAATATTATATATGCATAAGCTTAGGTTAGATCAATTTGTGCTCAATTTGTGCTCAACAGAGGACCCAAATCAAGTTCTGGAGGATCCACTTGTGCATAATTTGGAATCAGTTGATATTCTGTCTATAATCAATCTGAGAATAAATGTAAATCTAACTCTAATTTACTTATGTTTATAAAGTATTCATAAACCTGGCATAATTAAGGGACACTCTAAATTTCAAGAGAGGTGATTGCTAGCAATTCACCCCTATATTTCCCGTGGTGTATGGTGGAATAAGTAACATAATCTGGTTTCCAATTAATAGTTGTTAATAAAAATAGTTTTTTGGAATTTATTTATCACTTTCCAATCAGATTTATCTCAGTCTTTATTTATATTAGGTTGGACTCCCAATATCATTCTGGTAATCATAAGCTCTTAACTTAAGTTAAAATTCAAACATATTTATTTTCTTTGAGTTTTTCACACTAATTTTTTTAATGAAAAAACTGGTATATGGTGTAATTGGTAAGAAATAATTATAATTACATAATTTTATATAAATAAAGACAGATACTGAGCTCACTTAAACTCAATTGTGATTGAATAATAGCTATGAGAGTATTATTCACAAAATAACCATGCCATGAACAAATTTTACAAATTTTTATTTCATTCATGATATATACTATAATACCTTGTGCTATTTATTTTCTTTCAACTACATTATAAAAATTGATTCCTTAAGAATGTAAATTTTTTCAAGAATTATCTGAAGGATTTAAACACCTGGTTAATTTTCATGTCTAATTTTGATTTTTGATTTTTATTTTTATAGTATATTTCATTTCATTTCATTTTAAACTAAATTATGATATTCTACTATATAAAAATATATTATAATATAATATATTTTATCATATTCTACTATATAATAAAATAATGCAATATTATATGTTTTAATTTATTCAAATTAATTATTTTCTATTGATTTCTACTTTATTTCATTTTATTTAAACATATTTTAATATATTACATTTCACATTATTTTACTTTATTCACTCATTATATATTTTAAAAGGTAAAATTTTATATGAAAATAAAAGTGCTCTAATTTTTAAAATTAGCTGGTCAATGCTGATGTATGGCTATAAAACTGAATTAAATAGAAAATTTTGAGTGCATAAACTCTGA
Organism: Hemileia vastatrix; assembly: GCA_030280995.1. Classification (NCBI taxonomy): domain Eukaryota; kingdom Fungi; phylum Basidiomycota; class Pucciniomycetes; order Pucciniales; family Zaghouaniaceae; genus Hemileia; species Hemileia vastatrix. The sequence continues at coordinate 21,722,381 of JASXTE010000004.1, read as the reverse complement.
TGTACAACTTTTCATCAGATTTTACTGATCAATTCTATGCATGTGAACTCTCATTTATAGCATTACATCAGAGTTAGACATCCAATTTTGTAAATTTAAAATCTTATTCATGGCTGTACATCAGGGCTTACAAGCTAATTTTATATATGTGAATGCTGATTAATAGCTGTACATGAAAGTTCACCATCAAATTTTATGCATTTGAATTTTGATATAGAGCCATACATCAGAGCTTACCAGCCAATTTTTGGAAGCTGAATTTTTTTATATGGCTGTACCATTTCATCCATAAAAATAAAATAAATTAGGACTCAATAGATTATAATGTAACATAATGAAAATAAATAAATGATTATAGGAAAAAAAAGCTACATGAAGATAAAGACAAGTGAGATAAAATAAGATAAAATAAAATAAGATGAAGTAGGATGTTATAAAAATGAATGTAATAGGGGGTGTCAGTTCTGGCAAATCCGCACTTAACTTAAGTGCGGATTTCAAACCAAATCAGCACTTACAAATCAGCACTTAAATTTTGCAAAAAAGTCACTTATTTCAAAAAAGGGTGTCAGTTATGACCTCAAATCAGCACTTTTTTCCCGTTTTTTTTTCACAACCACATTTTGGCCACAAAACATCCCTTCCTTTCTTTCCCCATCCCTGTCACATGTGACACACTGACCTTCCTCACTACCTACCCATCAATCCTCGGCACACACCCCTTCCTGACATTTTCAATATTTTGACCAGGCATGTTTACATTCTTTTTTACTTATTTCTTCTACTTCTTAATCTTTTTTCTATGGGTGTCAGTTCTGACCTCAAATAAGCACTTTTTTCGTGATTTTTTTTTCAAAACCACATGTTGGCCACATCATCCCTTTCTTTCCCATACCATTTTGTACTCTCCAAATGTCCTCTTTGTGTACTTCATTCACTTGGGTTGGTATTTTGGTTTTTTGCATATTCATTTTTTTTGGAATTTACGGTGAAAATTTTTTTTTTGGATGGCTCATTGGTTTTCTTTCACCAGCTCAACATGAAATCGCATATTTTCTGAAATCGCATATTTTGTCAGTGATTTTTTTTTTCATTCATCCCTCATATCCTTTTCCTATTCTCCTCCAACATCCCTCAAACAATTTGGTTTCATTCATTTTGTCATCTCATCTCTCCAGGTAAGTCACTTTATTCTTTTTTTTTGATTTTTTGATTACTAATTATAATTTTTTTTGTTTTTTTCTGTTTATTTTATTTTTTTTATCTAAATTTTTTTTGTAAGTGGTTATTTTGGATTTCAATGGTATAATTAACCTTTTTTTCTCTCCCCCTTCACTTTCTTTTTTAGCTCCATCACCCTACTCTTCATCCCTCCTTGGCATGGTCATTATCCCCCCTTTCCCTTATTTCACTTTTTTTTGGCTCCATTTCATTGAAACACATACATTGCACATTCTTTATGCATTTCACTTACTCCATATTCAATTTCCCCACAATTCCAACACCAATCTTTCTCACTCTATTTTTCCTACTTTTCAATCAAGGTAAGTTTCATCTCCTTTTTTTCATGCCTATATGATATCTCATTCCTTTTATGAAAAGTTCATACTTAAATATATGTATGACTCTTATCTGGATAACAGTGAACTTATAAAACTCCTTTTGATCTCATCTTCTTTACCACTTTTCAAGTTTTTGTAAAATTTTGAAAATCAGACTCGGAATTAGGGTTAGGTTTATTCAAATCTAATTTTCTTTTTATTGAAGATTCTCCTGAAGGCTACCTTTCATTTCCCATAAACAGATTTGAATTTGATTAAGTGGTTGCTGAGATATTGACTGTTAAAGTTGAGCCTTTTTTTTCCCAATTTAAATTTTTATTTCATTTTTTTATGTAACAAATTAAGGTTAGGTTTATTTAAATCACATGTCCTTTAACTGAAGATTCTACTAAAGCATATCTTTTATTTCCCACAAACAGGTTTGAATTAGGTTCAGTGGTTGCTGAGATTTTGACCTTTGAAGTTGAGCCTTTTTTCCAAATTTCACTTGTCTTATTTCACATTTTTATATTGCATATTTAGAGGATAAGGATTCTGAAACTCTTATATTATTATTATCTAAGCATTTCAATTATATAGGCATATATTTGTTGCTCAAGAATATCACTAAAGCTCAAAAAGATGAAGATTTTTGCTTATGGGACACTCTACCTTCCTTTAACTCTTTTCTTGCTCTTCGACTCAAAAAGGACTGTAATAAAGCATTTGAAAAAAATCATGAACTTGAAACCAAAGTTGGAATACTGAATTGGTGTGACTCCGAATGGGAAGATATCAGCCACGAATATCTTTTATTTTCTAATGTTATTATCACTCATTCTGGATTTCACAATAAAATTCACACCGATACCAAGGACACCAATTTTCTTACTTTTGGTATATTCTCATATATCAAACTGATTACTGGCCAACCAATACCATCTCCAGCTAAAATCAAATGACATGGTTTATATTTTCCAGACCACCGGTGCATCATTGATTTTGGTTTGGGAAATGGTATCATCGAAACTATTTGGAATTCTTCTAAGGATAATCATCAAACGACCAAAGCTCCTCGTGGTTTGGAATCCTGTCAAGATTTAACACATTTTGGTTGCTCATTTCAAATCAGTCATAAGTTGATTCAAAGAATCAATAAGGTAATAAAAGAAGGTAAAGTTAATCAATTTAAAAAAACTTTATTTAGATCCAAAAAGTATGGGGATTAGAGTTTTCATCGAAAATTTTATATTTTTTTGTAAATTTTTAATAAATATTTTTTATGTATCAATTTCCTCAACTAAAGTAATGGGCCCACGACCTTGTGTTGTATAAATGGTAATCATGATAACATTTATTTGTTTCATGGAGTTCCTCTAGCCTATACCTGTGGAAAGTCCCAAACTTTTGTTTCTAGATTTGATCTGCATTTTGGCTGAGGGATTGTCATTACTTTAAACTAGGGAAATTGATATATATTAGATCTTTATTTAATAATTTACATAATTATATTAAATTTAGATGACTTCCACCACTTACTTCAATAAAATGCAGGGGGGGGTATTGCCAAATTTTTGAATCTGACATGTGAAATCGATGACTTAGAAAAATTTTGGTGATATCCACCCTCTGCTTCAATAAAATGCAGGGGAGAGTATTGCCAATTTTTTAAAACAGATATAGAATTTTTTTTACTTGTAAATATTTTGGTGAAAATTTTTGACGAGAATGTGAAAGTAATTGTTTCCACCTTGAGCAGGTTTCTGGCTCAAAGGAATAGCAGTACCATCAACAAAACCAATACATCCTGGGAAGCCCTCTGCTTGCATAACCTGAGATGATTCAAGTCGCTCTTCTTTTGTTGGCCAGGTGAGAAGTTGAGATTACAAGGAGTTGATGGCAGTGATACATTGTTTGGTATAAGTGTTAACTGAACCATACCCTAAATCAAAGACATTTTCTAAACATTTCAAAGCGGCTCCATTACCATTTGAACCCAAATGACATAGTGTGATGGCCAATTGAATTGAAGGATGTTGTTGTTCTTTTTGAGAATTATTGTGAAATATGGGATGATCCTGAATAAGCTCAAGAAATTTAAGGAAACATTCCTGAGAAGTCTTGAACAGCTGTCTAAAACTGGGTGTAGATAGTTTAAGAAGTGTTTGGATGGTGTACTTGGGGGTATAAAGTACTTGAGGCTTTCTGGGAAGAAGGTAACTTTTCGTGGCCATTTTTGATAAAAAGACAAAATCTTCTTCTAGATCAGAATCAGAATTGGAATCAGAGTCCAAGAGCAGTTCAAGAACCATGAAAGTCATTGCTTTATGTAATTTATCACGATTTGAAAGTGAGGAAGGCATAACTCTTATATGATATGATATGAAGATGTAAGTGATGTACAATGTTTTGAGTTATGAAGTGTTATGCTGCGGAGTGGTGCGTATGAATGGGATGATGCTGACAAACCAGTGAAATGGGACTTGATGGTGAAATCAGCACTTTTGGTTGAGAAAGTGTGGATTTGAGTGAAATAAGTGACTTATTTCATTTTGAAATCCACCAGTATTGGGGCTAGTGTGTTTTGGAAATCTGCACTTATTTAAGTGCGGATTTGTAAGTGCAGATTTTCCAGAACTGACACCCCCTAATATAGTGGAGTAAAATTAAATTAAATTCAAATATAATAATATAATATAACATATAATCAAAAAATAAAATATAATACAATAAAGTATAATTTAATATAATTTAATATATCTTAACGTGATGAAGTATATAAAATAAGTGTAATCAAATATGACAAAATTAATAAAAATACAATACAATATAATACAATGCAGAAAAATAAAGTAAAATTAAACAAATCAAATCAAATCAAACAAATTTTGTAATATAAAATTTATAAAATAATACTGAAAAATAATTTAAATAATTTAATTCAATAACAATTTCAATCCACATCTTCAGGACAAATATGAAGATTTATAAGAAATTTGATACTTCATATGTGCATCCCAAAAAGAATTTGCATATTAATGTGTAGTACAACTTTTCATATGGATATGTCACCGGACGACCTACGCACAAGGTCGAGGATGTTCCTGAAAGTGAGATGAGGGATTTAGAAACTTCTTCGAAGCACAGAGGAATGATTCGAGGAAATTATTCGAAGGTCACTCGAAGTAATAGCTATAGGTTCGAGGTTTGTTCGAGAAGAATTATAAACTAGTTCCAAGGTAATAATAATTCTTAAAATCTCACCAAGGGTTGGAAACTCAATAGTCAAAGATTTAGGATTTAGAAATGAATATTGAGAAGGTAAAAGAAAGATACAATAACAATGTTTTAACTTTTAAGGTTTTCCACTATTAATGTAAATACGATATTATAATTTAATTCTAAGGAATATCGAACCAAATACCCAACTCCTTTTATATCCTTTGTTCCTCCTCGCATTGACCTCCCTTCCATCGCAGTATTCCCATTCCATTGACCATTACTAACATACACTTAGACCCTCTTCACTAAATATCCGTCCATGCTCAATTTACCCCTTTTTAATTAATTAACAAAACTTTAATGAAAAAACTACTACTGTACTATTTCGTTGATCCTAGCGCTGTGCGTCGCTTATGAAAAAGGACTAAGGTACCCTATTGGGAGATTGACTAATTTAGATTTAGAGTTTAGGCTAGCGCAGTTAAATAGTAAGTACACAAAGGAAAAATCGCAGTTGCTATGGAGAATTGCTTTCTGCGCTTCGAGTATAGATGTAGGACTCGATATTATTGATTTATTGAGTTAATTTCGCCTCGAGTGTCACCTGGCGCGTGACAGGATATTTAAAATGATTTTTTATATTAATATGTAACATGACTTTGGAAGTATAAGTTTTCATAAGCATATTAAATATGAATTTGAATTTGAATAATCATTTTTTGTATGGATATTCAATATCACTTTCAATATATAAATACAAATCTTGATTGACCTTCACATACTAATTACCACCTTGTAAGTGAGTATTCAATTAAACTTTCCCTAAATAAAAATAATTGTGAATAATTTTAAAATATCAAAAAATTTATTTAAAAGCCCCTCAATTTATCTGAATTTTCTAACAGTAATTAACTGAAAAAATTGAGTAAAATCCTTGATGCGATTTCAAACAATTAATTATGGCTTTTAATATGTTTTAATTAATTTCACAAGAATAACAACTTACAATGAAACAAATACTTGAAAAATAGATAATTTCAAATGGCTTTTCAGCCCCATCTTGAATGGTAGTTTATAAAACAAGTGAAATATATAGCCTCAAAATGTACAGTGTTTGAAATTATTTCCAAAATTCATGTCATTTAAATTTTAGAATGAGTTAATTTCACTTTCAGTATGATACTAGAAAATATTCAATTATATTTACGCAAGAGTTCAAGTTGGTTTTCATTCACAGTTCAGTCTGAGTTCCATCTGATTTCCAACTGAGTTCCATCTGACTTCAATTTGAGGACTTTCTATCAAGTCCCCCCCAAATATTGTGTGGTGTACAAACTACCTTTAAAATGTAACTAGAAGAAATGGTTTAAAGACAGCTAGTTATTTAAAATATAGCATTGTACCAAAACCTAAGATCTAGTGTTCCTTGTATGTCTTATATACACTTCAGCCTTGCTATTTTGAGATTAATAAAGTATCATTTCTTAAAAAATCCCCCAGGCATGTGAAAACATGAAGCATGTTTTACATTCTTTGTTTGTTCCAATTGAAGAAATTTATAAACAAAACTTTTTCACAAGAAAAGTGTCTTGGACAGTGACATATTTTGATCAACACAACATTTTTCACTGCATATTTGATAGACATTCTACAGAAAGCCAAAAAACAACACTTTTAATTGTGCCAATGATTAAAATGCCTCCAAAAGTTACAACTGGATGTAGTCACTTGTCTGAAATAGTTTTTTCAATAAAATTTTTCTAAAAAGCACTGTGACCCACCTTAAAATAATTGCTTCATCTTCAGGCCACCACCAAATTCGGCATGCTTTTTAAGGTTAATTTTCAGTGCACTGAAGTATTTTTATACACAATTTAAATCCAGGGAGTATGCAGGCAAACATAATATTCTGCAACCTCTATTTCCAACAATTTCTGCTATTCTACCCCCATGGTGGAAAGCATCATTTTCTATAACTATAACACTATCAGGTAAAGGGCGTTTTTCCATCATTGGCATCTAAATCACAAGACACACCCAAATCTGTAAGATCTGATATTAAAATAAGATAAGATAAGAAATGAGACTCAAAAAGATTTTTTCTAAATTAAACTCAAAATTGACTCTTGTAACTGTGTCTTGTTGAACCATGCTTGCAACCAACCCAGTAAGTGACATAGCTATGATTAAATTAAAACAATGAGCTGATTAAACATGATAATATGTTTGGTGCAGTAGAACTTCAAAGCCCACCTTTGATTATGAGTGACACTATCAAGAGAAATTCCACATTCATCTGATACCAAAGCAGAATTTTAGCATTAAAACAGAGAAATGAACTCTAAAACTGAACAACACATCTTTAAAAATTAAAAAAAGAAGGTTCAAGTAAACCAATAATGGTAAAATACCTGGCTCGTTGATAAGGATTTTGGGAAGATTTGACATGTTGTAATTTATTATTGCTCAAATGAAGGCACTCAAGCAGTTATCTCCCAATTTTTTATTTTGAAACACTGATGCTATTTTCTTCTAAAAACCTATTCTGAATTTATTCTTGATAAATCAAAGGATAAAGATCTACCCTCTCAAGGATAAATTATGATCATCTTCATGTAAGGATAATGTACATTCACACTTGAGATACGTAGTAGGATCAGGATCAACAGCTTTAGTTGCTTGATAAAAGTTGACCCAATTGCAAAGTGAATTTTCATGAATATTTCAACTGTGTGTCTCATTTATCTCATCAAGGGTATTTCCATTCCAAGCCTTCATTACCACTGTAACTTTGAACTCTGGATTGTACTTCAAATAAGGCATTGATGTGCAAGGTGAGCGTGGAAATGATGTTAAAAGGGTGGAAAACAGAAATTATATTAATAAAATAAGAGTTCAATAAATTAAAAAAGTGACTGATCAAGAAAAAAGTTTCTAAAAATTAAGGAATAGTTGAAAGAAAAAAGATTTGATAAATATTGATACAAATAAACCAAGAAGTTCCTGTGGCCATAACAAAATATTTTTAACTTTTTGCATTCCTACAGGGTTGGGGCAAGATGGTCTATGTGGTTAGATCATTGCCTGGATGGCCACTAGTCACTCACCTTTACTTTTATGTTACAGTTTCAAATCCTTTCCGCCTCACCCCTTTTAACCACACCCTCTTTGTCCATGGTTGGCACACTTGTTTTCATGCTGGTGTTGATGTCTTGTTCTCCCAACAATATCTCTATTTTCTATCAGCAATCTATGGTGGATGGACACATGCATGAAGGCTGGAGAACCCACCCCACTTTGTCAAACACCCACTTTTTCAACCACCCCACTCTGTCATCCCCCCATTATCTGGATGGTTGTGCCTGGTCATTCATCTTGGGTCAGCTGCAGAATTCCACTCCCCTAATACTCTTGAAAACCCTGCCCATCAAACCACGACCCCCCAAGGATTAACCTCCCCCCTTCCCCCTATGGCAACCCCATCTGTGTCCTCAAAGGCACCTAGCTCCTACTGTTATCCTGTTAATTGCCCAGACAACTTAACCACTACGTTCATTACTCCTCACATGTACCTAGCCTATTAGTTTACAACGCCTTCATGCCCCTAGCTGGGTGTGATTGTAACAAATTAAAAAAAAAATTCCTACAGGGTTTTTCTGGGGACACCACTAGTAATCACAAAGCCTAATTTGGCTACAAGTTGTCCAATTCTAGTTTAGCAGTGTTACAGCTAGACCAAGAAAGCTTTGTGAAAATGCAAATTTTTTTAGAAATTTTTGCCTTTCCCCGTGCTTCTTTTGGACACAACGTGAGCACGCAATGCACCAATTGATCGTGTAAACAGCCATTCACGGTATTCCATCCTTACAATAGGGGGTATTAAAGTTAGAAATCTTCCATTTCAAAATACTTCTTTTTTCCACCAAATCAACCATGATTATTATTTAAAATATGCCATATTGTGCCTCAAAAACACTTTTTTACTGAGAAACAATGTCAACTCTGTAGCTTTATTTTTGTGTTGTGAAATACCTTTTAAATAATTTAAAATTTCTAACTTTGATACCACCTAATGTATGTACATATCCGCAGTGTACAATTCAATTCGCACTAAAACTATTATTTTTGGAAATCAACTTGGCATTGCAATCAAATTGGACCATTATGTGCTCGCATCATGTCCCAAAAGTAGGGTTGAAAAGGGCAAAAAGTTGTATTTTTTTTTGCATTTTCACAAAGCTTTCTTAGTCTAGCTGTATTTTGGACCCCTATTTCAATTGCAGTTCTCGTTTTGTGATCCTAGCTACCTAAAACAGATAACTCATAGCCTAATGAGCTGTTTGCATGCTGTGGCACCCCCAGAAAAAGCGTTGAGGGATGCAAAAATTCGGGTTAGCTGTAACAAAAAAATAAAAATAAATGAACCAGGATAAAAATGATTTCTTATCTTTTAGAAATCAAAAAAAAAAAAAAAAAAAAAAGGATCAGGCTTAAAATGAGGAAGAAGAAATGGGCCGGATAAGAGGAAAATTCTTTGAGGGAGGAATGAAGTAGGCCATTGGTATGTATTTTGCAGTTTGGATTGCATTTCCTTTGTTTTCTTATTTTTTTCTTACCTATATACCTGGCACTACATTCAAATTAGATGATTGCTTGCGGGTGTCATTTCACAAAAGAACCAAACGGAAAAGCAAAAAGTTTTGTAGTTTTTCGCACTTCCCACAAATCTTTTTGGGATTAGCTGAAGCTGTTCATATACAGACCTATGTATACTCTTTAACTGCACTACGAGCAGATATGTTTTGATTCGCGCCTTCAATGTATTAGATTACACCACAAAAAATTAGGTGCCACCTGCTAGCAGGTGCCAATCCCTGTATTCAGTTTTGATTTAAGAGTAAATTTGATCAGATGTTGTGCGAGCTAGTGTGCTCATAGTTAAGTGCGCAGTCTTTCCAGAAGAATTACAGCTGACTTCAAATTGAGTTAAATCAAAGATAGGGATTGGCACCTGCTATTAGGTGCCCATATTTTTTTCTGGTGTTAGTTGGTAGAGTAAGTTTCAAGTTGAGGCAAAATATATTTGTAGCGGTAGTCATTTACTTTCATATTTTACTCAATTGTATAAGTGCGAAATTAAATTGTCTGTTTTTAATTTTTTTTCGTTTATGCTACTAAAAAGTGTAACTATTTAGTATTTTCCATAACATGATATTTCCGCTCATCTCAAACAATGATTCTTCAAGTGTGTTGCTAAAGTAAAAATTTGTTTCGGGTTATGTACCAGAAACAACAAACTAACCAATCTGCCACAAGATACTTTAGAGCAAAGACCTTCACACATAATATTTCCTATCACCTAGGCTCGTCAACACTGTAAAATAAAATATTATTAGCATCTAAAAAATTGCCCAAACGGGGGTTACTCACAAATCCCATGTCAAGTCTGACATTTTTCCAGCTAATCTTTCTTCCGGGGTGGGGTGAAGAGCCTCGAAAGTCGCATTGGTAAGGAAAGCTTGAAAACATCCAATCGATGGATCATCGGCCCTGAGGTCGCAGGCATCCACCACAATCGGATATACCACTGTCTTAGGTTTACCTTTGCGTTGTATGTAACTAGGGTAGCAATTTCAGCTCAGCGTTGATGCTCACTATAGACGATATAATGTAGACATACGTTTTCTTGCCACAGTTTGCTGTAAATTCTCTGTTACAAAAACCTCGTTAGTATCCATTTACTGTCTGCCACATCATTAACTAACCCATTTAACCATCCTGGTCTGCTGGGATATGACCCGTTGGTTCCGTCCCATAGACACAACCCCAAGGTAATGTTGGTATTATAGTAATTACAAACCTAAACAAATCGTCTCTGAGAATTGGTTGTGAAGGTATTACTAGGAACAACTTACACCAGTTCCGCCTGCAACAAATTCAGACTGTAAAAGATCTTGTCAGTTGAGCATAATCTAACATCTTACATTAGCTACAACAAGCACCTACCGGTCGCGTCGTGTCATAACGTCGAACGAGGTTCGCCGAAGTGTTAAGACCGTTGTTGACATCAGTAGATCCTTCGCCAGCAATGATTGCAGAAGCCTTGACGCTATCTAGAGTGTTGTCCTTGACTTTGCGGCTCTCGGCTGATTGAAACTGTATGGAGGGGAGTGGGCAACTATTTACGGGCATCTTTCAGCACAAGAAACCCTACTTACCAGGTGACCAGTAATAGTTTTGTGGTGACAGTGATTTCCCTTTGTGCTGTATACACATTTGTCTTTGTTCCAGAAATAATCATAGCAGCCAGAGTGTTTATAGTTATCAGCAGCGAAAATAGGTAGGGCGACAGAAACCAAGCCCAAGCAAGTGAGAATAGAGCGCATTTTGAAGTTCGCTATTAAGCGTGAAACAATAATTGGAGGTTATGCAGAAAGGTGGATTGGGAAGTTGCTGCTTAAATGAGAGTCGATACTACCTTTATATAGACATCCTTTGCAAAGAGCGCTTGCTTCCCACGAGTGGTATGCGAAAGCAGATGACTTGCAAAGCATCATAATTCTTCCATTTGACGTTGTACAGAGCGCCTCAGTGTCCATAGGAAGAAGGATGATTCGGTGCAAAATCTATGTTTCGTGGCTGCACAACATGAAACATTACAAAAAAATAAATGAGTAGAGAATTCATTTCAGTGTATACAATTTCTTTCTTCCAGGGGATTATGTCACATTGGCTGTGATGTTCATCTTGATTCCATTCTCCTGATTTCGATCACCTTCTATCATGGTGTTCCCAACTTCTCAATCATCTTTGGTGCGCATCATTGTGGCTGGAAGGCTTGGGATCAGATTGGTCTTTTCACTTGTCCATTTCTTTCGTTTCCCCTTAGCTAAACGTTTTTTGTCCTACTAGTAATCACACGCTCTGTGCATGAGTTGCAGTGTCCGGAAATAAGACCGCTAAAATTGATGAGATCACGATGTATCCCGCCGGTGAGTTAATGTCCGGCACCCTCACGCATAGTTTTAATCTAGTCGCATCTTCTAAATTCTCCTCTAACCACCATTGCCTCAATTCAAAGATATTATTGTACTACATTTTCTACATTTATTCCTTTCACTCTATCGCTTAGTAATCTGTTTCATCTCATCTTTAGAAAAAAAATCAATGAGTGGATTACTAACTAAAAAACGTCATTCTTTGTCTCTTATGGATTTGTTGGAGTGCTGCGAGTAACTTCTCATACCCTAGTAAATGGATGGATGTGCAGTTGTAATGGAGATCAATGCAAGCTTGAACTCATCTTACTTGGAATGTTTATTGTGCTACTCATCTGGGTGGGACAAAAAATTCAACATAGTCTCACATTAAAGGGAAAGCTGAAACATTTTACAATCCACTCAGCAAAGTTGCACATGATTGATCTTCTGCCGTTAAGATCAAAGATGTTCACATTTTTTTCACGGCGTTTTTTTTCTTTCATTTTTCTTGGATGCCTAATTTAGTCACATGACTGAAGTATTGTTGCCAAGTCTTTCCAATACAGCTAGATTGAGAATGGAAATATGCATATCATTGGTACATATTATGTAATATTGGTAAAACTGATTTCTAGTAATGTTTTTCATTTACTGTACAGCCAAGTCACAAAAGCTTGCGGAATTTTTAACGAAAAAATAAAAGTTTCACCCACAAAAAAATGATTTGCCAATTCAAAAGGAAGTACCCCTGACCTATCCCCGACCCTTTTGGATAGGCAAATCATTTTTGCCGGTCAGAACAGCTTTGATTTTTCCTTCGAAAATTCCGCAAGCGTTTATCACTTGGCTTTATTTACATACCTGTATGTTGGACTGGTGAGAGATTTTCCCCGTGGATGACTCAGAGTCAGTGCAGCTATACACGCAAATTCTTCGAGCGCCTTTTCTAAATTTCTCAAGTAGGTTGCAGAAACTTTTGGACAATTTTCAAATTCATTCTGTCGCTAGCTGCAAATCCGCTCTTCAGCAAAATTGTTCACTGAGCTTTCTATCCCCAACCAAATCTGGGCGCCAGCCCTCCATCTAATCCAAATTCACCCCCTGCCTCTCCCCATCCACCTCGCCACCCATCTATCCATTCAATATCTCTTCCCCTTTCTTGGTCACCTTTGGCGCTTGGTAAGTACAACTAATTGGGAAAAGTTGCGACTTTTGAGAATTTTCATACCCAGCTACTACCCCAAACATGTGAGCTTAGAACCGCTAACCTTGAAGGTTCGCGGCTGGGAAAATCTAAGTGGCTAGAAGTATCAGATAAACTAATCACAATACACACTCTGGGCGGTGTAGAAGCATAAAAATATGTAGTGGTTTCTTCAAGTAATCGTATCTGTTTATTTAATTTTATTTCTTTTTGGGAGGCCTTAAAGGGACCATTTTTTTTCTTCTTCGGAGACCACATTTCTTTTTTAGTCTCATTTGGCTATTTTCGCCTCAACTAGCTACCAGAACAATAACGCTAACTTAACGAATGAGGAAAAGTAATGGTAAGTTAACGCTAACCTCCATGAAATGAAATAATGATAGAAATCTAACACTAACCTTTAAAGCAGGAAAAAGCAAGGGTAATCCAACACTATCATCAGCGGAGGGCAGCCTCAAGCGAGAGATACTGCTAACTTAATAGGGGAAAAATACTACAAATAGAAAGGTGGTCTCCAGTGCTGCGCCAAATAGGTGGTCTCTTTAGGGCTTCCTTTATTTTTGGCTTCTACTTTTTCATATATATATATATATATATATTTTCTCACCCAGCTAGAGGCATGAAGGCATGGTTAACTAATGGGCTAGGTACAAGTGGGGAGTAATGAATGTAGTGAGTTAGGTAACAGGGCAATTAACAGGATGACATGGGTGGGGGGAGCCAGGTGGCTTGAGAACAAAGATGGGGTTGCCATAGGGGGGAAGGTAATCCTCAAGGGGTTGTGGGTTGATGGGCAGGGATTTTTAGAAAGAATTTTTGGGGAGTGGAATTCTGCAGCAGACCCAAGGCGTATGAACAAGCACGTTCGTCCAGAAAATGGGGAGTTGGAAAAGTGGGGGGGTTTTCCAGCCTTCACGCACATGTCCATCCACTGTAGGTTGCCAAGGGAGAAGAGAGACATTGTGGGGATAACAAGACATTGACACCAGCATAAACAAGCGCGCCAACCATGGATGAAGGGGGTGTGGTTATAAAGGGGGGAGGTGGCAGGGATTTGAACCCGCGACACAACAAGTCAATGTGACAAGCAGCCATCCAGGTGATGATCTAACCACATAGACCATCTCGCCCCTTACTTTTTCATATGATTAATGTTTGGTCCCAGTCTCCACCCTAACCATAAAACCATATATCAAATATCATTTTTGTTGATTTGAATATCTATTTCATATTTCATTTTCTCTTTTTATCACAGCTAGACCAGGAAAGCTTTGTGGAAATGCGAAAAAATTTACAACTTTTTGCCTTTCCCCACCCTCCTTTTGTTTCAGGCTGAGGTCAAGTACAAAGACGTGAACTAGCTTGAATGGTCTGTGTCTAGAAGATTTAAATGGTCCTATATGAATACTGTAGTACAAATCCAATAAGTAGTAAAATATAATTCAAAATAAAGGTCTCAGCAATATAATTCTCACTAATTATATATATGGCTTAAAATCTTATAGTTGGTAGAAAAATAGATTTAATAATTCAGATACTATTTTAAAGACTTTATAAGTGCTAATTGATATGTATTGTAATTGGTTTGGTTATTTGATTGAATTGTAATTATAAAGAATGTCGAAAACAAGACCAAAAACCTCCTCCTTTTATACACAATAAGTTCCCCAATGAACCCCTTGATTTACCAGTCCTCTACACAGTTAATGATGCCTCAATCCAAAAAATAGACATGCCCATCAACATCCAGAGTGACCAATAACATAATTAGAATAATATCACCTGCCAAAATCCTGTATTAATAGGGCTAATCCATCAAAATTAAAGAATAAGTGAAAAAGAGAGTATATGCATATTATACATTAAAATAAAAGACTAAAAAGGGAAAATTAAGGATAATAAATGCTTAATAATAAGGGGGATCAACAGTAGAAATGATGGGGCTAATCCTGACATTATACTACGTGAAACTCCCATTCAAAAATAACCAAAATTGACTGAGAAACCACCTAGAAACCCAAAAAAGGGTGTGAGATGTGGGGTAACTACATGCAGTCCTTGGCAGGCGCTTGCACAGGTAAATACTTGACTAATTTTAGGCGAATTTAAGCGTGGTAGTGAAATAAGGCGCCAAGAGTGAGGTTATTAATGTAATTAGTGCATATAAAGAGGGTCAATGCATTATTAATTAAGCTAGGACACTAAATAAGCGCCTCTTGCCTATTTTAGCGTCTTTCCCCACAGTGGGCGTTGTGGTGATCCAAACCTGTGTAGGCCTTTGGAGTGCATATTTGGGGGTATTTGGTATTTATCAGATGTTTATTGCTTAGTGGTGCTTATGTAGGCTTAAGCTAGGGTCACTTATTATGTCTCAGCTTATTTTCCTTTATTTTCTTTTCATTTTAGTATGTCTTATGTGTGTTTATCTTGTTTATTAGTGAAGTTATGGGTTTTTATTGGTTGTATGGGTGTTTTAGGGCCTAGAAGCGGCCCACCCGCCTCTGTTTTAGAAGGTTGGGGAGTGCTTCTGGAGGGTTTTTATTCAATTTGGCTGGATTTTGGGTGGGGAATTGGTCAGGGTGGTCTGTGCACTGGCTGTATGATGCGTGTGTGGGAAGATTTTTAGGGGAATCATCTTATCTCTTTATCTCATTGCCTCTCTGTTCCTCACTGTCTCATTGGCTTGTGTTTTGTTGGAATATATTACTGTTCATTTCAACTCTTTCTGGCAGTCTGTCTGGGACTATTATCTTCACTTTTAAAGGGGTCAAGTGTGTTTAATTAAAGGGTCTAGCAAACAGATCTCCAATTTGCTGCAACAGGTCAATCTCACTTATTTTTCTAAAGGGACAGGGGATTTTCTCTCTGGTTTTTCTCCAACTCCCTTGGTCAAGGCCTATAGCAAGCACTATAGGATGGTCTACAGCGTAGAATGTGGGGTAATTATAGTGTGAAAAAGCTAAATTTGCTAAAAATGAAGCTATTCACACGGGGAAAATGCAGGCACTATGTGGCCAGTACACAGAAGCCATTTCTGGCAAAAAAAACACCAAATTTGAAAAATGTTATCTTTATGCATTTGAGTAGCCAAATCAATAGTCCTAAATGAGAAAAATTGGACTGTCAAAGCACATTTTTTAATATTCTTAAATTTATAGTGCATATAATCAACTTTTAAGTGATTTAAAGCGCATTTCTTGTTTTTTGCATAAAACAATGAAAATAACTGCTTTAAGTGTACTTAAAAATTATTTAGCCTTATAATTAAGCTTCTTAAGATTACCCTAACATATTTAAACCTAATATTCAGTACATAAGACTTATAAAAGGTGGATATATGCGTGTATATAAGGTGTTATAATGGCATTTTCTTGTATATTATCATAATTTTACTTATGTATACTGTTTGTGTACTCTAATATATTGTTCCCATGTATAGTTCATGTGTTTAAAATAACTTATAAGTAATTTTTACTCAGTCCTGGGGATATACAGGCTGACATTTTGGTACATGATGCGAGCACTCAATGGTCCAATTTGAGTGCAATGCCAAGTTGAGTTTCAAAAATAATACTCGTAGTGCAAGATTGAATTGTATACTGTGAATATATACATACATTGGAAGGATGGGATACCGTGAATGGCTGTTTACAGGATCAATTGGTCAATTGTGTTCTCATGTTGTAGACTGTTCTATTATACTAAGCAGTAGACACAATGCGAGATGGGTTGGTTCTCCTTTTTAATTTATAAAAAAGAAGCGCCTGCCACTCTTATTTTTTAAAGACAGTGTAATAATGTGTAATACTAATATTTGACTAGAAAGTTTATAAGTTGAGATGAGTTAAAGATAAGGAAACAAGCACTACTATCCGGGTATTTCTATTCTTAACAAGCGCTATTATCCACAGCTACTCCCTCTTGAAGCGCTCTCTTTGAATTTTCCTTATTATAGTAATAAAATATCTCTAATAATAGTTAATCCCACTGAATCTATATATTCTCTCTATGTTGCGCTCTTTTACTATACTATATGAAATACACACACAGACACACAAACTCTAAATACTCAGAAAATACTTTTTAATATTCTCTCAAACAAT
The DNA here is from genome assembly GCA_030280995.1 of Hemileia vastatrix. Lineage (NCBI taxonomy): Eukaryota > Fungi > Basidiomycota > Pucciniomycetes > Pucciniales > Zaghouaniaceae > Hemileia > Hemileia vastatrix. The sequence continues at coordinate 21,705,331 of JASXTE010000004.1, read as the reverse complement.
TAATCACAAATGATCTAATGTCTTATACTGGGTACTATGACTATAGCTACACGTATATCTCTATATTTATTTTCTTTATGATCTGCTTTTAAAAATGACAACTAATGTGATTTTTCTTATTTTATTGACAAAATAGATAGATCGACCAGTTCTCTCTTTGTCCCTATCTAATAGTCCTCCTTTTTATATTCTTCCAGTGCTCAAGACACAGTTCCCTAATGGATCTCCAGCGCGGACTCTAGCGCCACATTAGTAAAACAATAACTAATTTATTAGTATGCTACTTACACTGCTTGCAACAACTACAGCGCCTAAATCAGACCCTATAATCACTAACACTAGTATAAACTTGTTTCACTGATTCTCCACATATGCGCTTTTAACTATACCTTGTTTTGCTTCAGCGCTAGTTCCAGGTTTGACTTATCCTAACGCTGCGTCTAGTTGCCTTAACTCTTGGGTAGTTTTACGATTGAGTCCCCACTCTCTTTGCTTTAATACTAGGTTCGTAGTTCTGACAGCTCGCTTTACTAGTTAGCCTTCTTTATTACTTGTCTCAGTAAGTTTCCCAACTGGCTGCGGTACAGCATACCATGCACTTGAGTCGTCCTTAATCCATGACTTTCTTCTTAATGTGTAAATATACTTTTTGGAAATCCCAAATCCATATTGTTTAGCGCTTTATGGTCCTAAATCAATAACACACAATTCCCCATTGTGCGGCACATCTCGCTACAAAATCCGAGCGCACAGACGCTCAATCTTTTCCGCGCTTCCATTTCCTTTGTTCCTTGAAACACGCAAATACATATTATATTTTAACATTTCCTGATGCGCTAGCTCCCCTTTGTTCTTCCTGGACTACGCGCGATGATTGGTATAAAATCACACTTCCTGCGAGGCGCGTACCGCAACGTTGTGTCCGAAAGAAGTATGGCGAAAGGAAAAAAATTGTAAAAAAAATTGCATTTTCACAAAGCTTTCTTGGTCTAGCTGTATCAGTTGATCATTTCTCACTGAGTAAGAAGCTTATTTCCCTATTTTTTCACTTTTTATTTTACTTTGTTTCTGTTTTTTTAACTTTTTAATAATAGTGGCAAAATAAATAATTATTTTAGCAAGTATTTGATAAGTTTAAGCACCAGGTAAGTTAAGCTTTAGGATGCAAAGAACGTCAAGGGATGGCAAGGACAGAAGGACAAGAGAAATAAAGTGGACAAGAAAAAGTTTACCTGATAAGTTTAAGCACCAGGTAAGTTAAGCTTTAGGATGCAAAGGACAGCAAGGGACGGCAAGGACAAGAGAAATAAAGTGGACAAGAAACATAAGGGAGAATTTAAGTAATAATAGTTAGTAAATAAATATAATGAGTAAGAGCATCTCCACTTGTTTTGGTAAACCTGTTCAGTATGCATATTTGGGGGTATCAAAGTTAGAATTTTGTAATTATTTAAAAGGTATTTAACTGCACAAATATAAAGCCACAAACTTGACATTAATTCTCAGTAAAAAGGTGTTTCGGGGGGCACAATATGGCATATTTAAAAAAATAATCATGGTTGATTTGATGGAAAAAAGAGGTATTTTGAAATGGAATATTTCTAACTTTGATACCCCCTATTTTACAGAAAATAGCCACTAAAATTCCACACTCATCTATTTTCAGTCTTTTGGTAAAGGGTCAAATCAGTAATTTTTTCAGTAAATTGTGGATCTTTCCACAAATTATTGAATCATTAGTGGAACTCATTTTCTGCCCTGCCATTTTTTCAGTAATTCATCTCACTTGTTCAACCTCATGACACCTCACTACCTCCAATTCATTAAATCTTCACTCTTACCAAACACTTCATTACTTGCTATTTTCTTACTGAACATAGCTTTTCTCACTTCTCATCATCACATCTCACCAAAATTATCACATTTTTTATATTATAGTACTTTCTAAACTATGTCTACACCTCAAAGCTCCAGCAAATTTAAATATAAGAGAAAACGGTCACCAAATTGGTCTCAAAATGAGGAGGAACAACTTGCTATATCTTGAATTTTTATTAGTGAGCAACCTGAATTTTCTACATACCAATCTGGGGAGACTTTTTATAGGAAAATCGAAAGCCATTTTAATGAATATAGCAAGACACAATATAGAGATCATGAACAGATTAGAATCTGGTAAGTTTTATTTAATTTGTAGACTTACATTTTTATTAAAACTTGTTTATTATTTTTCAATAATCAACCTTAGATGGCAAGCCCTTAACATGTCCACCTTGAAGTTCAGCACTATCTATAACTCAATTGAAAGAAACCCACCTAGTGGAAACTCACCCAGTGACTGGATGAGGCTTGCACTATCTCTTTATCAAGAACAGACTAAATCATCTTTTAAAAGCTTGACTGTGTGGGACAAACTTAGGCATTTTCCTAAATGGAGACTCAATACAAGTAAGGATCTTCAATCTAGTAACACATACTCAAGTGATATCAATAGAGTAGAAGAGGCAAGCAGCAACATTGAAGTGGAAACACGTAGTGGCACCCCACAATCAGCCTTTTCTCCACGTCCTCTGGGTCTAAAATCTTTAAAAAGACTTTGTATTAGTGAAGCAAGAAATCTCGAGGAACAAACTTACCAGGCTTTGCAAATGGGTAAAATGGCAGAAAATTGATTATCAGCAATGAAGTTAACAGAAAAACAAAATGAGCTTACCAAACAGAAAATTCTACTTACAAAAGAGAAACTTTCAATTCAAATAGAGCGCCTCCAACTGGACAAAGAGAAAAATTTAAGTGAAATGAGAGGTAATGATATGAAACAACTTCTACTACTTAAAGAAAATAATTTTTGTACTGATGAAGACTTGGAGATTTTACAAAAAATGAAGGAGGACATGAAAAGGAGGTGGATTGAAAAGAGTAACTCTTAATTTAGTTTCTTAATTATTGTTTTATTTGTGAATTTTAAAATATATATACTGATTAAAATAAAAATAAAAGTGTGTCAAAATGAATATAAAAGAGCAGTAATAATAAAAATAAGTGTGAGTGAAAAATAAAACTAAATATATTTATTACTTGTATGGAGAGGAGTAAAATTACTTACCAGTAATTAGTCGGAAGAGCCATTTGCTTCAAGGGCTTTTGGGTTACCGTGTGGAGTATGTGAGGCAAAAATGCAGTCAAAAGAGCCATTTTCTGCTCACCTGCAAGAAAGAAAAAAAAAGAAAAAAAAAGGCAAGAGGAGAAAGGAGGGAAATAACTTACCAGTAAATTAATAAGATGAGCCATTTGGTGCATGCCTACAAGAAAGAAAAGAAGAAAAACAAAAACAAAAACAAAATAGGCGAGAGGAGATAAATTAGTTACTATTTATTTTTTTTTCCTCTTAATTTTTTCTTTCTTGCAGGCAAGCACCAAATGGCTCTTCCAATTAATTACTGGTAAGATATTTCCCTCCTATCTTCTCTTTCCCTTTTTTTCCTCTTACTTTTTTCTTTCTTGCAGGTAAGCACCAAATGGCTCTTCTGATTAATTAATGGTAAGATATTTCCTTCCTCTCTTCTCTTGCCCTTTTTTCTTTTTTTTTCTTTCTTGCAGGCAAGCAGAAAATGGCTCTTCCAACTACACTTTGAGCTTTATAGGAGGCCCACAAATAATATATATACTGGTCTGTTCCATCCCTTTCAACTCAATTTTCTTCTTTTTAATTATTATTTACATAATGTCTTACAAGTATTACATATATTTAGTTTTAATTTTGACTCACACTTTGTTTTATACTTATATATTATTATAAAATAATAATCTTGTAATTTACATCATCAACAAGAACAATATATTGATTTGGCTTTGAAGTTTCTTTCAATCCACAATGTTCTTGTAAATAAAACAATCAGAGAATTTTGGAATAAAAAAGAGACTTTGTAAAAGTTAAAATACAAGTTTCAAAAATAACTGCTAATCATCAATGATGCATAAAAAATTTTTGGAGGTGCACCAAATATCTTTTGCGACTCCCTCCCAGGTGTGGTAAAAATCTTGGGTAAAGGCTGTTCGGACATATAGAATTCCCTGGGCAAGATATTCTTGTTCAAGGAATCCAAGAAATATATAAAGTCTGCATCAAAGCTATCACCAACCACAAAAAAGGCTGGCACTTGCTAACAAGCTTTATATATATAATATAAATTTATCTCAAGTTTTTATAATTTTTTAGTATTACACCGTTACATTCTCATGTTATTATATTGGGTGTGCATGTTATAGGTTAGTTGCGCTGCTCAATAGTTAAGGCTTGGGAAACTTATCACAAGACTATTTTATTTAATAAAAGGTATAGATACATTTGTATTACTACTTATCACATTCTGAAATATATGTCGCTTACAGGCAGCCTGATACTATTGCTAGGTTATTTGCACTGCTCAATAGTTATAAAAATTTAGTAATCATAAATTATTCCTTTTGTATATATTCAAATCTTCCTCTATTTTTCCAAATATGTTTCTTAAGATTCTCTCACAATTCAAAATGTGTGTCGGAATTGTGAAGCTCCTGGCTGTTCTGAATAAAATTTTTGATCGGTCTCCTGGTCTAGAAGGTTTATCTGAAAGTTCTACGAGGATTTTAAGTGTTTTATTGGACTTTCAAAGGCAAGGTATGTATTTCTATATCCTTTTGATTATTTTACTCAAATTATAAGAGGTGGAACTTCAAGTATTATTATAATGTATATCTTTATAATTACAGGATTGTAAATACTAATGTTATAAAGAATAGTAATTGATTTGATTTAACTGATGTGTTATAAAAATTTGTAAGTAAGTAAGGAATGATTCAAAAAGTACAAAAAGGGAGGGCCTTTTATAGGAAAAATGTGAGAGATAAAAACATGGAGTTAACACCACCTAATAAAATAGTGTGAGAGGAAAAAACTAAGTATAAAGAGAGTATGTGAAAAATAAAAAGATATACTAAATGATGCATCAATAAAGGGTATCATTTTTATTTGAAATAAAACTTGAGTTCCCTTAGATTTTCACACTTAGTATAGAACATTTGATTAAAATGTTGTTTTAACAGAATTTTAAATTTCTTAATAAAGAAATTTGAATTTTTTAGATTTTTTATATTTTTAATACTATTTTTATTCCCTTATCAACTGTATTATTGAGCACAGTGTTAGGGAGTATAAATATATAGGACATTTATTAATTTTTATTAATTATTAAAATTACTTAAATACTTAGCTATTTAATTGTAAGTAATACATAAGTAAAAAAAAAATAAAAAATTACTATTAATAAGGATTTTTAAAAAAGTGTGGCTTCATCTCAGTAAGATAATTAATTATTTTACTGGATAAGTCTAGTAGCCTGGATGATACTCCCTCACTCTAAAAAAACAATAAAAAAATGCTATGATTTTTTTTTTCATCCTTTTTGAGAAGAGTAGGAAGATTAGATATCTCTTCCCAGGTATCCAAGAATCATATTCAGATGATTTATTCTTGAATCTCAATAAGTATTCTGTACCTTTTTCAGCAGTGACTATCTTGCCATTCAGAATCTTATTAAATTCTGCTGTCTGAGTGATTTCATTAGGGGTTTTCTTTGGTCTTCCCCTCCTTTTTGGAAATAAAGCACTATTGGATGTGTAAGGTTTCAAAAGAGATATTGGAAAAACTGGATGTTTTCTATCATATGGAGAATACAAAATAACTTCAACTGAATTATCTCCAATCATTCTTCTGACAACAAATGGACCTACAAATGGGTTTTTCATTTTTTATTACCTTGTAAATTGAAGTGAACTGTAGAAATCAACACTTCATCACCCTTTTTAAATGTGTATTCTTTATGGGATTTTTCCCATCTCTTCTTCTCATATTCAAATGATTTTTCAATACATTATTGAGCATGACTTCTGCAAAGTTGTTGCATTTGAAGAAAAGATTTTACACCAGGATGTAAATCCAATTTAGGTATTTTATTATTGAGAATTAGGGCAGGAGTATTTGGAACAATTACAAGCCAGAGCTTGAAAGGCTTTCTTTGAGTAACAGAATGAACAGTGCTATTAGGGGGTGTCAGTTCTGGCAAATCCGCACTTAACTTAAGTGCGGATTTCAAACCAAATCAGCACTTAAATTTTGCAAAAAAGTCACTTATTTCAAAAAAGAGTGTCAGTTATGACCTCAAATCAGCACTTTTTTCCCGTCTTTTTTCACAACCACATTTTGGCCACAAAACATCCCTGTCACATGTGACACACTGACCTTCCTTGCTACCTACCCATCAATCCTTGGCACACACCCCTTCCTGACATTTTCAATATTTTGACCAGGCATGTTTACATTCTTTTTTACTTATTTCTTTTACTTCTTAATCTTTTTTCTATGGGTGTCAGTTCTGACCTCAAATAAGCACTTTTTTCGTGATTTTTTTTTCAAAACCACATGTTGGCCACATCATCCCTTTCTTTCACATACCATTTTGTACTCTCCAAATGTCCTCTTTGTGTACTTCATTCACTTGGGTTGGTATTTTGGTTTGTTGCATATTCATTTTTTTTGGAATTTACGGTGAATTTTTTTTTTTTGGATGGCTCATTGGTTTTCTTTCACCAGCTCAACATGAAATCGCATATTTTCTGAAATCGCATATTTTGTCAGTGATTTTTTTTTCATTCATCCCCCATATCCTTTTCCTATTCTCCTCCAACATCCCTCAAACAATTTGGTTTCATTCATTTTGTCATCTCATCTCTCCAGGTAAGTCACTTTATTCTTTTTTTTGATTTTTTGATTACTAATTATAATTTTTTTTTTGTTTATTTTATTTTTTTTATCTAAATTTTTTTTGTAAGTGGTTATTTTGGATTTCAATGGTATAATTAACCTTTTTTTCTCTCCCCCTTTACTTTCTTTTTTAGCTCCATCACCCTACTCTTCATCCCTCCTTGGCATGGTCATTATCCCCCCTTTCCCTTATTTCACTTTTTTTTGGCTCCATTTCATTGAAACACATACATTGCACATTCTTTATGCATTTCACTTACTCCATATTCAATTTCCCCACAATTCCAACATCAATCTTTCTCACTCTATTTTTCCTACTTTTCAATCAAGGTAAGTTTCATCTCCTTTTTTTCATACCTATATGATATCTCATTCCTTTTATGAAAATTTCATACTTAAATATATGTATGACTCTTATCTGGATAACAGTGAACTTATAAAACTCCTTTTGATCTCATCTTCATTACCACTTTTCAAGTTTTTATAAAATTTTGAAAATCAGACTCGGAATTAGGGTTAGGTTTATTCAAATCTAATTTTCTTTTTATTGAAGATTCTCCTGAAGGCTACCTTTCATTTCCCACAAACAGATTTGAATTTGATTCAGTGGTTGCTGAGATATTGACTGTTAAAGTTGAGCCTTTTTTTTCCCAATTTAAATTTTTATTTCACTTTTTTACGTAACAAATTAGGGTTAGGTTTATTTAAATCACATGTCCTTTAACTGAATATTCTACTAAATCATATCTTTCATTTCCCTCAAACAGGTTTGAATTAGGTTCAGTGGTTGCTGAGATTTTGACCTTTGAAGTTGAGCCTTTTTTCCAAATTTCACTTGTCTTACTTCACATTTTTATATTGCATATTTAGAGGATAAGGATTCTGAAACTCTTATATGATTATTATCTAGGCATATATTCGTTGCTCAAGAATATCACTAAAGCTCAAAAAGATGAAGATTTTTGCCTATGGGACACTCTACCTTCCTTTAACTCTTTTATTGCTCTTCGACTTAAAAGGCACTGTAATAAAGCATTTGAAAAAAATCATGAAGTTGAAACCAAAGTTGGAATACTGAATTGGTGTGACTCCGAATGGGAAGATATCAGCCATGCATATCTTTTATTTTCTAATGTTATTATCACTCATTCTGGATTTCACAATAAAATTCACACCAATACCAAGGACACCAATTTTCTTACTTTTGGTATATTCTCATATATCAAACCGATTACTGGCCAACCAATACCATCTCCAGCTAAAATCAAATGACATGGTTTATATTTTCCAGACCACCGGTGCATCATTGATTTTGGTTTGGGAAATGGTATCATCAAAACTATTTGGAATTCTTCTAAGGATAATCATCAAACGACCAAAGCTCCTCCTGGTTTGGAATCCTGTCAAGATTTAACACATTTTTGTTGCTCATTTCAAATCAGTCATAAGTTGATTCAAAGAATCAATAAGGTAATGAAAGAAGGTAAAGTTAATTGATTTAAAAAAACTTTATTTAGATCCAAAAAGTATGGGGATTAGAGTTGTCATCGAAAATTTTATATTTTTTCGTAAATTTTTAATAAATATTTTTTATGTATCAATTTCCTCAACTAAAGTAATGGGCCAAAGACCTTGTGTTGTATAAAAGGTAATCATGATAACATTTATTTGTTTCATGGGGTTCCTCTAGCTTATACCTGTGAAAAGTCCCAAACTTTTGTTTCTAGACTTGGTCTGCATTTTGGCTTGAGGGATTGTCATTACTTTAAACTAGGGAAAGTGATATATATTAGATATTTATTTAATAATTTACATAATTATATTAAATTTAGATGACTTCCACCACTTACTTCAATAAAATGCCGGGGGGGGGTATTGCCAAATTTTCAAATCTGACATGTGAAATTGATTACTTAGAAAAATTTTGGTGATATCCACCCCTTGCTTCAATAAAATGCAGGGGAGAGTATTGCCAATTTTTTAAAACAGATATAGAATTTTTTTTACTTGTAAATATTTTGGTGAAAATTTTTGACGAGAATGTGAAAGTAATTGTTTCCACCTTGAGCAGGTTTTTGGCTCAAAGGAATAGCAGTACCATCAACAAAACCAATACATCATGGGAAGCCCTCTGCTTGCATAACCTGAGATGATTCAAGTCGCTCTTCTTTTGTTGGCCAGGTGAGAAGTTGAGATTACAAGGAGTTGATGGCAGTGATACATCGTTTGGTATAAGTGTTAACTGAACCATACCCTGAATCAAAGACATTTTCTAAACGTTTCAAAGCGGCTCCATTACCATTTGAACCCAAATGACATAGTGTGATGGCCAATTGAATTGAAGGATGTTGTTGTTCTTTTTGAGAACTATTGTGAAATATGGGATGATCCTGAATAAGCTCAAGCAATTTAAGGAAACATTATTGAGAAGTCCTGAACATCTGTCTAAAACTGGGTGTAGATAGTTTAAGAAGTGTTTGGATGGTGTACTTGGGGGTATGAAGTACTTGAGGCTTTCTGGGAAGAAGGTAACGTTTCGTGGCCATTTCTGATAAAAAGACAAAATCTTCTTCTAGATCAGAATCAGAATCGCAATCAGAGTCCAAGAGCAGTTTAAGAGCCATGAAAGTCATTGCTTTATGTAATTTATCACGATTTGAAAGTGAGGAAGGCATAACTCTTAAATGATATGATATGAAGATGTAAGTGATGTACGATGTTTTGAGTTATGAAGTGTTATGCTGCGGAGTGCTGCGTATGAATGGGATGATGCTGACAAATCAGTGAAATGGGACTTGATGGTGAAATCAGCACTTTTGGTTTAGAAAGTGTGGATTTGAGTTAAATAAGTGACTTATTTCATTTTGAAATCCACCAGTATTGGGGCTAGTGTGTTTTGGGAATCCGCACTTATTTAAGTGCAGATTTGGTCAAATTTAAGTGCGGATTTGTAAGTGCGGATTTGCCAGAACTGACACCCCCTATTATAAGCAAATTCCAACCCAGGAAGTAAGGTAACCCAATAATGAGTGAATCTGTCATTGTCTTTATACTCAAGGCCAAAGGCACAATACCTTCTTATCATGTCCTCTAAAGTCTGAATCATTCTTTCAGCTAATCCATCAGTCTGAGGGTGATGGGCAGTAGAAAGTTTCAGATCACAACCACAAACATCCATCAGAGACATCCAAAATTCAGAAGTAAATTTAGGGTCTCTGTCAGAGATTATGGCTTTAGGAAAAACAGCAGTATTAAACATATGAGACCACCATAAGAAGGCTAATTCTTTAGTGGAAACACCCTTGTGAGTAAGGATAAATTTACACATTTTAGTGAATCTGTCCACAATATCCCAACAAGAGTTATAACTTTCTTTTCTAGCAATAGGTAATACTGTTCTAAAATCCATGTTTATTATCTGCCATGGTGCATCAGGAGGTTCAATATGTTGCATTAATCCAGCTCTCTTACCAGTCAATCTTTTTGATTTTTGGCAAGAATCACAAGATTCAACATATAATTTGGTGTCTTCAGATGTATTATCCCAAGCAGTGTTTTTAATTCTGATCATTGTTTTGTCAAGATCAAAATGTCCAGCTAATATGTCATCATGAAAAATTTTCAAGATGATTTATTTCATAGAAGGATGAATAACAATAACATTACTCAACTTTCTTCTATAATATAGATATCCTTCATCAATTGAAAATTTACCTTTTTCCAAAGCCTTTTGGTACTTTGGTGGAAGGGTTTTAATTAATGCTTGTATTGAAGCATTCTTTGGATCATTTAATATGGTGCATAACTTTTTCAAGTCAGTTTCCTTATCATATGATTCCAGAATAAGCTGTAATAGCTCTTCCTCCATATCAACCACATATATCCAATGAATATGAATAATTTCATCCTCAGGATCATAAGCAGGATTTAAGTCATTGTTTGGTAAAGGTAACCTTGATAACATATCTACATTTGAGTGAACAATACCAGCCCTATGAATAATTGTCATTCTCCCTCTGTATTCTTGAACAGCTAACTGCCATCTGAACATATGTATGTTAGGTGTTTTCAAGTCTAAAAGGGATTTAACTGTACTGCAGTCAGTGACAAGTTCAAATTTCTGGTCATCTAGGTAATAATGTAACTTTTCTAGAGCCCACACTACAGCTAAACATTAAATCTGAGTGGCACTATATTTCAATTCTCTATTTATCAAGGTTCTTGAAATATAAAAAATTACTACTTCTGATACTTTATCATTCATCACTTGTTTTTGATGGAGGGCAGCACCAAGACCAATAAAACTGGCACCAGTGTGCAAAACAAATGGTTGATTAAAGTCAGGTAAAGCAAGAATTGGTGCTTACATCAAACAGCGTTTCATAGTGTCAAAAGCTCTCTGTCTTTCACTATACCAGACAAAAGCAACATCCTTTCTAGTCAATTGGGTAAGGGGTAAAGCTATGACTTGGTAATTTTTATTATACTGTCTATAGTATCCACACATTCCCAAAAAACTCTGGAGCTCTCTAACTGTGGTAGGAGCCTTCACCTGTTGTATGGCTGCCACTTTATTTTGGTCAACACATATCTGCAACCCTGAAACAACATGACCAAGTACCTTTAAAGAATGAAAACCAAACTTACTTTTCTTCAAAGCAAGTGTCATATATATTTTATCCATTTTGTGGAACACTTTACACAGGTGGTTAAGATAGTCCTCAAATGTTTTTGAGAATATAATGATATCATCAATATAAACCATCAGCCATCCTTCAATTATCTCTTGATGGAGTGTGTTTTCCATAAATTTTTGGAAAACTGAAGGGGCATTTTTAGGGCCAAATGGCATCCTAACATACTTATAAATACCCATATGAGTGGCAATCATCAGAAAGTTCTGAGAATTTTTCTCAACAGGTACCTGGTGATATCCCTTGTTACCATCCAAACAGTTGATATATTTAGCACCTTGTAAGGTAGCATGTATAGAGCTAATTCTAGGTAAAGGATAGATATCATCAACAGTATAAGTATTCAATGCTCTATAATCACCACATAGCCTGGCTTTATCTTTCTCATAAGAAATTAGGACAGGTGAGATAACACAATATTTAGGTGTTTCAACTACCTTTTCAATAATATTCATTTTTAAAAGGGTAGAGATATTGTCTTCAATATCTTTTCTCTTTGTGGTAGAAGCAGGATAAGGCTTCTTCTTTAAACTAGGTGGTATGTCAGTTAATTGAAAAGATAATGAAAGTTTAATTTCTTCATAACTAATCCTAGTTCATGTGACACATGAGAAAAGGCCATAGGAAAAGATTTTATCAATTTAATGATAGAATCTTTATCCTCACCAGAAAGTTGTTCTCCAAACAAAGAATTGTCAATTTCAGACATAAGGGCATGCATTTCTTTTGTAGATCTTCCTTTATATTGAACCACAGAATTACATGTGTTCAATTCTGGTTTTAATAATTTTTTGGGGGAGGAAATCTTAAATTTTCTCTTCCAATTCATCCCCATTGTGAAAAATTGGTTTGAAGGATCCAATTTTATGCCATACTTGGTTAAAATATCATTTCCTATAATAAACCAACTGCATAAGTTATCATTTTTCATGACAACAAAATCACAAATAGCTCTTACAAAACCATGGTTATATTTAAAAAACACTGTAGCTTTGTATTTACCAATGGGGGACAAAACAGAGCCATAACCTCTCCAATTTTCAGAAATGATAGGTGTAAGTTTTGATTTATAGACTTGTTCCACTGAAGCAAGTGCTTTTTCAGATACTACACTTCCTCCAGATCCAGAATCAAAAACAACTTCAATGCTTGTTCCATTGATCAAGACTGCTGCCTTGAGAGGGCCAATAAAAATTGAGCTATCCTCAATGTTCTTTATGATCTCAGCATCCTCAACTGTAGATAAATCATTATTATCAATATCAATAGTATTTAAATAATGAATATCTTCTTCCAGAATCAAAAGTTTCTGCTGAGATTCATATGAAATATTACTGGCACAATCACTTGAAGTAACATCTAGTGCTATTGTGTCATCAGCATGCTCCTCAGTTTGTTCAACAAGATTGATCTTTTTTTCGCAAGCATGGCTTTCTGCCAAGGCTTGTTGCACTTGAAGCAAGTGTTTTTTGCATACTTTTTAGGTGCAACAGGGGCAGAAGGTTTACCAACCTTTTCAAGAGGTTTCTATTGGTAATTGGAGGGTTTCTCCAAAAGGGTCCTAGGTATGAATTTTCTGGCATCATACTTGTTGTTTAGAAGGATCTCATTACAAGTATTAATGAAAGAAGAAGGTTCTCTGGAGAACTCAGTACTAGCCACTATCAAGTCTCTCAAAGACATTGGTAATTTATAAAGGATCCTGTCCTTCCATAACTCAAACTCCATATTTGGGTCCATTGCTCTCAAAATTTTTACAAGTTTCATTAAAAAATCAATAGGTTTATCAGTAGAAGAGCTATATCTAGTTTCTTCATACCACCTTTGTTGAGCTATCCTAAACTTGGAGCCACCAAATTGTGCTTTAATTAATTTCTTCCAATCTTCCCATGAGTAGTCATTCCTATCCAAAAGAACAGATTCATACCACATTAGGGCTACATTGGTAAACAAAGAAATTAACTTAGACACAATTTCCTCATCTGGAAGTTTGTAAGAGTTTTTTAAGTTATCAATTATGCAAATGAATTGATGCCAATCAGAAGAAGAATCACCATCAAATGTTGGATACTGGTCAAGTTTTGGCCAATTCTTTTGATTTGAAGTAGTCTCCTTAGTACTATCTTGTTTCTGAGTAAGAAGGAGCTGTAATTTCTCGAATTGGGTAGTAATTCCATTGTTTAATCTTTCTGAGGAAGATCCTGGTACATCATCAATTTTTGATGGAAACTCAGTGATATAAACAGGCATTTCTGGAACTAATTTCACTTTGGATGAGCTAGGAACAGGTAAAATTGGGGTATCCTGCACCATATTTTCTTTCAAAGAAATTTCAGAAAAATTTTGATCATGAAACAATGAATTCAATTTCTCTTCAATGGTTGTTAATCTGGTTTTCACTCTTGGAAGACTAGATAAACTCTCATTGATGGTTGTAAAAGATAACTGGTTTTTATTTTGAAAAGATGAATAATGATCACTCAATATTTTCAGGTTCATCTTATCTACCTCTATCTCCTGGCAACAGATAGACACAGTATCTTGTAGTTCAGACAAATCATTTTTGACATTTTGCCATAAAGAAACTTTCTTTTCATGAGTTACTTTATAATTAAACAAATCATCAGAAACTCTCTGTAATTCACTCCACAATGATTGATAACCCTGTTCAGTTAAAAAACTATTAAAATTTTGAGTCAATTGCATATTTTTCATGATATGATTTTGTTTTGCAATAATATCTCTCAAATATTCATCATTAATTTTTGCTACATCTGGAGTGTTTCTCAATAAGGAAACAGAGTAACTTTCCATATTCTCATAAAACTCAGGATCAACTTTTTCATCAATAACAGCCATATCAGGATTTATCATTTAAGTAGCAATTAAAACCAAAGGATTAGATACATTAGAATATTGAGTGATTTGTCTACTCCTATCAGCCTCTACTGGTCTCACAGTTTCATCTCCTCTTCCAGAATTACCTGAAGGAACTGAATCAGCAACAAGAAATGGTACTTTAGATACAATAGATGGGCTTACCAAGGCTTGGGCAAGATCTGAATGTTGTTTTTTCTTTTTCTCCCTCCTTGATAAGGGTGAGGAGGTGTGGGGTTGAATTGACTGGGTCTTGACAGACCTGCCTGAGGCATTTGAGGCTGCTGATGTTGAGACAGATAATCCCACTGGGTGTTTAACCAATCCCACTGCCACTTTGATACTTCCACCTTTTCTAGTTGCTGGGGAGCCAATTGTGGAAGATCCCTGGGGGGAGGAGGTCTCCTCTTCTCTTGAAGAAAGGCATCTATTTTTCTTACCTTTTCTTCTAGTGCATCTGTTCTTGATCTCAGTCTTAAGTTATATGTCCTCAGTTCCTTTATGTGGGTGGAGAGATTCTTTACTTGCTGAGGTAGAGGCATCTTTTTTATTTTGAAGCCTTTGGGAAGTCCTTCTGGGGGGTTGATGGAAGGCTTTTGTTCCTGAGCATATGTCTCCACTAGTATTTCCACTTCCTCCATTTCCACATCCTAATTGGTCCAATGATTGATTAATTTGAGCCAATTTTGTAGTCAAAGGAGAACTTACAGAATTAGATTCATCATAATCAATCAGATCCAATTCCTCATCACGGCCAGCAGAAACACCTTGATCAGTCATATTTTAATTTTAACCTGAACTGAGGGAAGGAAATATTAAGATATATTAGTTTTATTTTTGCTTTATTAAAAGAAAAATAATAATAATAAATTTTTTTTAAAATATAAAAATCTTCAGGATAAAAATCAACTGAAATAATAATCACAATTTTTTATTAATTCTAAATAATCTTATAACCAGGATTAAAAGAAAACAAACTGAAGAAATAAAATTAATTTTTAATTAAAAAATTAAATTTTAATAATTATCAGGATTAAAATCAACTGAAGAATATTTAGTTACCAGGACTTAATGTCAACTGAAATAATTTTAATATAATTTATTTTTATTAATTTTCAATATTTTATTGTCAGGACAATTTGTCAACTGGAACAATAATATTAGTTTAATTTATCAGGACAAAGTCAACTGAAGAAAAAAAATATAATATAATAAAAAAAATTTATATTACTCCTAGGACTAAGAACACTATATTTCTATCTTTGTCAACTAGGAAAAATTAAAATTCCAATTCACCAGATACCTCCCCCTGTAAAGTGAGCAAATTAATGCCACTTACAGAGTGCTGAGTAAAAAGAAATACGTAGACTATGAAGAGTGCAAAGTGACCCACAAATAGTAATCAATATAATTACCACAAACATATATGAATATAGTCAATATATAAACTTAAGTTTTGGAGTGCGGTTTGATTCCTGTTTGAAGCAAAAAAATAAGTCACATTGTAGAAAATCCTATAGTACTAGCTATAGGCCTTGACCAAGGGAGTTGGAGAAAAACCAGAAGAAAAACCCCTTTCCCTTTAGAAGAATAGAGTGAGATTTACCTGTTACCACAAAATCTCTTTTCCAAACAAACTTGACTGCTTGATCAGTCAAGAAAGTAGTCTCTAGACAGAAAACCACACCAAAGAACTGAAATACAGACTAATTTCCACACCAGAGAAAGTAATGATACTTGATGTAGGTTGCAAATCCACACCAGAGACAGCAATAATACTTGCTATAGCTTGAAAGACTATAACAGAGAAAACAGTTGCTAAGTAGAGTTAAATGAAGAACTTACTTGCAAAAAAACACAGCCAAATTGTGGCCAACAACAGTGAAAACTGAGTGAGGAACAAGGATATCACCGCCAGATGGTTGAATGATAATTAAGGTTGCCCCAAACTGTCTTATTCACTATATACACACAGACTACTAATCAAGAGCCCATGCACACCTGCAAATCCGGGGTTCCTGACCACCAAATTGCATAAAACCTCCCTAGAAGCGCTTCCAGCCCTCTAGCATTGAGGCGGTGTAGACTGTTCTAAAGTACTAAGCAGTAGACACAATGCGAGATGGGTTGGTTCTCCTCTTCAATTTCTAAAAAGAAGCGCCTGCCACTCTTATTTTTAAAGACAGCGCAATAATGTGTAACACTAATATTTGGTTAGAAAGTTTATAAGATGAGAGATGAGTTTTAGAGATCAGGAAAACAAGTATTACTATCTGGATATTTCTATTTTTAATAAGCGCTAATATCCACAGCTACTCCCTCTTGAAGTGCTCTCTTTGAATATGCCTTATTATAGCAATAAAATAACTCTAATAATAGTCAATCATACTAAATCTATATATTCTCTCTATGTTGCGCTCTTTCACTATGCTATATGAAATACACACACAGACGCACGAATGATAGAAGAATCAGAAAATATCTCTAATTCACTATTCTATTTTACTTATATATATATATCTCTTCTCTTTGAAAGACTCTCTATCTTTATCAAATAGTCCTCCTTTTTATATTTTTCCAGTACTCAAGACACAGTTCCCTAGTGGATCTTCAGCGCTGGCTCTAGCGCCATATTAGTAAAACAATAGCTAATCTATTAGTAAAATACGTAAACTGCTCGTAACAACTACGGCGCCTAAAACATACCCTATGATTACTAACGCTAGTATTAACTTGTTTCACTCATACTCCACATATGCGCTTTTGACTATACCTTTGTTTTTGTTTCAGCTCTATTTTCAGTTTTGACCCATTCTAACACTGATCCTAGCCGCCTTGACTCTTGTGTAGTTTTGTGATTGAGTCCCCACTCTCCTTTCTTTAATACTAAGTTCATAGTCCTGAAAATTCACTTAACTAGTTAGCCTCCCTTATTACCTGCTTCAGTAAGTTACCCAACTAGCTGCAGTACAGTTTACTATGCACTTGAGTCATCCTTAAGCCATAACTATTTTCTTAATGTGTAACACATAATTATTGGAAAGTCCAAATCCATATTGTTTAGCGCTTTACAGTCCTAAATCAATAACACACAATTCCCCATTGTGCGGCACATCTCTCTGCAAAATACAAGTGCACAGACCCTTAATCCTTTTCCACGTTTCCATTTCCTTTGTTCTTTAAAACACACAAATACATATTATATTTTAGCACTTCCCACTGTGCTAACTTCCTTTGTTCTTCCTGGACTACGTGCGCTGATTGGTCTAAAATTATGCTACCTGAGAGGCGCGTACCACATCCTCCCTCTACTTGCAACTGTCCCCAGGAGCCCATAAATACCTGCGTCTTGCAGTGTTTTCTTTTTCTCTTATTCATCATCCTTTATATCTTTCAATGAATACTAGAAGTACCAATCCTAACACTGAAAATACGGCCAACGTCGTGGACACAATTTGACAGTTTGTGTGCACTCAACCCCCTGCTGCTCCACCAACAACGCCCATAATACACTGATGGGTGGGAAAAGATGCACCTGCTGCATCAAAAATGGCATAACTCCTTGTCATTTCTCAAAAGCCCGCCGTGGAAATAATTTCTTCACTGTAATTTATCTTCACTTTCCTTCCTTGTTGTTACTAACGTTTCAATTATTTCCCCCTTTTTTCAGTAATGCGATTACTGCAAGAAACACAAAAAGAAGTGTAGTTACAATGGACCGCCCACCGTTGCATGCCTGGACCCTAACGCTTCAACCACTAATATGATGAGTCAAATGACCATCAAGCGCCCAGCACCTGCTCCTGTTACCCCACCTGGCAAAAACGAGCCAAGGTTGGTTACCGCGAACCTACACCCAGTAGCGTCGCTTCTGTCCCAAGATCTCTCTTTTCAGAGGAGAGTACTGTAAGTCTTCTTTTCCTACTTCTTCCTTTCTTAATCCTAACATTCTCTCTTTTTTTTTTTTTTTTCTCTTTTAGAATGCGCCAGGCACACCTTACGCTGAAACACCTCCACCTCCTAATGTTCCTCTATTCCTTCCAGCCTTGGAAGAAGATCCCGTCTGGGATACCAAGCCTATTCCAGAGTGTACTCCTCGTATACCCACCCCTGACTGGACAACTATGCAGCCGGTCTTTGATACCATCATCCCGGACAATTGGCCCATCGAAACTTTTCTGGAAATCGATGATGAAGAGCCTGCCATGGCTCAAAACTAGGAATTCAAAGAGAAAATCGCCTGCGCTCCATACAATTCGACCATGCGTTGTATGAGCAACATGTTAACTGCCGTCAAAGGATTCCTTGAGGCGGTCCCTGTTTATACTTGCGCTGAGTATAAAAAATGAAAACAGCTAATAACCTCCTTGCAACAAAACATGCAAGAGGCTGTTTACAACTGGGCTTTCTGCATTCCAATCTTTGATGATGCAGAATACTAAAATATCTTCCTTGTATATATTCCCTGTAAATTGTATATTACCTTGTAAGAAAAACTGTAATATTATTATTATTTTATTTTCCCTTCATTTTCCTGTGAGAATTCTACAAATGCGACACAAGTTGCCTTCAAAAATTATCATCATTTTTCTAAGCAGCACCCTTCTACTAAGTGCCTATGAATGATGAAACAACAATAATAAAAAAAATAACAACTTGAGATCGTTGCTACTTTCTATAGCAGCATATACTTCCCCTGCGTCGTACATGCATGGGCTCTCTTGTAATCTTCAGATCTTCGCAATGTATGACTTTCCCTTGACTGCAACAGATTTGCCTTTCCTTGGGTCCTTCATTATGACAAAAATTTTTCACTATGTTCTTAGAAACCATCCAGGGCTCAAGTCAGACATGGCGCACTGGTGACTTCTCTATAATGCCATGTTATTTTATAAATAGCCCTTCTAATAACCTAGATCTATTTCATCCAAATATTATGACTCAATATTGTACAGTCCCAAAAGATCAAACATGCTTGTTTTGTAAACACCGCAAATTTCATTGTGCATTTTCTAAACCTCGGGGGTATGCCTCCTTTAGACCTGCCTGTGACAATTGCTTTAGATACCACAAAACTTGCAATATCTCTTTAAACCAGAATAATCCTCAGCCTACTGGTTATATTTGCTTTCCACCTAGCTCTACTAGTAGCACTCCCATAGTTACAATCACTAGTCCCACTATTTCCACTAATAATAATGTTCCTATTGAATCTCCATCGCTTCCTAGTTTTCCCAGGCGCAAAATATCTATTCAGCCTAGCGCTACACCTTCTTCCACTCCAAGCTCTAATGCTTCTATGTGCTCAGGCTCCACTGCAGCTGCTCCTGACGCGGTTACTATTACTTTGCTATCAGCGCACCCACAAAACTTATTAGCAAGTAGGTATCCTTTATTATACTTACGCTCCCCTTGCCCACTGACTCCTTGTCAGGCTTCAATGAATCCATCTCCCTGGGATGGGCTCCTATTCCTTTACCCTTTGTCCATTCCATGCAAATGTTTTCCACACTTCGTCTTATATATGACGCTATGTCTCTATCCTATTCTAACGCACCAGCTTTTTCTGAAGCTGAACTTGAAGCTTGCTATACACATATAGAAATGATAGGTCAGCTAATGAACGAAATCATCTCATCAACTATTCTTGGATTCCCTGCCGATCCCCGTCGCTTTGTCATGCCTGAAGACTGGAAAGGATATCCTATTAGCTTTCACCCTGATACTGAATAGCCCACTAGCACTTTTCCTATGAGCCTCCTCTGTCCATTCTCCCTGTACATAGTCTTCATATATTTTTCATGCTGTGCCTTCAAATAATCTTTTTAGAAATGGTGCTATTTTATTACACCTGTCTTCCATACTATAGAGTGCCTAACTTTGCTCCCTCTAATTTCTTTAAAAGACTGTAAACCCTAAAAAATTCATAAATAAACCTTTATATCATAAAACTTTACCGCCTTTACTGCAATACAGCAATATACCATGTAAAATAAGAATTGAACTGTAGAGTGCCCCATCTATAAATCACTATTCCACTCCTGGTTAGTTAACCCATTAGCTAGATTCCCAGCATCTTTTGCGTTTACATGATACACATCTCCATTAATCCAATTACCTATTTGGTCATGTACCCTCTAACAATGGAGAAATATATATATAAGATTTCATTTTCCTCCAAGCCCTCATCTAAGCACTTATGCCAGTTGCCTGTTCAGCCATAGTCCGCCTAACTTCCAGTTAGCGCCCTCTATCCGTCACAACTGTGTCAAAGCCTTCTGTGAGTCCTCTTAGAAAAACAAAACTTAACATAACTTGTTAGTTTAACCTCTTCCCAGAGGTATTATTCTGGTAGTTTTTTCTCATTACGGAGTTTATCTTGTATCACTGGAGCACCCCTTGGGTAGAATCTTTTGATCTGATCTGCAGCCACACGTTGCTTCCACTCAGTACCATCCAATTCCTCCAGTAAATAAGACCCTCCAGTTATCTGATTTCTTATCCTATATGGACCATTCCATCTGTCAGAAAACATCTTGCCCCATTGGCTTTCTAAACTTCTATTATAAACCAAAACCAAATCTCCCAGGTTCAATGGCTTTCTTAACTTATGCGCTAAGTGCTCATCCCAATATTTAACTGACTTTTTCCGGATCTACATCATTCTTTCATACACCTTCTCCACAAACTCGTCTTTCCTTTCAAGCTGCGCTACCCTCTCTAGAATTAAATCTTCTGTTGAGCGCACTTGATCCCAGTCACATCCTAGAAATGATCCAGCCTCCAGATCAATAGGTAATACCACCCTTTGACCAAACATCAGTTCATACGGTGAAATCCCTGTTGTCCTTTTAACTGAAATCTTGTCCGCAAAAAAAACTAATGGCAAGTAGTTCTTCCACTTTGCCTCATTATTTCCACATAGTTTAACTAGCGCATCTTTTATAACTTGATTCCCTCTTTCTACCATTCCCTCTGCTTCAGGATAATATGGTGTTGCAACTCGTAACTTTGCACCAATACCTTTTACTGCAAAAATCTAGTCGACTACTACCTTCCAAATATAACCTTAACACCTCTATTCCCTCATCAGTAGATGTGTTGTCTTCAGAATACTCCCCTTCTTCCAGATGAGTACTACTGTCTTGACTTCCCCTTGAATCATCTTCATCATCTGACTCTTCCACTACCTTGCCTTGCGCACCTCTTGTCGCTACATTAGCTTCAGCATCCCCTAAATCCAGTTGCAGACTACCCTTGCTACAAACATCCTTTGCATTGTCAATATCTATTTTTATGTCTTAACGGAACTTCCACATTACTAGTTTATTGTCATCACGGACAATACTGCCTGCTAGTTTATTGTCATTGCGGACATTACTGTTAAATCTTTCATAACAATAATCTATCCCATTTACCCATTTCTTATCTTCTTCAAATTCTTCTGCTTCCAAGTCTTCCTCACACAACGTTCTTCTTGAAAATGAATCCAGAATAGTGAACAATTTTCCCGGTTTATGGACTAAATCGAAAGAAAACAAATTAATCTGCGCTACCCACCTCCTCATGGGCGCATCTGGTAAACTCGGGCTACTAATCATTTGCACCAGCAATAGAGCATCAACCTGCAGCTCAAAATGCTGCCCCCAAAGCATTCATTGTAGCTTCTTAAGAATCTTTGCTACTCCACATAACTCCAACTTGGACTGAGAGTACCTGGACTCCACTTTGGTAAAAGTCTTAGACTCATAAAGGACAGGTCTATCATTACCTTCCTTATCCTCCTGCATCAAAACTGCGCCCACCGCGGACACACTAGAATCTACCGCTAGAGTAATTTTCCCAGCGCCTGGTCCATACTCCAATCTCTTCAAAAGAATATCTTTCCCTACAATCCTTTTCAATAACTCGAATGACTCCTTGCATTCCTCCGTCCAATCCCATACAACATCTTTTCTTGTTAAGCGCCGTAAAGGTGAAGACAACAAAGCAAAATCTTGAGTAAACATTCTTACATATGTACAGATGCCTAAAAACCCTCTAACTTCCTTAGTATTTCTTGGTCTTGGCCACATAAGTACCTTATTCCTCTGTTTCTCAGCAACAATTCTCCATTCCTTGCATACCACATGTCCCACTATATCTAGCGCTGGAACACAACATGCAAATTTGAACCCAGAAATTGTTAATCCTGCCTCCTCTATCCTAAATAGCACTCTTTCCAGAGTAATCACATATTCCCAAACAAACTTTCTAATACACGGATTCTCTTCTAACACTACCCCATCATAATCACTGGCTGGTCCTTTTATACCGCCATCATCAATGAAAATTCCCACATGTTCTGAAATTTCATCCTACAATATCCACATCATCTGTGCTTGATATACCACCACAGAATTTGTTGTGCCTTGCGGTAACCTTGTCAACCTGAAGCGCCCCAGTGGTGTTTCAAACATTGTCATGGGTCTGGATGATTTGTCTAATTTGCGCTCATCGTATCCTCCCATAATATCACCTAATCCATAACATGCAGGTCCCGCAAAAGAATCCACAAACTCCTCTGGCGTTGGTGGCATCCCTGCGTCCTTTACTGTAACCTTGTTCATCTCCCTAAGATCATGAACAACCCTTAATTTACCATTATGTTTAACAACGCAAAACACTGGACTTGAATAACTAGACATAGACTGTTCATACAAGCCAGACTTTAACCTTCTCCTAATTAATTCCGTATACTCTTCTCTTATAGCCACTGGTATTGGAAAAGCCTTCTTCTGCCATGGCGCATGAGGTATAACTGGAACAATATAAGGTTTACCATAAGAGTGTTTCAACAAACCTCTTTCCTCCTCTGAAAACACAATAGCATTTTCCCTAAGAACCATAACATGTAACAAAAACTTCTTTTCTTTCTGTGATAAACAATCCTCTGGTCCAAAATTAACCATCTGAAGCCTTTCCATCATAATCTTACTAGTAGGCGCAAAATCAGGCGGAAACTTCGTTAAAGGGGTATCATAAAGATTCCTAGACAGCGCCGGCCTCTGAAAAGGAGGACTCAAATCAGGCATTGCTACATTCACTGGTTTATACTTTGATGCAAAACGGCTCTTGCTGCTTCCTTCATTAATTAAAATAAAACCCTTTCTAATATAACTACAGGTTGAACCTAAATCCTGCTTTTGTCTTTTCTTTTTAATATAAATATAACAATATCCATGATCAAAGAAATTAAAAAGCTTAGGTATAATACATTCTACAGTAGTATTCCCAAGACACCTATGAAGCACCGCTTTACGTATCCCTTCTTGTTGGACTGAATGGTTACTATCCGGGTTCCTTTCATCCTGGGAGATAGTAACACCTAAAATTCCAGTCCCAAATGAAAATGTTGGCGCCTTCCTGGCGGTCGCCCTATCTTGTCATCTGAGACTTCCTCATAAAATTCTCTTTCTTTCTCTAACTGCACAGCTCCAGAGTACTTAGTTTCCCAGCCACCATCCTTGGGCTCTACTAAGACCGCTGTTACTGGAACACCATCATCACCCATAATCCTTATTCCAATAGTCTTATTCAAACAATAATCTATAGTTGCAGAATAATCCATTAAAAATGGTGTGCCTAAAACTGGTTTAACTACACCCATTGGAACATAAAAATGTATATCCCTTGTTGCTCCCGCAACTCTAGTGCGTACATACTCTGCTACACCTATAACAGGTAACCTACCTCCACCAATTCCTGCGACAGTGCCTTCGCCGTCTTTAACAGGAAAAACTAACTCCACTGCATCATCCACTGACACCATGTTGATTTGTGAACCTGTATCCACTAACGCTTTAATTTGCTTACCATTTACAGTAATTGTTAAATACCCTAAGGGTCCTGCATAATGTGGTGCCCTAGGTATTCCAAAAACCGGCTGAAATGACTGCTGTTCAAAATCAAAATCAGCGCAATTAGCAATCCTTTGCTTCCTGCACTTATCCACAATTCCATACGCTACATCTGGCGCTACTGCTGTCAGCATCCCCAATGGAACAGAGACTGTAGTCTTCAAACATTGTGCAACTAAATCCTCGGACGCTTTAGGAAAATCAGAGTGAACCGGGCGCTGCATTCTCCATTTAGGTTGAGTTGCCTTTGCACCAGCTTTCGCTCTTCCAGGTGGGTTCTTTGGAGTATTGTGCCTTGCTCCTGGCATTCCTTCAGCAGGTACCGCTCTTTGCTGTACTACCTCTGACTCCTCCAACATTGCCATTTGATCTTCTACCTGGTGATCCACGCCATAACCACCTGGTTCCATACCATCCATTTCAACATCCTCAATAGGCGCAGGTGTATTCTCTCTAGTAGTATACCCTAGTTCCTCCATATCCTCTGGATTTGCATACCTAGAGCCAGTCCTTCTTGGCCTAGTAGCTGTAGGTGGGGCCATTTTCTTGTGCTTTGCTACAAACATCTCCAAACGCGCTGCGGTGAGTGGTGCTGCAACTGCTCCCTCTTTTACTTTAAAATACAGCACTGTGTAAGTAACTGCAAAATTGACTGAATTTGTATCCTTGCCTTTTTCTTTAATTTCAGGCTCTTTGCCCTTGTTTGACCTGCCTTCCATAGACTTTCTATTAATATGATCAATGACCATGGCTCACATCCCTCAATCCATGTCTTTAAAAAGCTTAGTGCTGTCTTCCAACATAAGCGAAGTCCCGTCCTTGTAAACTACCTTTTCCTCTTTATCCCTTTGAAGCGCATTACACCTCATCCTAGTATGCCCCTCTGTATTACAATAATAGCACACCATAGAAGAAAAACGCGAAGGTTGAGGAGAACTCTTGGGCCTAAATGATTCTTTCGCCTTTTCCACTTCAATTATCTTTTTCTCTAACTCATCAATCCTTGCCATAACTGAATCTTGCTCCTTAGTGAAAACTTTAACTTTAGGTGACGACATCTGAGGAGGCAATCATACACCAGACGCATCTTCATTTATCTCCTTATTATCCAAACCAACCCTAGCTGCATGACACTCAACTCGACGCAACTTAATTTCAGCTTCCACTGCCGTTTCTACTTCTTCTAATCCAGGGTACTTATAATTTCCGTCCCTTTTTTTAACCAGTTTTCCTTTGTTATCCAAGCGCCTTTTTTCCCAGTCTTCAACTTCTGGCACTAACGCTTCACAAAACCAGGGTAAAGACACATTAGCATCACTAAAATCTTCATTACTAACTAAATATTCCACTATTTGGTCGAAGTCTTCCCTAAAACTTTTAAATTCCTTAGGGTCTCGAACACCCCCTTTATCTTTGACCCTTTTTACCAAGATATCCAGGTCCTTCATTGTATACCTAGTTTCTTTGGTAACCTTTGGCCATCTCTTGAGCATCTGTTCTTTTAGTGCTGGCCAATCTCGCTCTTCATGCCCTTTTAGATCCTTTAAATCGTCTTTGCACTCATTAGTTACAAAAAATAGTACTTGACGCACCATATTGTATTCAGTTGCTCCATGAACTTCAGCTGCCTGTTAAAACCTGCATAAAAACTTCTTGGTATTAATTCCCGCAAAGCGCAAGCTTTCATCTTTACACCTAATGATTGTAGTTACCGTCTTTGGAAACAATGCCAAAGAATTGGGCAATTTAACCCTCTCCTGACATCCCCTAGATGTAGTCGCAGTAGGATCCATTCCCAAAACATAAAATTGAAACAGAGATCACAAAAACACACACTTGGTAATTAAACCTGACTATATTCACGATAAAGCCCTACGCTATCTTCTGATAATGGCTTATTGATCCACTCGTTGTAGACCCTACGACTCTTCTGCTGAAGCTCCGGCTTGATTACGTCCTCTTGACAAAACCCTAAAAACCAAACAATCTAATCAAAAATACTAGTTACAATTATGCCACTTTTGGGACACCAATTGTAGACTGTTCTAAAGTACTAAGCAGTAGACACAATGTGAGATGGGTTGGTTCTTCTCTTCAATTTCTAAAAAGAAGCGCCTGCCACTCTTATTTTTAAAGACAGCGCAATAATGAGTAACACTAATATTTGATTAGAAAGTTTATAAGATGAGAGATGAGTTTTAGAGATCAGGAAAACAAGTATTACTATCTGGATATTTATATTCTTAATAAGCGCTAATATCCGCAGCTACTCCCTCTTGAAGTTCTCTCTTTGAATATGCCTTATTACAGCAATAAAATAACTCTAATAATAGTTAATCATACTAAATCTATATATTCTCTCTATGTTGCGCTCTTTCACTATGCTATATGAAATACACACACAGACGCACGAATGATAGAAGACTCAGAAAATATCTCTAATTCACTATTCTATTTTACTTATATATATATATATCTTTTCTTTGAAAGACTCTCTATCTTTATCTAATAGTCCTCCTTTTTATATTTTTCCAGTACTCAAGACACAGTTCCCTAGTGGATCTTCAGCGCTGGCTCTAGCGCCATATTAGTAAAACAATAGCTAATCTATTAGTAGAATACGCACACTGCTTGTAACAACTGCGGCGCCTAAAAATATCCTATGATTACTAACGCTAGTATTAACTTGTTTCACTCATACTCCACGTATGCGCTTTTGACTATACCTTTGTTTTTGTTTCAGCTCTATTTTCAGTTTTGACCCATTCTAACACTGATCCTAGCCGCCTTGACTCTTGTGTAGTTTTGTGATTGAGTCCCCACTCTCCTTTCTTTAATACTAAGTTCATAGTCCTGACAATTCACTTAACTAGTTAGCCTCCCTTATTACTTGCTTCAGTAAGTTACCCAACTAGCCGTTGTACAGTATACTATGCACTTGAGTTGTCCTTAAGCCATAACTCTTTTCTTAATGCGTAACACATAATTATTGGAAAGTCCAAATCCATATTGTTTAGCGCTTTACGGTCCTAAATCAATAACACACAATTCCCCATTGTGCGGCACATCTCTCTGAAAAATACAAGCGCACAGACCCTTAATCCTTTTCCACGCTTCCATTTCCTTTGTTCTTTGAAACACACAAATACATATTATATTTTAGCACTTCCTACTGCACTAACTTCCTTTTTTCTTCCTGGACTATGTGCCCTGATTGGTCTAAAATTATGCTACCTGTGAGGCGCGTACCACAGCAGGTGGTCCGCCCAGCACTGGGAAGCCTCCCTGAGGCCGCCTGACCACCCTGAAGCCAGAAAACCACCAAAAACACCCAAACTACTTAGAAAATTCACCTACAACTACTAAAACCCTTAAAACACATAATTACACTACAACAACTTTGAGACATGAAATATAGAGAAAATTCCACTCTTTCCAATGGTACTAAGCACCTAACCCAAAGACTTAAAGTTGGCCCATAAAACACTAAAAACAAAATTCAACAGCAATCTTTTAAAGATGAAAAGTGAGAAATTATCCCCCAAATACTTATGCTATGAGAAATGTCCCCAAGACATAAAATATAGAGAAAAACCAGGGCTATCCAATGGTAGCCTCCAGATCCCTATAGTCCCATTATTTGCCCCGATATTCCAGAAAAATAAACAATTATTTGAACAATGTCATTTAAGGCATACCAAAATACCACCAAATAACCAACAAAGGGCTCCGCCAATGTTGGAAAAACAAATCCTCCCTCCAATAGAGAATGTCCACATTCTCCTATAAAACAACCACCATGTTCAACTTTCTTTCCAAATCTGCTACTGACATGGGCCCCTGCCAATACTGCATTGACAATAATTTCATCAGCTCCATCTCACCACCAGCTCATCCCTACAGAACATCCTGTGATGCCTGCCACTCTAGAAAAAAAACTTGCTTCAGACCTGGTCCATTGTCTTCTGCAAATTCTTCACCTTCTCCACAACCTGATCCAACTTCTACCAGTGCCAAATAGACCAGGCCTTCTATCCTGATCCCCAGACTGGTCCACAAATTACACCCTCCAAAAAAGAGTGTCCACACTACTACTACCACTACTTCTACCATCCCTGGTCCATCTGATGGTAAACACAAAATTTCATCATACTGAACTCCAATCTGAACAAATTCCAGTTCATTTTCCTCTTGACAGAGATGATGACAATGTGGGAACCATTGAAACACCTCCGCCTAACCCATTGCCCACCATTAAGGACAAATTTCAACAACATTCTTCTCAACAGAAGCATCTCCTATTAGACTATTTCCAATCCACTCCTGCTAAGAACCCACAGGATCTTGAGAAAAGGAAGAACCTCATACACCAATTCAAAGCCAATGCTGAACATTTTGTCACATCTCTTGATTCTCTTCTCCCTCCTACTCTTGATTAAACTCTTGATTTAGAAATAAAAAACAACAATTCTTGGCCTCTCCAGACTTCCTGAATATAGCCAATCATCATAAAAAATTCCTCAGTTTACAGTCTTGGGGGACTAGTCCTCAGTTTTAAGTCTTGGGGGACTAAAAAACCCTCAGTTTATAGTCTTGGGGAACTCAAGAACCCTCAGTTTATAGTCTTGGGGGACTAAAAACCTAAATCAAAAAGACAGAACCAGAGATAAAAACATTTAAGACCCAAAGAAACAACTAAAATTCTGGGGTTACTTTTCTACAGAGCAGCCAGCTCATCAGTTACCCCCAAAATTGCCCTAACGAAATTCAGAGACTCTCCCTTGGATGCCCTCTGCCAGAATCACACCATCTCCCATTATCAGTTTATAGTCCTGAAGGACTCAACCATTAACACCTCTTCAGTTTATAGTCTTGGGAGACTGTACCAATTTTCAGTTTAAAGTCTTGACAGAATAACTGCATTTTTCAGTTTAAAGTCTTGATGGACTGATGCATAAAATGGGCGGCACCGCTTCCATTCACAATTCACCACTGCCAACCTTCTGAAATTCCACTCTTTCTACACCATCCACCATCACTTATAAATCTTTCAATTTATCTCTTTTCTTCCCACTATTGCTCCTTCACAGGTTATGGCTGGATCCCCTAAATTTATACCCTTGGACCTTCCCTGCTTTACCGCTCCAAAAGACTATGCTTGTAAACAGTGCATCCACATGTGCAGACCTTGCAATTTCACTCTTCCTACTCCTCAGGCCAAACTCTATAACAGGGCCTGTGATTCTTGCAACTCCAAAAAGAAAAGGTGTGACAGAGATCCCAACTACCCAATACCTCCAGCTTCACCTTCACATAAATATATATCCAGATCACCTACCAGGTCACCAGAGTATGGACCTGCTCATTCCTCCTTGTCTTCTGCTCCTTCCAGAAGATCAAAACGCTCTACTCCCAAACCCAAGCCCAAAAAGACCAGCTTTATCATCCCAAGAATCTGCTTTCCTTTCTGAAACTTCTTTAAAAATAGCACCAAAATAAGATCCTAGGCTGCTATTCCGTTGTCAGGCGGCCTGCCCGCCTCATCAGAAAATGTAAATCAGGCTCAAAACATCCAAATTCAGCCAAAAAACAACCAAATTCTTCCACCCAACACCACAACCTCCTAATGCTCCCAGAGCAATGCGCACCTGGACCCTCCTACAATACCTATTCAACACTCTTCAGCCATCCATATTCCAGCTGCATACAAATTTGAAGATCTACCAATCTGTAAGTACCAAAATAAATTAACAAAATACAATTTCTTCAACAGAGAATAATTATTGAACAAATTCTTCTGATTTTAGTTGGAACCCCACCACCTGAAACTGCATTTGGAACTGGCCAACCACTAGAAACTACCTTGATGCTGGATTATGCTGATATGAAGCAACACCTTAGCATGATGTGCTCAAACATGCTTAAAGCCTTTGCTCTTCATGGTCCATTGAATGATTTTGAGAAGAATCTAAAAAAACAACTCCTTGATGACCACTGGAAGATGTCACAAATTATCAAGCACACTTTCCAGCACTCCATTCCTACTTCTTCTTCCTTTCAAACTCTACCTTCCAACCCAGTTCTGGACCATTATAACACCTATACTTTCTCCAGCCGCCTGCACCACAAAGGACACAGCTCTTCTTCCAATCCAAACAAGAAAGAAAAACACCATAACCATCCAGACCAACTGCCAGAGGCTTCTTCATCCCATCATTAAATAAAGGAATTTAAACAAAATTACTATCTTGAAAATAATAACAGCTAACAGATATATAAAAATTTATTTAATTTTAATTTTAATTTTAATTTTAATTTTAATTTTAATTTTAATTTTAATTTTAATTTTAATTTTAATTTTAATTTTAATTTTAATTTTAATTTTAATTTTAATTTTAATTTTAATTTTAATTTTAATTTTAATTTTAATTTTAATTTTAATTTTAATTTTAATTTTAATTTTAATTTTAATTTTAATTTTAATTTTAATTTTAATTTTAATTTTAATTTTAATTTTAATTTTAATTTTAATTTTAATTTTAATTTTAATTTTAATAATAAATTTAATTTTAATTTTAATTTTAATTTTATCTTTATTTTTATTTTTATTTTTATTTTTATTTTTATTTTTATTTTTATTTTTATTTTTATTTTTATTTTTATTTTTATTTTTATTTTTATTTTTATTTTTATTTTTATTTTTATTTTTATTTTTATTTTTATTTTTAATTTTAATTTTAATTTTAATTTTATTTTTATTTTTATTTTTATTTTTATTTTTATTTTTATTTTTATTTTTATTTTTATTTTTATTTTTATTTTTATTTTTATTTTTATTTTTATTTTTATTTTTATTTTTATTTTTATTTTTATTTTTATTTTTATTTTTATTTTTATTTTTATTTTTATTTTTATTTTTATTTTTATTTTTATTTTTATTTTTATTTTTATTTTTATTTTTATTTTTATTTTTATTTTTATTTTTATTTTTATTTTTATTTTTATTTTTATTTTTATTTTTATTTTTATTTTTATTTTTATTTTTATTTTTATTTTTATTTTTATTTTTATTTTTATTTTTATTTTTATTTTTATTTTTATTTTTATTTTTATTTTTATTTTTATTTTTATTTTTATTTTTATTTTTATTTTTATTTTTATTTTTATTTTTATTTTTATTTTTATTTTTATTTTTATTTTTATTTTTATTTTTATTTTTATTTTTATTTTTATTTTTATTTTTATTTTTATTTTTATTTTTATTTTTATTTTTATTTTTATTTTTATTTTTATTTTTATTTTTATTTTTATTTTTATTTTTATTTTTATTTTTATTTTTATTTTTATTTTTATTTTTATTTTTATTTTTATTTTTACTTTTATTTTTATTTTTATTTTTATTTTTATTTTTATTTTTATTTTTATTTTTATTTTTATTTTTATTTTTATTTTTATTTTTATTTTTATTTTTATTTTTATTTTTATTTTTATTTTTATTTTTATTTTTATTTTTATTTTTATTTTTATTTTTATTTTTATTTTTATTTTTATTTTTATTTTTATTTTTATTTTTATTTTTATTTTTATTTTTATTTTTATTTTTATTTTTATTTTTATTTTTATTTTTATTTTTATTTTTATTTTTATTTTTATTTTTATTTTTATTTTTATTTTTATTTTTATTTTTATTTTTATTTTTATTTTTATTTTTATTTTTATTTTTATTTTTATTTTTATTTTTTTTTTATTTTTATTTTTATTTTTATTTTTATTTTTATTTTTATTTTTATTTTTATTTTTATTTTTATTTTTTTTTTATTTTTATTTTTATTTTTATTTTTATTTTTATTTTTATTTTATTTTTATTTTTATTTTTATTTTTATTTTTATTTTTATTTTTATTTTTATTTTTATTTTTATTTTTATTTTTAACTACTAACTACTAACATACTTAAAAAATTGAAAATGAAATTAATATGAAATAAACAAAATAATATGAAATAAATAATTATTACAAATGGTATCCCCCAGCCAATTGATGAGCTGATCCCCTGATACCTTACCCACATCCAAGTGCACCTTGATGTGGATACACAATTAAATATTTTTAAATGATTAATGATAAAAAAAAATTAGAAATTAAAGAAAATAGTAAAAAATGAAACACAGAAATAAATGGAATAAAGAAAAAAGAAAATAGCATTGCCCGGCCAATTGATGAGCCTTTCCCAACCAATGCTTGCCCACATCCAGGTGACCCTGATGTGGTAACACCATAATTTTGTGATCTTTCCTCTTTACATCCTAATAACCCCCATTAAAAATTAAAAGAAAAATAAGAGAAAAAAAGAAAATAATCTAAAACTACTGTCTAACACAAGCATAAACACAGCAATAAGAAGAAAAGAAAAGTAAAATTCCAATCCAAGGAAATGATCACTGGGTGGGCTCCCTCCAATAAGTAAAAAAAATGGGAGACCACCAGTGATCCGCCACCACTCCAAGGAAACAAAGAAGCCAGTCCAAAGCCAGTTTAAAGTCATATTGGACTAAACCTGAATAACAAAACCAGAACTAGGATTCAACTAGGACAAACAAAATACTTGAAACAGACATTATGGGGTAACTGTTCTACAGAGAAGCCAGCTTATCAGTTACCCCCACACTTACCACAATAAAATCTATAAGCCCCCCCTGGGTACCTTCTAACAAACAAAACACAACATCCAAAACCATAAACCAAAAACCAATAAAAGTGAAGAGTCCGGCACTTGAAGACCAAAAGAATTCCCAGTTTAAAGTCATAGAGGAATAAACCCTGTGAAAAGAAACCAATACTAGGGTTCAACCAAATTAAGAGAAAGGTTTGGAAACAGACAATCTGGGGTAACTTTTGATAGAGCAGCCAGCCCATCAGTCACCCCAACACTTACCAAGGCAAAATCTAGAGGCCCCGCCAATGGGTACCCTCTAACAAAAGTTTCCAACAAACAGATGCATAGCATCACCACAAAAAAACCAAAATTAAAGAATGGTCCATAGTTTATCCTCATTGCGGAGTCAATCTTCTTCATGCCTAGTGCCTCTGGGATAGAATCTCTTCACCTGGTCTGCAGCCACTCTCTTTTTCAAGACTGCACCATTCAACTCTTCCAAAACATAAGTACCTCCAGATACCTGAGATCTGACTCTGTAAGGTCCGTTCCATCTGTCAGCAAACATTTTTCCCCACTGACTCTCCAAACTTCTATTATACACCAAAACCAAACAACCAGGTTTTAAGGGATTCATGAGTCTATGAGCCAACTTCCTGTCCCAGTACCTGACTGATTGATTCCTAATCTTCATCATTCTAGAGTATGCCCTCTCTTGACATTCCTCTCTACATTCCAACTGTTGCATCCTGGCGCAGAGCAAATCTTCTGTTGAACACACATCATCCCAATCAATTCCAAGATAAGCCTCCAAATCCACTGGTAGAGCAGCTTTCTGACCAAAAATCAACTCATAAGGAGAATAGCCAGTTGTCCTTTTCACAGTGACCCTATCAGCAAATAACACCAAGGGTGAATAAGGCCTCCATTTTTCAGCACTATCTCCACACATCTTCACCTAAATATTCTTGATAAATAGATAGCCTTATTCAACCATTCCTTCAGCTTCAAGATAATAAGGTGTAGCCACTCTGACTTTAGAACTAATACTTGCCACAGCTTCTTTGAATTCAGCTCCAAAATTTGGCCCACCATCAACAGTCACCAAATTCATTAACCCATATCTAAGCAATCATTCCTTCTTCATAAATTCTGCCACATTTTTGGCAGTCAAATTAACTGGAGGTGCTGCCTCCACTGAACCAGACAAATCATCTCTGGAAACAATCAAGTACTTATGGCTGTAGCACTTGGGTGATCAGCTCTCATCATTCTAAAAAAGACAGACTCTCTCTAGAGCCTGAGCCACACTCCAAAAATCCTGAGGTGGCACCTACTTCCTTTCTCCTCCTACAACAATCCATGAATTGGCACATGGAAGACAAACCAGGCCTGGTTTCCCAACCATCATATCCAGGAGATGACAACCTCATGTGAAGCCTTCTTTTATCTTCACCAGTTAACTCCAAACTAATCCCCATGTCAAACTGATAGCCAATTCTTTCCTGGAAATCCATCAAGAATGGCCCGCCTAAAACTGCTTTTAAATTACCTTTAGCAATGTAGAAATGAGCCTTTCCAGATGCTCCACCAACATCAAACTTAACAAACTCTGAGGTCCCCATCAACTCCGTTACGTGACCACCTATACCTCTTAAATTCCCACCAACTTCAGTTTTGATGGGGAGACCCAAATGAGTGGCCTCAAACAAATAAATCAGGTTAATCTGTGAGCCTGAATTGACTAATGCCCTAGCCTCCCTCCCATTCAGAGTGACATTAAAACACCCTAGAGGTGCAGAAAAGTGCATTTCCAACCCCTCTCCAAACTTCTCCACAGAATCACATATGTATTCCACTTCTCCAGATGAAACCCTTCTCCTGGTCAACAGCCTTTTCTGTCTATAAGCCAACCCAGGACTGATAGCATATAACTCTCCATAAGCGAGAGAAACCTGACCCCGATTCATCCTATCTAGAACAGAGTTCATAACATTTGATTGGCCAGAGACTACTGGCCTCTCAAAGTGAGCCCTTGGCTTCACTACCTTGGCCTTAGAATTTTCCTGAGGACCAGAACCACCAACAGATTTACCATCTACAGGAATCAAAACAGAACCCTCACTAGAACCTCTGACCCCAGAAGGCCTTTGCAATGAAGCCAACAAAACCTCCTCCTCTGAGTCAGAGTCCACATCCATGGGCATTGGCTCACCATTTATGTCCAATGCTCCAAATCTAGGGGGGCTTATATTAGCCATCCCCTTCAGCATTTTATACAGCTCCTCTTTGCTGTATCTCTTTCTAACTGCACCCAGCTTAGGATCCGCCTTTGATGCTTTAGGCTTTGGAGGGGCCTGAGAACTGCTCTTAGGCTTTCCCACCTTGCCTGCCTCTACATCATATACACCAGCCAAGCACTCACCACTTGACTGTCCTCCGCAAGAATACAACTCTAGTCCACCAAAGGAAGTGGAAAAAGAGACTTTGTTTACCTCCTTCCCTTTTACCTTGCTGTCTTCATCTTGCTTAGCAGAGGAATTCCCCTGATCAGGAATCTCCTCAAATCTTGGCCTCCACTGATTGAGATCAGCCCTCCTCCTGACCATGTCCACAGGAGCCTGCCCCTCACTGGGCTTGACAAACTGTCCATCAGGGAACTTATATAAACTGCCATCAAATTCTACTTTTCCATCTGACACATCTCTGTTTAGGGCCCAACAGTCATTGGACTTATGACCTCTCCTTCCAAAATAAGAGCAAACCCAAGGGTCACTCCTACCAGCCCACGTATCAAATTCCCTGGGCTGCAGAGGCGCCTTATAGATCTTCTTAGCCTCCTGAACAAAAATATGAAGCTGTTTTGTGAGATCAGCCAACTGCTCTACCACTGGGTCCCGCTCCTGATTGGGAACCTTTACCATATTCTTCTCTTCTTTCTCCACCTTACTTTCCTCTTCAGCCAAAGCCTTACTGACTTTGCTGAAATACTTGGCGCACCCTTCTTGGTAGGTGTCCACCACCAATAACTTCAGATGGGCCTCCACTGCCTCCTTCACCTTGTCCAATGCAGGCAGCTTTTGATCCCCATTAGAGAGAGTCTTCATCAAGTCTTTCCTTGATAACTCTTTTAACACATCCATCCTGACATCACTAGCCAGGGTGTACCAAAAAACATTTTTGGCAGCATTCTTATGCGCCAGCTCCTCCACTTCCACCAAGTATTCCACCACAGGATCAAACTGTAGCAGAAACTTCCTGTAACTGTGTAAGTTACCAACACCACAACCAAAGATTGCCAATCACTGACAACCTTATTCAGATCCACCATAGTGAACCTGAAACCCCATCTATAAATCATTTCCCTACACAATAACCTCCAATCTCTCTTCTTGTAGCCAGGCATGGCCACAACCTCCTTCTCCACCGCCCTATCTCCAATGAAGAAGATGATTTGCTTCACCATATCCAAATGGGAAGCACTGTCAATGCAAGCAGTATTTTCATACTTCTCTATAAACCACTTGAAATCATCACCATTAAACTTGGTACCATCCCAAGTTTTAATCCTAACGCATTCCCTAACCAAAAATGCAGGTGGACCTTCCCCCCCATTGACAGTCACCATAGGAATAGAAGATCCAGAAGCCATTCTTCCAGAAAAAAACACCAAAAAGAGCCAATCACAGGCAACAAAGAATCCAAAGAACTAACATATCTGTACCCCACGTTGGGCGCCAGAAATGTAGACAATCCTACAGTACTAGCTATAGGCCTTGACCAAGGGAGTTGGAGAAAAACCAGAAGAAAAACCCCTGTCCCTTTAGAAGAATAGAGTGAGATTTACCTGTTACAGTAAATTGGTTCCTGTTACCACAAAAGCTCTTTTCAAAACACACTTGACTACTTGATCAGTCAAGAAAGTAGTCTCCAGACAGACTAACACACCAAAGAACTGAAATGCAGACTAATGTCCACACCAGAGAAAGCAATGATACTTGATGTAGGTTGAAAATCCACACCAGAGACAGCAATAATACTTGCTGTAGCTTGCAAGACTATAACAGAGAAAACAGTTGCTAAGTAGAGTTAAATGAAGAACTTACTTGCAACAAAACACAGCCAAATTGTGGCCAACAACAGTGAAAACTGAGTGAGGAACAAGGATATCACCACCAGATGGTTGAATTATAATTAAAGTTGCCCCAAACTGTCTTAATCACTATATACACCAGACTACTAATCAAGAGCCCATTCAAACCTGCAAATACGGCATTCCTGACCACCAAATTGCATAAAACCTCCCTATATGCGCTTCCAGCCCTCTAGCGTTGAGGCAGGCGGTCCACCCGGCACTTGGAAGCCCGTCTGAGGCAGCCTGACCACCCTGAAGCCAGAAAACCACCAAAAACACCCAAACTACTTAGAAAATTCACCTACAACTACTAAAACCCTTAAAACACATAATTACACTACAAAAACATTGAGACATGAAATATAGAGAAAATTCCACTCTTTCCAATGGTACTAAGCACCTAACCCTAAGACTTAAGGTTAGCCCATAAAACATGAAAAACAAAATTCAACAGCAATCTTTTAAAGATGAAAAGTGAGAAATTATCCCCCAAATACTTATGCTATGAGAAATGTCCTCAAGACATAAAATATAGAGAAAAACCAGGGCTATCCGATGGTAGCCTCCAGATCCCCATAGTCCCAATATTTTCTCCATAATTCCAGAAAAGTAACCAATTATTTAAACAATGCCATTAAAGGCATACCAAAATACCACCAAATAAACCAACAAAAGGCTCCGCCAATGTTGGAAGACCACAACGTGACTGATGACGTTCATGATTTTTGTTTTCCACTCATCCTTATAGGTACCTTGATGGCAATGGTCCCTTGGTCTCCAGCCTCAAGATATCAATGTGCTGTCGACAATTCGGAAAGGGTCCCAACTATTGATGGGTCTCTTGGTCTAGAGGGTTTATCTGAAGGTTTTACGAGGATTTTAAGTGTTTTATTGGACTTTCAAAGGCAAGGTACATATTTCTATATCCTTTTGATTATTTTACTCAAATTATAAGAGGTGGAACTTCAAGTATTATTATAATTTATATCTTTAGAATTATGGGATTGTAAATACTAATGTTATAAAGAATAGTAATAGATTTGATTTAACTGATGTGTTATAAAAATTGGTAAGTAACTAAGGAATGATTTGAAAAGTACAAAAAGGGAGGGCCTTTTATAGGCAAAATGTGAGAGATAAAAACACAGAGTTAACACCACCTAATAAAAGAGTGTGAGAGGAAAAAACTAATTATAAAGAGAGTGTGTGAAATATAAAAAGATATACTAAATGATGTGTCAATAAAAGGTATCATTTTTATTTGAAATAAAACTTGAGTTCCCTTATATTGTCACACTTAGTATAGAACATTTGATTTAAAATGTTTTTTTAACGGAGTTTTAAATTTCTTAATAAAGAAATTTGAATTTTTTAGATTTTTTAGATTTTTAATACTATTTTTATTCCCTTCTCAAATGTATTATTTAACACAGTGTTAGGGAGTAAAAATATATATGACATTTATTAATTTTTATTAATTATTAAAATTACTTAAAGTACTTAGCTAGTTAATTGTAAGTATGAAATAAGTAAAAAATAAATAAATAAATATTAATAAGGATTTTTAAAAAGGCCTGGCTTCATCTCAGTAAGATAATTAATTATTTTACTGGATAAGTCTAGTAGCCTGGCTGACAAAAATTCACTAAGCTGTTTGTCAAAGAAGGATCTTGGTGGTTTGTCAAAAGTTGACATTGAATGGATTGTTCATTTAGTTAAGGATCTGATTCTGATTTTGCTTCCACTATCATGTTGTGTAAGATTATACAACAGGTCATTGTCTCCCTCACTTCTTTGATATGCCATAGACAACATGGCTGGGTTAGAATGCCCCACCTACTTTGCAACACCCCAAAAACACATTCTATGTCCTTTCTAGAACTTTCTTGTAATTTAGAGTAATATTGGCTTTCCTTATCTTGCAGATGAAAATTTTTTTTGACCAGTGTTGACCATGGTGGGTAAATACTATCAGCAAGGTACTAACCATTTTTATAAATTCTATTATTTATTTTATATGTTACAAAATCTTGACTACCAGCCAAAAGTTTATCAAAAAAATTTCTGCAATGAAGAACATTGATGTCGTTTAAAGCTCCAGGTGATCCAAAGAAAGCATGCCAAATTTGTAATTTTTTGCTTGCTAAAGCCTCCAATATCATTGTTGAAGTTTTTTCCTTTACCTGGAACTGACCAGCCCAGGCTGTGGGGCAATTTTTCCACTCCCAGTGCATCCCATCAATACTGCAAAGACATCCCAGAAACCCCCTGTCTTTGTACTCCCTCAAAATCTTGGTTTTCTCCAAGGCATTTGGTTCTCATAAATACTCACTTTTGTATAAAGATATGATGTCTTTAACAAAATTTTTCAATGCCTTTAGTGAAGTGGTTTCAGTTATGTGAACATACTTGTCAGTTGATTCGGCCAAAATCCCATAGGCAAGCTGGCAAAGTACACTAGTTAGCTTTTGGTGAGGTGTCAATTCAAGTTTCCCGCAGCAGTCCTGTAGTAATGTAGTTAGTAAAAAATTGAGAAAAAGTGTGATGTATATTATTAAAAAAATACTATACTTACAGATTTTAAAACTTAATATTTATTGTGCATCTGTAGATCCTCAACAATTTTTGTAAATATATCTTTTCTTATTTTAAATAGGCACTCAAAAATAATATTGTTGTAAATGGGGTTTTTCCCTAAGTAGTCTTTCATTAAGCGTGCATTACCAGTGTAACAATCTCATTGTATCATTTTTTTCTTTGGTCTTGGTGTAGTTGAATTAGATGATTGATTGTTTCAATAGGTAGTTAACAAATATGTAAGAAGGAGATCTTCTTCTTCCATGTCTAATAAATCATCAAGGAAATTTAAAGGCATGGGAAATGTAACAGTTGAGTGAAGAAAAATGAGTATGGTAGAAGGAGGTATAGAAGAAATTAGTGCTGTGGAAGCAGTGATGTTATTGAATAAACCAAGAAACAAAAGTGATGAATATTTTGTGTAACTCGCAAATAGTGAATTTTTTGAAAAATGAGTGTGGAAAGATTTCATAAATTTGTGCAACTCAGAAGTAATATGCATTTAAGCGGGAGTTACACAACCAAACAAGTGTGGATGCTCTAAGAGAAGAAAAAGAGTGGATGAGGAAGCACGTGGAGCTTCCTCATCCATATAAGTTCTATGTAGTATCGCCAAGTTAGGTTAAAGTATTGATAGGATAGTACGTATATAGTATTATGAATATATAGATAAGTATAAGTATGGATTAGAATATGGAAATTGAGTATCTGCTTAATGATATAATTTTGAAAGTATTTGAAGAGTTGCATTGGGAAATTTTTTTCTTTTTTTCAAAAAATATTCTTGGAATCTTTTGATACAAGCATGGCTGTTTAAAAAAAAACAGAGATTTTCCTTGACATTAAGAATAAAATAAAGTAACCAAAAGAGGCATTTTGTCCTATCAAGAAATAAGATTCCGTTTCCTTTCAGAAAGAAAACCTTGTTGTGAAAAATTTCTGGGCAAACTTTTCCTTTTTAAAAATTATTTATTTTCTATCTCTCAAGAGAAGAATATCCCTCTTCATCTTCCATTGTTTCATACTTCTTATTCTTTAAAATATCTTTTTTTATTTGGAAATAAATTATATCCTTTATTTACTTATGGTATGGTTTCTGGTTTTTATAAAAATTAATGTTTAAAGTTTTTTGCCACCAAATCTAGGGGGTGGACTTGCCAGAAAGTCAGGAAACCTCAACCATAATTCACCATAAATTAAACATAAGTTGAGATAGTGATGAAGCAACTGAAGAGTCAGGTTGAAATTCAAATGAAATTAACTTGGAGAAAAATTGAACATCAATTGAAGTTTATTTGGTGTTAATTTTAAGTATGTGTTCTCAACCAGAAGAAGTTAAGTTATTTCTCACTCAATATTAAGTCCCTTCTGAGATATTAATTACTCAGTACTCATTTATTGCTCACACTATGAGCAAACAGCTGATTAATTAACCCCTATTTTGGAAAATTTATGTGTAAATATATTTTGAAAACATACCTGTTACATCTTCTTATAAAAATAAGAAGAAACACTTGTAAAGGTGAAAGGCAGGCTCCAAGTAAGCATGTGTAACACAGTGTAAAGGAGACTACCACTCAGTAAAATTACCTAGTAGGCTATTTTAAGTAAGAGACCTGAAATAAAGGATTAAAAAATTATAAGAATCATCTTCCAGGGATAATGAGTACCTGGGGAAAAACAGGTAGAAAAGTGAATCCTTTTAACCAGTTATGGAGTGGTTTTCACCAGAAGGTTCAGGAGTGCAGTAATACATAAACTTGATTTGTAACTACACTTCAACCAGGAGGTGAGAAAGTTCATTGGTATGTGTAACATAGGGAATAGAACTTACTAATAAGGTGACATTATTTATTAGGAAGAACTAACACTGCACAATATGGGGGGCAGACTTGTTAGCAAGTCCACAACCTTGGACTCAAACTCACCACAGATTGAACAAACATTGAGCTATTGACAAAGGAACCATACAATCAGGGATGAACACCACTCAGAAGAACAGTTTTAGGTGGGTCTTCAAGTAGAGTTCAGTCTGAGTTCCATCTGAGTTCAGGTTGGGGACTTTCTAGTAAGTCCACCCCCTATATTGTGTAGTGTAATTAATATAATGATTGGTAAGCACACATGTATTATCAAAGCAGTTTATTTTTTCTATTTTTTTTTATTTCTTACAATCTCACCCAACTTGGGGCATGAAGGAGCTAGACAAATATTCTAGATTCAAAAATGTGGTGGGTGTGCTAAAATGAAAGGGACATAGGGAATTTAGAGGGAAACAAGTTAGGAGATCATTTGGGAAAGGGGAATATTGTTAGGGAATCTGTTAGTATTAATAAGAAAGGAAGAAATTTAGTATGTAATTGGTGAAGGAGATAGCAAGATAGAAGTAGTGAAATTCAGTTTGTGTGTTTTGGCTAATTCAAACAAGGCCTTGCGTTTAGACGCATGTGCTGGACAGAAGATTAATATATGTTCTGGAGTATATAGGGCATGAAGGTTGCAGTGAGTACAGATGAGAGAGGAGACAGCTTTGAAGCAGAATAGGTAATGTTTCAGAGGCGAGTGGCCCAAGTGGCACTGCAAAAATGCTGTTGCATGAGCTCTGGGGAGGCTTGAAAACACCCGGAACCACTGAGGGGGATTAAATTGATCTCTGAGTTTTCTAAGTGTGGCACTGTTAGGATGGGATAGGATCAGTGTTTTTGAGTTGGACTTAAGATGAGATTTCAGGGCCAAGATAGAGGGAGGGGGGAAAGTAAAAGACAAGATAGACTCAGCTAAGGAAGCCATTGGGTGTGAGCCATTGGCAAGTTGGTCAGCCATCTCATTTCCCTTGACCCCAGCATGGCCCAGGCACCAGTAGAGGGTGAGGACAATATTTGCGTTTGCTGACTTAATTGCCAGAACTTCCATAGTTATTGAGTTGAGTAGTTAGAAGTTGTTAGTTGTTGGAGAGGGTGAGGATAAACTTCTGATAACCAACTGATTGTCAGAAAGGAGAGAGTTATTTGTAAAGGGGGTGAAACAGATTGTTGAGAAAGAGGCTAAAACCAAGGTATATTCCAAACTTCTCCAACTCAAAAACTGAGTAGAGGTGATGGTCACCATGGCTTGGCCAGGGTCAAAAGCAGCTGCAAAAGTCCCATACTATCAATTCAGTATTAGTAAGTATGGTCCAGTAATGAATGGGACGGAAGGTGATAAATGATATGAGTTAGTAAGGAAAGAGAAGTATTACAGGAGATGCATATTCCAATAATTTTTTCACCCTGTAACCAGATAATTTTTTCAATTTTATCCCATCCATAAATATTCATTCCAGCAGGCTAGAAGAATTTTCAAACTACTTTGTTTGAGGCAGGTAGTCCAACTAGAGCAAGAAGAACAGAAATAAATGGAAGAGAAAGAAATCAAGATTTCAGCTCCAATGTGTACCAGAGTAGACTAGAGTGATCCAAAATAAGCCAAAAAGGGGTGAAAGCAGTTAGCACCATGGAAGGCTAGAACAGACCAAAATTTGGCTCCCACACCTAATTCCAAGGTAACACACATAAGACTATACAAACATAAAATAAAAATAATAAAACTCTACTATTTAAAAACCACTATAAATCACTAAAATAGTCCTAACCACTTGTGAAATTCCAAAACATTTAAATTGGTTAAAAAATTTATAACTGCAATTTTACTTGCACAAAATTCTGCTTATCTCCTTGTACCAACTTTGGTTTTTTCAATAAATTTTTGTCTCTCAATTTTTAGAAAATGTTTAAATTTTTATTTATTTCAAATTTCACTTTCTGGATTTTAAATCCAAAGATGAGTTAAGTTTCCAGGTCTACATGATAAGGGAGGTATATAAAAGAGACAAAAAAGAAAATTATAAAGTGTATAAGAATATTATATGAAAGAAAATAAGAAGAAGAAACTAGATAATAAAAATTAAAGCAGTCATTTTTAAATAAAATAAGAATGAGAGAAATGTGGACCTTTTTTTAAATACCTTTTTGTTATGTTGCACTGATGTAGTGGCTAAAGCATTGGCTTTTATCACATGGTGTCAGTCAGGGCTGAGTGGCTACTCCAGTAGAGCTTAATCAGCACAAAATAAGTTTTAAGTCACTGATTAGTCACTTCTCAGTCAGGTCTCATATATTTAGATATCATTATTCAGTTAAAGCTCATTTTAAACTTTTTTAGAACTCATTTTTTTCTCATTCAATCCTTAGTCACTACTCAGTTAATACTAATTCACTTCTCAGTCATCAATAAATCATAGTCCTGTCACTCTTCACTCACCACTCAGTCTCTTCTCAGTAATTTCACATTGAATTTTCATAAATTGATAAGCTAGCACTTGTTCAATATTTATTCAGCCCTTAGTAAGCCATTATTAACCTTTCAGAAGATCTCAGTCAGTCCTCAGTGATTAGTCATGAAATTCATTGTTAGGTGTCTGTAAGAGCCCAGCAGGTAGTTAATAAGAGAATAATATAATACTTCAACCTGAGTTTAATATGAGCTCAATATGAGTTCAATAAATGTTATAATTAAAAATATAATAGAAACCCTGCTCTAATATTCAGTGGTGTATTATTATAAATGAATTTAACTTTTAATCTATTAAAATTTCCTTGAAGTGAATAATGTAAAGCATCCCTCCCCATTTTAAAATAATATTTATCATGAAATTATTAAATAGAATTCAGTTATCTTAAATCAATTATCAAAATTGCACTTATATAAAATGCCCAAAATTTTTTCACAGGGATGAATTTTAGGGTGGGACTTTAAGTAAATTCATCCACCTTAAGGATATATTTAAAAAATATTGTATGCAAGTATATAAAAATATATTATTCTTTGTGATAAAAAATATATTCTTGAATTTTTTCTTCATAAAAAATACTGATCATCCATTGGATACATCTTGAAAATCAGCTCTCTGCTTTGAGTCTTTATTGAGATTTTATTAACACAGAGTTGATCCCAGTGGATATTTTTGCATATCCAATTGGTGGTATCAAAGTACTTTCTTTTCCCATTAGGAGTTTAACTTTTTCTTTACATGGATAAAAAATTATCATCCACTAGCTCCTTGGCTAGTGTAAAAGAAGGTAAAAAAATTACATTTATTTTATTATTATACCACAGTTTTCAGTCATAATGGAAGATCCCAAAAAAAACTAGATGCACAAGAAAATTATAACTTTCATGCATCCTAGACCAAAAAGACCTGCTATCATCAAA
Source organism: Hemileia vastatrix (assembly GCA_030280995.1). Taxonomy (NCBI): domain Eukaryota; kingdom Fungi; phylum Basidiomycota; class Pucciniomycetes; order Pucciniales; family Zaghouaniaceae; genus Hemileia; species Hemileia vastatrix. The sequence continues at coordinate 21,660,443 of JASXTE010000004.1, read as the reverse complement.
AGAATGAAGGTAAATGTTTTTGGTATTTGATTATTATATGCCATTAATTAAATGACAGTTTGAAGTATTTTAATACCTTCTGATATGAAGATCCACAAGAAATATTTTTTTTAATTCAAACATATTTATATTTATATAAGAGAACATTTTAATATGTTTTAACTTTGATTTTATTCCTACCTTAATTAAAAAAATCTTTCACAAGTCAAATGATGACATCTAAATAACTTATTTTATTAATAAATGATGAAAAAGACTATGAGTAAGTATCTGGATTATTTATAAGTTTAAGACTATAAGTAACATAAAATTTCAATTTTAATTTGAAATTTTTATTATAATTTTAATGTCTATTATAGAAAATTTTGGCCAAACTTGTGCTGGAAAAGTTTCAAATTTGGAGTTGGTTGGGTGGATAAATATTTAAGATTAATGAGGTGTTCCTTAAAAAAGTGTCCAGCACAAGTTTTTCTAAACTTGTGCTGGACACGTTGGACATGGGAAGTAACTTATTACTTCAAGGAAATTAAATAAAAATAGGCTATAACATGAAGATATTTGATGCTATCAAAATGTTTTTTGGGTGAAAGTGTCCTGCACCAGTTCTGAAGAACTTGCACTGGACACTATTATGAGGAATACCTCACTTCTCTTAAATAAGCATGCAAATTACCAACTTCATATTGGAAAAGTGTACAGAGCATGTTTTGCCAAACTTGTGCTGGACAAATTTATCAAAAAAAAAATTGATGCCATCAATTAGCATCATTTTATAGCCTATTTATTTTTGGTTTTCCTTGCAATTTTTTGTCACTGGTCTTGGTCAAAGTGTCCAGCACAAGTTTGGCCAAAATTGTGCTTGAAACTTTTATAAGGAACACCTCATTTAACTTAAACATATATCCACCCTACCATCTTCAAATTGGAAAAGCGTAAAGCACAAGTTTTTCAGAACTTGTGCTGGAAACTTTTACTCAAAACAGTTTGATGGAATCAATGGTCTTTATATTCTTTACCGTTTTCTTTTGGTAAAGAGGAAACCTTTAGCTATTTGTAGGTAATTTTGAGTATATTATGAGTAGTTGATATATCCATTTTGAGGTAAAAGAGTACAATATTTTTTGTGATTACTAGTAATTTATTTACATCAATATTTATAAGATATTGGTTATAATTTTTATAATAACTATTCCTAATATTTCTATATGATTTGATCATTCTTTTATTCCTAATTTAAAGGTTTTTACTATTTTATCAACTAATTTCTACATAAATTTAAAAAATACCATGATTAATCCTGCTATATTTATTTTCCTGTTCCTATTCAATAATAGCTCAAGTTAGATACATATATCCATTATCTATTTTCTTTTTCAACTTTTTTATCTCAGTGGAACAAGTTCATCAATTACTTTTGAATGATTTTTACAGTACATAACCTTGTACAAATCTGTAAAATACTTTTAAATAATTGCGACTTTGGTTTTTGGTTATCAGAATCTATAAGGCAATAATTTTAATTACTTTTATACTTTATCCATATTTTAAGATTATTAAGTGTTTCTATTTCCAATTTATTATATAAATTTAACTAAAACTTAGTTTAGAATAGGTTTTTGCTGTGGGGTGCCAGTGCAGCCCAAAAAATCTCCTATCATAGAATAAATTAATTTTTTTAATGATTTTATATATTATTATTTAGTGTTACCTTTCTTTATCCCCTTTTTTTAAATTACCTTTTTCCTTTGTTTTTTCCCCCTTTTTTTATAAAACAAAAATATGTTGAAATTTCCAATAATAGATCCCCTTGTCATATTGCATGATGTCAATATTTACAAATTAATTTAAATATTTAAATTAGTTAAATTTACATTTGAAACTATTTACCCTTTTCAATTTTCAAATTGCAAATTTTATATTTCCTTTGTTTTTTATACTTTAAAGCCCCCAATGTTTATGTCTTGTTACTTCCCTTTCACTATTAACCCCATTATTATCATCAGACTATTTTCCAATATGCTTGCTAGCATTATCCCATTGTAAAAGATCCTCTATCAAAAACCTGCTTCTGGTAATATATAAACCCTCTTGTTTTGTACCACATTTCTCAATTTGTTTATTTCTGTAAAGGGGTCCTTTGTTCTAGAAGATTTGTTCGAGGTTAATACAAGGATTTTAAGGGTTTAAATGGACTCTTAACACAAAGTATGTATTTTTTATCAATTTGATTGTATTACTCAAATAATTAGAGGTGCTTTTAAATATTAATATATTTTATAGATTAGAAATACGTTGTTGTAAATACTAATGTTATAAAGTATAGCAATAATAATTGGTTTGTTGTAAAATATAATAAGTAAGTAAGTAAGGAATGTCTTGAAAAGCACAAAAGTGGACACCTTTTATAGGCAAAACATGGGGGAATAAAAGATGCGGAATTTACACCATATACTGTAAGAATGTGAGAAAAAAAATGACTAAAAGGAGTACATATATGACATAAGAAAATAAATGAATTGGTACATCAACAAGGGCATCAATTTTATTAGCAATAAAGTATGATTTCCTTGGACTGTCACAATTAGTTACATAACAAGTAATTAATTATATTACTTTCACGGGATTCCAGATCTCTCAATAAGGTAATATAATAATCTTAAAGTTTTTTTATTATAATTTTATTATTAATTTTTATTCCCAATCAATCTTATACTATTGAGCACGGTGTTAGGGAGTAAAAATGTAGGGGACCATTATTTACATTATTTTTACTACTTAATGTACTTAACTAGTTAGTTGTAAGTAATACTTAGGTAAATAAATAATTAATTGTTAGTAAGAAGAAGGGGCACGGCTTCAACTCAGTAAAATAATTAATTATTTTACAGGTGTAGACAATCCTATAGTACTAGCTATAGGCCTTGACCAAGGGAGTTGGAGAAAAAACAGAGAGAAAATCCCCTGTCCCTTTAAAAAAATAGAGTGAGATTTACTTGCTAAAGTAAATTGGTTCCTGTTTTGCTAAAGCTCCTGTTTAACACACTTGACTGCTTGATGAGCCAAGAAAGTAGTCCCCAGATAGACTACCAGACCAAAGAACTGAAATGCAGAACAAGTCCACACCAGAGACAGCAAAGATACTTGATGTAGGCTGCAAATCCACACCAGAGACAGCAATAATACTTGCTATAGATTGCAAGACTATAACAGAGAAAACAGTTGCTAAAGTTAAGTTAAATGAAGAACTCACTTGCAACAAACACAGCCAATTGTGGCCAGAAAACATTGAAAACTGAGTGAGGAACAATGAGATCACCTCCGGATGGTTGTATGATGATTAAGGTTGCCCCAAACTGTCTTATTCACTATGTACACACAGACCAGTAACTAAGAGCCCATTGGAACCCACCAATCTGGCGCCTGTACCTGCCAGATTGCATAAAAAACCCTCCTGGAGCGCTCCCCAACCTCCTAAAACAGAGGTGGGCAGGCCGCCCGAAGTGGCCCGGCCTCCCTGAAGCCAGAAAACCAATAAAAACCACTAATCTACTTAGAAAAATTAGCTACAACTACTAAAACCTTTAAAACACGGAATTTCACTATAACAACATTGAGACATGAAATATAGAGAAAAATTAGCTCTATCAAATGGTACTAAGCACTTAACCCTAAGACTTAAGGTTAGCCCGTAAAACACGAAAAACAAAATTAAACAGCAATCTTTTATAAATTAAAAATGAGGAAATGACCCCTTAAAACTCAGAATATAAAAAATGTCTTCAAGACATAAAATATAGAGAAAAACAAGGGCTATCCAATGATAGTACCCACATACCCGCAGACCCAATATCCACAGAATAAAACCAGAAAAATACCAAATTCCTTAACAGATGTCAATTAAGACATGCACAAACAGCGCCAAATCACACAACATTGACCACACCCTTTATAGGATGTAATCACAAACAACCCTCAGTTTCAAGTCTTGGGGGACTCAAAAACCCTCAGTTTAAAGTCTTGGGGGACTCAAAAACCTAAATCATAAACCCAGAACCAGAGATCAACCACATTAAGACACAGAGAAAAAACTAACATTCTGGGGTAATTGTGAATAGAGCAGCCAGCCCATCAATTACCCCCAAAATTGCCTTTGCTAAATTCGGAGGCTCCCCCTGTGGATACCCTCCACCAATCTTTCAAACCAACTCCAACAACAAAAACTTTTCCCTCAGTTTATAGTTTTGGGGGACTTACAACCCTCAGTTTAAAGTCTTGGGGGACTAACACAGTGTTCAGTTTAAAGTCTTGACGGACTACTTCTTGACAAAATCTTGAAACCAGCCAGTTTAAAGTCTTGGAGGACTAACAGAAACCAGATTTCAGTTTAAAGTCTTGATGGACTGACTTGATACCATAGCTTTTTCAGTTTCGAGTCTTGATGGACTGATAAAATTTCCAGATTAGAGTCATAGAGGACTGTCAGAATCTTGCATGAATCTGACCCAGCCAATTTCATGCAATACACACACAGCTAGACCCACGGAGCGTCCACCTTCACTTCATCTTCTACTCATCACTGACAAAATCTTCTCTTATCCTTTTCCTCACCTTTCATACCACAAATCATGTCTGGATCCCCTGCTGTTGACTCCTCTACTCTTCCTTGCTTCACTGCTCCAAGGGACTATGCCTGCAAACAGTGCATCCACGTGTGCAAACCTTGCACATTCACTCTTCCAAATCCAGAAGCCAAATTCTACAACAGGGCTTGTGACTCTTGCTATTCCAAAAAAAAGAAATGTGACAGAGATGCCCACTATCCTATTCCTCCACCTTCTCCTTCTCACAAGTACATCTCCAGATCCCCTACCAGGTCTCCAGAACTTGGTCCATCCTCTTCCTCTCTATCTTCAGCTCCTTCCAGAAGATCCAGAAGCTCAGCTTTCCGCACTCTTCCAAAAAGACCAGCCTTAGCTTCTCAAGAAACTGCTTTTATCACTGAAAATTAGCTCCAAAAGCTTCATAATCAACCCCTAGGCTTCTAGACCGCGTCCAGGCGGCCCGGCCGACGTCGGGCGGCCCGCCCGCCTCACCAAACAGCGAAAATCAGGGCCAAAACCTCCAAAAATGGCCAGAAAATAGCCAAATTCATCCAGACAACAATAACAACTCAACCCAACTACCTCCTACTGCTCCCAGAGCAATGCAATCCACCCTTCCAAAATCCAAAAACACCAAAATTTCCCAGATTTCTAAGAGAACTGCCAGAGAACCCCAAGAAGAAACCAGAACACCACACACTGCTCCACAACAACAACTTCGTCCCCAACTAAGACAAAGAAAGTACACCTCTCCTCTGTCAGCCAACTACTCTTCTGACAGTTCCATCTCTTCAAATTCTCCATCCAGAAGAGAGCAGTCTGCTTCCAAATCCCCCTCTCCTGCTCCATCCTTTAACAACCCTGGTACTCCATCACCAGCACCTCCTCCAGCTGAATCCCACAGAAATAACAACCACAACCACAACAACACTCTCACTGCTCCAACTAGGCCCCAGGAACATCAGCATCCCAGTTCACCTTCTCAGGATCCTTCAGAGGAAGACCATGAGAATCCATATCTTTCCCTAGTTGATCCACCCACTATGACCATAACAAAATTGTCAGAGATCCAAATCCCAGATGCTTACAGATTTGATGAGCTTCCAATCTGTAAGTACCAAATTAATTATTCCATTTCTTCAACAAAAATAATTACTGATCCAATTCTTCTTGTCTAGTTGGCACCCATCCTCCAAAATCTATTATTGGAGCTGGCCAAACTCTTGAAACTTCTTTGACCCTGGATTATGGAGACATGAAGAAACACCTAAGCACCATGTGTTCCAATATGCTAAAAGCCTTTGCCCTCCATGGACCCTTGAATGACTTTGAAAAATCCCTGAGAAAGTGCCTACTGGACGACCACTGGAAAATGTCTAGGATCATTAAACACACCCTTCAGCACTCCATTCCTGCCTCTTCTTCTTCCTCCTCTGAACTTCCCTCTAATCCAATCCCTGATCATTACAATCCCTATAATCTCTCCAGAAGGATGCACTTCAAAGAACACAGTGCTTCCCACAATCCCAACAAAAAACAAAAACGTCATCACAATCCGGACCAGCCTCCAGAAGCTTCATCATCCAGACAATGAGCTCCTGCAAAAGATTAGAAACATAAAAATAATATAAAACAAATAATAAAAAATAATTTCAGAATTTTTTTTTTTTTACTACTAATATACTAAAATTAAAAATTAATAACTAAAATGAAATGAAATAAAATAAATGAAATAAAATAAAATATAAAAAATAATACAAATGGTATCCCCCAGCCAATTGATTAGCTGATCCCCTGATACCTTACCCACATCCAAGTGGACCTTGATGTGGATACACAATTAATTCTTTTAAATGATTAACAGAAAACAAAATTCAAAAAAATTTAGAAATTCAGAAGATAATAAAAATAATGAAACACAGAAACACACGAAATAAATAATAATTAAAAATAAGAAAATAGCATTGCCCGGCCAATTGATGAGCCTTTCCCCACCAATGCTTGCCCACATCCAGGTGGCCCTGATGTGGTAACACCCTATCTTTTTGATTTTATAATTTTAAACAACCCCCATAAAAAAGTTAAAAGAAAAAAAAAGAAAAAAGAAAATAATCTAAAACTGCTATCTAGCAAAAACATAACTGCAAAATCAAAGAAAGTCCAGCTCCATAGATTGTCTGATAAGGGAAAGTCCGGTCCATAGAAATGATCACTGGGTGGGCTCCCTCCAATAAGTAAAAATGACGGGAGACCACCAGTGATCCACCACCAATCTGAAGAACCAAAGATAAAGAAGCTAGTCCCAAACCAGTTTAAAGTCATAGCGGACTTAAAACGTGAATAATAAACAACAGAACTAGAATTCAACTAGGAAAAACAAAAGACTTGAGACAGACATTCTGGGGTAACTGTTCTACAGAGCAGCCAGCTCATCAGTTACCCCCACACTTGCCAAAATAAAATCTAGAAGTCCCCCCTGGGTACCTTCTAACAAAAACACAACATCCAACACAAAAAAAAAACCAAAACCAATAAAAGTGAAGAGTCCGGCACTTGAAAACCAAAGGAATTACCAGTTTAAAGTCATAGAGGACTAAAACCTGTGAAAAGAAACCAATACTAGGGTTCAACCAAATTAAGATAAAGGGTTGGAAACAGACAATCTGGGGTAACTGTTGATAGAGCAGCCAGCCCATCAGTCACCCCCACACTTGCCAAAATAAAATCTAGAAGCCCCACCCCAGGGTACCTTCTAACAAAAAGGATTTTCCAACACAAATCTTCTCCCATAAAAAACCAAAACCATTAGAAAATCATTAAAATTCTTGAAATCCAAAAAAATCCAATTTAGAAATAAAATTTTGCAGTTTAACCTCATGCTGGTGGTGAAATTAAACCAATAATCTTCATTTTTATCTTCATTTTCTTTTAAATAAAATACCCATGTTCACTTGAATTTTTTCTTTTCTTCCATCTTCATTATACTAAGATTTTTTTTTTTTTTTTTCATTACGGGCGGGCCGCCCAACGTCGGAGGTGCCGCCTGAAGCGGCCCGGCCTCCCTCTTTTATATAGAGACTTGAACCAGAGAGAATGAAAAGAATTGGACAAAACAAAAAAAATCCTGACCAAATACATAGAGGCCAAATTAAGCAAAACCAAAACAAATTAAGTAGTTTATCCTCATTTTGGAGGAATCAGATTCTTGAAATCCCAAGGTTGAAACCAATAAGTTTACCCCTAGGGCCTGAACCCCCTAAGCTCCTCTTCCAATTCTGATATCCCAACATCAGACCTCCAAACAAATCTTCCATCCTCCTCCATACACTGAGTCTTCCATAGTTCACATTACCAGAATCAATAAATTCTCCATCCTGTCAAACATCTGGAACCTCCGCCACATCTTTAAAATCAACCTCCATACCAGTGACATCCAAAACATCACAATTTTCCTCTTCCCTATAGGAATCTTGCTTAGAATCTGCAAAATCCTCCAGAATAACATCCATAACATCAAAATAAAAATCCTCCTCCAAGCAGAGACCTTCTGATCTTGAGGGAACCACCTGAAAATAATCTTCCTCTATGAGAAAAAGATCCAAGACAGAATCTTTCTGTCCATCCTAAAATTCAACTGATACATTCTCCTCCAATAATCCATTATCTGAACTTGAGAAAGAAAAATAATCATCCCTCAACAACCATTCATCCACCACAGATTCCTTTTCAATATCCCAAAATTTTTCTTCATGACCAGACAAGTCCTCCTTCCCACATAATTCACCCAAACTTGAGGAAATACACTGATCTCCAGTGTGTACATTTCCAAAACTTCCAGTGAAGCACATTCCTGAGATCCTATGGCATCCTTTGGAAAAGAAAAATCAGTTTCACAAACATCATCAGAGTCCCCATCTTCCGAAATTGATGGCTCCAACACCTCCTTAGAAGCTGAAATTTCCACCACAGTCTCCTGAACCTCTCTTTCCAACAGGATTTCCTCTCCAGATTCCACATCCCTATCCTTCATACCATCCAAATATCCCAAAATAACATCCTTCAAAACATCCATACCAGGAATCCTATTTTCCCCATTTGGAAGAGTCTTCATCAAGTCAGCCTTGAAAAGAATCTCCATAACCTCCACCTTTACATTCCTACCCATGGCACTCCAAAATACATACTTGGCCCCATCTTCATGTGGTAATATATCATTATATACCAGATAATCCAGAGCCTCCCCAAACTCCTCCATAAATTCCCCATACTGAGAAAGAGAAGTTACACCACCTTTCAATTCCCACTTTCTAGCAATCTCATGAAGATCCACCATTGAGAAAGTAGTGGGCCACCTTTTAACCATTTCAATCTTCAACTTTCCCCAATCCTGACTCCTATATCCTGCCATACCAGAAACTTCCTTCTCCACCTCCCTATTACCAATGAAAAAGATTACTTGCCTAACCATGTCCAACAGTGAGGCCCCATCAATCTCAGCAGCAACCTCAAACCTATCCAAAAACCCCTTTGCATCCTCCCCCAAAAACCTTGAACCATCCCAAGTTTTAATCCTCACCATCCTAGCAACTCCCAGTTACAGCCTCCAATCTCCACCAAAGATAGACAAAGTCCCCCCAGTAGCCTTACAGACCTAGGAGGGACCAAAACCAACAGAAAAGAAGACCCCTAGACTAACCACAAAGAGATATAGCACCAAATTCAAAATCCACCAAAGAGAGTAGCCTAGATCAACAGAGATTCCAAAGAACTAGCAAGTTCCACCCCACGTTGGGCGCCAGAAATGTAGACAATCCTATAGTACTAGCTATAGGCCTTGACCAAGGGAGTTGGAGAAAAACCAGAGAGAAACTCCCCTGTCCCTTTAGAAAAATAGAGTGAGATTTACTTGCTAAAGTAAATTGGCTCCTGTTTTGCTAAAGCTCCTGTTTAACACACTTGACTGCTTGATGAGCCAAGAAAGTAGTCCCCAGACAGACTACCAGACCAAAGAACTGAAATGTAGAACAAGTCCACACCAGAGACAGCAAAGATACTTGATGTAGTCTTAAAATCCACACCAGAGACAGCAATAATACTTGCTATAGCTTGCAAGACTATAACAGAGAAAACAATTGCTAAAGTTAAGTTAAATGAAGAACTCACTTGCAACAAACACAGCCAATTGTGGCCAGAAAACAGTGAAAACTGAGTGAGGAACAATGAGATCACCTCTGGATGGTTGTATGATGATTAAGGTTGCCCCAAACTGTCTTATTCACTATGTACACACAGACCACTAACTAAGAGCCCATGCGCACCCACCAATCTGGCGCCTGTACCTGCCAGATTGCATGAAAAACCCTCCTGGAGCGCTCCCCAACCTCCTAAAACAGAGGCGGGTGGGCCGCCCGACGTCGGAGATGCCGCCTGAAGCAGCCCGGCCTCCCTGAAGCCAGAAAACCAATAAAAACCACTAATCTACTTAGAAAAATTAGCTACAACTACTAAAACCTTTAAAACACGGAATTTCACTATAACAACATTGGGACATGAAATATAGAGAAAAATTAGCTCTATCAAATGGTACTAAGCACTTAAACCTAAGACTTAAGGTTAGCCCATAAAACACGAAAAACAAAATTAAACAGCAATCTTTTATAAATGAAAAATGAGGAAATGACCTCTTAAAACTCAGAATATAAAAAATGTCTACAAGACATAAAATATAGAGAAAACCCAGGGCTATCCAATGATAGTACCCACATACCCGCAGACCCAATATCCACGGAATAAAACCAGAAAGATACCAAATTCCTTAACAGATGTCAATTAAGATATGCACAAACAGCGCCAAATCACACAACAAAGGCCCCTGCCAATGTTGGAAGACCACACCGGGTAAGTCTAGTAGCCTGGCTGACACTTCCTCACTCTAAAAAAAAACAATAAAAAAAATGCTATGATTTTTTCTTTTTATACTTTTTTAGTAGAGTAGGAAGATTAGATATCTCCTTCCCAGGTATCCAAGAATCATATTCAGATGATTTATTCTTGAATCTCAATAAGTATTCTGTGCCTTTTTCAGCAGTGACTATTCTGTCATTTAGAATTTTTTCAATTTCTGCTCTTTCAGTGATTTCATTTGGGGTTTTCTTTGGTCTTCCCCTCCTTTTTGGAAATAAATCACTATTGGATGTGTAAGGTTTCAGAAGAGATATTGGAAAAACAGGATGTTTTCTGTCATATGGAGAATACAGAATAACCTCAACTGCATTATCTCCAATCATTCTTCTGACAACAAATGGACCAACAAATGGATCTTTCAATCTGTTATTACCTTGTAAATTGAAGTGGACTGTAGAAATCAACACTTCATCACCCTTTTTAAAAGTGTATTCTTTATGGGATTTGTCCCATCTCTTCTTCTCATATTCAAATGATTTTTCAATACATTGTTGAGCATGATTTCTGCACATTTGTTGCATTTGAAGAAAAGATTTTACACCAGGATGTATATCAAACTTAGGTATTTTGTTATTGAGAATTTGGGCAGGAGTACTTGGAACATATCCAAGCCAGAGCTCAAAAGGCTTTCTTTGAGTAACAGAATGAACAGTGCTATTATAAGAAAATTCCAACCCAGGAAGTAAGGTAACCCAATCATGAGTGAATCTGTCACTGTCTTTATACTCAAGGCCAAAGGCACAATACCTTCTTATCATGTCCTCTAAAGTCTGAATCATTCTTTCAGCTAAGCCATCAGTCTGTGGATGATGGGCAGTAGAAAGTTTCAGATCACAACCACAAACATCCATCAGAGACATCCAAAATTCAGAAGTAAATTTAGGATCTCTGTCAGAGGTTATGGCTTTAGGAAAAGCAGCAGTATTAAGCATATGAGACCACCATAAGAAGGCTAATTCTTTAGTGGAAACATCCTTGTGGGTAGGGATAAATTTACACATTTTAGTGAATCTGTCCACAATAACCCAACAAGATTTATAACTGTCTTTTCCAGCAATAGGTAATCCTGTTACAAAATCCATGTTTATTATCTGCCATGGTGCATCAGGAGGTTCAATATGTTGCATTAATACTGCTCTTTTACCAGTTAATCTTTTTGATTTTTGGCAAGAATCACAAGATTCAACATACAATTTGGTGTCTTCAGACATATTAACCCACCAAGTAGTGTTCTTAATTCTGATCATAGTTTTTTCAAGATCAAAATGTCCAGCTAATATGTCATCATGACAAATTTTCAAGATGATTTCTCTCATAGAAGGAGGAATAACAATAACATTACTCAACTTCCTCCTATAATATATATATCCTTCATCAATTGAAAATTTACCTTTATCCAAAGCCTTCTGGTACTTTGGTGGAAGGGTTTTAATTAATGCTTGTATTGAAGCATTCTTTGGATCGTTTAATATGGTGCATAACTTTTTCAAGTCAGTGTCCTTATCATATGCATCCAGAATAAACTGTAATAGCTCTTCCTCCATATCAACCACATATATCCCATGTATATGAATAATTTCATCCTCAGGATCATAAGCAGGATTAAAGTCATCATTTGGTAAAGGTAACCTTGATAACATATCCACATTTGAGTGAACAATACCAGCCCTATGAATAATTGTCATTCTCCCTCTGTATTCTTGAACAGCCAACTGCCATCTGAACATATGTCTGTTTGGTGTTTTCAAGTTTAAAAGGGATTTAACTGCACTGCAGTCAGTGACAAGTTCAAATTTCTGGTCATATAGGTAATAATGTAGCTTTTCCAGAGCCCAAACTACAGCTAAAAATTCCAATTAAGTAGAACCATATTTCAATTCACTATTTCTCAAGGTTCTTAAAATATAACAAATTACTACTGCTAAAACTTTATCATTTATCACTTGTTTTTGATGGAGGCCAGCACCAAGACCAATGAAACTGGCATCAGTGTACAAAACAAATGGTTTATTAATGTCAGGTAAAGCATGAATTGGTGCTGACATAAAACAGTGTTTCATAGTGTCAAAAGCTCTTTGTCTTTCACTATTCCAGACAAAAGCAAAATCTTTTCTAGTAAATTGGGTAAGGGGTAAGGCTATGACTTGGTAATTTTTAATACACTGTCTATAGTATCCACACATTCCCAAAAAACTCTGGAGCTCTCTAACTGTAGTAGGAGCCTTCACCTGTTTTATGGCTTCCACTTTGTTTTGGTCAACACATATCTGTAAGCCTGAAACAACATGACCAAGAACTTTTAAAGAATGGAAACCAAATTTACATTTCTTCAAAGCAAGTGTCATATTTGTTTCATCCATTTTCTTGAAAACTTTACACAGGTGGTTAAGATGGTCCTCAAATGTTTTTTGAGAATATAATGATATCATCAATATAAACCATCAGCCATTCTTCAATTATCTCTTGATGGAATGTGTTATCCATGACTTTTTGGAAAACTGAAGGGGCATTTTTAGGGCCAAAAGGCATCCTAATATACTTATAAATACCCATATGAGTAGCAATCATCAGAAAATTCTGAGAATTTTTCTTAACAGGTACCTGGTGATATCCCTTGTAACCATCCAAACAGCTGATATATCTAGCACCCTGTAAGGTAGCATGTATAGAGCTAATTCTAGGTAAAGGGTAAATATCATCAACAGTATAAGTATTTAGTTCTCTATATTTACCACATAACCTGGCTTTATCTTTCTCATAAGAAATTAGGACAGGTGAGATAACACAATATTTAGGTGTTTCAACTACCTTTTCAATAATATTCATTTTCAAAAGGGTAGAGATATTGTCTTCAATATCTTTTCTCTTTGTGGGAGAAGCAGGATTAGGCTTCTTCTTTAAACTAGCTGGTATATCAGTTAATGGACAAGACAATGAAAGTTTCATTTCTTCTTTAACTAATCCTGGTTCATGTGACCCATGAGCAAAGGCCATAGGAAAAGACTTTATCAAGTTAATGATGGAATCTTTATACTCACCAGAAAGTTGTTCTCCAAAAGAGGCATTGTCAATTTCAGACATAAGGGCATGCATCTCTTTTGTAGATCTTCCTTTATATTGAACCACAGAATTACATGTGTTCAATTCTGGTTTCAATAATGTTTTAGGTGAGGAAATCTTAAATTTTCTCTTCCCATTCATCCCCATTGTGAAACATTGGTTTGAAGGATCCAATTTTATGCCATACTTGGTTAAAATATCATTCCCTACAATAAACCAATTGCTCAAGTTATCATTTTTCATGACAACAAAATCACAAATAGCTCTTAAAAAACCATGGTTATATTTAAAAAATACTGTGGCTTTGTATTTAACAATGGGGGACAAAACAGAGCCATAACCTCTCCAATTTTCAGAAATGATAGGCATCAGTTTTGATTTATAGTCTTGATCCAATGAAGCAAGTGCTCATTCAGATACTACACTTCCTCCAGCTCCAGAATCCAGAACAACTTCAATGCTGGTTCCATTGATCAAGACTGGTGCCTTGAGAGGGGCAATAACAATTGAGCTATCCTCAATGTTCTTTATGATATCCACATCTTCAACTGTAGATAAATCATCATTATCAATATCAATAGTATTTAAATAATGGATATTCTCTTCCAGAATCAAGATTTCTTGTTGTGATTCATATGAAATATTGCTGGCACAATCACTTGAAGTATCATTCAGTGCTACTGTGTCATCAGCATGCTCCTCTGTTTGTTCTACAAGATTTAACTTCTTGTCCCAAACATGGCCCTTCTGCAAAGTTTTGTTGCACTTGAAACAAGTGTTTGTTGCATACTTTTTAGGTGCAACAGGGGCAGAAGGCTTCCCAACCTTTTCCAGAGGTTTCTGTTGAAAAGTTGAGGGTTTTTCCCAAGTGGTTCTAGGAATGAATCTTCTGGAATCATACTTGTTGTTTAGAAGGATCTCATTACAAGTATTAATGAAAGAAGAAGGTTCTCTGGTGAGCTCAGTCCTAGCCACTATCAAGTCTCTCAAAGACATTGGTAATTTATAAAGGATCCTGTCCTTCCATAACTCAAACTCCATATTTGGGTCCATTGCTCTTAAGATTTTAACAAGTTTCATTAAGAACTCAATAGGTTTATCAGTAGAAGAACTATATTTAGTTTCCTCATACTACCTTTGTTGAGCCATCCTAAACTTGGAGCCCCCAAATTGTGCTTTAATTAATTTCTTCCAATCTTCCCATGAGTAATCATTCCCATCTAATAGGACAGATTCATACCACATAAGGGCTACATTGGTAAATAAAGAGATTAACTTAGACACAACTTCCTCATCTGGGAGTTTGTAAGAGTTTTTCAATTTATCAATTCTGAAAATAAATTGTTGCCAATCAGAGGAAGAATCACCATCAAATGTTGGATATTGGTCAAGTTTTGGCCAATTCTTTTGATTTGAAGGGGTCTCCTTAGTACTAGTTTGTTTCTGAGTAAGAAGCAGCTGTAACTTCTCCAATTGGGCTGTAATCTCATTGTTCAATCCTTCTGTTGAAAATCCTGGTGCATCATCAATTTTTGATGGAAACTCAGTGGTATCAACAGGTATTTCTGGAACTATTTTTACTTTAGATGAACTAGCCACAGGTAATATTTGAGCATCCTTTACTATATGTTCTTTAAAGAAATGTCAGAATATTTCTGGTCATTCAACAATGAGTTCAATTTCTCTTCAATTGTTGTTAGTCTTGTTTTCATTCTTGGAAGACTAGATAAACTCTCATTGATAGTTGCAAAAGATAACTGATTTTTATTTTGTAAAGATGAATAATGGTCATTCAATCTCTTCAGATTCATATTATCTGTCTCCAGCTCTTCACAACAGATAGATACAGTTTCTTTTAATTTGGACAAATCATTTTTGATATTTTGCCACAAAGAAACCTTCTTTTCATGAGTTACCTTATAATTAAACAAATCATCAGAGACTTTCTGCAATTCACTCCTTAAGGATTGATACCCTTTCTCAGTTAATAAACCATTAAACGTCTGAGTTAATTGCATATTGTTCATAATATGATTTGGTTTTGCAATAATATCTCTCAAGTACTCATCATTAATCTTTGATATATCTGGAGTGTTTCTCAATAAAGAAACTGAGTAACTTTCCAGACTCTCATAAAACTCAGGGTCAAGAGTTTCATCTATTACAGCCATATCAGGGGTAATCATTGAGGTAGCAATTAAAAGTAATGGATTAGATACATGAGTTATTTGTCTACTGCTCCCAGCCTCTACTGGTCTCAAGGTTTCTTCTTCCCTCTCAGATTTACCTGAAGGAACAGAATCAGCTACAAGAAATGGCACTTGAGAATCAATAGAGGGGCTTACCAAGGTTTGCTTGGTATGACCATATTGGGTTTTCTTCTTCTTTTGCCTCCTTGATAGGGGTAAGGAGGTGTGGGGTTGACCTGGCTGGGTCTTGACGGACCTGCCTGAGGTAACTGATGCTGATTTTTAGATAGGTTGTCCCACTGAGTGTTTAACCAATCCCACTTCCACTTTGACACTTCCACTTTCTCTTGGTACTGGTGAGCCAATGGTTGATGATCCCTGGGGGGAAGAGGTTTCTTCTTCTCTTGAATAAAAGTATCTATCTTTCTCACCTTTTCTTCCAGAGCATCTACCCTTGCCTTTACTTTCAAGTTTTCTGTCCTTAGCTCCTTTATGTGAGTTGACAGATTCTTTACCTGTTGAGGCAATGGCATCTTTTTTATTCTGAATCCTTTTGGAAGTTCTTCTGGTGGGTTTATTACAGGCTTCTGATCCTGAGTTTTGTTTACTAGGATTTCCACTTCTTCCATCTCCACATCCTGTTTGGGGTAAGGATTTATTAATCTGAGAAATTCTTCTTGTTAAAGGAGAACTTACAGAAGTAGGCTAATCATAATCAATTAAGTCTAGTTCCTCCTCACATGCAGCAGAACCACTTTATTCAGTCATTTTTTTAAAGATTTAACTGAAATGAAGAAGAGAGACAATAAGATGAATTAGTCTTTTATTTTTAATTTAACAGAAATAAAATAAAAATAAATAAAAAAAATTTTAGGATAAAAATCAACTAAATAATAATTAATTTATTAATTTAAAATAATTTAAAACCAGGATTATAAAATAATCAACTGAAGAAATAAATTAAAAAATTTTATTAATAATTTTAAGATAATTATTTTCAGGATTTAAATCAACTAATTAACTGCCAGGACTTAACGTCAACTGAAACAATTAAATATGAATTTTTATTAATTAAAAAAAAAATTTAATGTATTATCAGGATTTAAATTAACTGATTAATTCACTAACAGGACTTAATGTCAACTGAAGTAATTAAATATGAATTTTTATTAAAAAAATTTTTTTATTGTCAGGACAATTTGTCAACTGGAACAAATAAAATTTAAATTATCAGGACAAAAAGTCAACTGAAAATTATAATAATTAATTATTAAAATTAAATTTTATTATTACTTCTAGGACTAAGAACAATGCTCTATTATTGTCAACTAAGAAAAATATAAAAAAAATTTAATTCTAAATTACCAGACACCTCCCCCTGTAAAATGAGCAAATTAATGCCACTTACAGAGTGCTGAGTAAAAGGAAACACGTAGCAAATGAAGAGTGCAAAGTGACCCACAAATAGTAATATCAATAATTACCACGATATATACGACATTTAGTCAATATATGAACCTAATTTTTGGAGCACGGTTCGATTCCCGTTTGCAGCCAAAAAATTTTGTCACGTGACGTATGACGTTTGTCGTTTTCGTTGCTCTCTCGTCCTTAAAGGTACTTGAATACCGATGGTCCCTTCGATTTACGGCCTCATATGATGATGCGCCGTCAATAATTTGGGAAGGCCTCCAATTTTCAAGGGGTCCTTTTGGTCTAGAAGATTTTTTTGAGGTTAAAACAAGGATTTTAAGGGTTTAAATGGACTCTTAACACAAAGTACGTATTTCTTTATCAATTTGATTGTATTACTCAAATAATTAGAGGTGCTTTTAAATATTAATATATTTATAGATTAGAAATACGTTGTTGTAAATACTCATGTTATAAAGTATAGCAATCATAATTGGTTTGTTGTAAAATATAATAAGTAAGTAAGTAAGGAATGTCTTGAAAAGCACAATAGTGGAGGCCTTTTATAGGCAAAACATGAGGGAGTAAAAGATATGGAATTTACACCATATACTGTAATAATGTGAGAAAAAGAATGACTAAAAGGAGTACATATATGACATAATAAAATAAATGAATTGGTACGTCAACAAGGGCATCAATTTTATTAGCAATAAAGTATGATTTCCTTGGACTGTCACAATTAGTTCCATAAAAATTAATTAATTATATTAATTTCACAGGATTCCAGATCTCTCAATGAGTTAATATAATAATCTTAAAGTTTTTTTTATTATAATTTTTTTATTAATTTTTATTCCCAATCAATCTTATACTATTGAGCACAGTGTTAGGGAGTAAAAATGTAGGGGACAATTATTTACATTATTTATACTACTTAATGTACTTAACTAGTTAGTTGTAAGTAATACTTAAGTAAATGAATAATTAATTGTTAGTAAGAAGAAGGGGGGTGGCTTCAACTCAGTAAAATAATTAATTATTTTACCGGGTAAGTCTAGTAGCCTGGCTGACATTTTCTCTCAATTTTACTACTATTATCTTTTGGTTAACACATTTATCTGTGTTAGTACAGCTTGATAATCCCAATAGTGATATTTATTTTTTATTTCTATATTACATTGATATAAGAATTTTTTATTTTATTCAAGTAATAAGTCATTAAAATGCCTTGTAATGAATAGACACCTCCTTTATTTATGATCTATTACTTTATCTCTTGTATCTTCTTACACTAAATTTTCTTTTCCATTTATATATTACTGGGTATCAATGTTGGAAATCTTACATTTCAAAATACCTCTTTTTTCTACCAAATCAACCATGGTTATTTTTTAACATATGCCATATTTTCCCCCAAAAACACCTTTTTACTGAGAATTAATGTCAAGTTTGTGGATTCTTTTTGTGTTGTGAAATGCCTTTTTTAATAACTACAAATTTCTAACTTTAATACCCCCTATTTGATATATTAGCACCAAGTAGTTATTTGACAAAATCTCACCAGCATCCTTGATTCAAATCCTTCAAGCTCAAGAAAAAACCACCTCTAGGCGTGTCTCCAAACCCCCCTTCTCTTGCCACTGAAAGTACAGAAATTACCCAATTGCAATATGGCAAGATACTTGAATTTTCAAAAGGCAAGACTGAAGAACTACTGTCAACTCTTAGCCAGAAGCTTTTACCATCTTATATTTCAAATGCCTATAACAATGTGCTTGAATACATTGATGACCTAGAAAAATATAAGCAATTATTTCATATTAACTTCTTTAAACTCAGTAGGATATATTATTGGCCCTATTTCTTTAAAACTTATTCAAATTCAGCTTATGAAAAAGGTAACATTCTTCCTAATGATGTCATTATCATCAAAGACAATGATGATAATTAAAGAGCTGAAGCTGAAGGCCATGCATCAACATCTCAATAGGGAGATAAGACTATTCTTCAACATTCAAAAATAATGAGACTTTCTAGGGGCTCTAGTTTTTTCAGTGCTACAAAAACTCCTCCTGCCAAGGATTCCTATTTTGCAACATCTCAAAAATCTAAACAAACTAGCCAAAATGTGTCCAAAAGGTATGTAATTTCTTTCATGAGTAACATAGCAATCCATTTTATATTAGTTGTTAAAGCTATCTCCAATCTGTTTACTTTTTTATTTATTGTTTATTATTTTTTCTTATCTTTTAATCCAGCTCTAAAAACCACAATCACTTCAAAGCTTCAACTAATAGCAAATCTTGCTCTAATGAAGAAGAAGTAGAAGAAGATGATGATGAAAAATTTTTGAAATATGAAGCTTCTCTAAATCATAAAGATGATGAAGTTGAGAAAACACCCAATGAAGAAATTGATGCACCTAGCCAGCCACACAAAAATTCTTCAATTTCAAAGAAACAGCTTCTAGTTGCTGTATCTTCAAAACCTAAAATCAAAATTCTGAAAATTGTATGGCCTCTCTCATCATCAATAAAATTGCTAATAATTCCCTTCCTTATACTCAGACAATGATTGGTAACTCAAAATTACAGAAGCAAATAGCTGAAATCCATCAATTTTTTGAAGGTAGAATCAATGGTTAAAAGGTACTTAGGGTATGGCCAGAAATTAATCAGTTATTCAAAATATGTTTGTCTGTTTCTCTCAAAAAGCCACAAGGAATTTCGAAAAAATTCAATTTTCTATGGAAGAAAACTGCTCATGACAAAATTCTTACAAAAATTAATGAACTCTGTATGTATCACTTACTTGAAGTTTGTTTATTCATTTTATGATAACTAATTGTTTTGTTATTTTTTTAGATTTGGATTTTCTCAATGTTGACACTTTGCAGATCTTGGTGGTCAATAATTTGAAATTTGAAAATTTGAAAAAATTTTGTAATGCTGAAGAACCAAACTCAAATAATATTTTTCCATTTAAGAAGATTGACCACCCTGAATCATCAATTATATGCATGCTAACAAGACTAGTTAGCCCAAGTGCTCACCAGCATTCTTTGTGGGAATCCCTTGTTGCATCATCTCTTTATCTTGCTTCTCAATAGTTTACCCTTCCTGCTGAAGAATTTGACTTCAATCAAGATAGTCCTATTGAATGTGACCAACATATTCTAGCCTGTCTTACACATCTGAAGAGAAAAGTTCCCAATATGTTCAACAGCTCAACATCACAGTTAATTGCTGCAAATTTTTCAATGACTCCTCTGTGCCAATTTAGGAACATAATAATTGATGTCATGATTTCAATAATTATTTTCAAATCTAGAGAGGCTGCTGCAAATATATCTCAAGCTCAAAGCAGGAAATGTCAACTTTCAAGAATAAAAAAAATTGAAAAATATGCAGCAATGGTATGAGTCTCATAATGATTCTATTCAGAATATGAATCAAGAATATGCACACCATTAATATCAATCACTTACTTTTTACTTGGTTGATGGTGTTTGTGGCTTATTTCTTTCCTCACAGGACTACCGGCTTGTGTAAGCTTCAGACTGTTTAAAATTCATAACAAAACTCAGCCTCCTTATTAAATAGAGTGATAATAATAATCCAGGTGGCGAAAAAATCTGGAAGAAACTTAATTTTTATATCTTTAATATTATCAATCCCTTGATAGATATTTCTGGGACTATGCCACTTAATTTTAATACTCCCACCCTTATCCATATTTCTAAAGCAATGAAAGCTATTTTTCTTGATTATTGGAATCTTATTCAGCCAAATTCTTCATTTTTCTCTATTGCTGACATAATTAATACATAATCCTACTTCATGTAAATACATACTGTATCCTATTGCTACATTTTTTTGTGTAACTCAAATTATTTATTTATGTGAGATTTATTACTGAATCTGAATAAAGATTCTCAAACTTTCAGCAAATATTATTGTATAAAATTCTTACACCTTTTTGCTATTCAGTAAATATTATTGAAATCATCATAACTAAAAAACATGATGAATGAAAAATTTGAAAAAAAAATTAAGAATACACTATAAGTCATTTTTCTCAAAACACTATATTTTTCTTTAAGATGGAAAAACATCTTAGCATTTGTCTCAAATTTTAAGATAATTATTACAAAAAATTGAAACAGTTTTCTATCAATGCTTTTCAGCATGTTTAAAAGTAAAAAATCTTAAGTATAATAAATTTTTGCTAACAATTCATCAAAGCTTTTTCTTAAGTAGACTTTTCTTAATCTAATTTCTATAATTTCTAGGTGCATATTTATTTCAATTATACTAAGGATTATCTATGAAAATTTCCTTCAAATAATTTTCAATTAATTTAATAATATTAAAATATATATGTGGCATAATAAAATAATATCTAGACATTTAAATAATGAGAAGCCATCATATTGGTATGAAATTAAATTAATGTGTCTTTGAAAAACTAGTTAAATTTAAAAAATTTCTTTTTATCAGTGTCAATTATTTTGAAAAAGAAAATTTACTCTACATTTTTATGATCTATAATTTAGCTTTCTGTATTTTGATTCATATTTCATATTGGTTTTTTTTACACTTATAGATACATGTATAGATATCAAATTTCATTCAATAATTTGGAAAAAAAGATATTTTATTCTTTCTAAGAAAGCAAAAGAATAATAGAAAGAAACTAGGGTAATCCTTATAAAGAACTTATAAACATTATTTCTATAAATTTTAAAACAAACCCTTTTTAGATTCCCATCCTTCTTTTTCATCCTTAAATGTAAATAATAAGTTATTGAAATGTTATTTTTCTTCTAAAATTTCAAGTGAATCAAATTCTACTTACATCTATTTTTTCAAGTTTGAGACCCCCTATTAAAAAGTAAATGGGTAGAGGAGTAGGAAGAGATCCTTAAGAAGATGAATAAAATATTACTTTAAACATTTTTTACAGATAAATATCAAATTGAAATAAAGTTTTTAAATATTTTTAACATTATATTGGTTTCCACTTTTAAATGCAGTTACTATTTCACATGTTGTCAGGCTAAGATCAACTAAAAGGACATGAACTAGCTTGAAAAGTCTGTGTCTAGAAGACTTATATGGTCCTATATGAATACTGTAATGTAAACCCAACAAATAGTAAAATATAATTCAATATAAAGGTCTCAGTAATATAATTCTCACTAATTTTATATATGGCTTACAATCTTTTTAGTTGGTAGAAAAATAGAGTTTAATAATTCAGATACTACTCAAAAGACTTATAAAAGTACTAATTGTTTTTTATTGTAATTGATTTGGTTATATGGTGTAAATTTTAATGATAAAGAATGTAGAAACAAGACCCAAAAACCTCCTCCTTTTATACACACTGAGCTCCCCAATGAGTCCCTTGATGTACCACTTCAATACACATTTAATGACTCCTCCAGCCAACTAATAGACATATCCATAAACATCCCCAGTAACCCATGACATAATTAGAAGAGTAACAACCGCCAAAATCCTGTAATAATAAGGAAAATCTATCAAAATTAAAGAATAAGATAAAAAGAGAGTATATGCGTATTCAACAACAATATAAAAGACTAAAGAGGGAATTTTTAAGGTTAATTATAGCTTAATAATAAGGGGGACTTACTGTAGAAATGATGGGGCTAATCCTGACATTATACTACGTGAAATTCCCATTCAAAAATGACCAATATTGACTGAGAAGCCACCCAGAAACTCAAAAAAGAGCATGAGATGTGGGGTAACTACATGCAGTCCTTGGAAGGCGCTTTCATGGGTAAATCCTTAACTAAATTTATGCAAATTTAAGCGTGGTGAGGAAATAAGATGTCAAGAGTGAGGTTATTAATGAAATTAGTGCATATAAACAGGGTCAATGCATTATTAATTAAGCTAGGACACTAAATAAGCGCCTCTCGCCTATTTTAGTATGTTTCCCCACAGTGGGCATAGAATGTGGGGTAACTATAGTGTGAAAAAGCTAAATTTGCTAAAAATTAAGCTATTCACACGGGAAAAAAGCCTGCAGTATGTGGCCAGCACACAGAAGCCATTTCTGGCATTAAAAACACCAAATTTGAAGTATGTTATTTTTATGCATTTAAGTAGCCAAATCAATAGTCCTAAATGAGATCAATTGAACTTTTAAAGCGCAATTTTGATATTCTCAAATTTATAGTGCATATAATCAACTTTTAAGTGAAATAAAGTGCATTTCTTGTTTTTTGCATAAAACAATGAAAATAACAGCTTTAAGTATACTTAAAAATTATGTAGCCTTATACTTAAGGTTCTTAAGGTTACCCTAACATATCCCAACTTAATATTAAGTACAAAAGACTTATAAAAGGTGGATATATGCATGTATATTAGGTGTTATAATGGCATTTTTTGTGTATTATCATAACTTTACTTATGTATACTGTTTGTGTACTCTCATTTATTTTTCCCATGTATAGTTCATGTGTTTAACATAACTTATAAGTAATTTTTACTAAGTCCTGTGTATATACAGGCTGACACTCCCCCACCTAAAAAAATCAATAAAAAAATGATAAGTTATACATTTTATTTATTTTTTTGTTAATTTTCAGGTATTCAGATTAATTATGTAGCATTAAAGGTTATTCTTTAAAGAAATAAAACATAATAAAATATTTTGAGTACTGGTTTATACCCCTCAGCTGGTTGAACAGAAATTTATTTCTGTTTAAATTTTTTAAAAAAGGTGGATAAATTAGAAATTTCTTTTTCAAGTATCCATTTATCAAATTCATTTGATTTCCCTTTTAATCTTAATAAATACTCAGTTCCTTTTTCTTTAGTAAGGATTCTTTTCTTGAGTATTTTTTCAATCTCTGCTTTTTCCACAATTTCTTCAGGTTGCTTTTTAGGCCTTCCCCTTCTTTTTGGAAATAAGTCAGTATCATTTGCATGGTAAGGCTTCAATAATGAGCTAGGGAAAACTGGATGTTTCCTATCATATGGGGCATATAATATAACTTCCACTGCATTATTACCAACCATTTTTATCACTACAAAAGGTCCTACAAAGGGATACTTTAATTTAATATTACCTTGTAAGTTAAAATGTAGTGTTGAAATTAGGACTTCATCTCCCTTTTTGAATTCAAATTCTTTATGAGATTTATCCCACCTTTTCTTTTCATATTCAAATGCTTTTTGGATGCATTCTTCTGCATGTTTTCTACACATTTGTTGCATATGAATAAAGGATTTAGTACCAGGGTGTATATCTAACCTTGGTTATTTATTTAAATGATTTACTGGGGTATTTGGTATGTATCCCAGCTAGATTTCAAATGGGTTTTTCTCTGTTACAGAATGAGTTGTGCTGTTATAAGCAAATTAAAGGCCAGGAATTAATGTTACCCAGTAATGTGTGAATTTCTCATTGTCTTTGTATTCTAATCCAAAGGCACAATATCTTCTGATCATGTCTTCTAGAGTTTGTATCATTCTCTCAGCCAGCCCATCAGTTTGTGGATGGTGTGCTGTAGACAATTTCAATTGACAACCTGATACTTCCATCAAATATTTCCAGAACTCTGAAGTAAATTTAGGGTCTCTGTCAGAGATTATGGCTTTGGGGAACCCAGAAGTATTCATCATTTGAGTCCACCATAGTAATGCCAAGTCTTTTTCAGATATCTCTTTATGGGTAGGGATAAATATACACATTTTTATAAATCTATCTACTATTACCCAGCAAGAATTGAAACTTTCTTTTCCTGCTAATGGCAAGCCAGTTACAAAATCCATGTTTATAATTTCCCATGGAGCTTTTGGCTGCTCTATTTTTTGTAACAACCCAGCTCTCTTCCCAGTTAATCTTTTAGATTTCTGACAAGATTCACATGTTTCAATGTATTTTTGTACATCTTGTTTCATGTTTATCCACCAGGCTGTATTTTTAACTCTGGTTGATGTTTTGTTAAAGTCAAAATGACCAGCTTAGATGTCATCATGACAAGTACTCAACATTAACTCTTTCATAGAAGGTGGTATTAATATTACATTACTTAGCTTTTTCCTGTAATATATGTACCCATCTTAAATTGATAGTTTACCTTTTTCCAACATATTTCTATACTTTGGAGGAAAGGTTTTAATTAATGCACTCATGGAGGCATTACTTGGATCATTTAGAATGGTAGATAGTTTAGACAAATATTTATCAGATGAATAATTTTCTAATATAGTTTGCATAATCTATTCCTCTAAATCCACTATATAAATCCCAAATTTATGTATAACCTCATTTTCAGGTACATAAGCTGGGTTTTCAGCATCATTTTGCAAAGGACTTCTGGATAATAAATCCACATTATAATTTAATGTTCCTGCTCTGTGAGTGATTTTCATTCTTCCTCTGTACTCTTTTACAGCTAGTTTCCATCTAAACATGTGCCTATTAGGGGTTTTCATGTTTAGTAATGATTTTACTGCACTGAAATCTGTTATAAGTTCAAACTTCTGGTCTTCCAGATAGTAATGAAGTTTCTCCAAAGCCCACACCACAGCTAAACATTCTAGCTGTGTAGCACCATACCTTAATTCTGTTTTTCTTAAGGTTCTGGATATATAACAGATAACTACTTCAGGTAATTTTCCATTTATTATCTGTTTCTGCTGTAAAGCAGTACCTAAACCTATGAAGCTTGTATCAGTGTACAAGATAAAAGGTTGGGTGAAATCTGGCAGTCCCAATATTAGAGCTGACATTAAACATTCTTTTAATTTATTAAAGGCATGTTGTATTTCATTATTCCAAATTAAAGCCTCATTTTTCCTGATTAATGTTGTTAAGGGAGCTGCAATGGATTGGTAATTTTTAATATACTGCCTATAATATCCACACATACCCAAAAAACTTTGAACCTCTTTTACATTTTTAGGTATACCAATGTGTTTAATTTCTGCCACCTTATTCTGGTCAACACAAATTTGTAATCCAGATACAACATGTCCAAGTACTTTCAAGGATTGAAATCCAAACTTACATTTCTTTAATGCAATTGTCATATTAATTTCATCCATCCTTTGAAAGACTCTCTTCAGGTGATTTAAATTCTCATCAAATGTTTTTGAAAACACTATGATGTCATAAATATAGACCAAAAGCCATCCTTCAACCATTTCCTGATTGAAAACAATATCCATTAATTTTTGGAAGACTGAAGGCGCATTCTTTGGGCCAAATGGCATTCTCACATACTTATATATACTCATATGTGTGGTTATTAATAAGTAATTCTGAGAATTCCTTTCCACAGGAATCTGGTGGTAACCCTTGTTTCCATCCAGACAGGAAATATATTTTTCTCCTTGTAAAGTAGCATGGATAGAAGATATCCTTGGTAGAGGGTAAATATCATCTACAGTGTATGTATTCAGAGCTCTATAATCACCCCTTAATCTTTCCTTATCCTTTTCATAAGAGATAAATACTGGTGAAATGACACAATACTTAGGTGTTGTGTTTACTTTTTCAACAATACCCATTTCCAACAACATTTTTATATTGTCTTCAATATCTTTCCTTTTTGCAGGAGATTCTGGGTAAGGTTTCTTTTTCAAGCTTCCAGGAATATTATCCAAATCACAACTTAAAGAGATTTTCATCTAATGGTCTTTAACCAATCTTAGTTCATTTGAACCATGAGAAAATGCCATAGGATATGATTTAATCAATCTAAAAATATTTTCTTCTTCAATTTTTGAGAGTTGAGGACTGAAAGAGGCCTTTTGGATTTCATTGTCCAATTCGACCACTTCAGTGGTGGTTCTCCCACCTTGCAATTGTTCTTCTTTAGGAGAAATGGCATACACTGAATTTTCAGAACATATTTTGAATTTTATTTTACCATTCACCCCTATAGTGAAGCAACTGTTTGCAGGATCTAGTTTAATGCCAAATTTTATCACTAAATCATTGCCAATAATAAACCAATCACTACAATTATTATTATCCATTACAACAAATTCACACACTGCTCTAACGTAGCCATTATTATATTTAAAGAATACAGTG
This sequence comes from Hemileia vastatrix, assembly GCA_030280995.1. NCBI lineage: Eukaryota > Fungi > Basidiomycota > Pucciniomycetes > Pucciniales > Zaghouaniaceae > Hemileia > Hemileia vastatrix. The sequence continues at coordinate 21,633,127 of JASXTE010000004.1, read as the reverse complement.
GTTTTGTATTTACCAACTGGATTTAAAACTGAACCAAAACCCCTCAAGTTCTTTGTCTGAACAGGTTCTAGTTTTTCTTTGTACTTAGTTTCAAGTTTCATTAATGTATTAATGAAAACTACACTACCTGTGGCTCCAGTGTCAAGAATGGCATTCATTTCTCTTCCACATATACTAACAGGTGCTCTGATAGGTTTTATTTTGTAAGTATCATGAAATACATCTTTAATTATTTCAGCTTCCTCAATGGAAGTTAAAGATGTATCTGTATGAGGTATAGCATCATTCAGGAACATAACATCCTGTTCTAATACAAATATCTCATGTTCATCATCACTTTAAGATATGTTACTTTTACAATCCTCACTGGATTCCACATTCTCATCTTCATGATTACTTGGTTCAGAATTCTGTGAGGTTTCAATAACATTTATTCTTTTCTTACACATGTGACCCTTAACCCAAGGTTCATTACATTTATAACAACTGTTATTCTCTTGTCTTTTAGGGACAAGGGGAGCTGAAGGTTTTTTCTTCTCCACTTGCAATTTTACTTGTAGTAGGTTTTACCACATCAACACTTTGTCTGTAATTACTATACTTGGTTTCATACTTATGGTTTAATAGTATCTCATTGCATATATTAATGAACCCAAAGGTATCTCTGATGGTTTCAGTTCTAGCTACAATAATTTCTCTAACTGATATAGGCAACTTTTATATTATTTTCTCTTTATACTCATCATAATCCATTTTTGGATCCATAGCTTTCATGATTTTTATTAATTTCATTAAAAAAACCATGGGTTTATCTCCAGAATTTGGATTATATCTTGTTCTTTCATACAATCTTTGTTGAGTGATTCTAAATTTTGGGCCACCAAATTGCCTTTCAATTAGTGCCTTCCATTCATTCCAGGAGTAGTTAATTCCCTCACTCAATACAGATTCAAACCATAATAAGGCCACATCTGTAAATAGAGATATTAATTTTAAAGTAATTTCTTCATCAGGTAATTTGTATGAAAATTTTAAGTTATCAATTCTTTGTATGAATTGTTACCAATCAGATTTTGAATCTCTGTCAAAGGAAGGGTACTGATTTAACTTAGGCCAGTTATTTTGGTTAGTTCTTTCTTCCCTAAACTGAGGAATATTAAGTAATTCACTTACTTTTGAAAGATGATCATTTATTTCATCTTTTACTGATTTAATGTTCTCAGAGCCCATGACACTATTTTCATGTTCCATCATTGGTGTTTCATTTGAGTATTTCATGAAAACAGGTACTCTTGCCACATAAGAGGTGCTATCTTTTACTTTTTCAGTGTTTTTCAAAAATTTTGCTACTTCTATTTCTACCCTTTTTAACCTATCTTTTATTACAGGTACATGAGTCAGAGTATCAATTACATTTGAAAAAGACAATTTAACATGTCCCACAATGGTAGCCATAACATTCTGAGAGTGTTCTAATTTACTTTTTAATTTCTAATCTCAGAGCTCAATCTTTTATTCTCATTGATTAACTCATCATTTGAATTTTCAAGATTTTTTTATCTATTGGCCGTGGTACTCAATGATTGTGTTAATTTTAATGATACACTTTCCGTATTATTTTTTGACTCCTTAGAGAACTCTTCTAATTTTTCAATTCTTAATAATAATTTACTTATTATTTTTGATTCAAATTGATTCTCTTTCAAAAAATATTCAATTTTTTCTGTGTCCAACTCAGAAGACTCATCATCATGCTCAAGATTTGACTCATTTGGTTCCAATTTTATGCTAATAATATTATCCTGGTGATCAATGAAACTATTTACATTGTCCTCATTTAAAGACAAGTTTAACATGTTATTTTCAAATGAATAATCCCTCAAATTCTTATCAATCTCATTACCTATAATTAATTCATTGTTAGGTTGATACAATTGATTATGAGAAGCTGGATGACCTACCAAGGTCTTATCCCACTTCCCCTGTCTCTCCTTGCCTTTCCCCTGTAGGGGTGACTGCTGGATTCCTGTTGAGGAGGGTTATTGTAATTTTGGGCATACCAATCCCACTTCCATTTTCTGACTGTTATTTTTTGATCCTCTTCTGGGACTGGAGGTGTTGCTGTGGTATTTTTTGGTGCCACTGATGTGGTTGAGACTTTATATCCACTAGAGCCTGGTTGACTTCTACGAAGCCCTGTGCCACCCTTTTCTCCAGATTGTTGATCTGGTCTACAATATTGTTTACTCTTATTGTGAGGTTATTCAGTAGGGTTGAGAGGGATTGAATTTGCTCTTGCAATTTTTTTTTGGTCTTCTTTATTGACACTTGCTTTAAGAGTTTTTCCCTTTCCTCCAAGGACATTGGTGGAGTTTTGTCTATTATTGGAGATTCTTTTCCATCCATTTGAATGTCCTGAAACAGGTCTTTCAGCTCTAGTTATTAAGTTTTAAGTTTTTGCCTTATTACTTACAATGTCATTGTTGTCACACATTTTGTAAGTGGAATTTGTTTAAAAAATTGAAATTGAGATATAAAAACTTCAAAGAAGGAGTTTTATTAGTATTAATCAATACCTGAAGACAATTATATTTCTTACTTAAAGGTATGGAGTGAATTTTATTAGTGCAAAAAGTCAAATATGCTTTTTAAGTGGTCACTTGATTTAATTGGTCTACAATATGTAGCCATGTATTTATATTTAAAAAAGAAAAAATGTCAGTAAGATTCTTTTTAAATATTAAATGAATATTACAAAGCAATAGAAAGGTATTAAAAGTCCTGTTTAAAAGGAAAAAATTAATCAGTTTAATTGGTTTATTATCTGCAAAGTACACAAATTTAATTGGTCTATTGACAGACTCCCACCAATAACAATTATATTATGTTGAATTAGTGGTAAAATTGTTGATTTAATATCACAATTTTATTATATAACAGGGCTTCTTTTTCTGAAATAAAAATATAAGTGACCCCAACCTGTTGTAATTATCCAAATATTTCTTTAGGGATATTATTTACGTGCACCTTCTTTGAGAACTTTTACTTACTGGATTATAACAGAATTCTTGAGGAAAGTTCCCCAGTTTTCAGGCTAAGATCAACTAAAAGGACGTGAACTAGCTTGAAAATTCTGTGTCTAGAAGATCTATATGGTCCTATATGAAAACTGTAGTGTAAACCCAACAAATAGTAAAATATAATTCAATATAAAGGTCTCAGTAATATACTTCTCACTAATTTTATATATGGCTTACAATCTCTTTAGTTGGTAGAAAAATAGAGTTTAATAATTCAGATACTACTCAAAAGACTTATAAAAATACTAATTGATTTGTAATGTAATTGATTTGGTTATATGGTGTAAATTGTAATGATAAAGAATGTAGAAACAAGACCCAAAAACCTCCTCCTTTTATACACACTGAGTTCCCTAATGAGTCCCTTGATGTACCACTTCAATACTCAGTTAATTACTCCTCCAGACAACTAATAGACATGTCCATCAACATCCCCAGTAACCCATGACATAATTAGAAGAGTAACAACCGCCAAAATCCTGTAATTATAAGGAAAATCCATCAAAATTAAAAAAAAGATAAAAAGAGAGTATATGTGTATTCAACAACAATATAAAAGACTAAAGAGGGAATTTTTAAGGTTAATAATAGCTTAATAAAAAGGGGAACTTACTGTAGAAATGATGGGGCTAATCTTGACATTATACTATGTGAAATTCCCATTCAAAAATGACCGATATTGACTGAGAAACCACCCAGAAACTCAAAAAAGAGCATGAGATGTGGGGTAACTACATGCAATCCTTGGCAGGTTCTTGCACAGGTGTATCCTTGACTAAATTTAGGCAAATTTAAGTGTGGTGATGAAATAAGATGCCAAGAGTGAGGTTATTAATGAAATTAGTGCATATAAACAGGGTCAATGCATTATAAATTAAGCTAGGACACTAAATAAGCGCCTCTCGCCTATTTTAGCGTGTTTCCCCACATTGGGCATAGAATGTGGGGTAATTATAATTTGAAAAATCTAACTTTGCCAAAAATGAAGCTATTCACATGTGAAAAAAGCCTGCAGTATGTGGCCAGTACACAGAAGCCATATCTGGCATAAAAACACCAAATTTGAAGTGTTTTATTTTTATGCATTTAAGTAGCCAAATCAATAGTCCTAAATGAGACCAATTGAACTGTCAAAGCGCAATTTTGATTTTCTCAAATTTATAGCGCTGTGGTCTTCCAACATTGGCAGGGGCCTTTGTTGTGCGATTTGGTGTTGTTTGGGCATGTCTTAACTGACATCAGTGAAGGAATTAGGTATTTTTCTGGTTTTATTCCGTGGATATTAGTTCTGCGGGTATGTGGGTACTATCATTGGATAGCCCTGGTTTTTCTCTATATTTTATGTCTTGAAGACATTTTTCATATTCTAAGTTTTAAGGGGTCAATTCCTCATTTTTCATTTAAAAAGATAGCTGTTTAATTTTGTTTTTTGTGTTTTACGGGCTAACCTTAAATCTTAGGGTTAAGTGCTTAGTACTGTTGGATAGAGCTAAGTTTTCTCTATATTTCATGTCTCAATTTTGTTATAGTGAAATTCTGTGTTTTAAAGGTTTTAGTAGTTGTAGTTAGTTTTTCTAAGTAGATTGGGTGTTTTTAGTGGTTCTCTGGCTTCAGGGAGGCTGTGCCGCTTCAGGCAGCACCTCCGATGTCGGGCCGCCTGCCCACCTCTGTTTTAGAAGGCTGGGTAGCGCTTCTGGAGGGTTTTTTATGCAATTTGGCGGGTACAGGCGCCAGATTGATGGGTGCACATGGGCTCTTAGATAGTGGTCTGTGTGTATATAGTGAAGAAGACAGTTTGGGGCAACCTTAATCATCATACAACCGTCCAGAGGTGATATCATTGTTCCTCACTCAGTTTTCACTGTTTTCTGGCCACAATTGGCTGTGTTTGTTGCAAGTGAGTTCTTCATTTAACATAACTTTGGCAACTGTTTTCTCTGTTATAGTCTTGCAAGCTATAGCAAGTATCTTTGCTGTCTCTGGTGTGGATTTGCAGCCTACATCAAGTATCTTTGCTGTCTCTGGTGTGGAAATTGGTCTACATTTCAGTTCTTTGGTCTGGTAGTCTGTCTGGTGACTACTTTCTTGGCTCATAAAGCAGTCAAGTGTATTGGAAAAGGGTCTTTAGCAAAATAGGAACCAATTTACTGTAGCAGGTAAATCTCACTTATTTTTCTAAAGGGACAGGGGATTTTCTCTCTGGTTTTTCTCCAACTCCCTTGGTCAAGGCCTATAGCTAGCACTTTAGGATTGTCTACATTTCTGGTGCCCAACGTGGGGTGGAACCTGCTAGTTCTTTGGAATCTCTGTTTTCTTTGGTTGGATCTTTTTGGTGTTTTGGACTGGAAGAATGGCTTCTGGTTCTGCTATTCATGTGGTGACTGTCAGTGGGGGGGATGGTCCACCTTTTGTGATGGTTAGGGAATGTGTTAGAATTAAAACTTGGGATGGTACCAAGTTTAATGGTGAGGATGTGAAGTGGTTTCTGGAGCAGTATGAAACTGCTGCTGGAGTGGATGGTGCTTCCTACCTGGAAATGGTGAAGCAGATTATTTTCTTCATTGGTGATAGGGAAGTGGAGAAGGAGATTGTGGCCATGTCTGGCTACAAGAGAAGGGATTGGAAGTTGCTGTGTAGGGAGATTATTGATAGATGGGGTGTCAGGTTCACTATGGTGGATCTGAACAAGGTTGTCAGTGAATGGCAATCTTATGGTGGTGTTGGTAACTTACACAGTTACAGGAAGTTTCTGCTACATTTTGATCCTGTGGTGGAATATTTGGTGGAAGTGGAGGAGCTGGCACATGAAAATGCTGCCAAGGATGTTTTTTGGTCTGCCCTGGCTAGAGATGTCAGGATGGATGTGTTGAAGGAGTTGTCAAGAAAGGAATTGATGAAAACTCTTTCTAATGGGGATCAGAAGTTGCCTGCCTTGAATAAGGTGAAGGAGGCTGTTGAGGCCCATTTGAAATTATTGGCTGTGGACACCTATCAGGAGGGGTGTGCCAAGTATGTCAGTAAAGTCAGTGAGGCTTTGGCCGATGAGGAAGTTAAGGAGAAGAAGGAGGAGAAGAATTTGGTGAAGGTTCCAAAACAGGAGAGGGACCCAATGGTGGAACAGTTATCTGACCTGACAAAACAGCTACACATTTTTGTGCAGGAGGCTAAGAAGGTCAATAAGGCACCTTCTCAGTCTAGAGATTTTGAAAGGAGGGCTGGTAGGAGTGATCCTTGGGTTTGCTCTTATTGCAGTAGGAGGGGGCACAGGTCCAATGATTGTTGGGCATTGAACAGAGATGTGTCTGAAGGAAAAGTGGAGTTTGATGGCAGGGTTTTCAAGTTCCCTGACGGTTCTTTTGTTAAGCCCTGTGAGGGGCAGGCTCCTGTGGATTTGTTCAGGAGGAGGGGTGGTCTCATCCAAATAGGCCAAGGTTTGAGGAGATTTCTGATCAGGGGAAGTCTTCTTCTAAGGAGAATGAGGATGTCAAGGGAAAGGGGAAGGAGGTCAATAAGGTCTCTTTTTCTACTTCCTTTGGTGGTTTGGAGTTGTATTCATGTGGTGGACAGTCAAGTGGTGAATGCTTGGCTGGTGTTTATGATGTAGAGGCAGGTAAGGTGGGAAGGCCAAAGAGCAGTTATCAGGCCCAACCAAAGCCTAAGGCTTCTAAAGGGGATCCTAAGCTGGGTGCAGCTAGGAGGAAGTACAGCAAAGAGGAGCTGTACAAGATGCAGAAGGGGATTGCTAATATGGGCCCCCCTAGTTTTGGCGCATCGGACATGAATGGTGAGCCAATGCCTATGGATGTTGATTCTGACTCGGAGGAGGATGTCCCTTTGGCCTCATTGCCAAAGCCTGCTGGAGTTAGAGGGTCTGGTGAGGGATCAGGTTTGGTTCCTGTGGATGGTAAATCTGTTGGTGGTGCTGGTCCTCAGGAAAATTCTAGGACCAAGGTGGTGAAGCCAAGGGATCACTTTGAGAGGCCAGTGGTTTCTGGTCAATCTAATGTTATGGACTCTCTCCTGGAAAGGATAAATCAGGGTCAGGTTTCCCTATCTTATGGGGAATTTTATGCTATCAGTCCAGGGTTGGCTGATTGGCAAAAGAAATTGTTGACCAGGAGAAGGGTGTCTTCTGGGGAGGTGGAATACATTTGTGATTCTTCTGAAAAGTTTGGTGAGGGGTTGGAAACTCATTTTTCTGCTCCTCTGGGATATTTCAATGTCACTCTGAATGGCAGGGAGGCAAGGGCATTGGTGGATTCAGGTTCACAGATAAACCTGATTTCCTTGTTTGAGGCAACTCATTTGGGCCTCCCCATCAAAACTGGTATTGGTGGAAACTTGAGAGGGATTTGTGGCCATGTCACTGAATTGGTCAGAACTTCCAAATTTGTGAAGTTAGATGTTGGTGGAGCCTCAGGGAAGGTTCATTTTTACATTGCTAAAGGTAATGTAAAAGCAGTTTTGGGTGGGCCATTCTTGATGGATTTCCAGGCAAGAATTGGCTATCAATATGAACTGGGAATCAGTTTGGAGTTGACTGGTGAAGACAAGAGAAGACTTCACATGAGGTTATCATCCCCTGGAGAGGATGGTTGGGAGACCAGGCCTGGCTTATCTTCAATCTGCCTGTGTATGGATTGTTGCAGGAGATGGAGAGAAGTTGGTGCTGCCTCCGGTTTTTTGGAGTTTGGCTCAGGCTCTATTGAGATTCTGTCTTTTTTAGAGTGATGAGGGCTGATCACCCAAGTGCTACAACCTCTCCCCAAGGTGAGGCAATCCCAGGTTGTAGTAGGTCAGCTCCCTTGGAGATATACCAAGTGGATTTTCAACTTTCTCTTTTTAATGTTTCTCTTCTCTGCAAGTATTCTTCAAGTTTTTTATCAAGTCTCTGTTATCTTTCAAGATTCTTAATTATTTTTAATTCAACTTCAAGGAAGAAGATTGATTATATATCTTTATTGAAAGATATGCGGAAACGTTTTGGGACGGTGAGATTGGGGTCTAAAAGTAAGTCCTCCCAATTGTGCACTGCTAGGGTTTCTTCTACACCTTTCAAAAACATTACCTGGGCCACACCTGTGAGCATTGGGGAAACCCCTGGTTATTTTTGTAGGTCAGAAGAAAACTCAAGAAAAGAAAATAAAAATTTCAAAATAATTCAAGAAAATCAAGAAAAAAATCTGAAGATAATGAAGAAAGAAGATTCAAAATATTTTTGTGAAGATTGACAAGATCTATTTTTGGGCCTCCAGCATGAGGTTAAACTGCAGAAGATATTGAAGAAGGAAGATCATCAAGATCTATTTTTGGGCCTCCAGCAAGAGGATAAACTGCAATATTTAAGAAGAATTGATTCTGATGATGATTCAAGATTTGAAGATTTAGAAGACGGAAGTGGAGAGGAAGAATTGGGATTGCGGAAAATCTTTGGAGTGGTGAGATTGGGGTCTAAAAGTAAGTCCTCCCAATTGTGCACCGCTAGGGTTTCTTCTACACCTTTCAAAAACATTACCTTGGCCACACATGTGAGCAATGGGGAAACCCTTGGTTTTTGTTCCAGGTCTGGTGGTGAAGATGTCCTGAAGATCCCTCAAGTGGAAGGTGGAGCGGCAAATTATAAGAAGGTGGTGCAGAAGATTAGGCCTGTCAATGAGCCTATGCCTTTGGGTTTGAACCCGCCTTTGAAGAGACCGCCTTTGTCAAGAGATCCGTACTGTACTACTTTGGTGAAGAATCCTCCTGAATTTTTAGAGACGGCTAGAGTGACTGCGGAGAGGTTGAAGGTTGTTAATTTTGGTCCTGATGGGTGGTTGTCAGAAGAAGAAAAGAAGTTGTTGTTGCACTTTATGTGCTGAGGGAGAAAGCTGTGGTATTTGTTGAAGAGGAAAGGGGTGTATTGAAACACTCTTATGGGGAACCTTACTTAATTCCTGTGGTCTGTCATGAACCATGGCGAATTAAACCTATTCTGATTCCAGTTGCTATCAGAGAGGATTTTGTAGAGATTGTTGGGGAAAGTGTCAGGACTGTGTTATATGAGCAATCGACTTCTAGTTACTCAAGTGCGGTGTTCTGTGTAAAGAAGCAGAATGGAAAATTGTGGGTGGTACATGATCTTAGAGCCTTGAATAGAGTCACTATTAAGGACACTGGTATGCCACCGAGTGCAGAGGACTTTGTTGAAGCTTTTTCTGGAAGGGTGTGTTATGCTTTGGGTGATATTATGGGTGGTTATGATGAGAGGGAACTTCACACAGATTCAAGGCCTCTCACAACTTTTGAGACTCCTTTGGGAAGATTTCAGCTCACTAGGTTGCCTCAAGGATCAACTAATTCAGTGGCAGTTTATCAAGCATAAATGGCTTGGATTTTGCAGGATGAGGTCCCTACTCATGCTGGTATTTTCATTGATGATTGTCGAATTAAAGGACCATCCACTGATTATAATAATGAGGTATTACCGGAGAACCCAGGTATAAGGAGGTTTGTCTGGGAATATGCAATAACTCTAGAGAGTCTGTTGTTTAGGATTGAGGAGGCTGGTCTGACCATTTCAGGGTCAAAATTCTGCTGTTGCATTCCTGCTTTGGAGATTCTGGGTCATGTGATATGTAAAGAGGGAAGAATTATGGCAAAGAAAAAGGTTAATAAAATTCAGTCATGGCCAAGGCCTAAAAATACCACTGAAGTCAAGGGGTTTTTGTGTGTGTGTTTATGTCAGGATCTTCATTAAGGATTTTTCTTTGTTGGCTTCACCTTTAAGGAGGCTGACCAGGAAAGATGCAGACTGGGAATGGACTGAAGAGTGTTAAGAGGCTTTTCAGAAGTTGAAGAAGGTGGTTGGTGAAGATATTATTCTTCACAAGTTGGATTATGGCATTGATGCTGGAAAAATTAATCTGGAAGTGGACTCAAGCTATATTGCTGCTGGTGCTGTTTTGTCTCAGGAAGATAAGACTGGGAGGGTCAGACCAGTAAGGTATGAGTCTGTGGTGTTTAATGAGGTGGAATCTAGGTATTCTCAGCCTAAGTTGGAGTTGTGTGGTGTAGCAAAAATTTTGAAGAAGCTACAGACGGTTTTGTGGGGGCAGCATTTTGAGCTGCAGGTGGATGCAAAATCTTTGGTTCAGATGATCAATACACCTAGTCTTCCAAATGCGCCGATGACTAGGTGGGTGGCATTTATTTAGCATTTTTATTTTGACCAGGTACACAAACAGGGCAAAACTTTTACGATGCCTTATAGATTATCGAAGAGGCCACCTACAGATGAGGATTCTGATTCTGAAGAGTTTGATGAAGATGTTCCAGTGGTTAGGGCCAGCACAAAGGGTGCTGAAGATTTTTCTCTCCTCCCCCATGAGGCTAAACTGGATGTTTGTTCTGAACTCCCCCAAGAGGCTAAACTGGCTGGAACTGATCTTGATTCTGGTGATCAGGATGTTTTTGTTGATGAAGATGGATTTGTTGTTTGGGACGGCTCTAAATTGGAGAAGGGTGTTTTTGTTATTGAACTGGATTCTCATAAGATTCAGTGGAAAGAGAAGGACGTACCAAAATTTAAGGATTGGTGTCCTGGTTGGGCTGGTCAATTGGCTCATGTTCACACTGGTGATTTTGATGACAGAGTTGTACCCTTGGATGTTGTTTTGTTGGATTTTGAAGATGAGACCTGGGGTCAGTCTAGGTTTTATTTTATTATGGTGGAATATCTGTTGACCTTGGAGAGGCCAGATAGTTGTGATGATGTTACTTGGTTGGCAATCAAGAAGAAGAGTCCTAGCTTCTATGTGTCAGGAAGAAGGCTGATGAGGAGAAGACATCCTAATCCTCAAGTTTTGGTGACTCAGAAGAAGGGTCAAGAAATTGTGTTGAAGTCTTTTCATGAAGACCTTGGTCATAGAGGCTTTGGGGAGACTTACAGAAGAGTAGCTGATAGATTTTGGTGGCCAGGTATGAAGTTGGCAGTGCAGGGTTGGGTTCAATCTTGTGAAGAATGTCAAAGAAGAAGTCACTTGAAACCTAAAGAAATTGGCTGTGCTACTGGTGAAACAACTGTTTTTGGAAGAGTCAGTCTGGATGCTGTCCATATTAAAGAGGGCAGGTATAAATACTTAATTGTTGCCAGGGATGATTTTTCTGGTTGGTTTGAGGCAGTGCCTCTGGTTAATTTTACCGCCAAGAATGTGGCAGAGATTTTAAAGAAGGAGTGGATTTATAGGTATGGGTTGATGAAGTTAGTGACTGTTGATGGCAGGCCAGAGTTTGGTGCCGAATTTAAAGAAGCTGTGGCTAGTGTTGGTTCTAAAGTTAGAGTGGCTACACCTTATTATCCTGAAGCTGAAGGCATGGTTGAAAGAGGCCACCAAGTTATCAAGAATGCTTTGGTAAAGATGTGTGGGGATAGTGCTGAAAAGTGGAGGCATTATTTACCCTTGGTATTATTTGCTGATAGGGTCACTGTGAAGAGGACAACTGGCTATTCTCCTTATGAATTAATTTTTGGTCAGAAAGTGGTTCTACCGGTGGACTTAGAAGCTGTCTCTTATCTTAGAATTGATTGGGATGACGTGCACTCAACAGAAGATTTGCTCTGCGCCAGGATGCAACAGTTGGAATTTAAAGAGGAATGTCAAGAGAGGGCATACTCTAGAATGATGAAGATTAGGAATCAATCATTCAGGTACTGGGACAAGAAGTTGGCTCATAGACTCAGAAATCCCCTGAAACCTGGTTGTTTAGTTTTGGTGTATAATAGAAGTTTGGAGAGTCAGTGGCAAAACATTTTTTGCTGACAGATGGAACGGACCTTACAGAGTAAGATCTCAGGTGACTGGAGGTTCATATGTTTTGGAAGAGTTGGATGGTGCAGTCTTGAAAAAGAGAGTGGCTGCAGACCAGGTGAAGAGATTTTATCCCAGAGGCACTAGACATGAAGAAGATTGAATCCGCAATGAGGATAAAGTACGGACCATTCTTTAATTTTGGGTTTTTTTGTGGTGATGCTATGCATCTGTTTGTTGGAAACTTTTGTTAGAGGGTACCCATGGGTGGGGCCTCTAGATTTTGCCTTGGAAAGTGTGGGGGTGAATGATGGGCTGGCTGCTCTATCAACAGTTACCCCAGATTGTCTGTTTCCAACCCTTTCTCTTAATTTGGTTGAAACCTAGTATTGTTTCTTTTCACAGGTTTTAGTCCACCATGACTTTAAACTGGAAATTACTTTGGTTTTCAAGTGCTGGACTCTTCACTTTTATTGGTTTCGGTTTATTGTGTTGGATGTTGTGTTTTGTTTGTTAGAAGGTACCCAGGGGGGGCTTCTAGATTTTCTTGTGGCAAGTGTGGGGGTAACTGATGAGCCTGCTGCTCTGTAGAACAGTTACCCCAGAATGTCTGTCTCAGGTCTTTTGGTTTTCCTGGTTGAATTCTAGTTCTGTTGTTTATTATTCAGGTTTAAGTCCACTATGACTTTAAACTGGTTCAAGACTGGCTTCTTTATCTTTGGTTCTTATGGATTGGCAGTGGATCACTGGTGGTCTCCCATCATTTTTACTTATTGGAGGGAGCCCACCCAGTGATCATTTCTATGGACCGGACTTTCTCTAACTGGACCATCCATGGAGCTGGACTGTCTTTGATGTTGTAGTTATGTTTTTGCTTGATTGTGGATTTAGATTTTTTTCTTTTTTTTCTTTTTTTCTTTTAATTTTTTTATGGGGGTGTTTAAAATTATAAAATCAAAATATAAGGTGTTACCACATCAGGGTCACCTGGATGTGGGCAAGCATTGGTGGGGAAAGGCTCATCAATTGGACGGGCAATGCTATTTTCTTATTTTATTTTATTTCATTTAATTCTGTGTTTCATTATTTTTATTATCTTCTTTAATTTCTAAGTTTTATTGTTAATCACTTAAAATATTTTATTGTGTATCCACATCAAGGCGCACTTGGATGTGGGTAAGGTATCAGGGGATCAGCTCATCAATTGGCTGGGGGATACCATTTTTTTTATAATTATTCATTTCATATTATTTTATTTTATTTATTGTTCATTTACATTTTATTTTCAAATTTTCTTATGATTAGTAGTTTAGTAGAATAAACTTTTTAAAAAAAAAAAAAAACTGAAATTATTTTGTTGTGTTATTTTATTATTATGTTTCTAATCTTTTGCAGGAGCTCATTGTCTGGATGATGAAGCTTCTGGAGGCTGGTCTGGATTATGATGTCATTTTTGTTTTTTGTTGGGGTTGTGGAGAGCACGGTGTTCTTTGAAGTGCGTCCTGCTGGAGAGATTATACGGGTTATAATGGTCAGGAATGGGTTTGGATGGAAGTTCAGAGGAGGAAGAAGAAGAGGCAGGAATGGAGTGCTGGAAGGTGTGCTTAATGATCCTAGACATCTTCCAGTGGTTGTCCAGCAGGCGCTTTCTCAATGATTTTTAAAGTCATTCAAAGGTCCATGGAGGGCGAAGGCTTTCAGCATGTTGGAACACATGGTGCTTAGGTGTTGTTTCATGTCTCTATAATCCAGGGTCAAAGAAGTTTCTAGAGGTTGGCCAACTCCAATAATAGGTTCAGGAGGAGGGGTGCCAACTAGACAAGAAGAATTGGATCAGTAATTATTTTTGTTGAAGAAATTAGATGAATTAATGTGGTACTTACAGATTGGAAGCTCATCAAATCTGTAAGCAGCCGGAATTTGGACTTCTGAAGGGTTTGGCATGGTTATAGTAGGAGGATCAATCAAAGAAAGATATGGATTCTCTTGGTCTTCTTCTGAAGGATCCTGAGAAGTTGAACTGTGATGCTGATCATCCTGGGGTCTAGTTATAGCAGCAGGGTTGTTGTTGTTACTAAGAAGCCTAAGGGTTGATTTCGAAGCTTTTGGAGCTAATTTAGCAGTGATAAAAGCAGTTTCTTGAGAAGCTAAGGCTGGTCTTTTGGGAAGAGTGCGGGAAGCTGAGCTTCTGGATCTTCTGGAAGGAGCTGAAGATAGAGAGGAAGAGGATGGACCAAGTTCTGGAGACCTGGTAGGGGATCTGGAGATGTATTTGTGAGAAGAGAAGGCGGAGGAATAGGATAGTGGGAATCTCTGTCACATTTCTTTTTTTTGGAATAGCAAGAGTCACAAGCCCTGTTGTATAATTTGGCTTCTGGATTTGGAAGAGTGAATGTGCAAGGTCTGCTCATGTGGATGCACTGTTTGCAGGCATAGTCCCTGGGAGCAGTGAAGCAAGGAAGAGTAGAGGAGTCAACAGCAGGGGATCCAGAAATGATCTGTGGTGTAAAGATGATGAGAATGATAAGAGAAGAATTTTGTCAGTGATGAGAAGAAGATTAAGTGAAGGCGGACGCTCCGCGGGTCTAGATGTGGGTGTATTGCATGAAATTGGCTGGGTCAGATTTATGCAAGATTCTGGCAGTCCTCTAGGACTCTAAACTGGAAATTTTATTAGTCCATCAAGACTTTAATCTGAAAATTTATGGTTTCAAGGATAGTCCCCCAAGACTATAAACTGAGGAATATGTGTTGTTGTTGGTGTTTGGTTTGAAAGATTGGTTAAGGGTATCCACAGGGGGAGCCTCCGAATTTAGCAAAGGCAAGTTTGGAGGTAATTGATGGGCTGGAAGCTCTATTCACAAATACCCCAGAATGTTAGTTTTCTCTCTGTGTCTTAATGTGGTTGATCTCTGGTTCTGGGTTTATGATTTAAGTTTTTGAGTCCCCCAAGACTTTAAACTGAGGGTTTTTTGAGTCCCCCAAGACTATAAAATGAGGATGTTCCCCCAAGACTTAAAACTGAGGGTTGTTTGTGGTTACATCCTATAGAGGGTGTAGTCAATTTTTTCTTTTTGAATCAAACTCAAGTAATAGTGGAATTACAGAGGGAATCAAGAGATGAAATGAAATGTTCAGAATTAGCCTTGAACTGGTGAATGAGGTGTCTTCTGGTCTCAATGTCCTGTGGATCTCTAGCAGGAGTGGATTGGAAGTAGTGAAGTAGAAGTTGTTTCTGTTGAGATGTGTGTTGTTGAAACTTGGCCTTGATGGTGGGCAAGTGGTTTAATGTTGGTGGTGCAATGGATCCCACATTGTTATCATCACTATCAGAAGATGGAGGAACTGACAAGTCATCAGTTTCAAAGTTGAAGGAAGAAATGAAAGTTCCTTACTATCAGATGGACCAGGAATGGTGGAACTTGTTGTTTTATGGGTTGTGGCACTCTTCTGGGAAGGGTGAAGCTTTTTGATTAATCTGGGTATCAGGATGGATGGCCTAGATCTTTTGGTGCTGGTAGAAGATGGACCAGGTTGAGGTGGAGGTGAATTTGTTGCAGAAGATAATGGACCAGGTCTGTAGCAGGGCTTCTTTCTAGATTGGCAGACATCGCAGGACGTTCTGTAAGGATGGACAGGTGGTGTCATGGCGCAGATTAGATTATTGTCAATGCAGTATTGGCAAGGACCCATTTCAGAGGCATGTTTAGGAAGAAGGTTGAGCATGGTGTTTTGAGGAAGAAAGAATGTGGACATTCTTAATTGGAGGGAGGATGTGGTCTTCCAACATTGGCAGTGGCCTTTGTTGTGCAATTTGGTGTTGTTTGGGCATGTCTTAATTGACATCAGTGAAGGAATTAGGTATTTTTCTGGTTTTATTCCATGGATATTGGGTCTGCAAGTATGTGGGTACTATCATTGGATAGCCCCGGTGTTTCTCTATATTTTATGTCTTGTAGACATTTTTCATATTCTAAGTTTTAAGGGGTCAATTCCTCATTTTTCATTTAAAAAGATAGCTGTTTAATTTTGTTTTTTGTGTTTTACGGGCTAACCTTAAGTCTTAGGGTTAAGTGCTTAGTACTGTTGGATAGAGCTAATTTTTCTCTATATTTCATGTCTCAATTTTGTTATAGTGAAATTCTGTGTTTTAAAGGTTTTAGTAGTTGTAGTTAGTTTTTCTAAGTAGATTGGGTGTTTTTAGTGGTTCTCTGGCTTCAGGGAGGCTGTGCCGCTTCAGGCGGCACCTCCGACGTCAGGCCGCCTGCCCACCTCTGTTTTAGAAGGCTGGGGAGCGCTTCTGGAGGGTTTTTTATGCAATTTGGCGGGTACAGGCGCCAGATTGATGGGTGCACATGGGCTCTTAGATAGTGGTCTGTGTGTATATAGTGAAGAAGACAGTTTGGGGCAACCTTAATCATCATACAACCGTCCAGAGGTGATATCATTGTTCCTCACTCAGTTTTCACTGTTTTCTGGCCACAATTGGCTGTGTTTGTTGCAAGTGAGTTCTTCATTTAACATAACTTTGGCAACTGTTTTCTCTGTTATAGTCTTGCAAGCTATAGCAAGTATTATTGCTGTCTCTGGTGTGGATTTGCAGCCTACATCAAGCATCTTTGCTGTCTCTGGTGTGGACATTGGTCTACATTTCAGTTCTTTGGTCTGGTAGTCTGTCTGGTGACTACTTTCTTGGCTCATCAAGCAGTCAAGTGTATTGGAAAAGGGTCTTTAGCAAAACAGGAACCAATTTACTGTAGCAGGTAAATCTCACTTATTTTTCTTAAGGGACAGGGGATTTTCTCTCTGGTTTTTCTCCAACTCCCTTGGTCAAGGCCTATAGCTAGCACTATAGGATTGTCTACAGCGCATATAATCAACTTTCAAGTGAAATAAAGTGCATTCTTGTTTTTTGCATAAACAATGAAAATAACAGCTTTAAGTCTACTTAAAAATTATTTAGCCTTATACTTAAGGCTCTTCAGGTTACCCTAACATATCCCAACTTAATATTAAGTACATAAGACTTATAAAACATGGATATATGCATGTATATAAGGTGGTATAATGGCATTTTTTGTGTATTATCATAATTTTACTTAAGTATACTGTTTGTGTACTCTCATTTATTGTTCCCATGTATAGTTCATGTGCTTAACATAACTTATAAGTACTTTTTACTCACTCCTGGGGATATACAGGCTGACACATTTACTCATACCAAAACTTGTGAAAGTGATTTATATAAGCATTAAATATTTAAATAGGAAAACTTGCATATTAATTTCCATAACAACCTTTCAAGTTATGCACTTTAAGGACTATTTTTATTTTATTTGAATAAAAATATTTCTTTTAATTGAGTAACTGAAGATTTTATTTTCAATAGCTTTTAGGTCTTATATTCTAGGTAAAATAAAAAAAATTATACTAAATTTAGTTTTACAAAGAGTGACTATATTCTTTTTAAAATTTGAAAATAGGAATGGCATTAGTTATTTCAATCCCTATAGCTATTGATTTTTTTGGTCAAAAAATTTACTAAATTTATCTATTTTTGAAATTATGTAGTAAGAGATATCATTATTGTAAATTAAATTTACTTTCATAATTTAATGCTTTATCATTTGGATGAAAATTAATGCTTGGGTATGCTAAGGAATAATTTTCATCCTCTAAATTGATAATCATATTGGATATTCAAAATTTTATGTTGGATCAATATGTGATCAATGTGTGCTCAATGAAGAATAAAATCATGGTTATAGTTGATCAACTTATGCATAACTTGAGATCAATTGAGGTTCATTTTTGGATTAATCTAAGAATAAATGTAAATTAAATCTAATTAACTTATGTTTATAAAGTATTCATAAACCTGGAATAATGAAGGGACACTCTAAATTTCAGAAGAGGGGATTTCTAGTTGTTCAACCCTATATTTCCTGTGGTGATTAAACCGTTAAAAAGAATATACGCGTTTTTTAGATAAGCCTCTTGCAGGCTAAGAGTTGCGGTACACATCTGGAATTAATGCAGAAAGTGTCTCAGTTCTCAGGAAGCGCAACAAAGGGGTTGCTAGGAAGGGTGGTTACGGAAATGCAAGTAAGGGGTCTTCAAAAGTGCAGAAAAGTAGACTCTCTGCACACAGTTATTTCTTGTGTACTATGGATATATGAGCCGCAGTGAGTAAAATTAGAGGGAAGTGCATACTGGACTATAAGACAAGAAGGTATGATATGTACTTGAGGAATCCACAACCAGCGCTAGAAGCATAGTATGGATCAAGGGGTAGCATCAAATGAGGTTAGATGTTTCACACTTAGATAGCAAAAGGAAGCAACAAGAGAGGGTGAAAGTTTTCACACTTAGGGAGATGTGATGGGCTTTAAATTTGAGCTACAAAACCTAGCACTGGTAAAAACTTGTTGGAAAAAAAAGGTAGAACTAGAAGAACAAGTTGGTTGATAAGCTGTGCTAAAAAATAAAAGAAAAAGAAGTAAGACTCAAAAAAAGGGTACTTACTTAGTGTGGAGGGTTTCAAAATTAGTGGATAATCATATGGAAAGCATGGGTTATTACAATAGGAAGGGAATTCAGTACAGTACCTATTATTTAGTTAGGGATCTCAAGAAGCATAGTTTATGTTCAAATGGTAGAGTGTCAGGCACTAATAGCTGTACTTATTTAAATGTTTCAGGTGCTATTAGGATCAAGACTTATGCTAAAAAATGTAAATAGATTATTGAGATACTTAGTTACCATTTGATATTCTTGTATTAGTGCTAAACTTATGTAGGAATGCTAGTAGGGGAAAAGAGCATAGGGAAAGGGAACTGAAAGTAAAGGTATATAAAAGAGCATTCACTTTTAAAAGAGGGGTTTGAAAAAGAGAAAGTAAAAAAAGTGAAGTAGATTTATTATTAATAAGTAGATACAACATTATAGATATATATATTTTTTGTACATAACAGGTGTGCATACCAGAAGTAGCACTGTAGAGTGTTTTTATTACTACAGTAAGGATAGTATTAGATAGAGTTCTTGAAGTGGGAGTAACTGAGAATAGATCTAACCAACAGATAGATTACTTATATTAAAATATATTACCCTTTCTTTAAATATCTCTACAAAATTTATTTTTCTTTTTTTACCCCAAAAAATATATAACCACACTTACAATATGTACTTTCACTATCTTTAAATATTAGAGGGGAAGGCACTTCTTTTTAAATTATTTTTTGAAAGGAGAACCAAATCATCTTGAATTGTGTCTATAGCTTATTATTATAGAATGATCTTTCTACAATTGGTGTCACAACAGTGGCAGCCAGATTGTAAGTATGGTTATTTTTTGGTTTTTGGTTTTTCAGGGTTCTTCAAGAGGATTTAATCAAGCCAGCACTTTGAGGAGGAGCCATAGGGTCTACAATAAGTTGATCAAGCCGTTATCAGAGGATAGTGCAGGACTTTATTAAAGAATATAGCTGCTATAAACTTTTAGTGCTTATATTTTTATTATTATTTCTGTAGTAGAAGGTAGAATGGAACCTACAGCTTCTACTTCTAAAGTTACTCTGGAGAGTGAAAAGTCAAGTAAATCTACAGAGTCAATACCCCATAGGGTTTTGAAAATTATTAGGTGCAAGGATGAAAGCTTTAAATTTACTGGAATTAATACTTAAAAGTTTTTGAGGAGGTTTAAAAAGCAGTGGAAGTTCATGGAGCATCAGAATATGATATGGTGCACCAAGTGTTTTTTTCTAGTTGCTAATGAATGTAAGGAAAATCTAGAGGAACTGGAGGGTCACAAGAAACATGATTGGATGGTTCTAAAAGTGCAAATGTTAAAAAGATGGCCTAAAGTTACTGATGAAACAAGGTATACAATTAAGGACCTAGATATTTTGGTAAAAAAAGTTAAAGCAAAGGGGGGTATCAGAGTCACAAAAGATTGTAAAAATTTTCAAAAGGAGTTTGATCAAGTAGTAGATTATTTTGTCAGTAATGAGGATTTTAGTTACACTAGTGCATCATTATCTTGGTTTTGTGAGGCATTAGCACCTGAGGTCAAAGATTGGGAAAAGAGGTGCCTTGACAATGAAGGGAAATTGTTTAGGAAGAAGAATGGGGAATATAACTACCCAGGATTGGAGGCATTGTAAAAAGTGGTAAAAGCTGAAATTAAGTTGCTTTTAGTAGAGTGCCAAGCAGCTAGGGTCTCCTTAGAGGATGTAGAGGTGATAAAGGTTTTGTCTAGTACTGGATCATTTTCTTCAATGCTGATACAAAAATCTAAGACAATATCACAGGATTCAAATTCAGTGATAGCCAGTATTGAGGAATCAGAGAATAATTTGAGTGAAGGGGCTCCACCCAAGCCTAGATTTACTCCTCAACCATTGTGTTTATCTTCTATGGTATGCTATTATTGTAATAAAGAAGGCCATACAAGGATAAGATGTGAAGCACTTCAGAAGGATAAGGAAGACAAGGTTGTTTTCAAGGATGGCACAAAACCTTTTATGGATAAGGATCAAGGGATGCTAGCTAAATTCATTGATGATATTAAAAAGAAAGCTTTGGAAGTAAATTTTAGTAAGGAAAAGGAGCCTGCCAACAAAAATGCAAAAACAGTTAATCTTTCAGTCACTTGTGCAGTATTGGATTTCAAAGTCAAAGAGGAAGTGGTTGCAGCGCCACTTACTACAGCGCAGTTTGAAATTTTTGCTGAAAAGTATAAGAAGATGGCTCCACCAAATGTTAATAATCCAAGGATGGCTGGTGTTAAGTATGTGAATCCTGAAGACATTGAGGAAGTAGGGTATACTATGAGGGAAAATAGGCCAGTACCACTTGAGGATGTGGAAATGGAAAATGAATCTGGAGACAAAATGGATTATGATATGGAGAAGCGCATCAAAGAAAAACCATTAGGGGAGTCAGAGATAGTTCAGCAGAGAGCAGTACCGGCAGAAGGAATTCCAGGAGATAGGCATAATACTTTAAATAATGCAACAAGTAGGGAAAAAGCTGGTGTAAAGATGGATCAACCAAAATGGAGGATGCAGCATCCAGTTCATACTTATTTTCCAAAGGTAGCTGAAGATTTGGTTGTGCAATATTTAATAAAAACAACAGTTTCAGTTCCATTGGGGGTGCTAACAGCAGTAGCGCCAGAGGTAGCAGAAGGAATAGGAAATAAATGTAGGAAGAGAAGAATTGCTAATTGTTTTGAATATGATATGGAGGAACATTCATTTAAACCATTTGTGGGATTACCGAGGGTACCACACTATGCAGGACTGTTATATTATTTAATGGTTACAGCTAATGGAAAGCAGATCAGAGCGCTGGTAGATACTGGTTCTCAGACCAATGTGGTTTTGGAAGAAGATGCAGTGGATTTAGGCTTACAAGTTAAAGACAGTGAGGGAATTGTCACTGGTATTGGCCGTGGTAGGTTACTGGGTATAGGGGTAGCTGAATATGTCAAGATGTGGGTTGAAGGAGTGTCTTTAGACTTACAATTTTACGTTCCTATCAGAGTTTTCAAACCAGTTTTAGGAACACCATTTTTGATGGATTATTCAGAAACAATAGATTATTGTTTGAATAAAACTATAGGAGTTAGGATTGTGGGTGATGATGGTATTCCAGTGACAGTAGTCTTAGTAGCACCCAAGGATGGTGGCTGGAAAACTAAGAATGTTGAATCTGTGAGTCTAGAGAAAGAAAAAGAATTTTATGAGGATTTGAATCTTCCAGGCAGGCGCCAATCTTTTCATTAGGGGCTGGCATTCTAGGTATTACTATCTCCCAAGATGAGAGGAACCCAGATAGTGATCTGTCAGTCCAAGTAGGGATACATAAAGTGGGTCTTCATAGGTGTCTTGTAAATACTAATATAAAGTGTATTGTGCCTAGACTTTTTAATTTCTTTGATTTTCAATTTTTTTACACTTATATTAAAAAGAAAAGACAAAAACACAATTTAGGTTCAACTCAAAGTTATATTAGAAAAGGTTTAATATTAAGTAATTTTCAGCCTTGGTATTCCCAGAACTGAGTATTTATTATTCTTAAAATATAATAACCTTAATTACATTAAGCTTATAAGTAAAAATTATGGTTATAATAATTATATATATGGTTTTTCTGCTTATATATATAATTATTACACTATTAAATGACTTGTATAAGTTTAAATAGCTTATCCATAGCCTTATAATACTTATTTAGGTGCTAATTGAGTCATAATATACTTATCTTAAGTGATATTAAGTAATTATGGACATACATAAGCTTATATGTATACATAAACCTCATATTCAGTGAAATATGTAGTTATATTATGTATATATAGGTCTATTAGCAGGTTTTAACCATTAAAGAGCCTATAAGATTTTTTCAGCTTATTTTAGGTCATATGGATGTATTCAATGGACTCACAATTCCTACACAAGCATATACACCTTTTTCAGGCACATATATCCAGTTTGAACAACTTAATCTGCTTCTTTGATGAATTTTCATGGATTTATGGGTTGGGATATGATTACTGGGTTAGTATGGATGCTTGGGGATGTTATTGGGGGCTTGGAAAGATGATTTTGTTCCTTTATATGCTTTGGGTTTCATTCTATACTCTTTGGATGAGTTATTTTACCTGTCTCTTTTTTGGTATCCACTTTTATCTGTTCTCTCTATTTATGGTATGGATTTATGACATCATTAATTGTGATGGAGGGTCCTTACTGGAGGTCTAGGTGTTGAAACTACTTGAAGTGGATGCCATGGGGAGGTGATGGGCCCTCAAATTGCTTTAATTTCTGGGTAGAGAAGTCACATCATCTGGATTGAAGGTCTGTGCATCCAATGGATTTTGGTATAAGTAAGGGAGGATTTGATGTTTTATTGAAAATCAATTACTTAGTAAAACTCAAATAAACATTATAAAACAATTATTATCATATATAAATATATTATAAAACATTTATAAATTGATATCATCTTTATATTAGCTATAACTATATTTTATTAACCTATTTTCCACCACTATAATGCACCAATTTAAATAATGTGAGTTAACATTGATCATAACTATTTTATTAGTCTTCCCCTGAGTTTTATCACTAAATCATTAATTAATAATTAGTTGGACCATTAATATTGACTATTAAATCATACTTGGATACTAGCATACACTGACAGTAATGAAGGCAGCAGTTAGTGCTTTCTAGCATCAAAGTATAAACCAGTAGCGGTTAAAGTTAAACCAGTAGATGTACCAATGCCAGATTTGAACCCTCCTTTTCAGAGGCTGGCCCTATCAAGAAATCTTTACCACACACCTTTAACAAAATTTACACCTGAATTTACGCCTACCAATAGGATTAATTTTGAAAGAGTTCAGATGGTTAATTTTGGACCAGAAGATTGGTTGTTGAAGTAAGAAAAAAACTATTGTTATATTTTCTGGTACTTAGGGAGAAAGCTATTGTGTTTTCAGAAAAAGAAAGAGGTTTATTAAAATACTCTTATGGGAAATGTTATATTGTTCCAGGTATACCTTATGTGCTGTGGCAGAAGAAAGCATTTCCTATACCAGTGGCTATAAGAGAAGAGTATATAGAATTAGTTAGAAAAAGATTAAGGCCTAGATTTTATGAACAGTTAATGTCTATTTACTCATATCCAGTAGTTTGTGTTATCAAACATAACAGAAAGCTAAGGGTGGCTCAT
Source organism: Hemileia vastatrix (assembly GCA_030280995.1). NCBI lineage: Eukaryota > Fungi > Basidiomycota > Pucciniomycetes > Pucciniales > Zaghouaniaceae > Hemileia > Hemileia vastatrix. The sequence goes on along the minus strand of JASXTE010000004.1, from coordinate 21,609,516 downwards.
GATTTGAGAGAAATGAACATGTTTTCAGTTAAGGATGCAGAATTTCCACCAACACAAGAAACATTTGTGGAATCTTTTGAAGGACAAGCATGTTAGTGATTAGGAGACCTAATGAGAGGATCTGATGAGTGCAAGTTAGATATATTTTAAAAAGACCCATGACTATGTTTGAATCTCCATTGGGGCGCTTTAGGTTAACAAGGTTACCGCAGGACACTACAAACTCAGTGGCAGTGTATCTGTCAGTACAGTGTAGTATATAAGTATGATATAATAGTGTTATTTTATGGTCCTACTACTTATTAATAAATGATTTAGTGATTAAACCTCAGGGGAAGACTAATAGAATAGTTATACTCAAATTAAACTCACAATACTTGGATTTAAATGCGTGCTAGTGGTGGAAAATAGAAGAATAAAATATAGTTATAGCTTTTATAAAGATAATATCAATTTATAAGGGCTTTATAATATATTTCTGAATGTTAATAATTGTAGTGTAATGTTTTTTTGAAGTGTAGTAATTGAATTATGATAATAAACCGTCAAAATCCCTTCTTACTTATACCCAAATCCACTGGAGTGCACAGACCTTCAATCCAGATGATGTCACTGCTATCCCCGGCAATTACAGCACTGTGAGGGCCCATCACCTCCCCATGGCGTCCACTTCAAGCAGTTTCAACACCCAGACCTCCAGTAAGGACCCTCCATCACTATTAATAATAACACAGAGTCATACCATAAATAGAAATCCCAGATAAAAGCGGATACCATAAAGAAACAGGTAAAATAAATGATCAAAAAGAGATTTAATGAAACTAAAAGCATATAAAGGAAACAAATAAAATGTCCAAGCCCCCAATAACATCCCCAAGCATCCACATTAACCCAAAAACATCTTTCCAACCCATAAATCCGTGAATAACCATCCAAGGAAGTAATTTTAGTTGTCCAAACTGGGTGTATGCGCCTGATATAGGTGTCTATGCTTCTGTAGGCGTTGTGAGTCCACTGATTTCGTCCATATGACCTAAAATAAGCAGAAAAACAAAGGTTATAGGCTATTAAGGGGCTAAAACCCACTTATATACCTAAATATACATAATATACTGCATATTTCACTGAATATGAGATTTATGTATACATATAAGCTTATGTATGTCAATAATTACTTCATATCACTTAAGATAAGTATATTATGACTCCATTAACACCTTAATAAGTATTATTAGGCCATGGATAAGCTATTTAAACTATTATAAATTATATAATAGAATAATAATTATATATATATATAATAAAATAATATATATTATTATTTTAACCTTATTTTTAAGATATAAGCTTAATCTAGTTAAGGTTATCTTATTTTAAGCATAAGAAATACTCAGTCCTAAGGATATTTAGGCTGACACTCCCTCACCCCAAAAAAAACAATAAAAAAAAATGTTAAGACATTTTAATTAATCTTAAGGAATGAATTAATAAAATAAAAATAATTTTTATAATACACATACTGAATGAACAGTATTATTTAGATTTAAATTTTTTCAAGAGATTTTTAAGATCAGAGATTTCATTTTCTGGAATCCACTGGTCATATTCACTTGATTTATTTTTAAATCTTAGTAGATACTCAACTCCCTTTTCTTTTGTAAGGTGTCTCTTTTTAAGTATCTTTTCAATTTCTGCTTTTTCCACTATTTCTTCAGGTTGCTGTTTATGCCTTCCTGATCTTCTTGGAAAGAGAGCAGTATCATTAGAATGGTAAGGTTTTATAAGAGAAATAGGAAATACTGGATGTTTTCTATCATAAGGTGCATATAGAATAACCTCAACAGCATTATTACCAACCATCTTTTTAACTACAAATGGTCCAATGAATGGATCCTTCAATTTAACATTACCATTTAAATTGAAATGTAGCGTTGAAATAAGGACTTCATCACCCTCTTTGAACATTTGTTCTTTATGGGCTTTATCCCATCTTTTCTTTTCATACTCAAAAGCCTTATTTATACATTCTTGAGCATGTTTTCTGCATAATTCCTGCATCTGAAGAAAAGATTTAGTACCTGGATGAATATCCAATCTAGGTAACTTATTAAGAGTTTTAGCAGGGGTATTAGGTACATAACCCAACCATAACTCAAATGGCTTCTTGCCAGTGACAGAATGTACTGTACTATTATATGCAAATTCTAAACCTGGGATAAGGGTTACCCAATCATGCGTGAATTTGTCATTGTCTTTAAAATTAAGACCAAAAGCACAGTATCTTCTTATCATATCTTCTAAGGTTTGTATCATTCTTTCTGCTAGCCCATCAGTTTGTGGATGGTGTGCTGTAGAAAGTTTTAATTGACACCCTGAAACATCCATAAGTGACGTCCAGAACTCAGAAGTAAATTTAGGATCTCTGTCAGAAACTATTGCTTTGGGGAAACCTGCTGTATTCAACATTTGTGTCCACCATAAAAAAGCTAAGTCCTTTGCAGAAACCTCTTTGTGGGTAGGAATAAATTTACACATCTTTGTAAATCTATCTACAATTACCCAGCAGGAGTTATAACTCTTATGCCCTGCTATTGGCAAACCTGTTACAAAGTCCATGTTAATGATTTCCCATGGAGCTTTTGGTTGCTCAATTTGTTGTAATAAACCAGCTCTTTTTCCTGTTAATCTTTTAGATTTTTGACAAGAATCACATGTTTCAACATATTTCTGAACATCCTCAGACATGTTAATCCACCAAGCTGTGTTTTTTACTCTGGTTAATGTTTTATGGTAGTCAAAATGACCTGCTAATATATCATCATGACATATACTTAACATTAACTCCTTCATTGAAGGGGGAATTACAATTACATTACTTAATTTTTTCCTGTAATATATAAAACCATCCTCAATGGAAAATTTTCCTTTCTCTAATGCCTCTTTATACTTAATTGGTAATGTTTTTATTAAAACATTCATTGAAGCATTAGATGGATCATTTAATATTGTAGTTAATTTACTTAAGTTAGGATCTGAATTATAATTATCAAGAATTGATTGCATAAATTCATCCTCAAGATCTACAATATAAATGCCATAAATGTTAATAATCTCTGATTCAGGAACATAAGCAGGATTATCATCATTATTAGGCAGAGGTACTCTAGATAACAGATCTACATTAGAGTGCAAGGTTCCTGCTCTATGTGTAATAGTCATCCGTCCTCTGTATTCTTGCACAGCTAATTGCCATCTAAACATGTGTCTATTAGGAGTTTTCATGTTTAAGAGTGACTTAACTGCACTACAGTCAGTTATTAACTCAAATTTTTGGTCTTCAAGGTAATAATGTAGCTTTTCAAGAGCCCATACTACTGCCAAACATTCAAGTTGAGTAGCACCATATTTTAATTCACCACTTCTCAGAGTACGTGAAATATAGCAGATTACTACTTCTGACATTTTACCTTCAATAAGTTGTTTTTGATGCAAAGCAGCACCCAGTCCAATAAAACTTGCATCTGTATATAATACAAAAGGTAATTGGAAATCTGGTAATCCCAAGATAGGAGCTGTCATTAAACATTCTTTCAACTTATCAAAAGCTTGTTGTCTTTCATTATTCCAAATGAAAGCTTCTGATTTCTTTATCAGTGTGGTCAGTGGTGCAGCAATTGATTGGTAGTTTTTTATATATTGTCTATAATAACCACACATTCCAAGAAAAGATTGTACATCCTTTACATTTTGAGGAATGCCAATATTCTTTATTGCAGCCACTTTATTTTGGTCTACACATATTTGTAAGCCAGATACAATATGACCAAGCACTTTTAAAGATTCAAACCCAAATTTACATTTTTTCAATGCAAGGGTCATTTTTATTTCATCCATTTTTTGAAATACTTTCCTTAAATGGATTAAGTGTTCATCAAAATTTTTAGAGAACACTATGATGTCATCAATGTATACCATTAACCATCCCTCAATCATTTCATTATGGAATGTTATATCCATTAACTTTTGAAATACTGATGGAGCATTTTTTGGTCCAAATGGCATTCTGACATACTTATAAATTCCCATGTGTGTTGTTATCAACAAAAAGTTCTGTGAATTCTTTTCAACAGGAATTTGATGGTACCCTTTATTTCCATCTAGGCAACTTATATATTTAGCACCTTTAAGGGTAGCATGTATAGAGGCAATCCTTGGCAAGGGATAAATATCATCTACTGTAAATGTATTTAATGCTCTATAATCACCGCACAGTCTTGCTTTATCTTGTTCATAAGAAATCAGCACTGGTGATATTACACAATATTTTGGTGTAGTTTCAACCTTCTCAAGAATGTTCATTTTTAATAACATCTTAATATTATCCTCTATGTCTTTCCTCTTCATTGGTGAAGCAGGGTATGGTTTCTTTTTAAGACTAGCAGGAATATTATCCATATCACAGGTTAAACTAATTTTCATTTCATGATCTTTTACAAGGCCAAGTTCATTTGTACCATGTGCAAAAGCCATTGGAAAAGCTTTAATTAATTCCAAAATATTATCTTTCTCAGTTTCACTTATCTGAGTGCCAAATGATGCTTTTGAAATTTCTGTTTCCAGAAGTTCCATCTCATTGGATTCTCTTCCTTTAGACGGGGAATTTGTTACTGACTCAATGTGTAAGATTGTGTTAAAAGAATTTATTTTAAATTTCCTTTTACCATTCATGCCAATTGTAAAATTGTTATTAGCAGGGTCTAATTTTACACCAAATTTAGTCAGAATATCATTTCCAATGATAAAACAGTTACTACAATTTGTATTATCCATTACTACAAAGTCACAAGTTACCCTTACATAACCATGTTGGTGTTTAAAGAAAACAGCAGCTTTGTATTTACCAATGGGGTGTAGTACTGATCCAAAACCTCTCCAATTTTTATTCTGAAGTGGTTCAAGCTTAAACTTATATTCACTATCAATTTTCTGTAATGTATTAGTGGAAACAACTGAACCAGCAGCTCCTGTGTCCAATACTATATTAACATTTTCACCAGAAATGATAGCTGGAACCGTGATAGGTGTCATTCTAAAGTTATCAGCTTGTATATCCTTAATGATTTCAGCATCCTCAAAATTCATTAAAGATTCATTTGAGTCCATATTTAATATTGGATTTTCAAAGATGGACAAATCATCTTCCAACATACAGACTTCATTTTCATCACTATATGAGATATTGCTGTCATAATCACTTGATTCTTTACTTTTTTTAGTTTCAGTTTCAGATTCACGTTGATTTTCAACAATATTTATGTTTTTCTCACATTTGTGACCTTTTATCCAAGGTTTGTTACACTTATAACAAGTATTTGTTTCATACTTTTTAGGTACTAAAGGTGCAGTAGGTTTTTTCTGCTTCTCCTGAAGTGATTTTGAATTCTGAGTTTTTACAGGTTCAACATTTTGCTTATAAGTGGAATACCTTGATTCATACTTATGGTTTAATAATATTTCATTGCAAATATTAATAAAGTCAGAATATTCAGTAACATTTAATGTTCTAGCTACAACAATGTCTCTGACAGATATAGGTAATTTGTATATTATCTTATCTTTCCATAAGTTAAAATCCATATGAGGCTCAATGGCTTTTAATATTTTGTTTAAATTCATTAAAAATACCATAGGTTTGTCACCATTCAACGGATTATACCTAGTCTTCTCATACAGTCTCTGCTGAGTAAGCCTGAATTTAGAACCTCCAAATTGTTTTTCAATAAGTTGTTTCCATTCAGCCCAAGAGTAGTCTCTACCCTCACTTAAGACAGCTTCAAACCATAATAAAGCAACATCCTTAAATAAAGAAATTAATTTTGATGTTATCTCTTCATCTGGTAACTTATATGAGAATTTCAAGTTGTCAATTCTTTGAATAAAATGTTGCCAATCAGAGCTGGCTTCCCCATCATAAGTTGGGTACTGATCTATCTTAGGCCAGTTCTTCTGATTGGATTTTATCTCACTAATCTTAGGTAAATTCAACAACTCATTCACTTTTGATAAATGGTCTTGTATTTCTTCCTGCACGGATTTGTGACTTACATTTTCAGATTTGACACTACCACCAGATGGTTTTAATTGTGGTGGTATAGGGAAGGAATGAGATTCACTTTTGCCAATGAAAGAATTATTATTATATTGATTATACTTATGATTATCCTGGTTCATTAGTAGATTGGCAGTTTCAATCTCAACTTTAGTTAATCTTTGTAGCAACTCAGAGACACTTTGATTTGTCTGTGCAAAAGATAACTTTGTTCTTGATTCAGTCTTTAATAAGTGTGTTTCATATAATTTTTCTAACTCACAAAATTTGTTTGAAAGGTCATTATATTTATTACTCAATGAATCATATTTAAGAGTTAGAGACAAATGTTCTTTCTCTAATTCTTTATTACGTGTTGCTAATTGAGAAATGTTCAATGTCAAGGATGAAATTGTATCACTAGTGAGCTTAACTGTCTGTTCCTCACAATCAGTCATTCTATTCCACAATGCTGAAACAATTCTATGGACAGTTGGATTATTGTTAAAATATTCCATGTCCTCCTTTTCAATTCTCTCACTCTCCTGTGAACTTCTCATCTCACTAGTAGGTGGTTGCAACTGAGGATTAACTGTATTATCATTGTATATAGTACTGTTATTATGGACAAAAGACAAGTCAGGTGTATCTACTCTAAAACCTAAATTTCTTAAATCCTCCTCTATTTTTTGTACAGATTTAACATCAATAGAATTACCTATATTGTAATTATCAGTATTATGTCTAATCTGAGAGGGTAAGTTACTTACCAAGGGATGGTTGCCAGTCCTGATTTTTGGCGCTTTTTTCCCTTGTAAGGGTGAGCTGAGGAAGTCAGATGAGGGGGTGGATCCCTGTTGCAACTGTGGCTTGTCCACTGTTGGTGAAACCAGTCCCATTTCCATTTGTCTACCAGGATTTTCTCCTGGGAGTGAGTGGACCCTCCTTGGATAAGGGGTTGCTGATTTGATTGACTGGGCTGGCCTCCCTTTAATTCTGCCATTGCCTGATTCATCTGCTGAAATCCTACCTTGCAATTGTTTTGCAACTGCTCTACCTCTTTGAACATGAGAGATTTTGATTCCTCTAGCTTCAGAACCTGTTTGGCCAGGTGGGACAGTTGATCCTGAAGAGGAGGAGACGTCTTTTTGATAGTTATCTTTTTTAAGAGGGCGTCCTTTTCCTCTATACTCATGCTTTCTGGCTGGGGGTACTGTTGTCCCTCCATGGTGATGTCCTGGAAAGTTTTTATTAGCTTTAGACCTGGTATTATAAGCAGGCTGTTCACTTACACTATCCTGAGGAGCACTCATATTGTTCAGAATAACAATATTTTACGTCTACAAAAGAAAAAACTCTATGGAATTTGGTAGACAAGAGATATTAGCAATTATATTACTAATAAAAAAGCAATGGAGCTTACCCTGAATTTATATCTTTATTTATTTAAATAAAATGTAAGAAAATTCGAAAAAATCTGTTAAAAATATAATAATAAGTTTAACTAGACCTCTATAAGGGTGAATAATTAGCTTACCAAACTTTAGCCAAATACCAATTTAATTGGGTGTTATATTGGTGTCCAAATACCATGTGAAATTGGGTTTATATTGGGTACAGTTACTACTGTAAATATCTAATTTTTATGATAAAAAATTAGTACAATAATTATAAGGGTTCTTTTCCGCAATAAATGAGTTATGATGACCCACTAATATGCAGCAGACCCAAATATTTGGTTAATTTTGAGTTTTACTAAGGTAAAAATCACGTCCCAAGGCTTATACTAAATAATAAGTAAAATATAAGGAAAGACCCCCAATTGTCAGTACAGTCTAGTATATAAGTATGATATAATAGTGTTATTTTATGGTCCTACTACTTATTAATAAATGATTTAGTGATTAAACCTCAGGGGAAGACTAATAGAATAGTTATACTCAAATTAAACTCACAATACTTGGATTTAAATGCGTGCTAGTGGTGGAAAATAGAAGAATAAAATATAGTTATAGCTTTTATAAAGATAATATCAATTTATAAGGGCTTTATAATATATTTCTGAATGTTAATAATTGTAGTGTAATGTTTTTTTGAAGTGTAGTAATTGAATTATGATAATAAACCGTCAAAATCCCTTCTTACTTATACCCAAATCCACTGGAGTGCACAGACCTTCAATCCAGATGATGTCACTGCTATCCCCGGCAATTACAGCACTGTGAGGGCCCATCACCTCCCCATGGCGTCCACTTCAAGCAGTTTCAACACCCAGACCTCCAGTAAGGACCCTCCATCACTATTAATAATAACACAGAGTCATACCATAAATAGAAATCCCAGATAAAAGCGGATACCATAAAGAAACAGGTAAAATAAATGATCAAAAAGAGATTTAATGAAACTAAAAGCATATAAAGGAAACAAATAAAATGTCCAAGCCCCCAATAACATCCCCAAGCATCCACATTAACCCAAAAACATCTTTCCAACCCATAAATCCGTGAATAACCATCCAAGGAAGTAATTTTAGTTGTCCAAACTGGGTGTATGCGCCTGATATAGGTGTCTATGCTTCTGTAGGCGTTGTGAGTCCACTGATTTCGTCCATATGACCTAAAATAAGCAGAAAAACAAAGGTTATAGGCTATTAAGGGGCTAAAACCCACTTATATACCTAAATATACATAATATACTGCATATTTCACTGAATATGAGATTTATGTATACATATAAGCTTATGTATGTCAATAATTACTTCATATCACTTAAGATAAGTATATTATGACTCCATTAACACCTTAATAAGTATTATTAGGCCATGGATAAGCTATTTAAACTATTATAAATTATATAATAGAATAATAATTATATATATATATAATAAAATAATATATATTATTATTTTAACCTTATTTTTAAGATATAAGCTTAATCTAGTTAAGGTTATCTTATTTTAAGCATAAGAAATACTCAGTCCTAAGGATATTTAGGCTGACACTCCCTCACCCCAAAAAAAACAATAAAAAAAAATGTTAAGACATTTTAATTAATCTTAAGGAATGAATTAATAAAATAAAAATAATTTTTATAATACACATACTGAATGAACAGTATTATTTAGATTTAAATTTTTTCAAGAGATTTTTAAGATCAGAGATTTCATTTTCTGGAATCCACTGGTCATATTCACTTGATTTATTTTTAAATCTTAGTAGATACTCAACTCCCTTTTCTTTTGTAAGGTGTCTCTTTTTAAGTATCTTTTCAATTTCTGCTTTTTCCACTATTTCTTCAGGTTGCTGTTTATGCCTTCCTGATCTTCTTGGAAAGAGAGCAGTATCATTAGAATGGTAAGGTTTTATAAGAGAAATAGGAAATACTGGATGTTTTCTATCATAAGGTGCATATAGAATAACCTCAACAGCATTATTACCAACCATCTTTTTAACTACAAATGGTCCAATGAATGGATCCTTCAATTTAACATTACCATTTAAATTGAAATGTAGCGTTGAAATAAGGACTTCATCACCCTCTTTGAACATTTGTTCTTTATGGGCTTTATCCCATCTTTTCTTTTCATACTCAAAAGCCTTATTTATACATTCTTGAGCATGTTTTCTGCATAATTCCTGCATCTGAAGAAAAGATTTAGTACCTGGATGAATATCCAATCTAGGTAACTTATTAAGAGTTTTAGCAGGGGTATTAGGTACATAACCCAACCATAACTCAAATGGCTTCTTGCCAGTGACAGAATGTACTGTACTATTATATGCAAATTCTAAACCTGGGATAAGGGTTACCCAATCATGCGTGAATTTGTCATTGTCTTTAAAATTAAGACCAAAAGCACAGTATCTTCTTATCATATCTTCTAAGGTTTGTATCATTCTTTCTGCTAGCCCATCAGTTTGTGGATGGTGTGCTGTAGAAAGTTTTAATTGACACCCTGAAACATCCATAAGTGACGTCCAGAACTCAGAAGTAAATTTAGGATCTCTGTCAGAAACTATTGCTTTGGGGAAACCTGCTGTATTCAACATTTGTGTCCACCATAAAAAAGCTAAGTCCTTTGCAGAAACCTCTTTGTGGGTAGGAATAAATTTACACATCTTTGTAAATCTATCTACAATTACCCAGCAGGAGTTATAACTCTTATGCCCTGCTATTGGCAAACCTGTTACAAAGTCCATGTTAATGATTTCCCATGGAGCTTTTGGTTGCTCAATTTGTTGTAATAAACCAGCTCTTTTTCCTGTTAATCTTTTAGATTTTTGACAAGAATCACATGTTTCAACATATTTCTGAACATCCTCAGACATGTTAATCCACCAAGCTGTGTTTTTTACTCTGGTTAATGTTTTATGGTAGTCAAAATGACCTGCTAATATATCATCATGACATATACTTAACATTAACTCCTTCATTGAAGGGGGAATTACAATTACATTACTTAATTTTTTCCTGTAATATATAAAACCATCCTCAATGGAAAATTTTCCTTTCTCTAATGCCTCTTTATACTTAATTGGTAATGTTTTTATTAAAACATTCATTGAAGCATTAGATGGATCATTTAATATTGTAGTTAATTTACTTAAGTTAGGATCTGAATTATAATTATCAAGAATTGATTGCATAAATTCATCCTCAAGATCTACAATATAAATGCCATAAATGTTAATAATCTCTGATTCAGGAACATAAGCAGGATTATCATCATTATTAGGCAGAGGTACTCTAGATAACAGATCTACATTAGAGTGCAAGGTTCCTGCTCTATGTGTAATAGTCATCCGTCCTCTGTATTCTTGCACAGCTAATTGCCATCTAAACATGTGTCTATTAGGAGTTTTCATGTTTAAGAGTGACTTAACTGCACTACAGTCAGTTATTAACTCAAATTTTTGGTCTTCAAGGTAATAATGTAGCTTTTCAAGAGCCCATACTACTGCCAAACATTCAAGTTGAGTAGCACCATATTTTAATTCACCACTTCTCAGAGTACGTGAAATATAGCAGATTACTACTTCTGACATTTTACCTTCAATAAGTTGTTTTTGATGCAAAGCAGCACCCAGTCCAATAAAACTTGCATCTGTATATAATACAAAAGGTAATTGGAAATCTGGTAATCCCAAGATAGGAGCTGTCATTAAACATTCTTTCAACTTATCAAAAGCTTGTTGTCTTTCATTATTCCAAATGAAAGCTTCTGATTTCTTTATCAGTGTGGTCAGTGGTGCAGCAATTGATTGGTAGTTTTTTATATATTGTCTATAATAACCACACATTCCAAGAAAAGATTGTACATCCTTTACATTTTGAGGAATGCCAATATTCTTTATTGCAGCCACTTTATTTTGGTCTACACATATTTGTAAGCCAGATACAATATGACCAAGCACTTTTAAAGATTCAAACCCAAATTTACATTTTTTCAATGCAAGGGTCATTTTTATTTCATCCATTTTTTGAAATACTTTCCTTAAATGGATTAAGTGTTCATCAAAATTTTTAGAGAACACTATGATGTCATCAATGTATACCATTAACCATCCCTCAATCATTTCATTATGGAATGTTATATCCATTAACTTTTGAAATACTGATGGAGCATTTTTTGGTCCAAATGGCATTCTGACATACTTATAAATTCCCATGTGTGTTGTTATCAACAAAAAGTTCTGTGAATTCTTTTCAACAGGAATTTGATGGTACCCTTTATTTCCATCTAGGCAACTTATATATTTAGCACCTTTAAGGGTAGCATGTATAGAGGCAATCCTTGGCAAGGGATAAATATCATCTACTGTAAATGTATTTAATGCTCTATAATCACCGCACAGTCTTGCTTTATCTTGTTCATAAGAAATCAGCACTGGTGATATTACACAATATTTTGGTGTAGTTTCAACCTTCTCAAGAATGTTCATTTTTAATAACATCTTAATATTATCCTCTATGTCTTTCCTCTTCATTGGTGAAGCAGGGTATGGTTTCTTTTTAAGACTAGCAGGAATATTATCCATATCACAGGTTAAACTAATTTTCATTTCATGATCTTTTACAAGGCCAAGTTCATTTGTACCATGTGCAAAAGCCATTGGAAAAGCTTTAATTAATTCCAAAATATTATCTTTCTCAGTTTCACTTATCTGAGTGCCAAATGATGCTTTTGAAATTTCTGTTTCCAGAAGTTCCATCTCATTGGATTCTCTTCCTTTAGACGGGGAATTTGTTACTGACTCAATGTGTAAGATTGTGTTAAAAGAATTTATTTTAAATTTCCTTTTACCATTCATGCCAATTGTAAAATTGTTATTAGCAGGGTCTAATTTTACACCAAATTTAGTCAGAATATCATTTCCAATGATAAAACAGTTACTACAATTTGTATTATCCATTACTACAAAGTCACAAGTTACCCTTACATAACCATGTTGGTGTTTAAAGAAAACAGCAGCTTTGTATTTACCAATGGGGTGTAGTACTGATCCAAAACCTCTCCAATTTTTATTCTGAAGTGGTTCAAGCTTAAACTTATATTCACTATCAATTTTCTGTAATGTATTAGTGGAAACAACTGAACCAGCAGCTCCTGTGTCCAATACTATATTAACATTTTCACCAGAAATGATAGCTGGAACCGTGATAGGTGTCATTCTAAAGTTATCAGCTTGTATATCCTTAATGATTTCAGCATCCTCAAAATTCATTAAAGATTCATTTGAGTCCATATTTAATATTGGATTTTCAAAGATGGACAAATCATCTTCCAACATACAGACTTCATTTTCATCACTATATGAGATATTGCTGTCATAATCACTTGATTCTTTACTTTTTTTAGTTTCAGTTTCAGATTCACGTTGATTTTCAACAATATTTATGTTTTTCTCACATTTGTGACCTTTTATCCAAGGTTTGTTACACTTATAACAAGTATTTGTTTCATACTTTTTAGGTACTAAAGGTGCAGTAGGTTTTTTCTGCTTCTCCTGAAGTGATTTTGAATTCTGAGTTTTTACAGGTTCAACATTTTGCTTATAAGTGGAATACCTTGATTCATACTTATGGTTTAATAATATTTCATTGCAAATATTAATAAAGTCAGAATATTCAGTAACATTTAATGTTCTAGCTACAACAATGTCTCTGACAGATATAGGTAATTTGTATATTATCTTATCTTTCCATAAGTTAAAATCCATATGAGGCTCAATGGCTTTTAATATTTTGTTTAAATTCATTAAAAATACCATAGGTTTGTCACCATTCAACGGATTATACCTAGTCTTCTCATACAGTCTCTGCTGAGTAAGCCTGAATTTAGAACCTCCAAATTGTTTTTCAATAAGTTGTTTCCATTCAGCCCAAGAGTAGTCTCTACCCTCACTTAAGACAGCTTCAAACCATAATAAAGCAACATCCTTAAATAAAGAAATTAATTTTGATGTTATCTCTTCATCTGGTAACTTATATGAGAATTTCAAGTTGTCAATTCTTTGAATAAAATGTTGCCAATCAGAGCTGGCTTCCCCATCATAAGTTGGGTACTGATCTATCTTAGGCCAGTTCTTCTGATTGGATTTTATCTCACTAATCTTAGGTAAATTCAACAACTCATTCACTTTTGATAAATGGTCTTGTATTTCTTCCTGCACGGATTTGTGACTTACATTTTCAGATTTGACACTACCACCAGATGGTTTTAATTGTGGTGGTATAGGGAAGGAATGAGATTCACTTTTGCCAATGAAAGAATTATTATTATATTGATTATACTTATGATTATCCTGGTTCATTAGTAGATTGGCAGTTTCAATCTCAACTTTAGTTAATCTTTGTAGCAACTCAGAGACACTTTGATTTGTCTGTGCAAAAGATAACTTTGTTCTTGATTCAGTCTTTAATAAGTGTGTTTCATATAATTTTTCTAACTCACAAAATTTGTTTGAAAGGTCATTATATTTATTACTCAATGAATCATATTTAAGAGTTAGAGACAAATGTTCTTTCTCTAATTCTTTATTACGTGTTGCTAATTGAGAAATGTTCAATGTCAAGGATGAAATTGTATCACTAGTGAGCTTAACTGTCTGTTCCTCACAATCAGTCATTCTATTCCACAATGCTGAAACAATTCTATGGACAGTTGGATTATTGTTAAAATATTCCATGTCCTCCTTTTCAATTCTCTCACTCTCCTGTGAACTTCTCATCTCACTAGTAGGTGGTTGCAACTGAGGATTAACTGTATTATCATTGTATATAGTACTGTTATTATGGACAAAAGACAAGTCAGGTGTATCTACTCTAAAACCTAAATTTCTTAAATCCTCCTCTATTTTTTGTACAGATTTAACATCAATAGAATTACCTATATTGTAATTATCAGTATTATGTCTAATCTGAGAGGGTAAGTTACTTACCAAGGGATGGTTGCCAGTCCTGATTTTTGGCGCTTTTTTCCCTTGTAAGGGTGAGCTGAGGAAGTCAGATGAGGGGGTGGATCCCTGTTGCAACTGTGGCTTGTCCACTGTTGGTGAAACCAGTCCCATTTCCATTTGTCTACCAGGATTTTCTCCTGGGAGTGAGTGGACCCTCCTTGGATAAGGGGTTGCTGATTTGATTGACTGGGCTGGCCTCCCTTTAATTCTGCCATTGCCTGATTCATCTGCTGAAATCCTACCTTGCAATTGTTTTGCAACTGCTCTACCTCTTTGAACATGAGAGATTTTGATTCCTCTAGCTTCAGAACCTGTTTGGCCAGGTGGGACAGTTGATCCTGAAGAGGAGGAGACGTCTTTTTGATAGTTATCTTTTTTAAGAGGGCGTCCTTTTCCTCTATACTCATGCTTTCTGGCTGGGGGTACTGTTGTCCCTCCATGGTGATGTCCTGGAAAGTTTTTATTAGCTTTAGACCTGGTATTATAAGCAGGCTGTTCACTTACACTATCCTGAGGAGCACTCATATTGTTCAGAATAACAATATTTTACGTCTACAAAAGAAAAAACTCTATGGAATTTGGTAGACAAGAGATATTAGCAATTATATTACTAATAAAAAAGCAATGGAGCTTACCCTGAATTTATATCTTTATTTATTTAAATAAAATGTAAGAAAATTCGAAAAAATCTGTTAAAAATATAATAATAAGTTTAACTAGACCTCTATAAGGGTGAATAATTAGCTTACCAAACTTTAGCCAAATACCAATTTAATTGGGTGTTATATTGGTGTCCAAATACCATGTGAAATTGGGTTTATATTGGGTACAGTTACTACTGTAAATATCTAATTTTTATGATAAAAAATTAGTACAATAATTATAAGGGTTCTTTTCCGCAATAAATGAGTTATGATGACCCACTAATATGCAGCAGACCCAAATATTTGGTTAATTTTGAGTTTTACTAAGGTAAAAATCACGTCCCAAGGCTTATACTAAATAATAAGTAAAATATAAGGAAAGACCCCCAATTGTCAGTACAGTCTAGTATATAAGTATGATATAATAGTGTTATTTTATGGTCCTACTACTTATTAATAAATGATTTAGTGATTAAACCTCAGGGGAAGACTAATAGAATAGTTATACTCAAATTAAACTCACAATACTTGGATTTAAATGCGTGCTAGTGGTGGAAAATAGAAGAATAAAATATAGTTATAGCTTTTATAAAGATAATATCAATTTATAAGGGCTTTATAATATATTTCTGAATGTTAATAATTGTAGTGTAATGTTTTTTTGAAGTGTAGTAATTGAATTATGATAATAAACCGTCAAAATCCCTTCTTACTTATACCCAAATCCACTGGAGTGCACAGACCTTCAATCCAGATGATGTCACTGCTATCCCCGGCAATTACAGCACTGTGAGGGCCCATCACCTCCCCATGGCGTCCACTTCAAGCAGTTTCAACACCCAGACCTCCAGTAAGGACCCTCCATCACTATTAATAATAACACAGAGTCATACCATAAATAGAAATCCCAGATAAAAGCGGATACCATAAAGAAACAGGTAAAATAAATGATCAAAAAGAGATTTAATGAAACTAAAAGCATATAAAGGAAACAAATAAAATGTCCAAGCCCCCAATAACATCCCCAAGCATCCACATTAACCCAAAAACATCTTTCCAACCCATAAATCCGTGAATAACCATCCAAGGAAGTAATTTTAGTTGTCCAAACTGGGTGTATGCGCCTGATATAGGTGTCTATGCTTCTGTAGGCGTTGTGAGTCCACTGATTTCGTCCATATGACCTAAAATAAGCAGAAAAACAAAGGTTATAGGCTATTAAGGGGCTAAAACCCACTTATATACCTAAATATACATAATATACTGCATATTTCACTGAATATGAGATTTATGTATACATATAAGCTTATGTATGTCAATAATTACTTCATATCACTTAAGATAAGTATATTATGACTCCATTAACACCTTAATAAGTATTATTAGGCCATGGATAAGCTATTTAAACTATTATAAATTATATAATAGAATAATAATTATATATATATATAATAAAATAATATATATTATTATTTTAACCTTATTTTTAAGATATAAGCTTAATCTAGTTAAGGTTATCTTATTTTAAGCATAAGAAATACTCAGTCCTAAGGATATTTAGGCTGACAGTATCAGGCACAGATTTTGTGGATATTACAGGATGAAATTATGGAACATGTAGGAATCTTTATCAATGATGGTGGTATTGAAGGGCCAGTAACTGATTATGATGGAGAGGTTCTAGAGAAGAGCCCAAATATTAGAAGGTTCATTTGGGAATATGTTATTAATCTTGAAAGGTACTTTTTAGGATAGAAGAGGCTATTTTGACAGTCTCGGGGTCAAAATTTTCTTTTTGAATGCCAGCACTAGATATTTTTGGTCATGTTATATGTAGGAAGGTAAGATTCATTGTGGAAAAACAGAAAAACAAGGGACTTACATGGCCAAGACCAACAAACACTATGAAATTTAGTGGGTTTTTAGGTATTTTTACATATGTAAGAATTTTTATTCATGATTTCCCCTTGTTATCTTTTCCATTACAATGCTTTCCAAGAAAAGATGTTGTATGGGATTGGACAGAGAAATGTGAAGAATCATTTGAGTTGTTAAAAATAATTGTAGAGAAAGTTTTTCTTTTAAAGAAACTGGAATATGGACAAGGCTCTGGAAAGATTACTCTAGTGGTAGATTCAAGTGTTTCTGAAGTAGGTGCAGTTTTAATGCAAGAGGACAAGGAAATAAATGATAGGCCTTTCCTTTATGAGTAAAAGACTTTTACAAAGGTAGAGTATAGGTATTCACAGTCCAAGTTGGAGTTGTGTGTGGTTGCAAAAATTTTGAAGAAGTTACAAAGGATACTTTGGGGGTAACATTTTGAGTTGCAGGTTGATGTGCTATCTTTGATGAAAATTATCAGTAGTCCAAGCTTACCAGATGCACCAATGAATAGATGGGTGGCCCATATTAATTTATTTTCTTTTGAGGTAGTCCATAAATCAGGAAAATCTTTCACAATTCCAGACTCTTTGTCAAGAAAGCTGTTGTATGAAGAGGATTCTGAGGTGGGAGAATTTGAAGAAGATAAAAAGTGGATAAATGGAATATACTATTGCTATTAAAGGCTTAGGAATAAGGACATCCACATAGAATTTAAACTATAATCACTACCAGAGGTTTTCCACAAAGATGTAAAACTAAAGACTGGTTTCTGGGAGGACAATAAACTATCATCATTTTTAGGCAGCATCTTCAATAGGGGGTGTCAGTTCTGGCAAATCCGCACTTACAAATCCACACTTAAATAAGTGCCGATTTCCAAAAACACACTAGCCCGAATACTGGTGGATTTCAAAATGAAATAAGTCACCTATTTCACTCAAATCCGCACTTTCTCAACCAAAAGTTTTGATTTCACCATCAAGTCCCATTTCACTGATTTGTCAGCTTCATCCCATTCATATGCAGCACTCCACAGCATAAAACTTCATAACTCAAAACATTGTACATCATTTACATTTTCATATCATATCATATAAGATTCATGCCTTCCTCACTTTCAAATCGTGATAAATTACATAAAGCAATGACTTTTATGGCTCTTGAACTGCTCTTGGACTCTGATTGCAATTCTGATTCTGATCTAGAAGAAGATTTTGTCTTTTTATCAAAAATGGCCACGAAACGTTACCTTCTTCCCAGAAAGCCTCAAGTACTTCATACCCCCAAGTACACCATCCAAACACTTCTTAAACTATCTACACCCAGTTTTAGACATCTGTTCAGGACTTCTCAGGAATGTTTCCTTAAATTGCTTGAGCTTATTCAGGATCATCCCATATTTCACAATAATTCTCAAAAAGAACAACGACATCCTTCAATTCAATTGGCCATCACACTATGTCATTTGGGTTCAAATGGTAATGGAGCCGCTTTGAAACGTTTAGAAAATGTCTTTGATTTAGGGTATGGTTCAGTTAACACTTATACCAAACAATGTATCACTGCCATCAACTCCTTGTAATCTCAACTTCTCATCTGGCCAACAAAAGAAGAGCGGCTTGAATCATCTCAGGTTATGCAAGCAGAGGGCTTCCCAGGATGTATTGGTTTTGTTGATGGTACTGCTATTCCTTTGAGCCAGAAACCTGCTCAAGGTGGAAAAAATTACTTTCACATTCTTGTCAAAAATTTTCAACAAAATATTTACAAGTCAAAAAAATTCTATATCTGTTTTAAAAAATTGGCAATACTCTCCCCTGCATTTTATTGAAGCAAGGGGTGGATATCACCAAAATTTTTCTAAGTCATCAATTTCACATGTCAGATTTGAAAATTTGGCAATACCCCCCCCTGCATTTTATTGAAGTAAGTGGTGGAAGTCATCTAAATTTAATATAATTATGTAAATTATTAAATAAATATCTAATATATATCAATTTCCCTAGTTTAAAGTAATGACAATCCCTCAAGCCAAAATGCAGATCAAATCTAGAAACAAAAGTTTGGGACTTTCCACAGGTATAGGCTAGAGGAACACCATGAAACAAATAAATGTTATCATGATTACCTTTTATACAACACAAGGTTGTTGGCCCATTACTTTAGTTGAGGAAATTGATACATAAAAAATATTTATTAAAAATTTACGAAAAAATATAAAATTTTCGATGACAACTCTAATCCCCATACTTTTTGGATCTAAATAAAGTTTTTTTAAATCAATTAACTTTACCTTCTTTCATTACCTTATTGATTCTTTGAATCAACTTATGACTGATTTGAAATGAGCAACCAAAATGTGTTAAATCTTGACAGGATTCCAAACCAGGAGGAGCTTTGGTCATTTGATGATTATCCTTAGAAGAATTCCAAATAGTTTTGATGATACCATTTCCCAAAACAAAATCAATGATGCACTGGTGGTCTGGAAAATATAAACCATGTCATTTGATTTTAGCTGGAGAAGGTATTGGTTGTCCAGTAATTGGTTTGATATATGAGAATATACCAAAAGTAAGAAAATTGGTGTCATTGGTATCAGTGTGAATTTTATTGTGAAATCCAGAATGAGTGATAATAAAATTAGAAAATAAAAGATATTCATGGCTGATATCTTCCCATTTGGAGTCACACCAATTTGGTATTCCAACTTTGGTTGCAAGTTCATGATTTTTTTCAAATGCTTTATTACAGTGCTTTTTGAGTCAAAGAGCAAGAAAAGAGTTAAAGGAAGGAAGAGTGTCCCATAAGCAAAAATCTTCATCTTTTTAAGCTTTAGTGATATTCTTGAGCAATGAATATATGCCTATATAATTGAAATGCCTAGATAATAATCATATAAGAGTTTCAGAATCCTTATCCTCTAAATATGCAATATAAAAATGTGAAATAAGACAAGTGAAATTTGGAAAAAAGGCTCAACTTCAAAGTTCAAAATCTCAGCAACCACTGAACCTAATTCAAACCTGTTTGTGGGAAATGAAAGATATGCTTTAGTAGAATCTTCAGTTAGAGGACATGTGATTTAAATAAACCTAACCCTAATTTGTTACATAAAAAAATGAAATAAAAATTTAAATTGGGAAAAAAAGGCTCAACTTTAACGGTCAATATCTCAGCAACCACTGAATCAAATTCAAATCTGTTTGTAGTAAATGAAAGGTGGCCTTCAGGAGAATCTTCAGTAAAAAGAAAATTAGATTTGAATAAACCTAACCCTATTTCCGAGTCTGATTTTCAAAATTTTACAAAAACTTGAAAAGTGGTAATGAAGATGAGATCAAAAGGAGTTTTATAAGTTCACTGTTATCCAGATAAGAGTCATACATATATTCAAGTATGAACTTTTCATAAAAGGAATGAGATATCATATAGGCATGAAAAAAAGGAGATGAAACTTACCTTGATTGAAAAGTAGGAAAAATAGAGTGAGAAAGATTGATGTTGGAATTGTGGGGAAATTGAATATGGAGTAAGTGAAATGCATAAAAAATGTGCAATGTATGTGTTTCAATGAAATGGATCCAAAAAAAGTAAAATAAGGGAAAGGGGGGATAATGACCATGCCAAGGAGGGATGAAGAGTAGGGTGATGGAGCTAAAAAAGAAAGTAAAGAGGGAGAGAAAAAAAGGTTAATTATACCATTGAAATCCAAAATAACCACTTACAAAAAAAATTTAGATAAAAAAAATAAAATAAACAGAAAAAACAAAAAAATTATAATTATTAATCATATAATCTAAAAAAAAGAATAAAATGACTTACCTGGAGAGATGAGATGACAAAATGAATGAAACCAAATTGTTTGAGGGATATTGGAGGAGAATAGGAAAAGGATATGAGGGATGAATGAAACAAAAATCACTGACAAAATATGCAATTTCAGAAAATATGCAATTTCATGTTGAGCTGGTGAAAGAAAAACAATGAGCCATCCAAAAAAAAAGATTTTCACTGTAAATTCCAAAAAAAATGAATATGCAATAAACCAAAATACCAACCCAAGTGAATGAAGTACAAAAAGAGGAAATTTGGAGAGTACAAAATGGTATGGGAAAGAAAGGGATGATGTGGCCAACATGTGGTTTTGAAAAAAAAATCATGAAAAAAGTGCTGATTTGAGGTCAGAGCTGACACCCATTTTTGAAATAAGTGACTTTTTTGCAAAATTTAAGTGCTGATTTGTAAGTGCTGATTTGGTTTGAAATCCGCACTTAAGTTAAGTGCGGATTTGCCAGAACTGACACCCCCTAATGATGATAAACTAAGAAAGCTGAAGGTGGACATTTTTAATGAAAAATATTATGAGTAGATGAATGCACTAGGGTTAGATGTTAGCGCTAATGTACTAACAAGAGGAGAACCAGATGAAGTGGCTCAGGATTCTGACAAAAATTACTCAATCACCATTCAAAAAAGTGATTTGCTATTAGAAGGTGGAGATTTCATTGAGGAATCAACTGAGAAAGTAGATTGGTTGAAAGAGTAACTAGAGGGAGATAGTCAACAGGAAAATTGGAATTAAGACACATGGCACAAGATAAGTAAGCCTGCTAAAGAGGACTTTATTAGAGACAGAAAGGTATGGAGGGAATTATCTTCCACACCATAATTAATTATAATGGATAGAGAAAGAAAAGAAATGTTCTTAGAAAATTACATGAAAATTTGGGACATAGAGGTCAAGATAAAACTTAAAGAAGAGTCAAGGAGCAATTCTGGTGGCCAAATATGAGAGCAGAGGTCAAGTATTGGGTCCAATCTTGCCTGAAATGTCAGTGTAGGAGTTATGGAAAGCCTAAAGAGAAAGGAAAGTAAACAGGTGAAGATACCATTTTTGGCAGGATTAGCTTAGATGTGATTCATATTAAAGAAGGATGCTTTAAGTACTTGGTTTTGGCCAGGGATGATCTTCCAGGATAACTTGAAGCAGTTCCTTTGATAAAACTTAAGACAATTAATGTAGCTCAGTTTTCAAAGAAGGAATGGGTGTATAGATATGGGGTAATGAAAATAGTAACTGTGGATGGTGGCGCTGAATTCTCTGGTAAATTCCACAAAGTTGTTAAAGGAATTGGCATCAAGATTTGAGTTGGAACACTGTATTATCCAGAAGAAGAAGGTAAGATTGAGAGAGGGCATCAAGTTATTAAAGATGCACTAGTTAAGCTATGTGGAACCAATGGGGAAAAGTGGAAAATTTATTTGCCTTTAGTATTATTTGCAGATAGGTTTTCAGTGAAAAGGAAGACTTTTATTTCACCTTTTGAACTTATGTTTGGTCAAAGGGCTGTATTACCTATTTATCTGGAAGCTGTATCTTTTCTAGGATGAGACTGGGATCAAGTGCACTCAATTGAAGATTTAATTTTAGCAAGAGAAGCACAGCTTGAAAGGAAGGATGATTTTTTGGAAAAGGCATCTGAAATAATGATGCAAACTAGGGACAAATCAGTGAATTATTGGGATGAGCACTTAGCACACAGATTAAGAGAACCAATGAAACGAGGGGATTTATTATTAGTATACAATAGAAGTCTTGAGAGTCAATGGGGTCAAATGTTTTCAGACAGATGGAACAATCTTTATAGGATCAGAAAAAAAAATTGGAGGAATTGGATGGTACTGAATGGAAGCGACGTGTAGTGGCGGACCAGATCAAAAGATTATACCCAAGAAGGGTACCAATAACACAATAGTTACCCCTGGAGTGAGTGAAAACTACCAGAATTACCTCCAGGAAGAGGATAAACTAACAACATTATTTATTTTTTCTCCAGAAAGAGTTTATACTATTATTAGTATGTTAAGTTTTTTTTGGAACTCATAGGAGGCTATGACACAGCTGTGATAGAAAGGGTGTTAGCAATGGCAAAGGAACGATGGCTGAACAAGCAGTTGGCATTAGCGCCTAGAGCAGATTTTATGGAATGAAGAATTAATGTTGTACAAGGGGATATGAAGAAGCAGATGAGCTAGATAAAGGAACGGATGTTTGGGAAAGTCAGAAGGCTACTGGGGACTTAGTAGAAGGGGGTAACTTTAGCTGAAGAAGGTTGGAAGATGGAGCGCCCTAAAATTGAGTCATCTGTGTTCTTGAAAAATCGCTGATGATGAAGGTTAATTAATGGGGTTGAATTTATTTAAAGATAGTAGAGAAAGAATAGTCAAGTGATCTTTAACTCTTTAATAATATGTATATGGAAAGGGCAAGTGTGTCACCAGTGCTACATGCTTTGCTTATGATTTACAAAAATTTACAAATTGTTTTTTATGATAATTACGGAGTTTAAGAATAGTTATAAAGGGAACTATGTACAAGCGTTTGAGTTAAAATTCTGAACAGAGGAAAATGAATGAAGAAAATGATTAATCAGAATCACCATAAAAACTGGCAGGGAATCCTTTCCATTATTCAGGCATGATGAAGTTATTGGGATCTGCAGGAAAACCAGGGATTGATGAGGAACTGATTTCATTCATCAATTGACCTATCACTTCATTATGATGGTAACAGGAATTTAACTCATTTTCAAAAAAAGCAGGATTGAAATTGTATGAGGATGGAATGGCTTGATATATGAGGCAAAGGCATGAAAATATTTGCATCAAATAAACAAATGGGAGAGGTCAGGGGACCCATCCTAAGCAAATATATTTGTTAAAACCTTTGAAGAAATTGAAATTAGAAGAGATTATGAGAAAGTAATGAAGATGGACTTACTAGATAGCAGATTTTTAGGCCATACAGAAGGGGAAAGCACTCTCACAGTGTAGACAATCCTATAGTACTAGCTATAGGCCTTGACCAAGGGAGTTGGAGAAAAACCAGAGAGAAAATCCCCTGTCCCTTTAGAAAAATAGAGTGAGATTTACCTGCTACAGTAAATTGGTTCCTGTTTTGCAAAGCCCCCTTTTCAACACACTTGACTGCTTGATGAGCCAAGAAAGTAGTCCCCAGAGAGACTACCAGACCAAAGAACTGAAATGTAGACCAATGTCCACACCAGAGACAGCAAAGATACTTGATGTCAGCCAGGCTGTTTCAGGAGCCCAGTAAATAAACTTACAATTTATTAGAGTTAACTAAAGACATAATAATTGCAGAGTATGCATTTAAAATTAATATTATATTACATAATAAACTAATATTAATATTTTATTTATATAAAGAAAGTAAATATTATTTTAATTTTATTATAAGATAATTTAAAAGCATTTGATTCCATAACAAAGGGCACATTGTTTATTTAATAATTATAAATTAATTAATTAAAAACATATAAGATAATTATATTCAAGTGTTTATCTTATATTGTAATTACTTTAATTAATTAAATTTAATTATTAAAATATACCTTTTCATATACTATTATTTATAATTATTTCCACTGTTTTTTGGACCCTTAATTGTGTCAATAAAAAAATTAAATAAATTATAATACTTATTTTAAAAAATAGTATTAAAATTCTCAACTTAATTTAGTAATAAATTAATTACTTGTTTCATTTAAATTAATTATTTAATTACATAGTTGGAACAATTAATTAATTTCTTTATACTAAATTGAAATTGATTACATATTTTGTTGCGTCAAAATATTGTTTCTTGTTTCACTTAAAAATCCTTAAAGCAGACTGTACCATCTGTTTTGAATTATTTTTCTCATAGTTCCTATGTCCCAGGCTTGTTTAGTTATTCACTATTTTTACTTACTGATTTGGGAACTAATTGTGGGAAATTTTGATTCTTATTTGGGGTTTTAATTATTTGTTTCATATTTTTCTCTAAATTGTTATGTTTCACTTACTCTTTTATTTTCTTGTTTCATCTTATTATGACTCTTGTATTTACAATTGTAGTGGCGCTTCAGAGTACCCATTGCCTATAAAAAGGCTTTGGATAATCCCCTGTAGCATAATCACTTACTATACAAGCCAACTCTGAATAAACTGTCAATATAATATGTTTTATTATTATTTTTATTAGCATTAAAATTCTAATTTAAATTTTATATAACTAATTACAAGTTGCTTTAAGTCTGATAGTAATTACAGTGTTTTCCACGCAGAACTCTTACTTTAAATAATATTGTTATTAAATAAAACCTCATTTTGTGTCATCCCTCAAATAAGTCATCGTTGCCTCACTTTAAATAAATTAATTCTTTATTAATTTTACTTTCTACAAACCTTTATTTCCTATTTCCCTTTCCTCTTCTTTTCCTTCTCCCTTTTCTTACTTTTTTCTAGATGACTGGCCAACAAGTGAGGGCCTTTCCAAACGACGACAACAATCAATATTTGTGACGAACGACATAGCGCACGGACCACCCAGCAAAAAAGTAACTTTTGCCGCGACCGTGTTTTGAACTTGGGTTCAATTTATTAGGTTTAAATTAAACTAATTCATCTATTATTTTGAAGTGATTTTCTGATCACTATAGTAAGTTAAACTTTGCACCTTTCACTCATATTACTATATTTTTACTGCAATAACAGTGATTGTGGCTTAATTGCTGATTCACTGAGTGTGTCAGTCAGTTGTCTAGAAGTAGGTAAGGAAAGGTGGAGAAATGGAGGAGGACAAGGAGAAAAAATAAAAGAAATAAAATATAATAGATTATTTATTTTATTTGAAGGAGAGCAACGACAAGTAATCTTGAGTGGTGAAAAAAGTGAGGTTTTAATTAAATAATAATATTATTATGATGTAAGGGCTATGCGCAGCAGACACTGTGATCACTATCAGACTTAAAGCAACCTTTAAATTTTTATATAGAATTTTAATTAGAATTTTATTACTAATAAAATGAATATAAACGTAATGTAAAAGTGTATTTAATTTGTTGAGTGTATAAGAAGTGATGAGGCTACAGGGGATTATCCAAGGCCCTTTTATAGGCAATGGGTCCTCTGAAGCGCCACTAAATTTGTAAATACAAGAGTCATAATAAGATTAAACAAGAAAATAAAAGAATAAGTGAAACATAACAATTTTGAGAAAAATATGAAACAAATAAAAACAACCCCAATTAAGAATCCAATTTTCCCACAATTAATTCCCAAATCAGTAAGTAAAAATAGTGAATAACCAAACAAGACTGGAACATAGGAACTATGACAAAAATAGTTCCAAACAGATGGTACAGTCTGATTTAAGGATATTTAAGTGAAACAAAAATACTTTGACGCAACAAAATATGTAATTAATCTCAATTTAGTATAAATTAATAAATTGTTTTTTTCCTGACACAATTAAGGGTCAAAAGAAGCGTCATTAATTATTGTTTAATATTATATGAAAGGTGTTATTTAATATATAAATTTAAATAATTAATTTAATTATATTATAAGTCAATTTTACACTTATAATTATAATATATGTTTTTTAATTAATTAAATGTAAATTTATAATTATTAAATACATAAAAATGCGCCATTATTTGTAGAATATAAAATATATTATGTTTAATTTAAATGTATAAAAATTTATATAAACAATAAAATTAATATAACACTTATATGTAATAAGAAACTTATATAATTTTATTATGCAATAAAATATTAATTTATATACATTAGATACAATTCTTACGCCCTCTTTCAGGTCTTATAAGTTAACATATCATTTACTGGACTCCTGGAATAGCCTGGCTGACAGAGTGTAAGTGTTCATTTATTAAATTTTTTTTCCTAGTTGACCATTATAGAGTGTTTAATTCCTCTTAGTCCTAGAAGAAATTAACATTATTATTAATAAAAATTGAATTATTAAATTAATTTTTTTTATTATTAATTTTTGTTTAATTTTGGTTGACTTAAATAGTACTTTGTACTTAGTCCCATATATTGCCATATTTAATTTTGGTAATTTAATTAAATTGGTTGAAAATAACTTAATTGTTTATTCTCAATTCTTCTTTGCAGTCCATTTTATTAATTATTTTTTATATTACTTTATATTAAAAAAATCTTTTTAATATTTGGAGCAAATTATTAACTGAATTTTATTAATTTTTTTTAGAAATTAATTACTCTTCCCACTATTATGTCCAACAATTTGGCTGGGAAAATGGATAACATACAAGTGGATGAAATTGAAATTTATTATGATGCTGATACTGTGAGTTCTTCTAAAGTTGAATATAAAAAATCTTATGCTAACAAGAAAAATTCACATAATTCAGGATGTGGAAATGACAGGAGAGGTAAACAAATCAAGCCCCCTTCCCCCAGCACAACAGAAGGAAGTAAGGCCTCTAGTACCTCAAGAAGGTCTTCCAAAAGGATGCAAAATAAAAAAGCTTCCTCTGCCACAACAAATCAGCAATCTGTCCAGTCATATCAAAGAACTGAGGACAGAAAACATGAAATACAAGGCGAAAGTAGACACCTTGTGGGATCAAGTTCAGGAACTCAGGAACCAAAATCAGGCTCAGGCCCCTCCTCAGTTGCCTCCCAGTCAGCCTCAGTTTCAGGATCAACCTTCACAGCCCCCCAGCTCCTCCATCCAAAATCAAAATACTATGGAAGTAGAGCAATGGAAATGGGATTATCTAATGAGTCACTACCAGCAGAATGTGCAACATCCTCATCATCATCAGCCTGGCCCATCCAGAACACCCAATTTCCATCCTCCTCCTCATCCTTACCAACCAGGCAGGAGAAAGAAGGCCCAAGCACAATCCCAAACTTAGTCTCAGGGGAAGTTTCCTACTCTGCCATGGTAGCTAATTTGGTTGATAGTCACTTGGGAATGTTATCTAATAAGACTTCTTCTGCAGTTAATATTATTGAGAATGGTGAAAGAACAGTTAAACCTGTTAAAATACAGCTTCCTTTAACTAGTAGTTCTATTAATGTAATTAGCAAATTGTCATTTGATGAACCTCTACATTTGACTTCTACTTCTTTAATTAATCCTTCTCTTGCAATTAAGAATGATTCTGTTTCCCCTGAAGTCTATGACTTAATTGAGAAAACTTCTGAATAAATATTGAAAGATACACTTGATTTTAATGTTGTGAAAGACAAACATTTGAGAGATGTGCTAATCGATGAGAATGATAGATTAAATAATTTGCACTTGCAATGTAGAGTAAGTTTTTCTGTACAGGATACAGCTTATTTTAAAATCAAAGAAACCTTTAATATTGTTCTTAGCCAACAAAAACAAATAAGGAGTGACCATAGAGCTATCTCAGATAAAAATATCAATCTACATAAGACCTTGAGTGAATTGAAACCCCTTATTGAAGAAAATTATTCATTAAAAAGTGAAATAAAATCTCAACAAAATGAGTTTAAAAAGCTAAAGAATGATTTCCATGCACTAAGTGCCAAACACACAGTTTCTGAGGACAGAAATGTTCTATGTCTTGCAAAAGTAAATGACCAGATGTCTGAAATTCCAAGGATAAGAAACTATGTGTCTGACCTGCAGGAAAAATTCTCAACCTTAACCATCAATAATGGTATGAATGAGAATGCTGTCCATAAGCTGCATAAAAATAAAGAAAAAGAACCTGAGCAGAGTTCCTCTTTTCTTCCTCATATTTCAACCATTAAACAAACTGACAATGAGTCTTTAAAATCTTTTGCTACTAGCAAAAAATCTTGTGATGGTCATGCACCAGCTGTTTCTGTAAATAATGAAATTTCTGAACACCTGGCTAAACTTCAGGAATTATTAATGATAGATAATTCAAACCAAAAAATTGACCATCCCAGTAGTCAGAGAAATTGGCCAAAGTTGGACCAATATCCTACTTTTGATGGTGATTCTTCTTCTGATTGGCAACACTTTATCCAAAGAATTGATAATTTAAAGAGATCCTATAAACTACCTGATGAGGAAATTGTTTCTAAGCTCTTTCTTTATTTTCCAATGTAGCCTTGATGTGGTATGAATCTGTCCTTTTGGATAACAATCATTATACATGGAATGATTGGAAATCCTTGATTGAGAATCAGTTTGGTGGTTCAAAATTCAGGTTAGCTCAGAAAAACTGTATGAGAATACTAGATATGTATCCTCCTCTGTTGAAAAGCCCATTTTTTTTCTTATGAAAGTAACAAAAATCCTAAGAGCAATTGATCCAAAGATGGATTATGATATTTAGAGTGTTTGCCGTGCAGAACCCTTACTTTAAATAATATTGTTATTAAATAAAACCTCATTTTGTGTCATCCCTCAAATAAGTCGTCGTTGCCTCACTTTAAATAAATTAATTCTTTATTACTTTTACTTTCTACAAGCCTTTATTTCCTATTTCCCTTTCCTCTTCTTTTCCTTCTCCCTTTTCTTACCTTTTTCTAGACGACTGGCCGACACTTGATGTAGGCTGCAAATCCACACCAGAGACAGCAATAATACTTGCTATAGCTTGCAAGACTATAACAGAGAAAACAGTTGCCAAAGTTAAGTTAAATGAAGAAATTACTTGCAACAAACACAGCCAATTGTGGCCAGAAAACAGTGAAAACTGAGTGAGCAACAATGATATCACCTCCAGATGGTTGTATGATGATTAAGGTTGCCCCAAACTGTCTTATTCACTATGTACACACAGACCACTATCTAAGAGCCCATACACACCCACCAATTTGGCACCTGTACCTGCCAAATTGCATAAAAAAACCTCCAGAAGCGTTCCCCAACCTTCTAAAACAGAGGCGGGCAGGCCGCCTGAAGCCAGAAAACCACTAAAAACACCCAATCTACTTAGAAAAAAACAACTACCACTACTAAAACCTCTAAAACATGGAATTTCACTATAACAACATTGGGACATGAATTAAAGAAAAAAATCAGCTCTATCCAATGGTACTAAGCACTTAACCCTAAGACTTAGGGTTAGCCCGTAAAACACAAAAAACAAAATTAAACAGCTATCTTTTTAAATGAAAAATGAGGAAATGACCCCTTAAAACTTAGAATCTGAAAAATGTCTTCAAGACATAAAATATAGAGAAACACCAGGGCTATCCAATGATAGTACTCACATACCCGCAGACCCAATATCCACGGAATAAAACCAGAAAAATACCTAATTCCTCAACAGATGTCAATTAAGACCTGTCCAAACAATGCCAAATCGCACAACAAAGGCCCCTGCCAATGTTGGAAGACCACATCCTCCCTCCAATTAGGAATTTCAACATTCTTTATTCATCAAACCACCATGTTCAACCTTCTTCCTAAACATGCCTCTGAAATGGGTCCTTTCCAATACTGCATTGACAATAATCTAATCTGCGCCATGACACCACCTGTTCATCCATACAGAACGTCCTGCGATGTCTGCCAATCTAGAAAGAAGCCCTGCTACAGACCTGGTCCATTATCTTCTGTAACAGATTCACCTCCACCTCAACCTGGTCCATCTTCTACCAGCACCAAAAGATCTAGGCTATCCATCCTGATACCCAGATTAATCAAAAAGCTTCACCCTTCCCAGAAGAGTGCCAAAACCACTAAAACAACAAGTTCCACCATCCCTGGTCCATCTGATGGTAAAGAACTTTCATTTCTTCCTTCAACTTTAAAACTGATGGCTTCTCAGTTCCTCCATCTTCTGATAGTGATGATTACAATGTAGGATCCATTGCACCACCAACACCAAACCACTTACCCACTATCAAGGCCAAGTCCCAATAACACACATCTCAACAGAAACACCTTCTGCTAAACTACTTCCAATCCACTCCTGCTAGAGATCCACAGGACATTGAGAAAAGAAGACACCTCATTCACCAGTTCAAGGCTAATTCTGAACACTTCATTTCACCTCTTGATTCCCTCTGTAATTCCACTAGTACTTGAGTTTGATTCAGAAAAGAAAAATTGACCACACCCTCTTTAGGATGTAACCACAAAACAACCCTCAGTTTTAAGTCTTGGGGGACTCAAAAACCCTCATTTTAAAGTCTTGGGGGACTCAAAAACCTAAATCATAAACCCAGAACCAGAGATAAACCACATCAAGACACAGAGAAAAAACTAAAATTCTGGGGTAATTGCAAATAGAGCTGCCAGCCCATCAATCACCCCCAAACTTGCCTTTGCTTAATTTGGAGGCTCCCCCTGTGGATACCCTCCACCAATCTTTCAAAACCAACTCCAACAACAAAACCCATTCCTCAGTTTATAGTCTTGGGGGACTAACACAGTGTTCAGTTTAAATTCTTGACAGACTATCAGAAATTTTAGTTTAGAGTCATAGAGGACTGACAGAAAGTCGCATATAAAAATCCAGCCAATTTCATGCAATACACCCACGTCCAACCTGCGGAACTTCGGCCTTCACTTCTTCATCTACCCACCACTGACAAAAATCTCTTTCTTATCTCTTTCCATTATCTTCTCTCATCACAGATCATGGCTGTATCCCCTGATGTTGGCCCTTCTACTCTTCCTTGCTTCACTGCTCCCAAGGACTATGCCTGAAAACAGTGCATTCACATGTGCAGACCTTGCACATTCACTCTTCCAAATCCTGAAGCCAAATTCTACAACAGGGCTTGTGATTCTTGCTACTCCAAAAAGAAAAAAGTGAAACAGAGATGCCAACTACCCTATTCCTCCTCCTTCACCTTCTCATAAATATATCTCCAGATCCCCAGAGCTTGGTCCTTCCTCTTCCTGTTTATCTTCAGCACCTTCCAGAAGATCCAGAAGCTCAGCTTCCAGAACTCTTCCCAAAAGAACAGCCTTAGCTTCCCAAGAAACTGCTTTTATCTCTGCTAAATTAGCTCCAAAAGCTTCAAAATCAGCTCCTAGGCTTCTAGACCGCGTTCAGGCGGCCCGGCCGATGTCGGGGGGGCCCCCTGCCTCATTAGACAGTGAAAATCAGGCTCAAAACCTCCAAAAATCACCAGAAAACAGCCAATTTCAGCCAAACAACAAAAACAACTCCTTGCAATTACCTCCCACTGCTCCCAGAGCAATGCAGCCAACCCTTCCAAGGTCCAAAAACTCCAAATTTTCCCAAACTTCTAGGAGAACTGCCAGAGGACCACAGGAAGAAACAAGAGCACCCAACACTGCACCAAAGCAAAAATTTTGTCCCCATTTAAGACAACAAAACTACACCTCTCCTCTGTCAGCCAACTATTCTTCTGAAAGTTCTATTCCCTCAAAAGCTCCATCCAGAAGAGATCAATCTGCTTCTTAATCACCCTCTCCTGCTCCATCTTTTAACAACCCTGGTACACCATCACCAGAACCTCCTCCAGCTGAATCCAACAGAAATATCCACCACAACAACAACAACAGTCCCATTGCTCCAACTAGGCCCCAAGAACATCAGCCTCCTAGTTCACCTTCTCAAAATCTTTCAGAGGAAGACCAAGAGAACCCATATCTTTCTCTGATTGATCCACCTACTATGACCATTCCAAATTCTTCAGAAGTGCGAATTCCGGCTGCTTACAGATTTGATGAGCTTCCAATCTGTAAGTAACACATTAATTCATCTAATTTCTTCAACAAAAATAATTACTGATCCAATTCTTCTTGTCTAGTTGGCACCCCTCCTCCTGAATCTACTATTGGAGTTGGCCAACCTCTAGAAACTTCTTTGACCCTGGATTATGGAGACATGAAACAACACCTAAGAACCATGTGTTCCAACATGCTGAAAGCCTTTGCCCTCCATGGACCTTTGAATGACTTTGAAAAATCCCTGAGAAAGTGCCTGTTGGACAAACACTGGAAGATGTCTAGGATCATTAAGCACACCTTCCAGCACTCCATTCCTGCCTCTTCTTCTTCCTCCTCTGAACTTCCGTCCAAACCCATTCCTGACCATTATAACTTATATAATCTCAATAGCAGGATGCACTTGAAAGAACACAGTGCTTCCCACAACCCCAACAAAAAAAATGACATCATAATCCGGACCAGCCTCCAGAAGCTTCATCATCCAGGCAATGAGCTACTGCAAAAAGATTAGAAACATAATAATAATATAAAACAACTAGTAAAAATATTTTTAGAATTTTTTTTATTTTTATTTTAATTTTTTTATTTTATTTTTTATTTTTTTAACAGTACCTTATCCTACTAAACTACTAATCATAAGAAAATTTGAAAATAAAATGTAAATGACCCAAAAAGAATAATATGAAATAAAATAATTATATGAAGAATTGGTATCCCCCAGCCAATTGATGAGCTGATCCCTTGATACCTTACCCACATCCAAGTGCACCTTGATGTGGATACACAATTAAATATTTTAAATTATTAACAATATAATTTAGAAATTAAAGAAGATAATAAAAATAATGAAGCACAGAAATAAATGAAATGAATTAAAAAGAAAATAGCATTTCCCGGCCAATTGATGAGCCTTTCCCCACCAATGCTTGCCCACATCCAGGTGACCCTGATGTGGTAACACCCTATATTTTGATTTTATTATTTTAAACACCCCCATAAAAAAATTAAAAGAAAAAAAAGAGAAAAAAAAGAAAATAATCTAAACCACTATCTAGCAAAAACATAACTACAACATCAAAGACAGTCCAGCTCCATAGATGGTCAAGTAGGAGAAAGTCTGGTCCATAGAAATTATCACTGGGTGGGCTCCCTCCAATAAGTAAAATTGATGGGAGACCACCAGTGATCCACTGCCAATCCAAAAGAACCAAAGATAAAGAAGCCAGTCCCAAACCAGTTTAAAGTCATAGTGGACTTAAACCTGAATAATAAAGAACAGAACTAGAATTCAACTGAAACAAACAAAAGACTTGAGACAGACATTCTGGGGTAACTGTTCTACAGAGCAGCCAGCTCATCAGTTACCCCCACACTTGCCAAAATAAAATTTAGAAGCCCCCCCCTGGGTACCTTCTAACCAACAAAACACAACATCCAACACAATAAACCAAAACCAATAAAAGTGAAGATTCCGGCACATGAAAACCAAAGGAATTTCCAGTTTAAAGTCATAGAGGACTAAAACCTGTGAAAAGAAACCAATACTAGGGTTCAACCAAATTAAGAGAAATGGTTGGAAACAGACAGTCTGGGGTAACTGTTGATAGAGCAGCCAGCCCATCAGTCACCCCCACACTTGCCAAGGCAAAATCTAGAGGCCCCACCCATGGGTAATCTCTAACAAAAGTTTCCAACACAAAAGTTGCTCTGCAACACCAAAATCCAAAATTTAAAGAATTTTCCATAGTTTATCCTCATTGCGGAGTCAATATTCTTCATGCCTAGTGCCTCTGGGATAGAACCTCTTCAGCTGGTCTGCAGCCACTCTCTTTTTACAGACTGCACCATCCAACTCTTCCAAAACATAATAACCTCCAGACGCATGAGATCTGACTCTGTAAGGTCTGTTCCATCTGTCAGCAAACATCTTACCCCACTGACTCTCCAAACTTCTATTATACACTAAAACCAAACAACCAGGTTTCAAGGGATTCCTGAGTCTATGAGCCAACTTCTTGTCCCAGTACCTGACTGATTGATTCCTAATCTTCATCATTCTAGAGTATGCCCTCTATTGACATTCCTCTCTACATTCCAACTGTTGCATCCTGGCACAGAGCAAATCTTCTGTTGAGTTCACGTCATCCCAATAAATTCCAAGATAAGAGAAAGCTTCTAGGTCCACTGGTAGAACAGCTTTTTGACCAAACATTAACTCTTAAGGAGAATAGCCAGTTGTCCTCTTCACAGTGACTCTATCAGCAAATAACACCAAGGGTAAATAATGCCTCCACTTTTCAGCACTATCCCCACGCATCTTTACCAAAGCATTCTTGATAACTTGATGGCCTCTTTCAAACATGCCTTCAGCTTCAAGATAATAAGGTGTAGCCACTCTAACTTTAGAACCAACACTAGCCACAGCTTCTTTAAATTTGGCACCAAACTCCGGCCCGCCATCAACAGTCACTAACTTCATCAACCCATACCTATAAATCCACTCCTTCTTCAAAAACTCTGCCACATTCTTGGCGGTCAAATTAACCAGAGGCGCTGCCTCAACCCAACCAGACAAATCATCCCTGGCAACAATTAAGTATTTATACCTGCCCTCTTTAATATTGACAGCATCTAGACTGACTCTTCCAAAAACATTTGTTTCACCAGTAGCATGGCCAACCTCTTTAGGTTTCAAGTGACTTCTTCTTTGACATTCTTCACAAGATTGAACCCAAACCTGCACCGCCAACTTAATACCTGGCCACCAAAATCTGTCAGCTACTCTTCTATAAGTCTCCCCAAAGCCTCTATGACCAAGGTCTTCATGCAAAGACTTCAATACAACTTCTTGACCCTTCTTCTGAGTCACCAAAACTTGAGGATTAGTATGTCTCCTCCTCATCAGCCTTCTTCCTGACACATAGAATCCAGGACTCTTCTTCTTGATTGACACCCAAGTAACATCATCACAACTATCTGGCCTCTCCAAGGTCAACAGATATTTCACCAAAATAAAATAAAACCCGGACTGACCCCAGGTCTCATCTTCAAAATCCAACAAAACAACATCCAAGGGTACAACCCTGTCATCAAAATCACCAGTGTGAACATTGGCCAATTGACCAGCCCAACCAGGACACCAATCCTTAAATTTTGGCACGTCCTTTTCTTTCCACTGAATCTTGTGAGAATCCAGTTCACTAACAAAAACACCCTTTTCCAATTTTGAGCTGTCCCAAACAAGAACTCCATCTTCATCAACAAAAACATCCTGATCACCAGAATCAAGATTAGATCCATCCAGTTTAGCCTCTTGGGGGAGGTCAGAACAATCATCCAGTTTAGCCTCATGGGGGAGGAGAGAAAAATCCTCAGCACGCTTTGTGCTGGCCTTAACCACTGGAACATCTTCATCAAACTCTTCAGAATCAGAATCCTCATCTGTAGGTGGCCTCCTTGATAACCCATCAGGCATCGTAAAAGTTTTCCCCGGTTTGTGTACCAGGTCAAAAGAAAAATGTTGAATAAATGCCACCCACCTAGTCATTGGCGCATTTGGAAGACTAGGTGTATTGATCATCTGAACTAAAGATTTTGCATCCACCTGCAGCTCAAAATGCTGCCCCCACAAAACCATCTGTAGCTTCTTCAAAATTTTTGCTACACCACACAATTCCAACTTAGGTTGAGAATACCTAGATTCCACCTCATTAAACACCACAGACTCATACCTTACTGGTCTGACCCTCCCAGTCTTATCCTCCTGAGACAAAACAGCACTAGCAGCAATATAGCTTGAGTCCACTTCCAGATATATTTTTCCTGCATCAACACCATAATCCAACTTGTGAAGAACAATATCTTCACCAACCACCTTCTTCAACTTCTGAAAAGCCTCTTCACACTCTTTAGTCCATTCCCAGTCTGCATCTTTCCTGGTAAGCCTCCTTAAAGGTGAAGCCAACAAAGAAAAATCCTTAATAAAAATCCTGACATACACACACACACCCAAAAATCCCCTGACTTCAGTGGTGTTCTTAGGCCTTGGCCATGACTGAATTTTATTAACCTTTTTCTTTGCCATAATTCTTCCCTCTTTACATACCACATGACCCAGAATCTCCAAAGCAGGAACACAACAACAGAATTTTGACCCTGAAATGGTCAAACCAGCCTCTTCAATCCTAAACAACATTCTCTCTAGAGTTATTGCATATTCACAGACAAACCTCCTTATTCCAGGGTTCTCCGCTAACACCTCATTATCATAATCAGTGTATGGCCCTTTAATTCCACCATCATCAATAAAAATACCAGCATGAGTAGGGACCTCATCCTGCAAAATCCAAGCCATCTGCGCTTGATATACCACCACTGAATTAGTTGCTCCTTGAGGCAACCTAGTGAGCTGAAATCTTCCCAAAGGAATCTTGAAAATTGTGAGAGGCCTTGAATCCGTATGAAGTTCCCTCTCATCATAACCACCCATAATATCACCCAAACCATAACACACCCTTCCAGCAAAAGCTTCAACAAAATCCTCTGCACTTGGTGGCATACCAGTATCCTTGATTGTGACTCTATTCAAGGCTCTAAGATCATGAACCACCTGTAACTTTCCATTCTGCTTCTTTACGCAGAAAACCAGACTTGAGTAACTGGATGTTGATTGCTCATATAACCCAGTCCTGACTCTTTCCCTAACAATCTCCACAAAATCCTCTCTGATAGCAACTGGAATTGGAATGGGTTTGATTCGCCAAGGTACATGATAAACCACAGGAATCAAGTAAGGTTCACCATAAGAGTGTTTCAATACACCCCTTTCCTCCTCAACAAAAGCCACAGCTTTTTCCCTTAGCACAATAATGTGCAACAACAACTTATTTTCTTCTTCAGATAACCAACCATCAGGACCAAAATTAACAACTTTCAACCTTTCCACAGTCACCCTAGCCGTCTCTACAAATTCTGGAGGATTCTTTACCAAAGGAGTATAGTACGGATCTCTTGACAAATGAGGTCTCTTCAAGGGCGGATTCAAACCCACAGGCCTAATCTTCTGCGCTACCTTCTTATAATTTGCCACTCTACCTTCAACTTGAGGGATCTTCAGGAAATCTTCACCACCAGGCCTGGAACAAAAACCAAGGGTTTCCCCATTGCTCACATGTGTGGCCAAGGTAATGTTTTTGAAAGGTGTAGAAGAAACCCTAGCGGTGCACAATTGGGAGGACTTACTTTTAGACCCCAATCTCACCACTCCAAAACTTTTCCGCAATACCAAATCTTCATCCTCACTTCTGTCTTCCAAATCTTCGAATCTTGATTCATCTTCAGAATCAACTCTTTCAAAATTGTGCAGTTTATCCTCATGCTGGAGGATCAAAAATAGATCTTGATGATCTTCCTTCTTCATAATTTTCTGCAGTTTAATCTCATTCTGGAGGCTCAAAAATAGATCTTGATGATCTTCACAAAAATATTTTGAATCTTCTCTCTTCATTATCTTCAGATTTTTTTCTTGTTTTTCTTGAATTACCTTGAAATTTTTTTCTTCTTTTCTTGAGTTTTCTTCTGACCTACAAAAATAACCAGGGGTTTCCCCAATGCTCACAGGTGTGGCTCAGGTAATGTTTTTGAAAGGTGTAGAAGAAACCCTAGCTGTTCACAATTGGGAGGACTTACTTTTAGACCCCAATATCACCGCCCCAAAACGTTTCCGCATATCTTTCAATAAAGATATATAATCAATCTTCTTCTATGAACTTGAATTAAAAATAATTAAGAATCTTGAAAGAGAACAGAGACTTGATAAAAAACTTGAAGAATACTTGCAGAGAAGAGAAACATTAAAAAGAGAAAGTTGAAAATCCACTTGGTATATCTCCAAGGGAGCTGACCTACAACAACCTGGGATTTCCTCATCTTGGGGAGAGGTTGAAGCACAAGGGTGATCAGCCCTCATCACTCTAAAAAAGACAGACTCTCAATAGAGCCTGAGCCACACTCCTGAAAACCTGAGGCAGCACCAACTTCTTTCCTTCTCTTGCAAGAATCCATGCACTGGCACATTGAAGATAAACCAGGCCTGGTCTCCCAACCATTCTCTCCAGGGGACGATAACCTCATGTGAAGTCTCCTTTCATCTTCACCAGTCAAATCAAACTGATTCTTAAATCATATTGATAGACAATTCTTTCCTGGAAATCCATCAAGATTGGCCCGCCCAGAACAGCTTTAACTGTTCCCTTAGCAATATAGAAATGAACCTTTCCTGAGGCTCCGCCAACATCTAACTTCACAAATTTGGAAGTTCCAACCAATTCAGTGACTTGGCCACCAATACCAGTTTTTATGGGGAGGCCCAAATGAGTTGCCTCAAACAAAGAAATCAGGTTTATCTGAGAACCTGAATCCACCAATGCCCTTGCCTCCCTGCCATTCAGAGTGACGTTGACATATCCCAGAGGAGCAGAAAAATGAGTTTCCAACCCCTCACCAAACTTTTCAGCAGAATCACAGATGTATTCCACCTCCCCAGAAGACACCCTTCTCCTGGTCAACAACTTTTTCTGCCTATCAGCCAACCCTGGAATAATAGCATACAACTCCCCATAAGATAGGGAAACCTTTCCCTTATTCATCCTTTCCAGGACAAATTCCATAACATTGGATTGACGAGAAACTACTGGCCTCTTAAAGTGAGCCCTTGGCTTCACCGCCTTGGTCCTAGAAGATTCTTGAGGACAGGCTCCACCAACAGATTTACCATCAACAGGAACCAAACCAGATCCCTCACCTGAGCCTCTAACTCCAGAAGGCTTTGGAAATGAAGCCAAAGGGACATCCTCCTCAGAGTCAGAATCAACATCCATAGGCATTGGCTCACCATTCATGTCCAATGTGCCAAAACTAGGGGGCCCATGTCAGCCATACCCTTCTGCATTTTATACAGCTCCTCTTTGCTGTACTTCTTCCTAGCTGCACTCAGCATAGGATCCACCTTTGAAGCCCTAGGCTTTGGTTGGGCCTGAGAACTGCTCTTAGGCCTTCCCACCTTTCCGGCTTCCACACTGTAAACACAAGCCAAACATTCCCCACTTGACTGTCCACCACAAGAATACAACTCCAAACCACTAAAGGAAGTAGAAAAAGAGACCTTATTGACCTCCTTCCCCTTTCCCTTGACATCCTCATTCTTCTTACCAGAAGACTTCCCTTGATCAGGAATCTCCTCAAACCTTGGCCTCCTTTGATTGAGACCACCCCTCCTCCTGACCAAATCCACAGGAGCCTGCCCCTCACTGGGCTTCACAAAAGAACCGTCAGGGATCTTGAAAACTCTGCCATCAAACTCCACTTTTCCTTCAGACACATCCCTGTTCAATGCCCAACAATCATTGGACCTGTTCCCCCTCCTACTGCAATAAGAGCAGACCCAACGATCACTCCTACTAGCCCTCCTTTCAAAATCTCTAGGCTGAGAAGGTGCCTTATTGACCTTCTTAGCCTCCTGCACAAAAATGTGGAGCTGTTTTTTCAGGTCAGCTAACTGTTACACCATTGGGTCCCTCTCCTGTTTTGGAACCTTCACCAAATTCTTCTCCTCCTTCTTCTCTTTAACTTCCTCTTCAGCCAAAGCCTCACTGACTTTGCAGACATACTTGGCACACCCCTCCTGATAGGTGTCCACAAACAATAACTTCAAATGGGCCTCAACAGCCTCCTTCACCTTATCCAAGGCAGGGAACTTCTGGTCCCCATTAGAAAGAGTTTTCATCAATTCCTTTATTGACAACTCCTGCAACACATCCATCCTGACATCTCTAGCCAGGGAAGACCAAAAAACATCCTTGGCAGCATTTTCATGTGCCAGCTCCTCCACTTCCACCAAATATTCTACCACAGGATCAAACTGTAGCAGAAACTTCCTATAACTATGTAAGTTACCAACACCAACATAAGATTGCCATTCACTGACAACCTTGTCCAGATCCACCATAGTGAACCTGACACCCCATACATCCACCATCTCCCTACACAACAATTTCCAATCCCTCTTCTTGTAGCCAGACATGGCCACAATCTCCTTCTCCACTTCCCTATCACCAATGAAGAAAATAATCTGCTTCACCATTTCCAGATAAGAAGCACCATCCACACCAGAAGCAGTTTCATATTTCTCCAGAAACCACTTCACATCTTCACCATTAAACTTGGTGCCATCCCAAGTTTTAATCCTAACACATTCCCTAACCATCACAGCAGGAGGACCTTCCCCCCCCCCCCCCCCCCCACTGACAGTCACCACAGGAATAGCAGAACCAGAAGCCATTCTTCCAGTCCAAAGCACCAAAAAGAGCCAACCAAATAAAACAGAGATTCCAAAGAACTAGCAGGTTCTACCCCACTTTAGGCGCCAGAAATGTAGACAATCCTATAGTACTAGCTATAGGCCTTGACCAAGGGAGTTGGAGAAAACCCAGAGAGAAAATCCCCTTTCCCTTTAGAAAAATAGAGTGAGATTTACCTGCTACAGTAAATTGGTTCCTGTTTTGCTAAAGCCCCTTTTTCAACACACTTGACTGCTTAATGAGCCAAGAAAGTAGTCGCCAGACAGACTACCAGACCAAAGAACTGAAATGTAGACCAATGTCCACACCAGAGACACCAAAGATATTTGATGTAGGCTGCAAATCCACACCATAGACAGCAATAATACTTGCTATAGCTTGCAAGACTATAACAGAGAAAACAGTTGCCAAAGTTAAGTTAAATGAAGAACTTACTTGAAACAAACACAGCCAATTGTGGCCAGAAAACAGTGAAAACTGAGTGAGGAACAATGATATCACCTCAGGATGGTTGTATGATGATTAAGGTTGCCCCAAACTGTCTTATTCACTATGTACACACAGACCACTATCTAAGAGCCCATTCACACCCACCAATTTGGCACCTGTACCCGCCAAATTGCATAAAAAACCCTCCAGAAGCGCTCCCCAACCTTCTAAAACAGAGGCGGGTGGGCCGCCCGACGTCGGAGGTGCAGCCTGAAGCGGCACGGCCTCCCTGAAGCCAGAAAACCACTAAAAACACCCAATTTACTTAGAAAAAAACAACTACCACTACTCAAACCTCTAAAACACGGAATTTCACTATAACAACATTGGGACATGAATTAAAGAGAAAAATTACCTCTATCCAACGGTACTAAGCACTTAACCCTAAGACTTAAGGTTAGCCGGTAAAACGCAAAAAACAAAATTAAACAGCTATCTTTTTAAATGAAAAATGAGGAAATGACCCCTTAAAACTTAGAATATGAAAAATGTCTTCAAGACATAAAATATAGAGAAAACCAGGGCTATCCAATGATAGTACCCACATACCTGCAGACCCAATATCCACGGAATAAAACAAGAAAAATACCTAATTCCTCAACAGATGTCAATTAAGACCTTTCCAAGCAACACCAAATCGCACAAAAAAGGCCCCTGCCAATGTTGGAAGACCACAACGGTGTTGGGAGCATATGAATAAGATGGCTGTAACATGATATTTCTTTCAGAAGGCAATGGAAATTCTGCCTTGGGTTGGATGGAAATTTCTCTCTGAGGGTACCTTGGGAGAGATGCACTGTCAGCAGGTAAATGTAGCACTACTGGAACTAGCTATTATAGTAGGAGAGCTAGAGGTATCTCCAGGAGGGGACTGGATATAACCATTAGGAGAATTAGGAAATTCATAAGAAAAAGTACAAGTCTTATGAAAGCGGAAGCAATTATTGCAAGTGAATCTAAAGGAAGCATATCCATGAGGTTTAGAGAAAGTAAAGTAAAAATTGTGATGGCGAAAAAAAGTGCAAGACTGATCTCTAGGTATAGTATGGTATTGGGTCATGGCTAATTAGAGCTGGTCAAATTTAATGGGCTGTATAAGGAAGGAGAGCGGATTACAGGCCTTTTATAATAAATCAGGTGTTGTGAAGAAACAAAAGAAAGTCAAGTGCTGAATAGTATCCAAAAAGCAATGCTAATGAACAGAAGAGTAAAGTGTATGAAAGTTAACTGGGAAAGAAGGTTAGTGATAAGGAGCACAAGATCTTTTGAACATCTAAATTTACTTCAAGAATATGAGGTATGAAGAAGATGAGGAACTAAAAAGTTGAGTTATGCAGGAAGATTTTATTTATTTATTTATTTTATTGTCTCATGGTTATTCCAGGAAGATTAAAGGAAGAGTTTTATCTTCCCTAAGAACTAATGCGATTCTCTCACTCTCTCAAAATAATAATGGGAAATATTTGGAAATGAGGGTTCTCTTTGGTAAAAATTTTTTTTATTATTATTACAAATAAAATAATAATACACTACTTACAACTTTTTTAAAGCAAGATACAAATTGAAAAATTAGAAAATTAGAAAATAGAAGAAAATATGCTGAAAAAGGGAAAATTAGAAAAGAAGTTACTATTTTAGAAAAAGATGAGGAAAAGGATGGGACTTAATTTAGTGCCTATCAAGGAAGGCATACTCCCATTTGTTATAAATATTATCATAAGTCAAATTTAGAGTTTCAAATAGGGCAACACAATTTTTTATATCTTTCTTGTCAAGGGCGGGAGTATTTTCAAGATAGTTAAAGACTGCATCAAATGCAGTATTGACTTGGTAAATAATCTAATATTAAGGGGCAGAGACGACTCAATTAAGGACTTTCCAATCTTGAGGGAAAGGGAGATTGATGTGAGGAGCTTTTTCCTTGAATGTGTCAACAAAGGTCACAGGAGTAGCAAACTAATTTTCTAAATTGTCAGGGGGTAGAGTAGACTCTCTTTCAGGCCTGGTGTGTGAGAAGACAGGGCCAGGATTGGCAGCCCAGAATGTGTCTTATTCAAGACCTGGGATAAAAATTTTGATGTGTGGAGTTGAAGGCATTGCAGCTTATGGAGTTTGAGAGAACTCCTAAGTAAAAGAGAAAAGAGAAGTTTTTTTTAGCAGGTGTAATTTAGGAAAAATTATTAAAAAGAAGAGCAATGTACCATGTGGTTTGACTCTTCATAGAAGATCAAATGATGGGTAGAATTGGAGGCGGTGCTTGGCTTTGGTGAGAGGTGTGTTTTCTTTTCTCTTTTTGGAGAAGGGTGCAGGATGGCCAGATGACACATTAAATTTGAATTCAAAGCATTATTATTGACAGTGGCAGTGGAAGGAGCAGTAATTTCAGGTGTACCATTGAGACTGCATTTCTTCTTGTAACTTTTACAGAATTCACATGACTAATGAAAGAGAAGGAAAATAAATCAGTGCCAAATATTTAAGAAGGAAAGAGAAGATAATAGACTTACAGTGAAAAAGCAATTACCATGGTGAGCCTTTGAGAAGGGACAACGAGTTATGCCCTTTTCAGTACAGCTTTGGAAACACTCTGCTACAGTAAGAGTAGTTCTGATGGCAGGAGAAGTGGCAAATACAGCTTTTTGAGTGTCAACAAACAGACAGATAGTGTTAAC
Source organism: Hemileia vastatrix (assembly GCA_030280995.1). Lineage (NCBI taxonomy): Eukaryota > Fungi > Basidiomycota > Pucciniomycetes > Pucciniales > Zaghouaniaceae > Hemileia > Hemileia vastatrix. Next base: position 21,565,415 of record JASXTE010000004.1, on the reverse strand, counting down.
AATTTTGTTGTTGGTATTCATAATACAGAGAAGAAGAGAAACTTGAAGTTAGAAGAAGAGAAGAAGGAGGAATGAGGAAAAATTGCAAGATATGCACCTGGTTTTATAGCTCCTGGGGACAGTAGCAAGTAGAGGTAGGCTGCAGTACACATCTCTCAGTAATGTAGTGAATTTCTCAGTTCTCAGAAAGCACAAAAAAGAGTTTTCTAGGAAGGATGGTTATGGAAGCGCAACTAAGGGTTCTTCAAAAGGTCAGAAAAAGAAGTTTCTCTGTGCACAGTTTTTTTTTTGTACTATGGATATAGCAGCTGCTGTGAGTTAAATTAGAGGAAATTTCATACTAGGCTATCAGGCAAGAAATTATCACATGTACTTGAGGAAGCCACTACCAGCACTAGAAGCATAGTATGGATTAAGGGGTAGCATCAAGTGAGGGTAGAGTTTTCACACTTAGATAGGAAAAGGCAGAAAAAAGCAAGGGTGCAAGTTTTCACACATAGGGAGATTTGATGGGCTTTAAAGGTAAGCTGAAAACACTTAGCACTAGTAAAATCTTGTTGGAAAAAGAAGGTAGCACTAAAAGAACAAGTGGGTTGATAAGCAGCGCTCAACAATAGAAGAAAAAGAAGTAAGACTTGAAGGAAGGGTAGTTACTTAGCGTGGAGGGTTTCACAATTAGTGGATACTCATATGGTAAGTGTGGGTTATTACAATAGTAAGGGAAGGTGGTAAAGTACCTATTATTTAGTCAGAGATCTCAAGAGGTGTAGGGTATGTACAAAATGTAGAGTGTCAGGCACTAATAGCTGTACTTGTTTAAATGTTTCAGTTACTATTAGGACCAAGAATTATAATAAAAAATGTACTTGGATTATTAAGATACTTAGTTACCATTTGATATTCTTGTATTAGGGCCAAACCTGTGTAGGAAAGCCAATAGGGATAAAGAGCATAGGGTAAGGGCACTGAAAATACAGGTATATAAAAGAGCACTCACTTTTAAAAGAGGCGTGTGAAAAAGAGAAAGTAAAAAAAGTGAAGCATATTTATTTTTAATATGTAGATAAGAAATTACAGATATATTTTTTCTGTACATAACAGGTGTGCATACCAGAAGTAGCACTGTAGAGTTACTTTATTGCTACACTAGGGATAGTATTAAATATAGCGCTTCAAGAGGGAGTTACTGAGAATACTAGCACTTACTGAGAATTGATCTAGCTAACTGATAGATTACTAATATTAATATATATTAACCTTTCTTTATTAATCTCTTCAAAATTCATTCTTCTTTTTTACATCAAGAGATATATAACTACACTTACAATACATGCTTTAACTGTCTAGAAATACGAGAGTGGCAGGCCGTTCTTTTTAAATTAGTTTTAGAAAGGAGAACCAACCCATCTTGGATTGTGTCTATAGCTTAGTATTATGGAACCATCTTTCTAAAGCATGTCCAAGTACCAATTAAGATTGATTAAAAGATAGAGAATTTGGACCCCACATTAGGAACCACCAATGTAGAAAGACTCTTACAGTCACCTTGCTATAAGCAGAATCCAAGGTAGTTGGATAAACTGTAGAAACCCTGTCCCTCAAAGTAAATAAAGAGTTCAAAATTAACTAAGCTAAAAATTCTACTTGATTAGAAATACTGGTTGACTATTTTTTATTAACAGTTTTTAGATGTAGAATTGATGTTCTTAATATGTTAGGTGAAGTAAATACAACAGCAAAGTTGTACTAGAAACAATATTTAAATGATTGAATTTTATATTTTTATAAAGTTTATATTTTTGTAAACAATTTTTATATTCAAGTCCTTGAAGTTGAGACCTTTATAATGGTACACTATAAGTATATATTATTAGTTGTTGAGTAAACTGTTTAAGATGTTATGTAAAAGTGTTATAAATATAAGGGTATTACAATTTTATAATATGTTATGTTAAATTAAAAAGTGGTTATTAATATGCATTGTTAGATTATTGTTGTATGTTAAGATGTCTGATAAGATGTTCTCCTACTCTCTAATTTTGAGTCTAAAAATTTATATTCATAGTATGTAAAGTGCCATATCTTACCCAGCTGGAGCATCTTGGAGCTCATCCAGATATGACCAGAGTTGTGCAGAGCTTGTAACAACTTCTGGACTCAATTAGAGCCTTTAGCCACTAATAAAAATCCAGAAAAGTTACAGATGATAGAGCTAAGTCTCCTTTAAAATTCCAACTAATTTCTGTAGTTCTTGCAGCCCTATTCATCTAGTAAAAATCATCAAATTTAAGTAATTTATAAAAAATCAAAAATAATCAAAAATACTTAATATGATTATTAAAAATTGAAGAAAAATAATAAAAATTCACTGAAAATTCCCAAAGGTTCTTGAGACTCCTCTATTTTATTTTCATACACTTTTAGACCTATACTAGCATTTCTTGACCATTAATATATTATTTCTTCTTGCACTAGTATAAATAACCATTTTCACTTTAAATCATCTATTCTTTTATAATAAACATAATATAAAATTAAATTGACTTTCCCCAACCTTAAAATATATTAAAATATCCTCCTTAAATAAACCTTAGTGTCATACTAATTTTTAGGCTTTCAAAACAGGAAATGGAGAGGGGAGCTTCTAGAAGTTCCCCCCCCTTTGAAATGGTTGGGAAATGGTTTTGTCTATGTTTGGAGACTTTTGAAGAATTAGATGAAAAAAGATTGAAAAAAAATTTCATTGATTGAACACGTATTTACCCTGACTTATAGTTATTTTGAGAAGAGTATCATGATTACTTTGAAAATTATTTTGACCTAGTATGAGCAAAGGCTAAGAGATGAATTTCATTTACCATATTATTTAAGATTCTAAGATACATATCTAACTTAATCATGGATAGCATTCATTATAAAAGTGACCTCCTTAATAACAGCCACTTTGAATATAACACCTCAAGTCACTTATGGGTGCCTTCAATATAAGGATAACTTAATTTAAGTAAGAATTCACATATCAAGAGCTCATGTGGTATATCTAGTAATGGCACAAGTTTTTTCAGAATATAAATACTAATTGGAAAGGGAAATTTTTTTAAAGTGAAGAAAAGTCAAGCTGTAAATTTGTGTAACATATACTGAATCAATTATACTAAGATTCTTTATCAGTAGTATAGAGTTATTCAGGTGGACACTGATTAACCTTTTGTAAGAAATACTCTTCTTATAGAATTGGTACTTGAATATTTGCTACCATTAAAGTGAAGGTGTCACAGACTTGGTAAAAAGTGTTCACTTGAAGGAAAGGCTGTTTCTGAGAATAAAACCTTAAAAATTCTTAAAAGATACAATGTTACACTTGTAATATGTATATGATATAAATTATATAATTGTCCTTCTCAGTGACATAATATTGGCAAGTCGTCTAGAAGTAGAAGAAGAAGGTAGGAAAAAAATGGAAGGGAAGGAAATAATAGCAGCGGAGTTTACAAAGTAATAGGATAGAGAGAAAACAATAGGATTTAGAAAAATAATTGAATTAGAGATGAGAAACTCAACAACAAATACTAAGGACTGATACAACAATGAGCTTTATTGGCAAAAGATTTTACTTAAGTAAGTGGATTCTTCTCTGCGCCACTAACAATAATTATTATTAATAGACTTTAAGCAACCTTAATTTATTTATTTAATATTTATACTAGATTGTTTTTAATACTAATAGAAATAAAAATAATAGTTTAATAATTAGTTAAAATAATTGTAATGTCGGTGATGATCTACAAGAGAGGTTTCCAAAGCCCTTTTATAGGCAAGAGGACCTTCTGGAGCGTTCCAATAGTCTTTACAAAAGATTAAGATAATGTGAAACAAATCATTAAAATAATTTAATGAAAAACATACAAAATAAACCCGTGAATAAGCAACTACCTTTTCCCATCATAAAGTTTCGAAAAAAGAATAGAATTAATTTAACAAATAACTAAATGAGTATGAAAATTGAGAACTGTGAGAAAGAAATCTAAAAAAAGTAATACAAATAGCTAAAAAGGTTTAATTAAAACAAAAGGAATTATTTTCATGCTTTTAATAAATCTTAATTCAGTATAAGAAAATTTAATTTAATCATTTTAACTATTTCAAGTAATTTAATTATTAAATTAATTGAAACAACCAATTAATTCAATAAAATAACTTATTTAGAATGACAAATTATATTTATTATATTAAATAAATATTTTAATTAATTTAGTAATTTTAGTGACAAAATTAAGGATCAAGGAAGTGCCCATTATTTATGGATAGTATTATGTGATAAGTTGTATTCAGTTTATATAAATTTTATTATTGAAATTGTAATTACAGTGTAAGTTAAATTTACACTTATAATATAAATTTAAATTATTTATTTATTTATTTAGAAATACATACAAAGTGCGCCATGATATTATAGAATATAATATTTGTTTATGTAATAAAACTCATTTAATAAAATTAAGTATAGTAATTATTTTATTTATTCATAAAATATTTATAATTTTATTTTAATAATTTATTGCAATTACATAATGTTATTCCTTTATATGATTGCAGTATTTTATTATATGAATTACTGGGCTCCTGAGATAGCCTGGCTGACACATAAAGTACTTCAAGTGGAAAAATATTAAAAATTCTTAAAAATTTCACTTTTATGGCCAGTCAATTCTCATGTACTTAAGCTGGTAAAAAGGTTCATTTCATACACAGTTCCAAAAGTGTCCACCTGAGAGATGGTTAGACATCTAGAAAAAATTAAAATTAATAAAATATACACAGGTTACAATTAATATATAGATTAAATAACTTATTAAAGTGTCCTTCTCAGAATCTCACTGAGCTTCAAGTTAGCACTTTTGAAAATGCCTGGTGTTACTTCAATTTTATGTTTAAACAAGAACCAAATATCATAGCAATTAGAAAAGCTCATGATTCTCTTTCACAGTACATAAACTGTCCACTTTAAGGATGGTTCATTTCTGAGAAGGACACTTTTATAATGCATAATAAATACAAAAATATACATATGATACCTAAAAGATATGCACTATAAAAGTGCCCTTTTCAGAAACAGACTTTTGCTCATATGGACACTTTTTTCAGTGTGTAACCAGATGGAAGGAACTACTCTCAAAAATTAATAATATAATGGAAAGCATTTTCCAACACAAAGTAAATATTTAAATTATATAATTTAGCCACAATAATATATCAAATTCAAGAATAAAATTGCTTAAAAAAATTATAAATATAATGAACTTGCAAATATCCTTTAATTTCTATGATCTTAAAATATAGCATTCTTCTGGATTCATTTGGCACACAAGATCCAACTATACCTCAGTCATTTATAATAAAATGGTAAGGACAAATATGTTAAATTATTATTTGAAAAGAAAAATATTATCCTATACATGTGGAAACTATGATATCTAAATTTTCTTCACTTAGCCCATTAAAATGAATACAATTTGGAAAAAGCCTAGGACTTGTAGAAAAATAATGCTCAACATTTTGTCAAATTTAAAATTTATTTAATTTTTCACAAGTAACAAATGGACTGATTAACCAAAACATAATCTAGCTTAATTATTTTTGGGACATATAAATTAATATAATTATTTTTTATATTTTCAAAAACCTACTGATATGTAAGTTTGAACCCATTAAAATTGTTTATATGCCCCATTTGACACATTAGCACAAAATGTTTTCTGACTGTCATTCAAGTCCTTTCTGGGAAAATATAACCAAGAATAAAATGGTTAATCAAATTTCATTTTAACTACTCTACTCTATATTTGATGTGTCAAAAAATTATCTGACTCATACTTTCTCTAGGAATAAATATTTATATAAATATAAAAACCCAGGGTGAAAAATTTTACACCACTTGTCTAGGAATTTTTTATATAAATTGTCAGCCTGTATATCTCCAGGACTGAGTAAAAAGTAATTATAAGTTATGTTAAACACATGAACTATACATGGGAATAATAAATAAGAGTACACAAATAGTATACATAAGTAAAATTATGATAATACACAAAAAATGCCATTATAACACCTTATATACACGCATATATCCACCTTTTATAGGTCTTATGTACTTAATATTAAGTTGGAATATGTTAGGGTAATCTTAAGAACCTTAAGTATAAGGCTACATAATTTTTAAGTACACTTAAAGCTGTTATATTCATTGTTTTAGGCAAAAAACAAGAAATGCGCTTTATTTCACTTAAAAGTTGACTATATGCGCTATAAAATTGAGAATATCAAAATTGCGCTTTGACAGATCAATTGGGCTCATTTAGAACTATTGATTTGGCTATTTAAATGCATAAAAATAACACTTTTCAAATTTGATGTTTTTTATGCCAGAAATGGCTTCTGTGTACTGGCCACATACTGCCTGCTTTTTTCCCATGTGAATAGCTTCATTTTTAGCAAAGTTAGCTTTTTCACACTATAATTACCCCACATTCTACGCACACTGTGGGGAAACACACTAAAATAGGCGACAGGCGCTTATTTAGTGTCCTAGCTTAATTAATAATGCATTGACCTTGTTTATATGCACTAATTTCATTAATAACCTCACTCTTGGCACTTTATTTCATCACCACGCTTAAATTTGACTAATTTTAGTCAAGGATTTACCCGTGCAAGCGCCTGCCAAGAACTGCATGTAGTTACCCCACATCTCACACTCTTTTTTAAGTTTTTGGGTGGTTTCTCAGTCAATTTTGGTTATTTTTGAATGGGAATTTCACGTAGTATAATGTCAGGATTAGCCCCATTATTTCTACAGTAAATCCCCCTTATTATTAAGCTATTATTAACCTTAAAAAGTCTCCTTTAGTCTTTAATATTATTGTTTAATACGCATATACTCTCTTTTTGTCTTTTTCTTTAATTTTGATGGATTTCCCTTATTATTACAGGATTTTGGCGGTTTTTACTCTTCTAATTATGTCATGGGTTACTGGGAATGTTGATGGGCATGTCTATTAGTTGTTTAGAGGAGTCATTAACTGTGTATTGGGTGGTACATCAAGGGAATCATTGGGGAACTCAGTGTGTATAAAAGGAGGAGGTTTTTGGGTTGTGTTTCTTCATTCTTTATCATTACAATTTAACCAATATAACCAAATAAATTACAATAAATATCAATTAGTACTTTTATAAGGCTTTTGAATAGTATCTGAATTATAAAATCTATTTTTCTACCAACTACAAAGATTGTAAGCCATATATAAAATTAGTGAGAATTATATTACTGAGACCTTTATACTTGATTATATTTTACAACTTAGTGGATTAGTACTACAGTATTCATACAGGACCATTTAAATCTTCTAGACAGCTGACCATTCAAGCTAGTTCACGTCTTTGTACTTGACCTTAGCCTGACAATTGGGGACCTTTCCTCAAGAATTCTGTTATAATCCATTAAGTGAAAATTTCAAAAAAGGTACACGTAAATAATATCCCTATAGAAATATTTGGATAATTACAACAGGTTGGGGTCACTTATATAGTGATTTCAGAAAAAGAAGCCCTGTTATATAAAATTGTGATATTGAATCAACAATTTTACCACTAATTTAACATATAATTGTTATTAGTGGGTCTGTCAATAGACCAATTAAATTTGAGATCTTTGCAGATAAAATTTTTACCACTAATTTAACATATAATTGTTCTTAGTGGGAGTCTGTCAATAGACCAATTAAATTTGTGATCTTTGCAGATAATAACCAATTAAACTGATTAATTGTTTTCTTTTTACAGGACTCTTAATCCCTTTTTATTGGTTTGTAAAATTCATTTAATATTTGGAAAGAATCTTACTAACAAATTTTCTTTTTTAAATATAAATACACAGCTACATATTGTAGACCAGTTAAATCAAGTGACCACATAAAAGCATATTTGACTTTTGGCACTTAAAGATTCACTTAATACCAATAAGTAAGCAATAAAATTGTCTTCAGTGGTATTGATAAATACTGATAAAACTCCTTTTTGAAGTTTTCATATCTAAACTTTCAATTCTTTAAATTCCACGTAAAAATGTGTGACAACAATGACATTGTAAGTAATAAGGTAAAACCTTATAACTTAAGACCTAGAGCTGAAAGACCTGTTACAGGACATTCAAATGGAGGGCCAGGACTCTCCCATAATCAACAACACTCCGCCAATGTCTCTGGAGGAAAGGGAAAAGCTTTTAAAGCAAGTTTCAATAAATAAAACAAAAAATACTTTACAAGAACAAGTTCACTCCCTATCCACCCTACTAAAAACCTTGACAATAAGAGTCAACAATAAAGTGGACCAGATCAACAATCTGTAGAAAAGAGAAGCTCAAGGTTTCATAGAAGTCAACCAAGCTCTAGTGGACATAAAGGCTCAACCACCAACAGTGGCACCCAACAATTCCATAGAAACACCTATAGCCCAAGAGGAGGACCAAAAAATTACAGTAAGCAAATGGAAATGGGATTGGTACGCCCAAAACTACAACAATCCTTAACAGCAGGGCTCCAGCAGTCACCCTTACAGGGGAAAGGCAAGGAGAGGCAGGGGAAGTGGGATAAGACCTTGGTAAGTCATCCAACTTCTTATGATCAATTATATCAACCTGACAATAAATTACTTATAGGTAATGAGATTGATAAGGAAATATTGGATATTATTGATAAGGATTTAAAGGATTATTCATTTGAAAAAAATATGTTAAACTTGTCTTTACATGAGGACAATGTAAATAGTTTTATTGATCACCAGGATAATGCTATTAATATAAAAATGGAATCAAATGAATCAAATTATGAGTCTTCTGAATTGGACACGGAAAAAATAGAATATTTTTTAAAAGAGAATCCAATGAAATCAAAAATAATAAGTAAATTATTATTGAGAATTGAAAAATTTGAAGAGTTCTCAAAAGAGTCAAACATTAATACAGAAAATGTATTATTACAGCTAACACAATCATTGATTACCACAGCCAATAGATTAAAAATTATTGAAAATTCAAATAATGAATTAATCAATGAGAATAAAAGATTAAACTCTGAGATTAGAAATTTAGAAAGTAAATTAGAACACTCTCAGAATATTATGGCTACCATTGAGGGACGTGTAAAATTGTCTTTTTCAAATGTAAATGATACTTTAACTCATGTACCTGTAATAAAAGATAGGTTACAAAGAGTAGAAATTGAAGTAGCTAACATTTTGAAAAATACTGAAACAATAAAGGATAATACCTCTTATGTAGAAAGAGTACCAGTTTTTATGAAACACTCTGATGATAAACCAATGATGGAACATGAACATAGTGTCATGGGCTCTGAGAATATAAAATCAGTAAAAGATGAAATTAATGATAATCTTTCTAAAGTGAGTGAATTACTCAATATTCCTCAGGTTAGGGAAGCTAAAACTAGCCAAAAGAACTGGCCTAAGTTAGATCAGTACCCTTCTTTTGACGGGGATTCAAAATCTGATTGGCAGCAATTCATACAAAGAATTGATAACTTAAAATTTTCATACAAATTACCTGATGAAGAAATAACTTCAAAGTTAATATCTTTATTTACAGATGTGGCCTTATTATGGTTTGAATCTGTATTGAGTTAGGGAATTAATTACTCCTGGAATGAATGGAAGGCACTAATTGAAAGGCAATTTGGTGGCCCAAAATTTAGAATCACTCAACAAAGATTGTATGAAAGAACAAGATATAATCCAAATGCTGGAGATAAACCCATGGTCTTCTTAATGAATTTAATAAAAATCATGAAAGCTATGGATCCAAAAATGGATTATGAAGAGTGGAAAGAAAAAATAATATACAAGTTGCCTATATCAGTTAGAGACATTATTGTAGCTAGAACTGAAACCATCAGAGATACCTCTGGATTCATTAATATATTTAATGAGATATTATTAAACCACAAGTATGAAACCAAGTATAGTAATTACAGACAAAGTGTTGACGTGGTAGAACCTACTACAAGTAAGGTACCAGTGGAGAAGGGAAAACCTTCAGCTCCCCTTGTCCCTAAGAGACAAGAGAATAACACTTGTTACAAATGTAATGAACCTTGGGTTAAGGGTCACACGTGTAAGAAGAGAATAAATGTTATTGAAACCTCACAGAACTCTGAACCAAGTAATCATGAAAATGAGAACGTGGAATCCAGTGAGGATTGTAAAAGTAACATATCTTACAGTGATAATGAAAATGAGATATTTGTATTAGAACAGGACATTATGTTCCTGAATGATGCTATGCCTCATACAGACACATCTTTAACTTCCATTGAGGAAGCTGAAATAATTAAAGATGTTTCTCATGATACTTACAAAATAACACCTATCAGAGCACCTGTTATCATATGTGGAAAAGAAATGTATGCCATTCTTGACACTGGGGCTGCAGGTAGTGTAGTTTCAATTAATACATTAATTAAACTTGATAGTAAGTACCAGGAAAAACTAGAACCTGTCCAGACAAAGAACTGGAGGGGTTTTGGTTCAGTATTAAATCCAATTGGCAAATACAAAACTGCTGTATTCTTTAAATATAATAATGGATATGTTAGAGCAGTTTGTGAATTTGTAGTAATGTATAATAATAATTTTAGTGATTGGTTTATTATTGGCAATGATTTATTGACAAAATTTGGCATTAAACTAGATCCTGCAAACAGTTGCCTCACTATAGGCATGAATGGTAAGAAAAAATTCAAAATATGTTCTGAAAATTCAGTATATGCCATTTCTCCTAGAGAAGAACAACTGCAAGGTGGAAGAACCACCACTGAAGTGGTTGAATTGGAAAATGAAATCCAAAAGGCCTCATTCAGTCCTCAACTCTCAAAAATTGAAGAAGAAAATATTTTGAGATTGATTAAATCATATCCTAGGGCATTTGCTCATGGTTCAAATGAGCTATGATTGGTCAAAGACCATGAGATGAAAATCTCTTTAAGCTGTGATTTGGATAATATTCCAGGCAGTTTGAAAAAGAAACCATTTGAACTCTGGCTGGGATACGTGCCAAATACCCCAGTAAATCACTTAAATAAATTACCAAGGTTGGATATACACCCTGGTACTAAATCCTTTATTCATATGCAACAAATGTGTAGAAAGCATGCAGAAGAATGCATCCAAAAAGCATTTGAATATGAAAAGAAAAGGTGGGACAAATCTCATAAAGAATTTGAATTTAAAAAGGGAGATGAAGTCCTCATATAAACACTACATTTTAACTTACAAGGTAATGTTAAATTAAAGGATCCCTTTGTAGGACTTTTTGTAGTAAATAAAATGGTTGGTAATAATGCAGTGGAAGTCATATTATATGCTCCATATGATAGGAAACATCCAGTTTTCCCTATCTCATTATTGAAACCTTACCATGCAAATGATCCTGACTTATTTCCAAAAAGAAGGGGAAGGCCTAAAAAGCAACCTGAAGAAATTGTGGAAAAAGCAGAGATTGAAAAAATACTCAAGAAAAGAATCCTTACTAAAGAAAAAGGAACTGAGTATTTACTAAGATTTAAAGGGAAATCAAATGAATTTGATAAATGGATACCTGAAAAAGAAATTTCTAATTTATCCACCCTTCTTAAAAAATTTAAACAGAAATAAATTTCTGTTCAACCAGCTGAGGGGTTAAAAAACCAGTACTCATAATATTTTATTATGTTTTATTTCTTTAAAGTCGAATCTTTAATGCTACAGATTTATTCTGAATACCTGAAAATTACAAATTAATAAAATAAAATGTATAACTTATCATTTTTTTATTGTTTTTTTTGGGTGGGTGAGTGTCAGCCTGTATATCTCCAGGACTGAGTAAAAAGTAATTATAAGTTATGTTAAACACATGAACTATACATGGGAATAATAAATAAGAGTACACAAATAGTATACATAAGTAAAATTATGATAATACACAAAAAATGCCATTATAACACCTTATATACACGCATATATCCACCTTTTATAGGTCTTATGTACTTAATATTAAGTTGGAATATGTTAGGGTAATCTTAAGAACCTTAAGTATAAGGCTACATAATTTTTAAGTACACTTAAAGCTGTTATATTCATTGTTTTAGGCAAAAAACAAGAAATGCGCTTTATTTCACTTAAAAGTTGACTATATGCGCTATAAAATTGAGAATATCAAAATTGCGCTTTGACAGATCAATTGGGCTCATTTAGAACTATTGATTTGGCTATTTAAATGCATAAAAATAACACTTTTCAAATTTGATGTTTTTTATGCCAGAAATGGCTTCTGTGTACTGGCCACATACTGCCTGCTTTTTTCCCGTGTGAATAGCTTCATTTTTAGCAAAGTTAGCTTTTTCACACTATAATTACCCCACATTCTACGCACACTGTGGGGAAACACACTAAAATAGGCGACAGGCGCTTATTTAGTGTCCTAGCTTAATTAATAATGCATTGACCTTGTTTATATGCACTAATTTCATTAATAACCTCACTCTTGGCACTTTATTTCATCACCACGCTTAAATTCGACTAATTTTAGTCAAGGATTTACCCGTGCAAGCGCCTGCCAAGAACTGCATGTAGTTACCCCACATCTCACACTCTTTTTTAAGTTTTTGGGTGGTTTCTCAGTCAATTTTGGTTATTTTTGAATGGGAATTTCACGTAGTATAATGTCAGGATTAGCCCCATTATTTCTACAGTAAATCCCCCTTATTATTAAGCTATTATTAACCTTAAAAAGTCTCCTTTAGTCTTTAATATTATTGTTTAATACGCATATACTCTCTTTTTGTCTTTTTCTATAATTTTGATGGATTTCCCTTATTATTACAGGATTTTGGCGGTTGTTACTCTTCTAATTATGTCATGGGTTACTGGGAATTTTGATGGGCATGTCTATTAGTTGTTTAGAGGCGTCATTAACTGTGTATTGGGTGGTACATCAAGGGAATCATTGGGGAACTCAGTGTGTATAAAAGGAGGAGGTTTTTGGGTTGTGTTTCTTCATTCTTTATCATTACAATTTAACCAATATAACCAAATAAATTACAATACATATCAATTAGTACTTTTATAAGACTTTTGAATAGTATCTGAATTATAAAATCTATTTTTCTACCAACTACAAAGATTGTAAGCCATATATAAAATTAGTGAGAATTATATTACTGAGACCTTTATACTTGATTATATTTTACAACTTAGTGGATTAGTACTACAGTATTCATACAGGACCATTTAAATCTTCTAGACAACTGACCATTCAAGATAGTTCACGTCTTTGTACTTGACCTTAGCCTGAAATACATGGTTATGATTCCTTAATAATGAATGTAAAAATTTACTTGATATCAGAATTTTTAAAAACATTTTATTTTAACTCACATATAAGTATATCAATCATAAGGCATTGTTGTGAATGTGCAGAGTTTTTAAGTATCATTTATTATACTGATTCTCCAAAACATCTGCTGCTCACTGACAAAACTTGATAATCTCAACATATTCATCACCAAAAATTGTTTTATTTTCTCCACAATACCAACTCATGAAAGAAATATTATCAGCACCATATATATATATATTGGCATAATTAACTCTGTGCCATGTTCCACTGAGTTAAAAATATATCCCACCATAGAATGTAAATATGAAGTCAAAACACAACACATATCTTTTACCAGTGCTCAGACCATTGTTTAACTGATAATTACAAGATTAAAAAATATGTAAAGTGTTTTCATTGACAAAAAAATCCACTAGACAAAATTTTCTTTAGAGTACTACTCATAAATATTATCTATCATCAATATTATTTAATGAGCTAGTGACTGGAAAATTTGTGAATGACAATTTTAAGTCATAATTAAATACAACAATTAATCCAACCTTCCCTAATAATAAAAGTAATTTACTACCATCATTACATTTTTTTCCTGACTGGAATTAATTTTAATCAGGTATTTTTGTAATTCATTGGTCATAAAGTAGAGCCAACATCAAATTGTGCCATAATATTTTTTTTCATATACACAAATATTCAATAATTTTAAAGAGTAACATTATTTTTGAGAAGAGACTCTGGCACAGCTAGATCACATACTCTCCAATCAAAAGTCATTTTCAATAATGAAGATTATTCTATAAAATTAAGGAATAATAATAAATTATGGGCACCCTCCATAATTCTGCACTTATAATACCCTCTGTTCAAAAATTAGTGCAAAATTTTTGTTGTTGTTGTTTGACCACCGCTTCCATTGCCCATACTACTTTTCAAGTATGAAAATCTATCAGTGAAATTGCAAGTTTAGGATGCCACTGTTAATTATGCAATATTCATTTTCATATTGCATTTCAACTTTTTTGCATCCCAGTTGGCAATCCCATTTTACATTCAACCCCAAAAACTAGATTTGAATACAACAAATGAATATTCAACACAATTTTGCACATTTAGTTTGAGGCACTTGGACATGATAAAATATAGATATCTCTTACACATTTTTTTCCTCATAAGCTTTTAGCTGAAAATTAAAATTAGATGTATAATAATTAAGTAAAATTCTAAGGATATTCATATTTGACATTAAGTCAACCATATGTCAAGTTACATAGATAATGCTTATAGTTGAAATTTATTTTTTTCAATGTGATGGAGAATTTCTAACCAAAGATATTGTTTTTTTTTGGTAATGTTCTTCATTTCATATTTTCTATTTATATGGCAAAAACTAAAGATACTGTATAAAAACTGAAAATCGTGGTTTCTCTTATCTGTTTTCAAAATTATTGGTAACATGATTTTTTTTTTTTATATTAGGTTAAATTTTAGATTGCATATGGATGGAGATTTCATGTTGCATATGCATTATCCATCTATATGAAATATGAAATTTACAATATGCATCATGCAATATTCAATATTTAACTTGCAAAATATAATATACATCATGTATTATCCATTATGTATTATGTGTTTTGGAAAAAGTAATATGCATTGTGTAATATGCATTTTGAAATACCCAACATTAAGAATGCAATATGACATATGTAATATGCAATATTCATTATTCATCATACATTATGCTACATAGAATATGAAATATTCAATATGTACTATGTACTATGTAATATCTAATATGCAACATGTAATAAGCAATATGAAATATCCAATATGCATGCATAAAAGATGCTGAATATGTATGAATTTTGAATATTTATTATGCATGAATAATGCATATTCAGTACACATACATAATGCTTATGTAAGACCAATCTGTGCTCAATCTGTGCTCAATGAGGGATCAAATTAGGGTTTTGTTGGATCAACTTGTGCTCAATGTAGGGCACACTGGGCTTCAATCAAGGGTGAATTTCAGACTAAAAGTGATTATAATTTTTTTTCAATGTGGCACTTATGGTGGGTCCAATATATGGCATAAAATAGGGTCACCATGGAATTCAAAGAGGGAGAACTGCTAGAAGTTCACCCCCAAATTTCCCATGGTTGTAAGAAGATGTTAAAATTTGACAAAAACAATATTTTAAAGAGATTTTTTTAAATGAGTTGAAAGGCTTAGAAGGAGATGTTTAAAATTGAGTGAAGGAGAAAATGTGATATTTCATTTTGAAAATCAAGATGAAAAAGTGAAAAGACAGAAGAATAAAAATTTGGTGAATGATGAAATGTGATATTTAAATATTTAATTGAGATGAAAAAGTAGCAAGTGAATCTTGAAAAAAGTGAGAAAATTCTCAAATGTGGTATTTCATTATGTAATAAAGAAGAAAGCTTTACAACTAAGATGGATAAAGGTAAGTGGATGTCAAAATGTAACATTTCAGTTTGAAAATTATGGTGACAATGTAGCAAGTGAGAAGAATTAAAAGTTAGAAAAGGATGAAATTTGATATTTCACTATTAAATCAAGATTAAAACAGGGCAAGTGAGATGGTAAATAAAAATTCTAAAAATAATAGTATGTGATATTTCATTATCAGATTATTATTTAAACATTAGGGGGTATCAAATTTAGAAATCTTCCATTTCAAAATACCTCTTTTTTCCATCAAATAAACCATGATTATTTTTTTAAATATGCCATATTGTGCCCCCCAAAAACACTTTTTTACTGACAATTAATGTCAAGTTTGTGGCTTTCTATTTTTTTGTGAAATAACTTTTAAATAATTACAAATTTCTAACTTTGATACCCCTTATTGTAAGTGAAATATGTAAAAAAGTTTCTATTTCAATATCAAAAATAGAATGGCTAGGCAAAAGGTGATATAAGTGAAAATTTATCAAGTGAAAAAAGGTGTTTTTTCAGTATAAAAAAGGGATGTGAAGTTAGAAACTTGATAAGTATAGAATTGTGGTAAATAATTAGATTTTATATCTCTGTGTGAAAATTGAGATTTTAATGTTGCCATTCAGATGAATAAAAAGTTTTCTGTCAACATATGAAAGTGAAAAGAGGAAGCAGAAATTAATATGAGGAATAATTTACTGATTGATAAAATGTAATATTAAGGTGCAAAAACTAGACTGTTTAAATTGTGTAAGTGGAATATGATTTAGTCGAAATGTATCAAGAAAATAAATATTGAAAGATAAGCAGAAAGTGCTTGTGAAATTATGTTCAAGTGCTTCTCAGAGGCAGCTTGATTGAAGATCATTTGTTTTCTTTAGATCAGCTTTCACTCTGAAACTTAATGCAGGCATTTCCTTTTTTTCATGGTGTCAATTATTTGAGTTACCATATTAGATCATCTTTTTGAGATTTGTCACTAACTCAAAGTAGATAGTATGTTGAAGCTTACTGGGCTGATAAGTAATCAAATTTCAAATTTTAACATATTTCAGGAGTTAATTTTTATCAGATACTTTATTTTTAGCATGATGCTTGTACATGCTCTAATTTTTAGCAATTAAGTAGTCTGATCTACCATCAAATTAATAGCTGAAAAATAAATAAATACTGCAATTATTATTTACTTTTTTTTGAAAATAAAGGTTTGTTTGGAAGGTGATCTAATAAATTTTGGCCAAAAATTGGATATGATTTTACTAGTTATTTTCCATTATGTTTTAAAATCAGTGTTTTAAATGAAAATAACTGATTTTTTTTATCTTCATATATAATCACTTTAAAGCTAGTGTAACAGAGCTGTCTACAAAAAACTGATAGTGCAAAATATTTATTTGAGCTGTGGACCCTGTTAGATTGAAGCAAATAAAAATTTAGCTTTCTTTACTATCAGACTCAATCTCAATAGATAATTTTTTGAGGGAGCTTAAGTGAAGTGTGCAAAACACTTTCACCTTCAATACTTGAATTAAATGCACAAAGAAGTCTCTCAAACTTACAATAAAATTCCAAAGAAGTTTCTCATTGATCTTATCCCTTTATATTTAGCAAGAGTGCAGAAAGAAGTGAATGCTAAAATAGATCTAAAAAATATAATATTTTAGAAATAATTTTCCCATTTTATATTTCTATTCACGATTATCAGTTGCAGGATATCTAATGTTGTAGTGTTTCTTACAGTCTATTTTCACTACCAAATCTGATTGTTATTCCACATGGTGTAACTGTTGTATAATAGTTGTGTAAAAATTAAATATCAATTATTAATTACTACTGGGTTACATAAGTATTGATATGTATCTGTCATAAAAACATTACGTAACTGTTACACATTTTCTAAAACTTGTGGCACAACAACCAATGTTAGTAGTGTCACTAATAATCAACTTTCAATAATTGAAGTTTCCTTAAAATCAAAAAGGAATAAAATGTTTTTCTGTTGAGAGGTGTTGAATAAAAGTGGCCTACTTGACCAGAACACAAAGTAATATGTGATTGGAAATTCATTTTGATAGTTAGGCTTAGTTGAATTGTGCTGGATACTTTGTTCTACCTGTTTCACAGCAACATAAGTAGTCAATGCACTTTCCAACTATTTAGAAGGAAACTTCCACTAATGAGATTTTTTTTTTTGACCCATTACTTATATTAAATTTCCTGTACAGAAGAACAATTAAGCTACTGTTATATGTCTTTTAAAGTTTCTCAACAAAACCACTCAAAAAGTTGATAGCACTGAAAAATAAATCAACTCACTATCAAAAACTGTCCAAGATAAGTGTACTGAATTATAAAACAAAAAGTTTTCTAATGTGTGGAGAAGTTACCTTATGTAAAATTTGATTCAAAGAGCCTCCGAAATTACCTACCCCCTTATCTTTAATGTAGCAAGAAATGTTTAAATAAAATTTTATTCTAAATCTGAAAAATGCACAGTGGATGGAAAGGTATTATCATCACATTTCAATTTAACAGATCTCTCACAAGAAAATTTTAAATGACATCAAAATTTGAATTCTGATCAAGTAGAGCAACCTGATTCATTACCCATCAACCAAAAAAATTAAAAAAATAATATTTTATTTTATATTAATCACCAGAAAAAAAAAATGGGGGCACCTGATTGCAGGTGGCAATCCCTACCTTTGATTTGATTCAGTTCTAGCTCAGCTGTAACTCTTCTAGAAAGACCGTGCACCAAAAAATGAGCATTCTATCTCATGTGGCATCAACTCTGAGTTATTTTTGTGTCACAAATGGATTGAGGGATTGGCACCTGCAAGCAGGTTCCAGGTGTTTTTTTGTGGTGAATTGCTTTTGGAAAATGACATTTGTGCCACTTGAAAACCAGTGAGGTGAGAGAGACCATACCTTCACCATTAGATAGCCCTTTATTGATAACCTCAAGTTCAAAGAAAAAATCTTGAAAAAAGAAAAAAAAATTGAGATGAAAGAATTAAAGAAAGTTTGGTGTAACTGGCAGGGAATCCACCATATGCATCTTCCCAGCGCGAGTTCGGCAGTGTTTCAGCACTCTTCAAGGGATGAAAATTTGACAAAATTGATGAAGTGGGGTGAGGGGAGAAGATAATGCTTTGGAATTTTGTTTTTTTATTTATGTACTTCTCTTCTTTGAATTCATGTTATCCATTCGGGTGTGGGAAGCCGTTTGGCAGACTTGGAAAAAGTTGAAGTTGATCTATGAGGGCAAAAAGTGAACATAATTTTCATTAGACTGAAAATCCGTCAGTTTTACAATTAATTAAAAAAAGATCTTACGAAAAGAAAGAGAAGAAGCTAAAGAATAAGAGAAATACCATTATCAAGTGTATTGGTGAGATGATGGTTGAACAAAGGAAAGATGAAGATGTGGCAAGAATCAAAAGTATGCAGAGAAGTGACAATGTTACCCTTCCTCCCAATATACATAGGTAAACAATCAAAAATGATAAAGCAAGCAAAAAGTGGTTTTTTGACTGGAAATAAGGGCCAAATATTGGCTTTTTTGTTCTATTGTATGAACATGAAGCTCAAATATTTTCTCAAAACCAGTCCATTACCCAGTAACCTTCTTATATGACCTCCCCATTTTAATTTCCTTAATTCTTCACTTCCCTTAAAATAGTTAACCATTTGTAACTTGGTCCTTTCCCCCTTCCTTCGTGCTCCTAGTTGGGTGAGCTTGTATGAAATAAAAAAAAAATGAAAGACGAGCTCTGTTCAACTTGATCATCAGCCATACTCATCATACCGCTGGCCTTGATTCAATGATAGGAAGACTTAATCATTTTAGGACCAGCCAATATTCACTTTCACGTCAGCCTTGCTAACTGTAGCATGTAATAAATCCGGCTTTGTTGGATAATCAATCTGCATAGTTTCCTTGAGCAAAATTCAAAGCTACGGCTACTTCGGAAATTCTCGTAGTTTTCTGACATTCTTTAAGATTTGTCCTCGTTCAAAATATGAGTTTTAGTCAGCTGACCCAAGCCATCTGGTCATTTGAATACTCTGAAAATTTTCCCCAAAAAAGCCGTAAGACTTTCTTAAATAGATGTATATGTCATTTGAAAATTGATTGAGAGAGTCACATTAAAGTGAAGTATTCTAGATAATTGCTGCTGGCCGCTGTGCTTCCATTTTTGCAATTATATATTACTATTTCTTTATATTTTGCGCCATTTTTTTTCTATTCGTTTATCGTAAAGCATAAACAAAAATGAATGAATATATAGGGGGGGGGCGGATTCAGAATCAATAAATGGATGGATAAATCAACAAATAGAGTGATGAGAAGTAAACCTCAACCACAGTTTTCAAATCATTATCACATCACCCTCAATAAAGTAGTGATAAAAATTATCATGATCATAGTAGCACACATACACATATGCAAACAACAATCAAGGAGATCATCAAAATCAAAAAGAAGAAGAGGAAAAATAAACTATCCAAAAAAATCAAAAGTTAAAAAAGAGGACACGACTCGGCACAGCATATTCGGCACGAAACGGCAAGGTACAACTAGGCGAAAGCAAGCGTAAACTCAAGTAGGAAAAGAAGAAAAGACTCGGACATTTTACAGACGGGTAAAAGGAAAAAAAAAATCAATTTTCTACTATGACGTCAATATTTGAAATGTATGCAAGTGAATCCTAATTCTCGAGCCTGTTTGTCTGTCTAAGAACTGGACTTATATCAATTTGTTGAAGAATAAAATACTTGGTCTACATTATACGATTTGAATAGAGTATTTACAATCTTCACACTACTAAGATATACAGTTTAAAAGGATCGTCAATGGTGTTTAGGAAATATTTGGAGCTTTTTAAGCAACATGGCCATTGTGCCGTGCCAGTACATTTCTCTGAGTCTTTGCGAGTGTTGAAAGTTGAGTGGAGGCCAGATGCAGAATGTTTTTATTGACTCAGGTCCAGTCATCTTGATTCTTTTCAATTGTGTTCGCGGATAATTTTTTCCCCTCTTAACTACACACTTCAAAGTGCTATCAACATCAAGACCATTCTATGTTGTTCACCCTGCCAAGGATAGTTGCGAAACGCCGCGCTGTGAAAGCCTTCCTTGTTTTGGATGCTTATTACCACACACACACACATATATATACAAGTATATATATCTAATACATACCAAGGCACCAGGAAGGAGATGATTAGGATTGCTTGAGCGCTGGGTTTTTTTGTTTAAACGCTCGTTCGGACAATTGTATTGAAATACATTTATATTTACAATATCTGGATATGCGACATTGCTGGTGTGAGTGAAGTAAGGTGAGGTGAAGCAAGGTAGATGTGCAGATGAGAGATAAACAAGGGTAAGCGCGCGAGGGAGAAACCTGAGTGGAACCAACCTAAAATTAGACGCTAGAGCTGATGTGGGCAGGTGTCTATGTGTTTTCTAGCGTGCTGAAACGTAGTGTTAACAGTTCCGCGTTGTGAAAACAGTGTTCAGCCACAACAAACCCAAGTATAGAGAGTTCAGTGAGTGGCGATGAGTAAGCAGAGCAAACAACAAATAGTAAACAAAATAGATTGTTGGTTATTACTGTTCGAGCGTGGACTGGCAAAGCCGGATATCATGAGAAGACCCGGTAAGCCAAAAGTAGGAGTTGAGAGACCTTTGCACTCGCTTATCGGAGAAGGTAACCAGCATCTCGCTATTACCAACGATAGTGATGTGCTTTGCATGTGCGGCAGATGAGTCCAGGATTTATTGTGGATGTGCGGGGAGTGTAAGATAAGCCGGTTGTTGGAGGACTGATTAATGTCTGATAAAAATCATAAACTGGCTGAAATCACCTCGCACCGTCGTTGTCTGATCCTTGATTGTGGTGGTTATTACGATTATCCTCAATAGAATCTTTATTAGCAACCCAAGCCTAGCCAAGCAGATCCTCGTCACCGTCTACAATATCAATAATAATAATTACAGCAACAACGGACCAGCTAGTAAAAGTAAATTGGCAATTGTCTCTTGTCCTTGGCCCAGTATCTACTTTTCTATTTTGGCAGGGGTAAGCATGTGTTTGTTTTTCGGCTTTCTCCAATATTTTATCGTCATTGCTACTGGTATTGATTTGGTTGCTAAATATCTGCTTTTTTTGCTTTTTTTTTTGCTTTTTTTTGCTTTTTTTTTTGTTCATGTTCATGTTCATTTTGATGTTCTTTTTGATTGATTGATTTTTGTGCCTATTAGTATTTTCCTTTGCTTCCTACTCTTTATACTATACATTCAAGTTGTCCCAGCAGTTTTTAATTGCTATAAATTAATCTAAATTACTGTTGCTCTCTCTAGCTTCACTATTTATTTCCTTCGTCCTCCTCTTCTCATTTCCTTGGTTCTGTATCTGCTTCTAATTACTGGCATCCCTTCCTTTTTCCGCTACTTTCTAACATTTCTCTATATCTTCACATATGTTGATTTAATATAGAAAATTTCTTTTTTTTTAACTGTTTGTTTGCCTAGCTTGACTTGTCTTGTTTGACCAGTTTTTCTGTCTTTGTGGTCGGTTTTTGGCTGATTTATAATTTTACACTTTTCACTTGATAGCTAATCCCATCATTTTCCCTTAGCTCTCTGTTGTCGACAACCAGTCCGTTGTTGGCCGATAAATTCTTTTGCTTGTCCAACTCTTCACTGGTCTCAACGAGGCCTCCAATCCGTCGCATAAACTACATTTTCTGTTTGTTTTACCTACTTCTGTTTTGTTCTCTTTTCTCCTTGTCCTTTTTCCTCGACTGGCAAAACTGCTTGGTGCACTGTAATATTTCCCTCATTTGAGCTGTTTGGCATTCACTTTTTTGGTGCATCAAACTTGTCTTCCGCCAAAAAAAAAAAAAAAAAAAAAAAAAAAAAAAATTCTCTTTGTGACGAATGAACCTTCATCGTTTATTCCTTATTCCATCTTCTTAAAGGCGCCACATTTACCAATACTAAGCCCTTTTTACATGTTTGTCTCATTTTTTTAAAAACACACTTTAATTGTAGAACCTACTTCCTTTGCTATCCTACCTCTTCCTCCTCCTCTCACTGCATACTTCAAGAATCCTTTTTCTATGCCTTTCTCGACCGGTGCCCATAAATTCAAACGAAGGCTCAGCTTGACTAAGAAACATCCATCTAACACGTTAGGTGAGCAACTGTCTCGACAACTGGATCAATTGCAACATAGCATCTCCAATTCTCAATGCCATACCGAAACAAGGCATCGTGCTGGAACTCCTGATTTGGAGAAAGTAACCCGCTTCCCTGATTTAAGAAGAACTCAATCAGCACGTGCACCAGCTCCCTGGGGTTCATCGACCTTAATATCAAGAGAATTTGAAAGAAAGGAAATCGCAAGATCCAGCTTAGTTAAGTCTCTCTTTCTTTACAAAGGTTATGATCCTTTTTTTCTCCAAGTGAAATAATAATAAGTCCATTTTTTAAAAAATATTTCATTCGTAATGTTATATATTCATCTATTGTTTGGTCAAGTTTTTGCTTTGGTTAAAATATTTTGAGTGTTGTTCATATTCTGACCTTTTTTGATTATTTTTCTTCAGCAGTCGTATGAAATTGAAAAACCTCCAGAGCTGCAGCGTACTCGATCTACTGCTTCTTCGGTATCATCCATGTCTTCCATGACCCAATCATCTACTGCCCGCTCCTCAATCTCTTCAGCTGCCTCTTCCATTTATCAATACTATCCTTCACCTCCCTTGTTACTGAATTCTTCAAAATTTCCTGTCAATCCAACTTTCCACGCCTTGCCAACTAGGGACATTCACGTACAAAAAAATCGTCCCCTTTCATCATTTTCTGGATCTTCAACTCCATCCTCTCCTGCTTTTTCATCTCCTTTCTCTTACAATGCAATCAAGGATAATTTTTTTCACCCATCAGTACCTCCCAAGTCCCAAATTAACCGAACAGTACCTTGTTCTATGTCTGCTAATGTTACTCTTCCACAATTACCACCGATCTCAGGGCTTGGTTTAGATTACTTTTCTCAAGAAAGTCATACGAACTCACCCTGGTCTACCCAAAATTCTTCCTGTTCCTATAATGATGTTGAAACTCCTCAAGTTCATTTTTCGGATACTAAACCACTTGACTCTACCATGTTTCATGACTCTACCAAATTCAGAAGCACCCTGCAAAAGAACCTCAAATCTTCATTGATTTGCAAAACTTCCTCTTCTTCTTCCTCTTCATCAATTTTAACTCAACCTTATTTTTCAAAAGCGCCTGATAATGTGAAGACATCTAAAATTCCTTCATCTGCTACTCCTGTTGTACCATTTCTAGAAAAATCGGCACCATCTGCGATATCATCAATATCATCGTTTTCATCATTATCTTCTTCTTCTTCTTCTTCTTCTTCTTCTTCTTCTTCTTCAGCGGCAGCAGCCTCATCTTCATCAGCAGTAACGTCTTTTTCGCCGTTAAAATCTGTATCTAGCCAACCAACAACCAATTCGCTGTATCACTTTGATCATGACGCCATGACTAATCAATTCGGTGTATATCACAATAGCTTTTATCCTTTGAGTACTGATTTTGAAGAATCGTCATCGATTTGGGATCAATCCAATAATACACCATCCATCGTCTCACAAAACATCAAGTCAAGTCAAACTAAGTCTTTTACTCCTCCTGAACGATTCTCCCATGTTAGTAACCAACAATATAATTGAATCACCCCCCTCATTTCCTTATCATTTCCATATCATTTTTTATTCCTTTTTTATTTTTCTTTACAAAACAAATCAGCTAATTGGGAATATTTAACTTTGTTAAATGTTTTTTTTTCCAAAAAATCAGGCTAAATCTGGTTTCACAGTTAGACGAGCTAATTCATTGAGTGGTTTACTAGACACGATTCCTGAAGATCGTCTGGCCTGTAAACCTAGCCGCGTGACATTTGATAGTGCTTGCTCTTGTTTAATTACTGTCAAAGACAAGGACAAGGACAAAAATCTGGTCAGCCCACAATCAATACACCAACTGACTCACAAAGCGCAAGAGGTGACTGAAATCTCAACCATTAAAATCGATTCTAAACCTGAATCCCAATTTCAATATAATCACTCACCTAACGAATTATCTCATTTGGGTACATCATCACCCTTTCCAGTTCAACGAGAATATTCAAATTCTTTTTTCCCACGTTGTTCTCTTTCAATTTCAAAAAGACTTCATTCTGCT
This sequence comes from Hemileia vastatrix, assembly GCA_030280995.1. Taxonomy (NCBI): domain Eukaryota; kingdom Fungi; phylum Basidiomycota; class Pucciniomycetes; order Pucciniales; family Zaghouaniaceae; genus Hemileia; species Hemileia vastatrix. Next base: position 21,540,237 of record JASXTE010000004.1, on the reverse strand, counting down.
ACAAAATTTATTCGAATAAAAAAGTAATGAAGCAAAAAAGATCGTTGGAGAGATTTCAACGTACAAATTTTTTTTTTTTCTGTTGACAATATCTGTGACGAAGAATCAATTTTATATTTCATGAAAAAATCACTATTACTTTGTCTGTATTAATTATTTTTATGTGTCTTATGATGATGAAATTTTTATTGACAATACTGCTTTCACATGAACAAGTTTGTAAAATAATGAAAGAACCTTAAACATATTTGCCCAAGTTTTTCATTTCATTTTAATTTATCTGTGAATAGTAGTGCGGAAATCGTGTGTGACGCTGATGGTATATGATAAAGGGAATTTAAGGGTTAAGTAATCATGGCATTCATGAGAAAGTGTTTCTTTCCTTCCCCTCAATTATCAATCTATATCTGCACCAATCTAGGCAATTACTGACGGTGATGATAGAAAAGAGCTGGCGTCTGTAGAGTCATTTTCATTTAAGCAATCTATTTTTATTTTTATCAAAGTTATCTTGCAATCCTAAATATAAGATTTGACAATATGTATATAGTTGGATGCATGATTGAGTGTATGTTATGAGACAAATATTAAATGTGACATTTGATCAAAGATCTGCGCGTGCGTGTCTCCATGAGGTGGATTTTGGCTCTTCATTTGACAAGCTGCAATTCGAGTTTTAGATTGAGTTTAAGCTCACCTAGCACATTGATGATTTTCAAAAATTGAAAATTCGTCATTATCGTTTTCTGAGTCGTTCTGTCTCGCCATTCCAACATTGGGTTCCATGTAACAGAGCAGCTGTCTGATCTTAAATCAATAATCCAATTCAAGTGGTTGTTACATATTTTTGGTGTCGTTGCTACTTTCTACTGATCTTGATGCTGCCAAGAAGCGGAAAGATAATTTATTTAATTAGATGATTATCACAGTTTGAAATGTCGTCTGCGCCGCGGCCCAGGCAGGACCATCCCATCAATCAACTGATTGATACCTTTTTTGTGCGACATCCGTCTGATCTTGAACTAAATGTTTGATGGAAGTTGGTATTATGCTTGGTGTTGGTGTTACGTTCACCTGTTTTCTATATTGCTAAAGAGCGAAAAGTTTTTTATTTTTTATTTTTTATTGTTTTTTATTTTTATTTTTTTTTGTTTCACATTCGTTGTCTTAATGAAATCGATCGATAATGTCAGTTTCAGAGGGGAAAGACTAGAAATAATCAAGCTCATGATTAAGAATATGGAACAGAGCGCGGAATATATCTTTTTATTTCATTTTAAGCTGTATAAACTTTAAAGTAATCCGCCGATTATCTTGTTGGTCTCTGAACTAAAGCCCCCATAATGGTTATCGTAATATAATGAAAGCGTCATTAAGATTCCATGACATTTAGTTTACAGTCAGAGTGGGTATGATCATCAGCTGACAATAAAATGTGATTTGGTTGAGCCAAAAAAAAAAAAAAAAAAAGTAAGAAAAATATAATTTCTCATTCTCATTTTAGGAATTCAGCCAATGCATTAACGGTTGCGGGTACTTGGCATTAAAAAAAAAAAAAAAAAAAAAAAAAAAAAAAAAAAAGTCTTTTGTGCAACATAACCGAAATCCTTGATGGATTGTCTGGATAATCACTGGAAAAAGTCCTCATCATTTTTTAAACATTTGGTTGACCTCAAAATCATCACTCACTTGATCCTAAATTTTTTTCAATATGATTAATTCAGAGCTCTAGATTCATAATATCATATCAAAGATATAAAATAGGGGGTCTTAAACATTAGCATATACACCATTCAAACACATCTTAAATTTGGTACCAAGTAAGTTATTTTTATTTGAAGCACAGCTATACAAAAAAAAAAAAAAGTTTCTGCAAAAGTTGAAAACCAACTTAACTTTGCACTGCTACTGTGTTGAGGCTGGCTAACAAATCAATCATCACTTGTTTGTTTGTCTGTCAAGCCCAACTGGCACTCAGCTCCTATTCCACACCCCCAGTAATTAATGTATCTGACCCCACTACCCAACCAGTTCCTCACCATCCATCCCACTGGTTCCTTCCCTGTGTCCATCCCATCAAATTCCTCCTCATTTTCCACCACCAATAGTTCCTCTTCATTGTCCAACCTACTGGTTCCTTCTCATTGTCCATCCCACTGATTCCTCCTCATTTTCCACCTCACTGATTCCTCCTCATGGTCCATCTCATTGGTTCTTTGTAAGTTTTGAAATTTATTGTTTCTCAAATTAATTCTCTTGTTCCCTTATTTAAAAACTTGTTTGATTTTTCACTCTCCACAAATTTTGCATGCACTGCACTTCCTAATTATGAAAAATAAATTTCACTCAACCCTGAATCTCCTGTAGTGCAGTCACCCTCACCCCATGCCCTCCAGTCTAATTCTTAAGATCAGTCTGACTCTTTTTTTAAGTCATACTTGAAATTCAAGCTCTATATTGAAATGGATGATCCTAACAGTGACACTGGAAAGAGAAAATCTTCCAACACCTCTCCTCCCAAAATTTGACACATTGAATCTGAGAATGGGAAACTGTCAATTGAGTGGGATTATGCAAAAAAAGACATTTCCAGATGTTAAGAAAAAAAACTTTTGGTTGAATGAAGGATTAAGAAAACAATCATTTTGCAAATTATGTCAAATAAGAGGTACAACAAGACAATCTCACCTGGTATATATTTACTCCACATAATCAAGAATTTGGAAAATCTTAGAAGAAAATTTTATCCATCTCTGATATCTTCTCAAAGTTCCTAGATGCTGCAAATACCACAATTGGTGATTGAAAGTGTATGCTGAATATCACCACAAGGATTCTTTCCTGGCCATGAAGATATGTTTTTTCTCTCATCTCACTATTAAAAATTAATTTTTATTTGATTATATTTCTTAAATACAAGACAAAAAGCGTATAAATCTCTTAAAATATCATCTAAGCAATCTCAAAAAAATTAACACTTGGTACTTACCCTCATGATCTCCAAAATAAAGCAGCCCATAGAGAGAGTTGTATCACTTACAGACACTCACTTGAGGAGACAAGAAATGAATAGGAAAGAAGATATAAAATGTGTTTTTAACAAATCACATTCTCAAGAATATATGAATCTCAAGTTTTGTCAAATGGTCACTTTGTCAAAATCAATGGTAAGTATGCAGTAGCATTTCTCATTCTCTGTACTCTCCAACCATTTGGCTCTTTCACTTAGTGAAATAAAACAAGTCATTTCAACTAAATTTAGCTCCCTAAGGCACCTGATTTCACATGGAAGAAAATAGAAATATCAAATAATTCAGCTGCTTCACTTTTATTTAAAAATTCTATACAACATCCATCTTAACCTGCACTGACCCTGGCACCCTCTGGACTATCCCAACTAATGTTCATACAAAAACTACATCATCATATAATTCAGAGATCTATGCACCATGAAAAAACAGCTAGCACGTGATAGCAATTTCAAAACCTTCAATCCATTTAAGATTCAGAAATAACCAAGATTTGATAGCATGTAAGCTGGAATTCTCAGTGTTCAGTGGGCAGTCTTCTCAGAAGAATTACAACTGAGTTAAATTGAATCAAATCCAAGATAGGGATTGGAAACTACTATCAGGTTCCCAAAATTTTTTTCTGGTGATGAAGACTTATTCAATCTTAGTGACTTCCTCCAAAAAGCTTAAGTAAAAGATTATGATACAAATGTTTCAAATGGTCTTGAGAAATCTGGCCTTAATCACTAGATATTCTTGAAAAACTACACTGTTCTAGAATTAACTAGAGTTTTAATTCCAAATTCATGTGCTTGTGCTTTAATACATAGTTCCAAAGTATATTCTTGGTTCAAGTGTGATAAGAAGAGGCTTGTGTTAAGTAATTATTTTAGTTATTTGATTTGATATTTTAGAAAATGTTAGAAAATGTGCACCATATTGTTTGTAGGAATACTTTGAATGTAAGAGCTAGTTTTTTTACAGGATTATGAAATGAGTTAAATGTGAATACAACCATTTTTTAAAAACCATTAAAATTGCCAAGTGAAGGGCTGAATTTGGCCTCAATAAATTTTTGAAAACAAGGTTAAGAAATCTCACATGTTTCAGTGATTTCACAAAAAATACTTTAATTATACATTTTAACTTCTCACCAGAAATTATTTTTGTTCTGGAAAAAGCATTAAAAATATATATTTTAAACTAAAATTATTTTTATCCAAAAATTTTACTTTAGTTTATTGAGCCTTAGTAATCTCATGTGTTTTTTAGCTGACTAAAGAGCTACATTTCAATTACATCTAAGAGATTAAAAAAATTCAGATCTAAAAAATTTGTCCACTTTCTTTGAAAAGCTTGATAATAAAGCTTTCAGAGAGAAAAAACCCCAATACAAATATATTTAGTATTACAATCCTCATATCTGCCTTTCAGTATTGCATATTTACATAAGTTCCTTTTCAAAACACTGAAATAATTTCTGATTAGGTTAATTTTATAGAGAATGAGGGAAAATATAACATCTTACAAACTCTGTTTTAAAATGTTTCTTGCATTTGATCTCCATGGTAAAATGTAGCATTGTTCATAACCATAGAAATGTCCCATCCAGAATAATGTTGCATTTTGGAAGCTATAAATATAAAGTTAAAAAGCTAAATCATAGATAAAAAGTAGAAATATAAACGAAACTCACCTAAAAGATTTCCAGATAGAATTAAAAATTTTTAATAAAAAACTTTCTTCAGTAATCCAGGATGCAACTAAAAAAGAAATGGAGACTGTTGGTAGGATGATAAATTGATGTGTAGCTCATTATTGAGAAACTCAATTTATTTTTATTCAATTCTTAGCCTAGGCTTTTTTTCATGCAACAGATTTAGAAGAAATTTAAGATTCATCTAGAAATCATATAAATTATGATGTTAGGAACATCAAGAATTGATAGCAAATAAAACCAACTAACCCATAAATTCCAAAAATGAAGAATAAAATTATCCAGTTTGGAAAATGTACCTAATACATTTGTTTCTGTCCTGAATTTGATGAGCCTTCTGGAAGAATTTATTAGTCAATTTGAACCTTTTCAATAGCTTTTTTTGAGATTTTTTCTATAAGGTTTGGCATAGAGTTTTGGTAAGTAAATCAATCCCTGATTATAAATTGAAATGGGTTTTGAGATAATAATGGGAAGTTTTCTTTATTACTAATAGTAGTGACTAGTATTATATTTTTTTTAGTAAATAGATAATAACTAGATTTTCAAATGTAGTAATTTTAATTAAAAAATTTAACAAAACATGATACATGATTATAATATGACAAAAGAGATGCTCCTTTCCCTTCTTTTATAACCAAGAGTTTCACCAAGACACAAAAAAAAGATAGTAAATACAGGTTTATAGGAAATACTAGTAAGAAAAAGAAGAAATAAAGACAAAAAATGACAATTACTGTTTCCAGGTACTAATAAAAGATAAAATTAATATTTAAAATTAAGCAAACCTGGTTGTTTTCCAATGTCAACCAATACTGTAGATTTTCATGCCCACCCAAGGGATTATTTCCCATGTTAATTAATACTTAAGATTTTCCTGCTCTCACTCTAAAGGATATTTCTCATGTTTTCTAATAGTTTAGTCTTACTGTTGATACTCAAACAAAAATTTCACCTGTCACATAAAATATGCCAATAAATTTCTCACTCAAAAATATTGGTTTTAATTTTGTATTTTTTGAGGGCATAAATATATTGTATTAACTGTGAGTTGAAATCTAAGTACTAAATCTAAGCACAAATTACATTAAGAAAATTATAAGAGAAAAATCTCTTAGGTTTTCTTATCATTATACTTAACACTTGTGTGACATTTTCTGTGTCAAAATGAGTCCATGATTCTCACTTAGAGATTGCTTAGATCTCTTAATAAAATTTCAAGTCAGCTTCAAGACACTCCTCAAGAAATCATTGATGTTATTCATTCAAATTTAGAGAAAATTTAACTTTTAAGTAGTTTTTATTATCAATAACCACTACTTTTTTTGATTGATAGAGCTGAAGCCATTCACATAGATATTTGTGGTGAATTATGGTGTAATTAATAGGATTGATCTTTGAAAAAGGTTTTCCTTGAAGGGAATATAATAAAAGCTTTAATTTAGTTGTAGAATAATATTTCATAAAATTAATTCTAAGAATTAAAGAAAATAATTAGATAATGGAAGTCAAAAATTGCAATAAAACATTGAGGTGGGAAATGAGAATGAATCAGTGGTGATGGATGATGAGGAGAAATCAATGGTGGTGGATGATGAGAAAGAATTGATGGAGTAGAAAAGGATAAGAAAGTGGTGAGGTGAAGGCATGGAAGGAATAAGTGGGATGTATGGTGAACAGCTAGTGGCTTAGTGGGGATAAATGTATCAATTTCTGAGGTTTTCAAATGGGGTTTGAGTAGCTCTTGGAATTGAAAGACCAACAATAAATTTATGTCTGATATTCTATTCAGCTTCAGAACAGTGGCTGAAAGCCTACTACTTTTTGAGCTGATGATTTCTTCCATTAAAACAATTAATATACCCTAAAATCTAAAAATAGCTAGAAATTATGAGCTGAAAAACTATGGGGAGTGTTACACACTTATATATATATCCATTCCCATATTCTATATAAGCTTGAATTAAAATAATTTTAAATTCAAAAAATGTTATACACAGATAACTATATCATAGCTAATCTATAAACCACTTAAGTATATATACTAGGGTGTTTCAAGCAATACCATATATGACTGATCATAAACAGCTGAGCTAGGGTTAGACATGTCCAAAATGAGGTAAAATACTTCCTACTCTTGTTCCATTTCGACAACCACAATCCAGCCCATTAATAAACACATCCCCCTAATCCAGTGCATTCCATCCTGTTTCATTTTGTCATCATTAAAATTTACAACTGAAAATTATATATTATTCATTGCTGTAAGGTTTTTTCTTCATTTTCATTTCTTTTATCATAATTTTATAATGATAATTTTTTTATATTTTGCTTTATACCAGTTTGTCATATCTCACCAATTATTTCTTAGGTTTTTTTTTCTTTGACCCTTTCTTTTATTTTATCATTTTTCCTATTTTTCTTTCATTTCTCTCTTTCTCTTTTTCTTTTCCACCCTTTCTGACTTCTTTCTTTTTTCGTTTTTCTTTTTTCTTTTTTCTTTACTTTTATTTTCTTTTATTTTCTTATTTTCTTTTAGGTCTCTCTAACCCCTCTTCCAGGTCAGTACTTCCTTATGTTTGATTTTCCTGATGTCACCTTAAATTTTCATGTCTCTTCTTTTTCCCCCCAGAAATCCTACCCCTTTTTATTTCTTTTTATTTTTTTTAAATAATATTATTGGAAATATTTCCATGAAATTCTCTGACTGTTTTTGAGAATTTTTAATAGGTATTTTTTTGTTTGAAAATACTCAGAAATACCACCAACATATTTCAGAGTCATTTGCTAACAATTCTTTTAGTTTTTTTATTTTGTTTTTTATTATTTATAACAAATCATCTCAGAAATATTTCAAGGAAATTTACATACTGTTTCTGAGTGTTTTCTGTAATTTTTTTTATAATAAGAAACAACTTTAAAATCCTTTCAGTCAATCTCTGAGTTATTTTCTATCATTAATTATTGTTTTTAAAAGTTCTTTTCAACATGAGCACCTCAAGTGTGGTGATATAAAAATCAATAGGATTTTATTGAAATATTTTAGGTTTTTTTAGGCTGTTTTGTCATTTGGTTCTTGTTGGGAATAAAATTCTACCATTGGATGGCCATTATTTTCTTAATTTTTAATGTTTTTGAGGTTCTCTGACATTTTTGGGGTATTGGGTGTCTTGAAAGTTGGAATTTTACCTTATTTTTGTGGTTTTCTGAATTTCTGGGATGATTACTTGGATCCTATAAATTTGGATATTAACATTGGATAGCTATCGAGTTTTTTTATATTTTATGTCTTCATAATATTTTTGTGGTTCAGTCTCTTATGGCCTCATTTGGTCATTATTCATTTTTGATATAACTGCTGATTGTTGATTTTTTCATTTTATGGGCTAAGTTTAGCGCTTAGTTTTAAGTACTAATTACCATTTTATAAGCCTTTTTTGGCTCATTATTTGATTTTATGTTGATTTTTTATCTTACTTTAGTGTTTTAAGGGTTTATTAGTGACTTGCTGGTTTTTAGTGGTATTACAGGGGTATTTGGGCTCAAATGTGAGAGCCTGGATTGATGTGGGTTATTCATAAAATTATAAAAACTACATTTTCATGGGTTGAAACACTTGGAAGCAGATTTTATGCATTTCAGAGGTGGAGGGAGCTGGAATTGTGTAGATTAGTAGTGGTCTGTGTGTAGAAATTGAATAAGACAGTATGGGGAGACTCTATTTATCTTAAGACCATCTGATATCTAGAGAATTTTTCATACTCTTTTTTTAAAGTTTTTTGGCCACAGTTAACTGTGTTTTCTAAAAGGTTAGCTCTTCACTTGATCTCAACTCTTGTAACTGTTTCTCTGGTGTAGCTTTTTCAACCTGCATTAATTATAATTGCTGTTTTTTGTGAAATATGTTCACTGTGTCTTTGGTTTCTGGTGTGCATCTTTTTTGCATTTAAGGCTTTGTGTTGTTTGTATTATATCTAGGCTACTTTATCGACTTTTTAAACAGTCAAGAAGTTTTTTGGAAGGTTTATTGTAACAGTCTTCAATTTTCTGTTGAAAATTAATCTCACAAGGTATTTTTCAAAAGAGACAGGGGGTTTTCTCACATGTTCTTCTCCTACTCCCTTATTCAAGGCTTAGAGCAAGTACTATAGAACTGTCTACACGAGAAATAGTATCCTGCAAAATTTTTACTCATTTTGGTTTTTCTTTTCAGATAAATTGAATCTTGATAAACCAGATAATTAAAATGAGATGTGAAGGTTCAATGTAAACAAAACTTTTTGGGAGGGCAGCTAAGTATGTTAAATAAAGGATTTTTAAAATTTTCATTTTTTATTTCTCAAATTTATACCTGATTGGTCATAAAAGACAATTATCAGTTTTGATTAATGGGTTACTTTGCCTTCCTGCTGTATAAATTTAATCATTAAAACAATTAATTGATAAGATGATTTAACAATAAATCTCCTTATAATATGTTTTCTTTTAGTTTTGTAACTTGTGAAATTGTTGTCAGGAATTATTCTGAATGGAATTTTTTTTACTTGATTGATTATACTTTTTGAGTTATTAAATAATTAATTTATGAATTAAAAAAGGAAATGTGATAATCCACACCCTCTCCCTTAGTAAATTTCAGGATAGAGTATTTCCCTTTTTTTATATTTTTATGAAAGAAATGAAAGAAGAACCTCTTTAAAGATATCTTTTTGACACATATACTCGTTAAAATAAAAAGATGAAGAGATTTTTTTAAAAAAACAGCTCTTCTGAATTAACCTCCCTAGTTGGTCATTTCAGGAATGTTAATTGAAGTGGAAAGATATATAATATGGCTTTCATGGTGTATAGATTTACTACTCCACAACTTACACTGAAGAGGTCCCCAAGATTATTTATGAAAGCACCCTTCTTATTTGAGCCAAATTAGAAAAGTTCCACATAAATTTGTATTTCAGGACTCCACTGTGAAAAATGAGAGCTGTTATGGAAAATTGAATGATGATGGATGAAATCATGTAGCCATTTAAAACCATGATAAGTAGTTTAGAACACTTATTGAGAGTTACATTCAGGAATATGAGCCCCTAAAAATTAGGGGAAGACAAATTTTAAGGTATGGGCATGTGTGCACCTGGTTCTTAATAATAAAGTTAAAGGAATAGAGTCCTTTAAAGGATTAAATGTACCCAATGGATGGTGTGTTAAGGGAAAAACATGTTGTTGAATTACATCTGCTCTGCGTAGGTTTACTTTGAATAAAAGTAAATTATTTGGTACCTTTTTTGTGGAATTCTTGAATGGTGTATACGGTAATATTTAGCACCCCCTAATGTAGTTATGGATTGATTTTTATGTCTTATTCATATGTATTGTTCAAGAAAACAGAAAATTAATTTAACAGCACTGAAATGCGATGGATGTGCAAATTCTGAAATTTTAAGACTAAAAAACATTTTATAGAGTGATAAACTTGACTTAATAGCTGCAGTAAACAATAAAATATTCCAGAAAATAGTTAAATTTTAATTCAGATAAATTAAAATCATATATTACTTACAATAGTTATCTAATTACTAACTATAAGTATTCAAAAGCTATTTACTTTTAAAAAATTAGAAGGAAGAATAAAAGATGATTTATTTACAATTAATATAGCCCCTACATTAGTTAAATCTTTTTCCCCTTTCCACACTGTGTATTCGAGATCTTTAGAGCCATGAATCCTACTATCTGGCTCTCGGAATTCCCTAAATGCAGTGTACCAACAGGTATCCCCAGCCTGTGGAAGCTAAAGCTTCTTCAACTCTATTAAAAATTAGTCGATTTTAAGTTTCTTATAATCTCTTACACTATTTACTCACAAGATTCATATCAGAGATACAAACAATTTATCATAACCTAGCAAAAATAAGATATGAGATAATATAGAATGAAAAATATTCCAGATAAAATAAATGGAGAATAAAAGGTTAGAAAAAGTGAGAGTATACCAAATATACTGGAAAAAAAATCTATAAATGAAATATAGAGAAAAATACAGTTTATGGATAAACCAAATGGTAGATAAATAAAAAATCTGGTTTTATGCAATTTAAAATAATTTAAGAAACCAAAGACATCTGAAGAACCATAAATTTCTCAAAACATATCAGATACACTTTCTATTACTGCTATAAAAATTCAACTAGCCTTCAGATAAGATAAATGTATATTTATGTGAGAAACGCTGATAAAAATTTATAGGAAATAAAAATATATGATAACATAAAACAATCTATATAAGACCATAAAAATCATTCTTTAAAGTCCTGAAGTATTCCAGGAATGAAGATGAAAATTATAGTAGTGGGAGAACAGATTTAGTCACCCTGAAAATCCATCTGTTGATGTGTGTCCTTCCTTCATCCAGTTGAAAGTAATGGTGTTTGTTGATTAATTTGGTTCTAGGAGGTCTTTAAAAAAATAAGATTAAAGAAATAGGATCCAATAATCAAAATCCTAATTCAAAGTTTTCAAGATATTGAAAGAATAGTTTCTTCAAATAATTTTACTTTTTTAGATATAAAAATTTTATGGTCAGACTCATTCAATTAGTATCTTTTTGGATTTAATCTTTTAAATAATATTTATTTATTTTATATCTTAATTTTTATCCTTTAGTAATATTCTAATATTTTCATATTATTTTTTCTTTAAGCTATTATCTTAATAGGGGGTATCAATATTAGCTTATCTGCAATTAAGTTGATTTTAGATAAAATTCCTTATACTTCAATTATCTTTCACAATTAATTTTAAAATAATGTAGTTATTAGGAATCTTATGGTTCAATTTTCATCTCTTATCTGAAATTTTTATCCTTCATTTTTCATAACCATATCTTGGACAACTATCTGGGTATGCCAGCCTACCTACCTTGCTGCGCACTCCCATCCTGTCTATTTTGTCCATCCATTCAGATCTCTCCCCATATCACATTTTCATTTCTGCTCTTTTTCATCATAAAATATCTTAACATACCTCAGAAATACATATTTTCTCATAAAGAGTCTTCCCCCAATTTTTCTTCAAATATCTCTACTCCCTCTTTTTTCTTCTCAGCTAAGAACTGAAAGAAATTTCTACTAAAAAAAGATGATCAACTCATATTTATCAACTGGCTAAAAAAAAAAAAAAATTATGATTCTTGTTTTGGTACTGAGAACGGAGCTAAAGTAGGGTGTCCCCTGCATCAAAAGTTAATGGCTATCTTCTAATGACCAACAAATTAAGAGATAGGACAAAGGGAAGAATTGATATTTTTCCAAAATAGATTTCTAAATTCTTCAAGCACTATCAAGATAAATACAAGAAATATAAGACTCTTTCATGTTCCACTGGTTTTGTTATTACTAACATTGATATCAGTAAGGGCCTTAAATCTATAGATGATAATCTTGACTCTTTATGTCCTTTATATAAAGAGATGGATTCTATATCTAGAAGGAAAACTGATTTTAATCCCACAAACATGTTGGATGTAGAAGATTATATCTTTGAAAATGATATCAAGAGAAATAATTTTGAATCCTCTTCTTCCACTCAAGTCTCCCCTCTTTTTAATTTAGCAAATCAAGAGATATTTCCTAGAGATCCTTATGGTTATATAAACCAACCCAATCTAACTCCAGTAAGTTGTTTTCTTCCATCTAGTTGATTTTATTATTTTATTCTCATTTTAATATTTATAAAAAGGCTGAAGAGAAAATCCAGGATCCACAATAAAGTAAATATGAAGCTAGAACCAATGATGATGATGAGAACAATATACCAAATTCGTCCATTAAAAAGAAAAGACCTTCAACTAATCTAAATTTCAGAAGTCAAAGAAAAAAAAAGGTAGTACTTCTCAAACCTCTATTTCTTCTATCAGAGATTTTCTAGAAAAACATGATGCTGGTAAGTGATAGTATACCTATAAATAATTTATTCTACTTTTTTTTTTTATATATTTCTTAAAACTCTAAGTAAATTTGAAGTTTCAAGAGAGACTCTTATATTTCAAAAGCAATAATTTAACCTCTCTTTATGGAGGTATTATAGGGCACAAGACTTGGAGGAGAAAAAATATGAACTCACTTCATGGAGGAATGATAAGGAGCAAGGCTTGGAGGAGAAGAAATTTGAGCTTACTATAAGTATTGAAAAATCAAAGAAAGAGGAGAAGGCTCTTGAGTACAAACTACTATTGGATCAGATGAAACTCAAGTATCAAATTGAAGATTATTCCAAAAATAAATTTTTCATGGTAGAATGTATTAAAGCTACTAAATGTATTTTTGAAATTGAATTTTTAATGAATATTTTTTTTGATTACTATTTTTTTATTTTCTTTACTGTTTAAATTGTTCTGATTTTTATTTAAATAAAGGTTTCATAATTTTTTTGCATATTTAATTACTTTCACTTTAAAAAATCAAGTGGAACCTGCTAGCAGGTTCCTATTCTTATATTCAGTTTTGATTCAAGAGTCAATCTGATTTGATATTTCACAAGCTAGTTTGCTCATTGTTCAGTTTTCATTATTTCCAGAAGAATTACAGCTGAGCTGAAATTGAGCTAAATAAAAGATAGGGATTGGCACCTGCTATTGGGTGCCCATTTTTTTATAGTGTCTATTAATAAGACCTAGTAGGGTGGACTACTACTAGCGCTAACACTAGCCTGAGATGGGACTGAATAAACTGACACAGAAGTGAGACAAACTAGACTGACTATGTTGGAGCTTCCAACAGTGAGGGTTATAATCACAAATGACCAAGAGGTAACTGGATTACTATATAAGTTGTCTGATGAGGAGTGCCCCTTATTGCTTACCCCTTAAGCCTGCCTTATGCAATATCCCCTTCTCTCACATATTACAATGCATAGAACCCATAGCACTCTTCCTCCTTGTCTCTCAACTCAAATCCTAACATCACCCTCTTTTACCCATCCTGCCCCCTGCACTACTTCTCAAACTCCTTCACCTTCCCTTGAGTATTACCTAAATTTTCTACTTGCTCCAAAGATCTATCTACTACTCCATAATCTTTCCAGTGCACAAAGTACTGAGCCTTTCCACTTTACACCTGCTTAGAAAAAAGCTTTTCTACTTAAAACTCTTCCTCATTTGCAATTCAGACTTGTGCCAGTGGTTCTTTTGGGTGTCCCAATATTTTATCTTCTTGTTGCTTCATGAGTAATGAGATATTGAGCACTGGATGCACTTGTCTCATTGAAATTGGTAGTTTAAATTTGTATGTCAAGTCAGATATCTTGCACTTTATCTTAAATGGGCCCGCATTCTTGTGATTTTTTTTGCACTTTGGCCTAATTTAGAGAGAAATCATGAGCTTAGCTAGACCTTGTCACCAAACACTAGAGAATAATGTTGAGTCTTCCCTTGATCATGGTGTCACTTCATTAACTGTTTTGATAGCTTGAGTGCTGCTTATAACTCCTGAAGGATACTCAGTATTTTCAGAGTCCGTTCTTCAGCTTCTGTAACTTTCAGCATTTATGGGGCACTAATTGAGAATGTAGGGTAGTATCCATAGTTGGCATATAAAGATGACATTCTAGTTTCCACATTTTTCTAGTTGTTGTATGAGACTTCAGCCAATGGTAGCAGCTGCACCCAATCATCTAGTTTATAATTAATGAAATGAAATAGGTACTGTTCAAATGTTTTATTCACTATATCAGACTTCTTGTAAGTCTCCAGATGCCATGTAGTTGACAAAATGGGCTTAATATTGAGTTTATCATGAATTTCCATCAAAAACTTAGAGTTGAAAGTACTTCCCCTGTCTGATACTATAGTTTCAGGAAATCTATGTAACTTCCAGACATGTGCCACCAATGTAACCTTTGTAGTGGTGGGTAAAAAGTGTGCCATCTTGGTGCAGAGTTCAACTACTTTTAGGATAGAATTCTTTCCTTGAGACCTGGATAACTCCACTATAAGATTATAAGAGAGCTCCTTCCATGGAAGCTGAAGTATTCTTAGCAGGGTTATTAGCTTAGCTAATGGGTTGACCTTGTTCCTTGAGTAAGAGCCATATTCTGCAACATAGTGCTGGACATATGCCTTCATGGACTCCAAGTAAAAATTTTCAATTTAACAGCTCCACCATCTTCAGTGGTCCTGGATATCCTACCATTGGGTAGTTGTTCCTTGATTTAACCACCTGCCTCATGAGATCTTCATCATCTGGCACCAATATCCTCCCATTCAAATACCCTTCTTTCCCTTCCAGGTGATACTCCTCCAAACCTTTCCTTACCAATACCTCCTTAGATAACACTGCCTTAACCAACTCCTGTACTTCTTCATCCTTTTACTGCCCCTTCCTTACCCATTCCATTGAATTATCATCCAAAAATTCCACTTCATCTAGTGTTACTCCCTCTTCACAGTCCCCCTTCATCAATTCTGCACCAGCAGTATGTAGCTGGTCTGGCACTGTGCACAATATAGGGTGTCATGATAGCACCTCAAGTTTTCCAATTTTCTTTCATGGTCAAAATTGAATAACAAAAATAATGCTACTCAGCAGTTATTCCCAGCCTACTTGTCAGCAAGTCAACTTTTTAGTGGTTAGGAAGGTTTCCAAGATTTTGCAATCTTTATAGATAATTACTTGGAGATGATGTGGTCCCCCTTAAAAATAGTGGCTCAAGATGTGTACAGCTTCTACTAGTGCCAACAGCTCCTTGTCATATATTTCATAGTTTGATTTGTTGCCTAGTAGTGTACATGACAAATATGCTACTGTGTGTAAGACATTTTCAGTATTAACTTGGGATAATAATTCACCTAGTATAAAGTCTGAGCAGTTTTATTCCAGAAAAAAAGGCTTTAGTAAGTCTGGGATTGCAAGAGTAAGGGCTTCCACAAATATCCTTTTCAGGTAGTCAAAAACATCTTTTTGGCTACTTATCAAATTGAATTTGGCTTCCTTCTTTGTGAGGTCGCAAAGTGGGTGGCAAATGTGGGGACAGTTTTCAATAAAGAGGTGATAGATATTTTCAATGCCTAAGAATTAATGGAGCTCTTTTACTGAAAATAGTTTTAGCTTCTCTTTTACTTCCTTTACCTTCTTCTGGCCCATTTTCACCCTATCCTTTGAAATTATCATACCTAGATAGGGGATTTCACCTACTAAAAAGACACATTTTTCTGGTTTTAACCATACTTGCACCTCCCTCAAGCACTGAAAACAATCTTTAACATGTATCTTATGTTCCTCTGTTCATTTGGAGTAAATTAAGATCTTATCTAGATACGCTGCCACATCTATACCTATCCTATCCCTGAAGATGCTATTGGCAAAGTTTTAAAATGTGGCAGGTGCATTACATTGACCAAACCGCCTTTCCAACCATATTTTATGTTAATATTCCCTAAGATCAAAGAATGTGAAAATCTCTTCACCTGAAGACTGTCAATCAGCTCACTAGCCAGTGAAAGGGGATATCTGCTCTTAGATTTCAGCACATTCAACCTTCTGAAATCCATGCATTTTCTCAACAAACCATCCTATTTACCTGAAAAGATCACAGGGGAATCCCAGGGAGACTTTTATTATCTGATGAAACCATTTTTTAAATTTTAATCAATAATCTCTTTCAGTTCTGTTGATTATAAGGTTGAAAATGAGATTATGTGGCTAAATTGAGGAGTTACTCCTGGAATCAGATCAATGGCAAAGTTGTCAGCTTGGTGAGGTGGAAGGGTCTTGACTGCTCCATCCTCCAAACATGGTAATAATTCCAAATAAGCTTTGGGGTCCATTTCCTTGAGGCCTTTTTTGATCTGAGGACTGGATCTTGGCTGCAATATTGGCAGATATGTTCTATGCTGTTGTGTCACATTCCAGTTCCTCCTTTTCCTCCAGCTCCCCCTCCAAGTCAAGAAACTTAGCATAAAGAGAAAGTTCCAGCTCTTGTGGAAAGTCTACTGATTATAATAAAGCACCAGGAGACTCTCCAGGAGGTGCCCCAACTCCTGAAGGGTCAGGGGGGCTTATGCTTTATCTTTCCATCAATTTTCCATTACCTGCCTTCCCCTTTTTTTGTTGTCCCTTCTCATTTTCTTTACATGCTTCATCCCCTCTCTGGTCCTCCCTGACACTTCCTGTTGGTTTCCTATCCCCAGTCTGCTGCTTAGAATCAGGAGAAAGTATCAGTCCTGGTCACAAGTCAACTGATGATAACAGAAAATCAAAAGACTTAGGGTACAGGGAGTCAATACTTTAGTGAAAGCATCCCCTTTCCTTCCAGTTAATGTGTGGGTTATATTGGTATATCCATGTCATCCCTAGTACCATATCATACTGATAATTTAGGTTTGTCACATATTCCTTGAATTGAAACTTCCTTCAATTGCACCAGAATCTGTAAAAAAACTACTCTCTTAATTCTCCTCCCTCACCTGGGGATCCATCAAACATAATTATATTCCTGGGGTGGTCCAATTTTTCTTTTTTCTTTTTATTTCTCTGTAAAATTTTTTTGGAAATAAAATAGTCTGTTACCCCAAAGCCCAGAAGGGATTTTATATTTGTTGTGACATCAAGGGTCATTAAAGGAAAGTTCAGTATAATAAAATTATCCTTTATTTCATATGGATTACATGCTGATAATTTGACTTCTGACTCCCCCTTATCTCTTCCCTCTAATATTCTTGAAGAGGGCACAAACTTCACTCCCAAGTGCTGTCCATTACCTGTTCCTTTCCTTAACTATCCTCCACTTTTATAACCCTTATTTTCCCACTACACTACCTAGCTAAATGACAACTACTCCCACATCAAGGGCACAGACACTTGCTCATAAACTTCTGGGATTCCTCTTCAAATAAACTTCTCCTTCCACTAGAACCACATGAATTTGTTGCATCAATATCCATGGCATTTGGGTCCTAAGTGCTGGACCTGCTTGATGAGACATGGTTGTTCCAGTGGAAGGCACTTCTCACCCCATCTTAGCACTGATACATAAAATTGTTATCAACTTGGATTTCCAACTGCATCAGCACCTGGAGAGAGGTTGAATGAAGTTGGCTTATTAGAAAATTACTGATTATTGGAAAAAGCCCATTTCTGAAATGAAAAATGAGTGCTCCCTCTCCCCACGTTGTAAAATAGCTGGCATGACCTTGGAATTCTTAAACATACTCTGCATCAGAGTGTTTCTGAAAAATATAATTGAGTGCATTCTCTGAGGTTGTGGAAAAATCAGAGTAACCAAAGGCTAATTTAAATTCTGCAATGAACTAGTCAAAATTTTTCACTGACTTGAAATATTCAAAGAGCTCTTTGGTATATTGACTTTCCAAGTGTGCTGAGTTTTCTGTGAGGTACAGTATTATGAGCTCAATTTTTAATTTCTCATCAGGGAAATGATTACCATTCAGAAGGACATAAATATTTACCTGAAATGCATCCTGATCTTCCCAGAGGCCCACATTTTCCTTCAAAATTTTTGTGAGGCTGCAATATTTGGCCGTTTGACATATGGTGCATGCACTTTGGCTTTGGTGGAATCCAGTTCTGCTTCATTGGGGCTGCAATATGAGGGGCATTTCTCTGCTAGACATTCCATGAGTCTGGAATTCTGTTTTTTCAAGTGTTCCATCTTCTCTTGAACTTCAGGAAGGAGTTCTGCATTGGGTTTGTGTGAGGGGTTCATGAATTTTGTGTAGTGCACCAGTTATAGATCAGATAAAATTTAAATACCTAGGAGTAAAGACACTTACTAGCACTAACACTAGCCTGAGATGGGACTGACTATTCTGATACAGAGTTGAGACAATCTAGACTGACTATGTTGGGGCCTTGAACAGTGAGGGTTATAATAACAAGAGACTAAGAAATAACTTTATTGCTAAATAAGTTGTCTGATGAGGAGCACCCCACAGTTCTTGCCCCTTAAAGCCCCCTTATGCAATATTCCCTTCTCCAAACTAATACAATTCACAGTTCCCATAGTGCTCCTCCTTTCCTCTCAACCCAAATCCTAACACCTATCCATCATCAGTTGAATAGAATATCAAGAAATATAAAAAATTAATTTTAAATGGTCCCAATGGCAAAATTTGATGCACTTTTTTTTTACTTCTTTGTGTTTTCAAACAAAAATTTTCAACTTTAAATTCAATTCAATAATTTTTTTTCTAAATACAGCTAAGTAAATAAAATTATATATCTTTTTTAAAAAATTGGCAATATCAACCTCTTGAATTTTATTGAATCAAGGGGTGGGTATCACCAAAAAATATTCAAGTCATCAATTTTGAATGTCAGATTTAAAGATTTAGAAATACCCTACCCTGAATTTTATTGAACTAAGGGGTGAAGTTCACCAAATTTTAAAATAACTACATATATAAATAAATTATTTAATAAGATATAAAAAATTAAGTAGTTTAAAAGTAGTGTGAATTCCTCATGCCAAAATCCAGATCAAGTCTAGAAACAAAGTTTGAGATTTTCCACAGGTATAGGCTAGAGGAACCCCATGAAACAAATCAAATTTCTTATGATTACTGTTTATACAAAACAAAGGTCATTGGCCCTTTACTTTAATTTATTAAATTGAAGTATTGGATTAATTTATTTAATACTTATGAAAGAATAATAAATATTTGGTGACTCTACAAATGCCCATAATTTTCTGATATACCTAAAGTTTTTTTAAATTTATTACCTTTTCATTCTTTTTTAAAATTGTTTATCCTTTGAACTAGCTTTTGACTTATTTGGAAGGAGAACACAAAATGAGTAGAGTTGTGACAAGATTCCAAACCTGGAGGAGCTTTTTCATTTGATGATGATTGTGAAAGGAGTTCCAAACTGATTCAATGATTCCATTTCCTAATTCAAAATCAATTATACAATTATGATCCATAAATTATAACCCATGAATATCTATATTAGCTGTTGAAGGAATAGTTTGTCCAGTAGTAGGATTGATTAAATCCTCAAAGTAGGATAATTGGAATCATTTTAATTGGCATGAATATTGTTATGAAAACCACAAAGAGTAATTATACCATTTGAGAATAATAGATATTCACTGCTAATCTCTTCCCATTATGAGTTAAACCAATTTGGTATTCCAGATCTAGTAGCAAGATAATTATTTTTTTCAAAGGCTTTATTGCAAATTTTTTGGAGACAAAGAGCAAGAAATGAATTATAAGAAGATAAGGAGTCTCATTTATAAAAATAAATATCTTTTTCAGCTTTATATATATTTTTGAGTAAATAATAGATGAATTGAAAATTAAAATGTTTAATTTTTTAATCATTAAAAAATTGATACACATACCAAGAAAATATACTTTAATAAAACCTGGTCTTCATCCAAAACCAACCATGATGCCACCCAAATTATTCTTGTTTTTAATTTGTGACCAAAGCAAAGCCATCGGATATAGTGTTGTAATGAGATCAGATATTTTATTAAAATATTCATCTTTTAATTTATTAAAAGAATGGTTTTTATAAAAAATTGAGGCTTAATAAATTACTAATTACTGCCTTGAATTCATTGCCTCCTAATTGAGTTAGATATTTTGTATCTTTAGTTAAATTTTGAGGTATTTTTTAATTGACTTAAGTTTTATGATACTTTATTTTTAATATGTTCCCAATAAGCTATACAAGTGAATTTTATTTTTTAAATTTATTTTATTCTGATAAGATTGATCATATTTTTTATTGTTTGAGGTTTTTGATTAAGAATGAAATGATGTAGATAATAAAGAAAATTATAATGAAAATAAAGATGAAGATAAAGGTTTAAGGCTTGATTCAGAAGAAGCAGGCTTTATTTTTTTCCTTCAATTTTTTTACTGGTAAAAAAAATTCACAGATATTTTAAATTCAATTGAAATTTTGGATTTTTATTCTGAAATTCTTCAAAAAAAAATATTACAGGTCAAAAAAAAACCCCAAAAAAAAAATTAAAACTTATAAAAAACTCATATAATTTAAAATAGATTAACTTTAAAATTTCCCACCAAAACTTTTTTTTCTAAATTTAAATGAAAGTGCAGATGTTTATTCTAAAATTCTCAAATAATAATAATAATTTTTACTGGTCAAAAAAAACCCTACAAAATATTAAAAGCATATAAAAAACTCACATAATTTAAAATGAATTAAATTTAAAATTTCCCACCTAAATTTTGTTTCTAAATTCTAAAACCATTGCGTACTTTTATTCCAAAATTCTTCAAAAAAAAATAATTTTTACTGGTCAAAAAAAACACCAAAATTGATATTTAAAACTTATAAAAAACTCAAATAATTTAAAAAAATTACTTTAAAATTTTCCACCAAAATTTTTGTTCTAAATTCAAATGAAAGTGTGGGTTTTTTTTTACAAAAAATTCTACAAAAAATAATAACAAAAATAATAATAATTAATCAGCCAATAGCTTGCTGGTTGGTTTTTTTTAGCAATTTGGAAGTGGAGGTGGAAGACTTGGTGGGACATATATGAAGGGGGGTGAATGATAAATATTTATATTTATTTTAATTTTTGACAAGGGTGTGGTGGTAGATTATATAGCTGGTGCACCAGCTATATACTGATCACTCAGGAGTGGCAGTATGGAAATTCCAGCCTAAATTTCTTTAATTTATGTGTCCAGCTGTTGTTTCCAATACCAGGGGGTGTGGTGGAAAGGTGGGGGGGTTTAAAAGGAGGTCTTCCTGGATTTTGTTTCCATTGTAGGTGGGGGGGGGGAAAGGGGGAAAGAGGAGAAAATGACTAGGCCAAGGAGGGATAAAAAGTAAGATGAAAGAAAGAAGAAAAAAGAGAGAAATGAGTGAGAGAAAAAAAATTTAAATTTACCATGTAAATAAAAAAAACCATTAAAAAATGAGATACAAAAAAGAAAAAAACTGAAAAAAAATAATTAGCAGAAATAAAAATAAAAAGGGAAAAAAATGAATTACCTGGAGAGATGAGTTGAGAATACTATTGAGTTCAAATTAAATGAGGGATGAAATTGGAGAGGAGAAAATTGATATGAGTGGTGAAAGAAGAAAAGAATGACTCAAAAATTATTCCATTGTAGAAGATATGCAATTTCATGTTGAGTTGATGAAGGAAAACAAAGAGAGTTGAAAAAAAGAGACTTAAAAAGAAAATTGAAAACAAAATTCAAGATGCAAAATAAAAACCATTCCAAGTAAATTAAAAATTCAACTTGATCATTTTGGGAGTATTAAAAAAATTAAAGGGCTGTGTTGAGAAATTTTGGAGTGTTATTGGTATAAAGATAGAGTGTATCCTAGTGGAAAGTAAGTTTTGTTAATCAAGGTGCAGGAGTGCCAATGTGGGTTTAGGATCCTCTTCTTCATAAATATTATACCACTAATCCTTCAAATAAGTTATGATATTATGGAGTATTACAAAAGTTATTATCCAATGTTTTTCTGTTTTGATGTCCAATTTTTTTTTAATTTAATTCTAAGCTTCCAGAGACTAGAAAATCTTCCATTAAAAATTCTAAAAGCATGTTAAATTTGTAATTTTGATTTTTCAGGGTGATAAATAAAGGTTGTTTTTGGGTCATTTTCTAAATTTTCACCTCAAGAAGCTGGCATAATGTGATAACAATCAAGAGATTGTGTTAATGGACAATAGGACTTAGGGCAAGGGACAGTAGTGGACAAGGGAGTAGGGCATACAAGTAAGGACAAAATAAAAAAAAGATAAGGACAAAAATAAAAGTTTACCTGATAAAAATTAAGATATTGCGTTAATGGACAATAGGACTTAGGATAAGGGACAGTAGTGGAAGAGGGAGTAGGACAGATGAGTGAGGAAAAGATAAAAAAAAGATAAGGACAAAAATAAACTAGGATAAAGGAGACTTGAGTGGATGGTGTAAAATAAATAAGGAGAAAGAGTGAATGCCAAACCAGAGATTAACAGTCATTCTTAAATACATTAGTGTTAGGGTAAGTATGATGATAAAAAGGTGTGCTCTACTAATAGGTTTATAGGTTCTATAGCTAAATGTATAAATCTATATATATATATATATCTATATGTAGTAAAATTATTATGCTTGTAGATTATTGAAAAATATTAACACCCACCTGTGCTCAAGATGTAAATGGGCCTAAATTCATGTTATATAGAAATACATGATGTTTAATTCTGGTTAAGGGCTTAGTAAGTATGTCAGAAGTAAGGATATTAGTTCAGATATATTTGATATTAAGTTGTTGAGTGTTGACTAGTTCTCATAGCCAGCACACTTTTGTGTTGATGTGAAGAGTTCAATGTTGATATAGTGGATTCAGGGCTCAATTGATGGCACATGTATTGTTGATGTAAAGCTGAGTTGAGGTAAGTTGAATGGAAAAGTCATTGAACAGTTCCTTTCCCCATAAAAAGTCCTGTCAGCATTCAGTCATAGCATAGTATTCCAATTCAGAAGTTGAAAGCAAGTCCAACTGTTGTTTGCATGAATGCCAACTAAGCAGGCCCAAGTGAAAGACTAAAGAGCCAGAGGTTGATTTGGAATTGGGAGACTTTTTGTAGTATGAATAAGCATATCCAGAAAGTGAACTAAATTCACTATTGGGTATGTTGCCCAATGTCAGGCCAAAATTTCTTTTCAGTTGAGGGTATTTCAAGATATGGAAGAAGGCTATAATTTGTTCATCAGTTGGTTGATTAAAGAGCTGGGCTAAAGAACTAGCTGAAAAAGCCAGTTCAGGTCTTGTGCATAGTACCAAGTAGTTGAGTAGCCTGATGGCCCTTTGGTAGTTGAATAAATGTGCTAGTTTTGTTTCATTATTTTGTGAGAATTTTGAGTTTGGGACAAGAGGAGTTTTTACTGTCCTACAGTTACCATTATTAAATTTGTTGAGTAGTTTTTGAACATATAATTGATGAGTGAGGGTAATTTTCTTTGCAGATTGATTCCTGACCACCTTCCTTCCAAAAACCCAGTTTAAGTTGCCTTGATTACTGATATCAAAAGATTTTGAGATCTTTACTTTAAATTTGTCAATTTGAGTGCCCCTGATGATGAGATTGTCAATATGTATGAACACGTAACACAGATGAGAGTGATCAGTATGGTAAAATAAGCAAGGAACAGCTAAATTGGCTTTATATTCAATACTTTTGAAGAAGTAAACTAATGTATTGTACCAGCAATGTGGGCTCTGTTTTAGACCATAGAGTGACCTTTTGAGGTGAAGGCATTGTTTATCAATTTTAGGAGAGTAACTGAGAGGATATTGTAAATAACTGTCTTCATCTAGATTACTGTGAAGGAAGGCTGATTGTACATCTATTTGGAAGAGATCCCAGTCTTTGTATGCAGCAAGACCAAGTAATAATCTGAGAGTAGCTAATCAACCAGTGGGGGCATATTTTTCAGTATATTCAATACCCTCTATTTGTGAGAAGCCTTGAGTTCAGAGTTGGGCTTTGTATTTGAAAAAATTTCCTTCAGAATCAGTTTTCTATTTGATGGTCCAGGTTGAACCTATTAGGTGACTATTTTCTGGTAAAGTTGATTCTTCCCATACTCCATGCTCACTAATACTGTTTAATTCAGTGTTGATAGCAGCCATCCATTTGTCACTTTTGGGTGAGTGAATGGCTTCATGATAATTTTGTGGTGTGTCAAAAGGAGTGACAATCATGCATGCGATGTTGGCTCTATTTTTAGAAGTTAGGATATTTGAAGTTTTTATTTGAGAAGAAATTTCTTTTGATGGTCTGGTTCCAAAAGGAACATAGTCATAGTTTTTTAATTTATTTGATAATGGAGATTCAGCATCTGAGACCAGTGGATCAGAAGATTAAGAAATGGGAGTGGGAATTTCTTATAGGGTATTAGGACTAACAGGAATTGAGCGCAAGAAGGAAAGTTGATTATCAATAGTGATTTCAGGAAATTGGAGGGACTCAATCAAGTTCTCTTTTAAAATATGACTTTCTAAATTGAAAGTGTTCAGAAAATTGACATCATGTGTAGTGATGATTGAGTCAGATGTCAGAGAGTAGATATGGAAGTTAACATGGCTATCACAATACCCAATGAATATTCTTCCTCACAACTTTTACCAAACTTTCCAAGGCATTTTTGTTTTTAAATGTTGAAGACAACATCAGATCCAAATGGGTGTAATTTAGATGGGAGCTTGAAGTTTTTATGCCAAAGTTCCCAAGGCAATTTGTTATTTTCTAGGGAAGCAGATGGAAATATGTTGAGTAAGTAGGTGGCAATGTTGTCAGCCTCAGCCCACCATTGTGTGTCCAATCATGATTCAATAAGTAGGAATTTAGCCTTTGCAACAATTGAGCGGTTCCCTCTTTTGGCAATCGGATTTTCTTGGGGTGAGTATGGTGTTGTGCATAGGTGGATAATCCCTTAATTTTTGAAGTGATTCTTTGTAGATGAGTTGAAAAATTTGCCACCATTATCTGATACTACACATTTGACTTTTTGTTCCAGTTGATTTTCAACCAGAGTTTCAAATTCTTTGTAATTTTCTAAAGTTTCAGATTTGAGTTGTAAGAATTTGACATGTTGAAAACAAGAATGCCCATCTAAAATTTGGAGAAAATATGCTTTTCCACCTTTAGATTTGGGTGTGATAAGGACACATAAGTCCATGTGAATGACATCAAGAGAAAATTCAGGAGTTGGAAAGGTGCCAGAGAGAGGTAGGACATGAGCTTTAGCAAGAGAGCACGTTTTAAAGGAGAAGTTAGAGAAGTTCAAACCTGGTAATATCTTTTCCATGGTTTGGTTATTGGGATGTCCATAGTTGTGATGAAAAAGTCTCAACTTCTCATCTGTTGAGTTGATATTATTGATGGAGTGTAAGATAGAGTTTTTAGTTAATTGGAAAGTTAATATTCATCCTTTTGAAGAACACTCCATGAGGGTAGTGTTTTGATCTTTAAATTTAAATTGTCCTTTTTCATTTATTAAGCTATAACCGTCTGATAAGATGTCCACTAGTGAAATTTGATTAGCTTTGACTTCAGGTGCACAGAGGGCATTTCAAATATTAAATTCATGTCCTAGGGTAGATAAAAATAAAGCTTTGCCTTATCCAAGGGCAGTTAACTCATCTCCATTGGCCATTGACAGTGAAGTTTTTGTGTTTTGATAGGTGTAAAAGATGTTTCAATTGTTAAAGATGGAGAATGATGCAGCACTTTCCAGTATAGCATGGTTATTAGGTAATTTATCAATAATAGATGGTATTTTATGAGATTTTTCATTGCTGAGACCCTCCATTTCCTTTTTTCATTTGAGAAACTTGTCACACTTCTTGGGATGAAGTTGAAAACAGGAAGATTCTGAGTAAGGTGCTAAGGGATTATATTTTCCCTTTGAACAGAGTTGTTTGGTCTTGGTGTCCACAGCCAATACCAAACCTGAGTTAGATAAATTTAGAGATCTTTGATGTGTGACTTGAGTTTCTATGTCAGAGAAAATGTTTTCAATTGTAGGCCTTTAGTTAGTGATGCTGTACTTGCTCAGAATGATTGTGGTGGATGTTTGGTAAGACTCTGGTAAGAGATTGAGTACATAATTCCCCATAATGTATGAGAGTATTTTGTCCTTAAATAAGTCAGGAGACACCTCATGGATTAATTTCATTGACCCTCTGAAGTCATTCATCAATTCAAGTAGATTTCCTTCAGTGAATTGAATTTTAAAAAGTTTAATGACAACATAGGAACAGTTTTGAGCTGACTTGGATGAGTAATGATCCTTAATACATTTCCATAGCTGTTCTGGCTCTACTGAATCACTGTAAAGAATAAATTAATGTTGATTTTGTCTGGCCAAGAACATCATGATTATTGTGTTTGTTTGTCTTTGTCAAATGTTAAAGACATTGAGAAGATCTGGATTGGTAGGTATGGAGAAGTCTTCAAGAAGGAATTGATTGAGATTCAGCATGGTGAGAGCATATTTAATGTGTGTCTTCCAGGTGCTATAATTCTTATTGTTCAATTTTTCAATGCCTTTGATCTCAGAATAGTTAGAAGAGCCTTGGAGGTAGGCAAAGTTAGGGGGGAGCAGGTGAGGTCATTCTGGGAGTGATAGTATGTTGAGATGAGTAGGACGTACTCAATGGAGGGGATGAAGTATTGTTTGATTGGGGTGTTTCCAGTTTAGATTAAATGCAGGGTCTCTGGGCCCATAGCCCTGATAACAATCAAGAGATTGTTTTAATGGTAAATAGGACTTAGGACAAGGGACAGTAGTGGACGAGGGAGTAGGACAGACAAGTGAGGACAAGATAAAAAAAGATAAGTACAATAATAAACTAAGATAAAGGAGACTTGAGTGGACAATGTAAAATAAATAAGGAGAAAGAGTAAATATCATTGCAGCCGTAGAGCACATACAGTTTACCTGATAACAATCAAGAGATTGTGTTAATAGACAATAGGACTTAGGACAAGGGACAGTAGTGGATGAGGGAGTAGGAAAGACAAGAGAGGAAAAGATAAAAAAAGATAAGAACAAAGATAAACTAAGATAAAGGAGACATGAGTGGACAATGTAAAATAAATAAGGAGAAAGAGTGAATTCCAAATCAGAGATTAACGGTCATTCTTAAATACATTAGTGTTATGGTAAATTTGATGCTAAAGAAGTGTGCTCCACTAATAGGTTTATGGGTTCTATAGCTGAATGTATAAATCTATATATACATATATCTATATGTAGTAAAAGTATTATGCTTGTAGATTATAGACAAATATTAACATAATGTACTTTCCAATCACATATGTTAAATCAGAAAGTAGGTAATAGGATTCATCAAAGTATGAGTCAAGATTTTGAGGAATCTTCATTCTTTGGAACACAAAAGAGTCATGACATGATACAGGGAAGCCAATATGAAAACAAATTTTTTTTTATGAAATCATGCACAAGTTTAACACAAACAGAGTATCTAGATAGAAGATAAGTATTTGGTATATGAATCATAAGAAATTGGAGAAAAATTTGATAAAACCTTTTTTTTTGATCAAAATAATTGTTTCCATCATGAACAGACTTTTAACTCAATGTTTAAGCTGTACCATAAAAAAACCAGAACATCCAGGGAAACATTCAGCTTGCATTAATGGAGAGGATTAAATTTTTTGCTGTATAGTTTGCCAAGCAAGTGTTTGAGGCTTGAGGGAAGGCATGAAAATCATACAGAGCTTTGTGTGTAATACCATTGTAAAATATCCTATGGTAAAGAGATTTTCAAAAAAATTTTATAGAAGCACCATTTCCTTTTAATATAAAGCAAAATAGTTCATTAGAAAGTTTAATTACAGGACCACACTTTTATAAACAAGAATTTTTAAGAAAAATAGTGTGATCAGAAATGAGTTGATAAAGTTTGATGAATAAATCTGGAGAACTTTGAAATAGTTGTGTGAATTTTATAGGGGGAATTTTGAGAATTGAGTGGAAAATTTATATAGGATCATGAACAAGATTTGGGCCCTTTTGTTGATTTAATGCTTTTTGGAAATAATAAACATATAATATAAAGTATTTTCCTAATAAGAGTCTGAATCGTAGTCACAAATCAATTCTAAATCAATAACATTCATACTTGAAGCTTGTTGCTTCCTAGTAGAGAGGTACTTCATTGTTGCTGTTTGAAGGGTTAGGTGATAAGGGAAGCAGAAATTTTCCACCAAATGAGCAAGGGGAGTGTGTAGATAAACAAAAATCTCAAGTTTTTCCCAACAAAGTTAAGTGGCCTAGAGTGAAGAGTGACATAAGGAAGGCATTTGCAATTATATGTCATGTGACTTTCTTACAAATCAATCATGGATTTGATGAGTTGGGAATCAGGAATCAGGAATGTAAATTGGGGTATAAGAGGAAGGATAATGCATCATTGTGAATTACTTATCCACTAGACCAAGGTCTAGTTGACAAAAATCATCTGCAATTAATAATTTCTAATCTGTTGAAATAAAATTCATGTTTTCTAATTTCAGATCCCATAAAATTGATAACTCCTAATATATTCCAAAACTGTCTTTTGGCATTTCAGTGTAACTTTCCATTTTAAAGTGGCAGTGAAAAGTTTAAGTTGGTTTAAACTTTTGAAAAAACTTTTTTTGGTATATCCTTACACCTGAGCAGGAAAGGTGAACTTTAATTTTATTTTTTTACTTCAACATGCCCTTTTTTGAGTAGAGTGGGCGGAAGTTTATCATTATCACATTTCAACTTAAAATAGCTCTTAAAAGACTATTTAAAATGAAATCAAAATTTGTATTCTGATCAAGTATACCACCCTGACTCACTACCCATAAACAAAAAAGTTAAAAAAAAATTATTCTATTTTATATTAACTGCTTTTGGAAAATAAAATTATTGCCATTTGATAACAAGTGAGGCGGGAGAAACCATACATTCACCATAGAATATCCCCTTCTTGATAAACTTATATTAAAAAAAAGAATTTTAAAAAAGAAATAAAATTGAGGTAATTGAAAAAAGAAATAAAATTGAGGTGAAAGAATTAAAGAAAATTTGGTGTGAATGGCAGGGAATCCACCATATGCATCTTCCCAGAATAAGTTTGGAAGTGTTTCAGAAATCTTCAAGGGATAAAAATTCAAAAGCATTGATGCCTAAATGGGGAGAGGTGGGAAAATAATTCTTTGATATTTGGGTTGTGATTCATTTAATTCTCCTCTTTGAATTCATGGTGTCCATTTGGGTTTTGGAAGCTATTTTGTAGACCTAGAAAATGTGTAATTGATCCATGAGGGAAAAAAGTGAAAATAATTTTCATTAGCCTGAAAGTCATTAGGTGTTACAATTAAAAAAAAAGGAGCTTAGAAAAAAAATGTAAAGAAGGTAAAGACTAGAAGAAATACCATTATTAAGTGTATTGGGCATATGATTATTGAACAAAAGAAAGATGAAGATGTCGCAAAAACAAAAAGAATGCATAAAAGTGATGAGGATAACTTTCTACCTACTCTAAAGTGCTTTTCTAAAATCTCTTACTAGTTCATGAATAAATATTTTTTACATGATCTTCACCTTTTTATTTAAAAATCAACACCTGATAAATTCCTTGCATCATGGTAATATTTCTTTTTTATTATTATTGTTTCTTTCATTTAATAACATTAATTTCTTACTCCCATAATACCTTTTGATAAAAAGACTGGAAAAGTGGAACCAATTTTCTTCCCCTTAGCTCCAGATGTAGTAGTCTCTAGAAATAAAAAATGGATGCTCATCCCTCAATCCAGGACACAGAACAAAATATGACAAATAATAGATTATATTAATTTATTGTTCAGTGATAATTATATCCCCTTTAAAATAGGGATAAAAAATAAAAAATTTCTTTCCCAAATATATTTTTCTTCATTTTTGCTTTTTGCTGAATTATTATAGGATACTTTAGCACATTCATTATCTAAATTTTGTTAGTTTGAGTTGATAGGTTTCTAATTTTGAAATGAGAAAGTTTTCAAAAAATTATTTTTTTGAAAAAGATATATAATCAAAAATATATCGATAGTTTTTAAATTTAAATGGTCATCTTATTGAAAGAAAACTAGGTAAATAAAAGTTAGAGTAAGTATTTAGAAAAAACTATAAAATGTTAACAGGTGGTAATTTATGGCTAGACATTGTACAGTGTCCTACCAAAAATCTGTGAAAGGTCTTTTTTTAATGTACCCCTCTCAATATTTATCAGAAGATCATCTAGTCTTTCATTCTGATGTAAAAGAATTTTTATAATGAATGTAACATACTTGAAAAACAAAATAATTGGAATAAATAAAAGAAAAATTTGAAATCCAAAAAGCATTTTTTTAACTACACCTAATAATTTATTCAGATAGGTAAAATACTGTGAGACTTAGTTTAAGTAAAGAAACATAAATAGCTTGCTTAGTCAGTTTTATAGACTATTTTAATGTTCCAGGATGAATAGTGTTTTCCAAATTAAATAAAGTATTAAAATATAATTCAAGGTAATGTTCCCAGTAATTTAATCTCACTAATTAATAATGATATACAGCTTAAAGTTGGTAGATAAATAGAACTAATTATATAAGATGATACTTAAAAGACTTTAAAATTAATAATTAATATTTATTGTAATTGTTTTGTTATAAATTTCTAAGGTGATGTAAAATAATTTAGAATAAAAGCCTGAAGTCCTCGTCATTTTATAACCATAATTTCCCCAAT
This sequence comes from Hemileia vastatrix, assembly GCA_030280995.1. NCBI lineage: Eukaryota > Fungi > Basidiomycota > Pucciniomycetes > Pucciniales > Zaghouaniaceae > Hemileia > Hemileia vastatrix. The sequence goes on along the minus strand of JASXTE010000004.1, from coordinate 21,509,222 downwards.
TTTCCCCCTTGAATTTTTAATCCTTTACAAAGCCAATGACATCCCACATTAGCAGTTACACATGGCTATAAGACCAAGGATCATCCAATAAAAAAGGAAGAATAATATAACACACTATCAAAAGACTCTTAAAGTTGCCTTGCTATAAGCAGAATCCAAGGGAATTGGATATAACTAAGAAAACCCTGTCTCTTTAAGTAAAATAAGAGTTCAAAAACAATCTAAGCTATAAAGTCTACTTGATATGAAAAATAATTTTTGACCCTAACCCTAATGAATCCAATAACAGCCTCTTTCAGGCTAAGATACTCCAAGTACCAAGTAAGATTGTTAAAAGCAAGAAAATTTGAACCTCACATTGGGTCGCACCAATGTAGAAAGACTCTTACTGTTGCCTTGCTGTAAGAAGAATCCAAGGTATTTGGATAAGATTGAGAAAACCTTGTCATTTTAAGTAAAATAAGAGTTCACAATAATCTAAGCTATATTTTCTACTTGGTATGAAAAATAAATGTTGACCAATTAAGATTTGTTGAATTTGGGATGATAGGGACCTGTTCAAAATAAAATAAAACTGAAATGCAACAAAAGGTTACAACAGAGAAATAATATTTTTAAAAGAAAGTGATATAAATGTTTTTAAAATTTATTACTTTTATAAATAAAGTGATAAATTTGAGTCACCAAGGATGAGAGCTATCCAATGGTACCCTATATGTTAATATAAGTATGGGGTATTGTTGAGTTATGTTAAATATTGTTAAATTATTGTTAAATTATCAAAAAGACACTTATACTCAAAATTTATAAGTCAAAAAAAGTAAAGAACTAAGACATTCTCTCTTTTTCTATGATTTCCCCCTCTTTACCTTCTTAAAAATACCCTACATGCATATTTTCTACAATAATTCAGTGATCTAGTAGCATAATCAATTTAATAACCAAATTTTGCCACAGTGATTACAATTTAACATAGTGACCAAGTTTTTCAATTGTGAGAAAGTTTTTCCACAATCAGCTTGTTTCACCATAATAAGCTAATTTTTCCAGGTTGAGACAATTTTGCCACCATGACCAAATTTTGCCACAGTGACAGAATTTTTCCACTACATTTTGCTTTTGCACTGGAAAATCACCAGATAAAACTGGAGCGCACTGGAGCTCTGGAGCTCTATTTTAATTCCATGAACACACCACATCCACAAATAATACTAAAAAACACTAAGAAAACAGTAAAATATGATAAAAAACCATCAGGCAACACACAATATGGAAGGGGGACTTGCTAGCAAGTCCACAACCTTGGAACCAAACTCACAACAGATTGAACACACATTGAGCTATTTAAAAAGGAACCATACAATAAGGGATGAAAACAACTCAGCAGAACAGTTTTAGGTGGGTGTTCAAACATCTTTCAGTATGGTTTCAGTATGAGTTCATTCTGAGTTTCATCTGACTTCTATATGATTTCAGGTTAGGTACTTGCTATCTATTCCACCCCCTATATTGTGTAGTGAAGACATAAAAGATAGAGAAAAATCTGGGCTATCTAATGATAATAATCATATTTCAAAATTCCAAATATCTAGCCTTATAATATAGAAAATAGCTGCTAATCTTCCAAATAAACCCAAGAGAGCCACAGAAAATACCCAAAAGATAAAGAATCACCCCAAAAATCTAATAAGACAATATCCAAATCCATGAAAACCATATTCCTCCATTAAAATTAGAAATCCTTCAAAATTGACAATATTTTCTAATAATAAATACATGTTGAATTTAAAAAAAAACCTTTCTTTTTAATGAAAATATCTAAATAGACCCCATAAACCCTAAATAATGCAAAAATCAGGAAATAACATAATCCATAAAAATTGACACCATAAAGCCTGCCCTTATTAGGAATACCACATCTTCCTTCAAATATAGAATGTCCCCATTCTCTCAATAACATAATCTAAATAATGGATTAAAATATCTTCATAATATTCTTCAAAAATAAATTTAATCTTTCTTTTGATTCTTTGTATTGCTTTAGATAAGATAATTTCTTAAATTACACTCTTTTAACCCCTATTTTTTTCTGACTTTATCTTCAAATATTCTGGCTGAAATAAATCATATTTAACTTGTGATGACTCCACTACTGAGAGCAAGGTTTGAATCCCTTCAGACTCCCCTCTACCAGTCTCTACTTGTCACAGCATGAGAGAGTGGTCTCCTCACCTACTGAGCCAGATACTTTTATTCCATTCTCACCATAGGGTCCATAAAGCTTCTTGAAATATAGTCTACCAATGAGACCCAGTAATGATCCAACTAACTTTCTAAATTCAAAATATTCAGCACCACGAAATTGAAAAAAATTTACAGCACTTTTTAACCATTTTAATTATCATAACTGTCAGAGATTTTCATCTTTAATCCAGACATTTTCTTGAACCATAAATTTCATCATTAAGTCCCACTTTAAAGATCCATATAACATCGTTCCATCTAAAAAAATTGGGTTCCTTTTCCATCCTAATGTTTAGCATATACTAACATCCAAAAAATGACTAATATTTTCAAAGGACTTAGTATCCATTTTAAAGTCTTGGTGGACAGTGATAAATTTAATGATTTAATTTATTTTCCTAGTTTAATTAACCAAAAAATGACTAAATTTCCATTTTAATGTCTTGGTGGACCAGTGATAATTTAAAAAAATGAATAATGTTTTCATAAATTATTACAGTTTAAAGGTCACGGGGGACCAGAATTTCATAAACATTTCATTAAAATGGTCCAAATAATGATTGAATTGCCATTTTAAGGTCATAATGAACCAGTGATAAATTAAATAAATGCATTGAGTTTGCATAGATTATTCCAGTTAAAAGGTCATGGGGGACCAGGATTTTGTAAAACTTTCATTAAAATTGTCCAAATAATTATTGAATTGCCTGTTCAAGGTCATGGTGTAACAGTGATAAATTAAATAAATGAATTAAGTTTGCATAGATTACTCCAATTTAAAGGTCATGGGGGACCAGACTTTTGTAAAACTTTTATTAAAATTATCCAATAAATGATTGAATTGCCAGTTTAAGGTCATGGTGTACCAAAAATTTTGTTGATTTACCAGTTTAAGGTCATGGAGGACCAAAAAGTAATTAATTACGAGTTTAGCATAATGGTGGACCAATTCCAGCACATCTCTCACAATAAAAAAAATCTAAGATTGATAGCATGCACAGAAATGATAATCTAATCTAGCATTCTAAGGAACCTTCCATCTTTCCATTACTACATTTGCAACACAATTTTTCTTGGACACAACATTTTCCTGTTTAAGGTCTTAGAGGACCAAAGTATGATTAACTGTAAATTCTAAAACTTTCCTCTTTAATATTCAGCTTTGAGTCTTGATGGACTGAAAGATCCCATAGAAAGCCAAAAAAAATCTTCAAAAATTCTCAGTTTAAAGTCTTGAAGGACTAGCAGATCCAAAAAATCATAAGCCAAAAATATTGACAAAATCTTGAGAACCAGCCAGCTCAGAGTCTTGGAGGACTATCAGAAATGAATGAAGAGTCAGTTTAAAGTCTTGAAGGACTAAAAGCATTGAAATAATGTAAGTTTGAGTTCTTGAAGGATGTATAAAATAAAATTCTTAAAGAAATAATATTTAAATTTATTAGTTAAAATATCTTGAAGTAAGTATTGAGAGCCAGCCAATTTATATTCTTGGAGGTATAAACATTATATATCACTGTAAAATCCAGAATTCATTGAACATTGGTAAACCCTGTCTTCTGTCTTAAATATAATAAAGGAAAATAAATGATTTAAATAAAATAATATAGAGAAAAAAAATTTAATCTAATATGTTATAAATTTTTTAATATTAATAATTTAAATTAACAATTTGATTTTTTTATTTTTAAATGATTTAATATTTTTAAAATTTATAACAAAAAAATAAAATTTAAAATGAAAAATTTTAAAATTTAAAATTTTTTCTAAGATTTGAAAATTAAAAATAAAAGTTGCCCTAAGTTTTGAAAATAAAAATTAAATATATAGAGATGCCCCCTATCATTTGATACACCAAACCCCTGACATCATACCCACATCCAAGTGCACCTTAATTTGGGATACACAAGAAAGAAATTGAAATTTAAACATGAATAATTTTTGAGAACTTTGAAAACATGAAATAAAAGAATAGAAAAATGATCACTGTGTGGGCTCCCTCAAATTTGTCAATATGATCGGATACCACCAGTGAGAATTATCCCTGAAAAATTAGTTTTAATAAAGCTTAAAATGAGACGAAAAAAATTCTAACTTAAAAAATCAAACATTGAATTTCAAAAATAAAAAATAAAACATAATATATATATATAACAAATCTTGAATCCTGTGTTTTAATGAGCATAATTGGTTCAAGCTGTATTGATCCAGTTTATAGTCTTAGAGGACTATCTATATGAAAAAATCAAAGCCAGGATTCAACTAGAAACAGGAAAACTTTGGTAACAAAAATTTTGGGGTAGTTGTAAATAGAACATCCAGCCAATCAACTACCCCTAAACTTGCCAATATTGAATTTAGAAGGTTCCCCTGTGAACACTTCTACCAAAACACTTACATTCCTACAGAAATCTTCACCATTAAATTTGACATTTAAATTTAATGATCAATTTTTCCATAATGATGGTAAATAGTTTATCTTCTTTCAGGAGGAGTTCTTCATAAACAATAGTATTTAGCATATTCTCATTTTAAAGTTATTCTTTGTATCAAAAATTAGTAGTTTAACCTCATTTTTGAGTCATTCTTCAGAATTTCTGGTGCCCCTATTTTCAGCCTAGTTATCTCCGGGACTGATTAATTCTTATGTTTAAAATAATATAACCTTAAATATATTAAGCTTATATCTTGAAAATAAGGTTAAAATACTTATATATATGTTTAAAATACATATATATATAATTATTACAATATTATATAACTTATAGTAGTTTAAATAGCTTATCCATAGCCTAATAATACTTATTAAAGTGTTAAGGGAGTCATAATATACTTATCTTAAGTGATATTAAGTAATAATTGACATACATAAGCTTATATGTATACATAAATCTCATATTCAGTGAAATATGCAGTATATTATGTATATTTAGGTCTATAAGTGGGTTTTAGCCTCTTAATAGTCTATAACCTTTGTTTCTCTGCTTATTTTAGGTCATATGGATGTATTCAGTGGATTCATAATGCCTACAGAAGCATATACATCTATTTCAGGTGCATGTACTCAGTTTGGAAAACTTAATCTGTTTCCTTGGATGGATATTCACGGATTTATGAGTTGGGAGGACATTTCTGGGTTAATATGGATGCTTGGGGATGTTATTGGGTGCTTGTAAATTTAATTTTTTTCCTTTATATGCTTTGGGTTTCATTTTATTCCTTTTGGATTAGTTATTTTACCTGTTTCTTTATGGTATCTGCTTTTATCTGGATTTTCTATTTATGGTATGGGTCTGTGTTATCATTAATTGTGAGGGGGGGTCCTTACTGAAGGTCTGGGTGTTGAATCTGCTTGAAGTGGACACCATGGGGAGTTGATGGGCCCTCACAGTGCTTTAATTGCCGGGGATAGCAGTGACATCATCTGGATTGAAGGTCTGTGCACTTCAGTGGATTTTGGTATAAGTAAGGAGGGATTTGACGGGTTATTGACCATCACTTACTTACTACAATTCAATTAAACACTTAAACACAATTATTATCATTTAGAAATATATTACAAAGCCTTTATAGATTGATATTATATTTATATAAGCTATAACTATATTCTATTTATCTATTTTCCACCACTAGCACACATTTAATCCTGGTATTGTGAGTTTTATTTGAGTATAACTATTTTATTAGTCTTCCCCTGAGGTTTAATCACTAAATAATTTTTAAATAAGTAGTAGGACCATTAATAAATACTATTAAATCTTACTTATATACTAGATACACTGAAAATTGGGGGTCTTTCCTTGATTATTATAGATTATTAGATATAAGCCTTGGGACATGATTTTTACTTTAGTATAACTCAAACAAACCAAATATTTGGGTCTTCTGCGCATTAGTGGGTCACCATAACTCATTGATTGCAGAAAAGAAGCCTTATACTAATTGTACTAATTTTTTATAATAAAAATTAGGTATATACAGTAGTAACTGTACCCAACATAAACCCAATTTCACTTGGTATTTGGTCACCAATATAACATCCAATTAAATTGGTGTTTGGTTGAAGCTTGGTAAGCTATTTATTCACCCTTATAAAGGTCTAGTTAAACTTATTATTTCATTTTTAACAGATTTTTTTGATTTTTTCTTATATTTTATTTGAATAAATAAAGATATAAATTCAGGGTAAGCTCCAGAGCTTTTATTAGTAATTGTACTGCTAATAATTCTTGTCTGCTAATTACCATATAAGTTTTCTCTTTTGTAGATGTAAAATATTGTTATTCTTATAAATATGAGTGCTCCCCAGGACAATGTAAGTGGAAAGCCTGTTTATAATACCAGTTCTAAAGCTAATAAAAACATTGCTCCAGAACATAACCATGGAGGGTCAATCATACCCCCAGCCAGAGCAAATGAGTATAGAGGAAAAAGACACTCTCTTAAAAAAGATTACAATAAAAAAGACATCTCCTCCTCTGCAGGATCAACTATCTAATCTTGAAAAACAGGTCCTGAAGTTGGAGGAATCAAAGTCTCTCATTCTGAAGGAAGTAGAGAAATTGCAGAACAATTTCAAGGTAGGATTCCAACAGATAAATCAAACCTTGGCAGAGCTAAAGGGAGGCCAGCCAAGTCAGCAACCCCCTACCCTAAGAGGGCTAAATCACTCCCAGGAGAAATTCCTGGTAGAAAAATTGGAGTGGGATTGGTTCCATTAACAATGGTCCAGTCACAGCTGCAACAGGGATCCTCCTCATCAGAGTTCCTCAGTTCACCCCTACAAAGGAAAACACAAGTGCCAAAAATCAGTACTGGCGCAAATCCCATGGTAAGTAGATTACCCTCTCAGATTGAACACAATACTGATGATTACACTATAGGTAATATTATTGATATCAAATCTGTACAGGGAATTGATGAGGACTTAAGAAAATTAGGTTTTGATGTAGATACACCTGACTTGTCTTTTGTCAATAACAACAGTACTATTTATAATAATAATACAGTTAATCCTCAGTTGCCACCACTTACTAGTGAGATGAGAAGTTCACAAGAAAGTGAAAGCATTGAAAAGGAAGACATGGAGTATTTTAACAATAATCTAAATGTCCGTAGAATTGTTTCAGCTTTGTGGAATAGAATGACTGATTGTGAGGAACAGATAGTTAAGCTCACAAGTGATAAAATTTCATCCTTAACATTGAACATTTCTCAGCTGGCAACACAAAATAAAGAATTAGAGAATGAACATCTGTCTCTAACTCTTAAGTATGATTCATTGAATAACAAATATAGTGAACTTTAAAAAATATTCTGTGAGTTAGAAAAGTTGTATGAAACACACTTATTGAAAAGTGAATCAAGAACTAAGTTATATTTTTCCCAGACAAATCAAAGTGTCTCTGAGCTGCTACAAAGATTTACTAAAGTTGAGATTAAAACTGCCAATCTACTAATGAACCAGGATAATCATAGTATACTCAGTATAATAATAATCCTCTCATTGGCAAAAGTGAATCTCATTCTTTCCCTATGCCATCAAAACCAAAACCATCTGGTGGTAGTGTCAAATCTGAAAATGTAAGTCACAAATCCATACAGGAGGAAATACAAGACCATTTATCAAGAGTAAATGAGTTATTGAATTTACCTAAGATTAGTGAAATAAAATCCAATCAGAAGAACTGGCCTAAGATAGATCAGTACCCAACTTATAATGGGGAAGCCAGCTCTTATTGTCAACATTTTATCCAAAGAATTGACAACTTGAAATTCTCATATAAGCTACCAGATGAAGAAATAACATCAAAATTGATCTCTTTATTTAAGGATGTTGCTTTATTATGGTTTGAAGCTGTTTCAAAAGAGGGTAAAGATTACTCTTGGTCTGAATGGAAACAACTAATTGAAAAACAATTTGGAGGTTCTAAATTCAGACTCACTCAGAAAAGATTATATGAGAAAACTAGGTATAATCCTTTGACTGGTGACAAACCTATGGTATTTTTAATGAATTTAAATAAAATATTAAAAGTTATTGAGCCAAACATGGATTTTAACTCATGGAAAGATAAGATAAAATATAAGTTACTTATATCTGTCAGAGACATTGTTGTAGCTAGAACAATAATGGTTAATTAATATTCTGAATTTATTAATATTTGTTATGAAATATTGTTAAAACATAAGTATGAAGCAAGGTATTCCACTTATAAACAAAATATTGAACCTGTTAAAAATCAGAATTCAAAAAAACTTTAGGAGAAGGAAAAAAAACCTACTGCACCTGTAGTACCTAAAAAGTATGAAACTAATACTTGTCATAAGTGTAACAAACCTTGGGTGAAAGGTCACAAATGTGAGAAGAATATAAATATTGTGGAAAATCAGCATGAATCTGAAAATGAAACAGAGAAGAGTAAAGATTAAGGTGATTATGACAGTAATATCTCATATAGTGATGAAAATGAAGTCCGTATGTTGGAAGATGATTTGTCAATCTTTGACAATCCAATATTAAATATGGACTCAAATAAATCTTTATATAATTTTGATGATGCTGAAATAATTAAAGATATACAAGCTGATAAATTAAGAATGACACCTATCACAATTACAGCTTTCATTTCTGGTGAAAATGTTAATATAGTATTGGACACAAGAGCTGCTGGTTCTGTTTCTTCTACTAATACATTACAAAAAGTTGATAGTGAATATAAGTCTAAGCTTAAACCCCTTCAAAGTAAAAATTTGAGAGGTTTTGGATCAGTACTGCACCCCATTGGTAGATACAAAGCTTATGTTTTCTTTAAACATCAACATGGTTATGTAAGAGTAACTTGTGACTTTGTAGTAATAGATAATACTAACTGTAGTAACTATTTTATCATTGGAAATGATATTCTGACTAAGTTTGTTGTGAAATTAGACCCTGCTAATAACAATTTTACAATTGGCATGAATGGTAAAAGGAAATTTAAAATAAATTCTTTTAACACAGTCTTACACATTGAGTCAGTAACAAATATTCCATGCAAAGGAAGAGAATCCTATGAAATGGAACTTCTGGAAAAAGAAATTTCTAAAGCATCATTTGGCACTCAGATAAGTGAAGATGAGAAAAATAATATTTAGGACTTAATTAAAGCATTTCCAATGGCTTTTGCACATGGTACAAATAGACTTGGACTTGTAAAAGATCATGAGATGAAAATTAGTTTAACCTGTGATATGGATAATATTCCTGCCAGTCTTAAAAAGAAACCATACTCTGCTTCACCAATGAAGAGGAAAGACATAGAGGATAATATTAAGATGTTATTAAAAATGAAAATTCTTGAGAAGGTTGAAACTATACCAAAATATTGTGTAATATCACCAGTGCTAATTTCTTATGAACAAGATAAAGCAAGACTGTGTGGTGATTATAGAGCATTAAATAAATTTACAGTAGATGATATTTATCCCTTGCTAAGGATTTCCTCTATACATTCTACCCTTAAAGGTGCTAAGTATATAAGTTTCTTAGATGGAAATAAAGGGTACCACAAATTCCTGTTGAAAAGAATTCACAGAACTTTTTGTTGATAACAACACACATGGGAATTCATAAATATATCAGGATGCCATTTGAACCAAAAAATGCTCCATCAGTATTTCAGAAGTTAATGGACATAACATTCCATAATGAAATGATTGAGGGATGGTTAATTGTATACATTGATGACATCATAGTGCTCTCTAAGACATATGATGAACACTTAATTCATTTAAAGAAGGTATTTCAGAAAATGGATGAAATAAAAATGACCCTTGCATTGAAAGAATGTAAATTTGGGTTTGAGTCTTTAAAAGTGCTTGGTAATATTGTATCGGGCTTACAAATATGTGTAGACCAAAATAAGGTGGCTGAAATCAAGAATATTGGCATTTCTCAAAATGTAAATGATGTACAATCTTTTCTTGGTATGTGTGGTTATTATAAACAATATATAAAAAACTACCAATTAATTGCTGCACCATTGACCACACTGATAAAGAAATCAGAAGCTTTCATTTGGAATAATGAAAGACAACAGGCTTTTGATAATTTGAAAGAATGTCTGATGAAAGCTCCTATCTTGTGATTACTAGATTTCAAATTGCCTTTTGTATTATATACAGATGCAAGTTTTATTGGTCTGGGTGCTTCTTTGCATCAAAAACAATTTATTGAAGGAAAAATGTCAGAAGTAGTAATTTTCTATATTTCACGTACTCTAAGAAGTAGTGAATTGAAATATGGTGCTACTCAACTTGAATGTTTGGAAGTAGTATGGGCTCTTGAGAAGCTACATTATTACCTTGAAGACCAAAAATTTGAGTTAATAACTGACTGTAGTGCAGTTAAGTCACTCTTAAACATGAAAACTCCTAATAGACACATGTTTAGATGGAAATTAGCTGTAAAAGAATACAGAGGACGGATGAATATTACACATAGAGCAGAAACCTTACACTCTAATGTAGATTTGTTATCTAGAGTACCTCTGCCTAGTAATGATGATAATCTTGCTTATGTTCCTGAGTCAGAGATTATTAACATTTATGGCATTTATATTGTAGATCTTGAGGATGAATTTATGCAATCAATTCTTGACATGTATGCTTCAGATCGTGACTTGAGTAAATTACTACAATATTAATTGATCTGTCTAATTCTTCAATGAATGTTTTAATAAAAACATTACCAAATAAGTATAAAGAGGCATTAGAAAAAGGTAAATTTTCCATTGAGGATGGTTTTATATATTACAGGATAAAATTAAGTAATGTAATTGTAATTTCCCCTTCAATGAAGGAGTTAATGTTAAGTATATGTCATGATGATATCTTAGCAGGTCATTTTGACTACCATAAAACATTAACCAGAGTAAAAAACACAGCTTGGTGGATAAACATGTCTGAGGATGTTCAAAAATATGTTGAGACATGTGATTCTTGTCAAAAATCTAAAAGATTAACAGGCAAAAGAGCTGGTTTATTACAATAAATTGAGCAACCTAAAGCTCCATGGGAAATAATTAACATGGACTTTGTAACAGGTTTGCCAATAGCAGGGCATAAGAGTTATAACTCTTGCTGGGTAATTGTAGATAGATTTACAAAAATGTGTAAATTTATTTCTACCCACAAAGAGGTTTCTGAAAAGGACTTAGATTTTTTATGGTGGACACAAATGTTAAATATAGCAGGTTTTCCCAAAGCAAAAATCTTAGACAGAGATCCTAAATTTACTTCTCAGTTCTGGACATTACTTATGGATGTTTCAGGGTGTCAATTAAAACCTTCTACAGCATACCATCCACAAACTGATTGGCCAGAAAAAATAATGATTCAAACTTTAGAAGATATGATAAGAAGATATTGTGATTTTTGTCTTAACTTTTAAGAAAATGAAAAATTCACGCATGATTGGGTAACCCTTATCCCAGGTTTAGAATTTGCATACAATAGTACAGTACATTCTGTCACTGGCAAAAAGCCATTTGAGTTATGGTTGGGTTATGTAACTAATACCCCTGCTAAAACTCTTAATAAATTACCTAGATTGGATATCCATCCAGGTACTAAGTCTTTTCTTCAGATGCAAGAATTATGCATAAAACATGCTCAAGAATGTATAAATAAGGTGTTTGAGTATGAGAAGAAAAGATTGGATAAAGCCCATAAAGAACAAATGTTCAAAGAGGGTGATGAAGTCCTAATTTCTAAAATACATTTCAATATAAATGGTAATGTTAAACTGAAGGATCCATTCATTGGACCATTTGTAGTTAAAAAGATGGTTGGTAACAATGCTGTTGAGGTTTTTCTATATGCACCATATGATAGAAAACATCCAGTATTTACTATTTCTTTTATAAAACCATACCATTCTAATGATACTGCTCTCTTTCCAAGAAGATTAGGAAGGCATAAACAGCAACCTGAAGAAATAGTTGAAAAGGCAGAAATTGAAAAGATACTTAAAAAGAGACACCTTACTAAAGAAATGGGAGTTGAGTATCTATTAAGATTTAAAAATAAATCAAGTGAATATGACCAGTGGATTCCAGAAAATGAAATCTCTGATCTTAAAAATCTCTTGAAAAAATTTAAATCAAAATAATACTGTTTATTCAGTATATGTATTATAGAAAATTTAAAATTTTTCTATTCACTCCTTACTTTTAATTAAAATGTCTTAACATTTTTTTTATTGTTTTTTTTGGGTGAGGGAGTGTCAGGCTAGTTATCTCCAGGACTGAGCAATTCTTATGTTTAAAATAAGATAACCTTAAATACATTAAGCTTATATCTTAAAATAAGGATAAAATACTTATATATATGTTGAAAATACATATATATATAATTATTACAATATTATATAACTTATAGTAGTTTAAATAGCTTATCCATAGCCTAATAATACTTATTAAAGTGTTAAGGGAGTCATAATATACTTATCTTAAGTGATATTAAGTAATAATTGACATACATAAGCTTATATGTATACATAAATCTCATATTCAGTGAAATATGCAGTATATTATGTATATTTAGGTCTATAAGTGGGTTTTAGCCTCTTTATAGCCTATAACCTTTGTTTTTCAGCTTATTTTAGGTCATATGGACGTATTAAGTTTATTCAAAATGCCTACAGAAGCATATACATCTATTTCAGGCGCATGTACTCAGTTTGGACAACTTAATCTGTTTCCTTGGATGGATATTCATGGATTTATGGGGTGTGAGGTCATTTCTGGGTTAATATGGATGCTTGGGGATGTTTTTGGGGGCTTGGAAATTTAATTTGTTTCCTTTATATGCTTTGGGTTTCATTTTATTCCTTTTGGATTAGTTATTTTACCTGTTTCTTTATGGTATCTGCTTTTATCTGGATTTTCTATTTATGGTATGGGTCTGTGTTATCATTAATTGTAATGGAGGGTCCTTACTGTTGGTCTGGGTGTTGAATCTTCTTGAATTGGATTCCATGGGGAGGTGATGGGCCCTCACAGTGCTGTAATTTACTGGGATAGCAGTGACATCATCTGGATTGAAGGTCTGTGCACTCCAGTGGATTTTTGGTATAAGTAAGGAGGGATTTGACGGGTTATTGATAATCACTTATTTACAACAATTCAATTAAAAATTTAAACACAATTATTATCATTTAGAAATACATCATAAAGCCTTTATAAATTGATATTATCTTTATATAAGCTATAACTATACTCTATTTATCTATTTTCCACCACTAGCACGCATTTAATCCAAGTATTGTGAGTTTTATTTGAGTATAGCTATTTTATTAGTCTTCCCCTGAGGTTTAATAACTAAATCATTTATAAATAAGTAGTAGGACCATTAATAAATACTATTAAATCATACTTATATACTAGATACACTGACACCTATAGTATAAAGGCTTCACTTGAGAAGACAATACCCTCTTCCTTAGAAAAAAGCTAAACCTTTAAATTTTACCAAAAAAAAAACAACTAAAGAACCTAAAGCCACATCGAGTAACGTAAATTCCATCTTTCAAAAAAAATAATCATAACTTACAGCCCAAATTAATTCTTCATTCACAAGATCCTTTTGAAAATAATTCTTCTTTTTTTTTGAAAAAAAATAAATCTTGACTTTTCTTTGGAGAAAAATCTTCATGGATTTGGATGTCTTCTTTTTAAAATTCTTCTGCCATTCAAATAAAAAATATGGTTCCTTTCTTTGAGATTCACCTAATCATCATAATCAAAATATTCTGGGCCTTTCCTGAGATATAAAACATTTTACTAAAATTTAATAAAGTCCAATCCAACCCCAAGTTTCATCTTTAAAATCTAACCATTGAGAATTAAAAGGAACTTTTCTGTCCCCAAAATTACTAAAAAGGAATGAGTCAAATATTTAAATCTTTAATCTTCTTTCTGAATATGGAATGACCAACACCAGGTCCCATAAACATTGAATATCTAACCATCCATTTTCCAGCCACAAAAACATAAAACAGTAATAAAAAATTCATTCTCTCTTAAAAAATAAAACCATATTGATCTTTAAGATCTTTATTAATATTCAAAACAGCCAGTTTAACCTGTTTGAGGAGAAATTCATTACCTATGTTAATAGAAATAATTTCATCCAGTTTATCTTCTTGGTGGAGAACAGAAAAAGAATCTTCAACACAATAATTATGAAAATATTCCAGTTTATCCTCATGTGGGAGATATTTGTCATCTTCATAAGAGTCATCCTAAAAGTTTCCAAAAAAGTTTTTTTTAATTTCTATCTAAATGAGATCATCAGGAATAAAACCAAAATAAGAGATAGAAAAATTTTAGAAATATAAAATAAATAGGGCAGCTTACCTCTTGCTAGAGGAGAATAAATAAGAGAGTGTTAAGAATCTTCAATAATATTTATTCTTAATTTTTAATTATGCTGAGATTTTTACTTGATTTCAATTATTATGGTGCAGTTTAGCCTCTTTCTGGAGGTCAGAAGAGAATATTTATATAATTTTTGTTCTTGATTTAGCTTGGATCATTCCGAGATTTTTTTTTTTTGATGTTGACTTTTTGAGATGCAATTTATCCTCTTGCAGGAGCAAGACAGAAATAAAAAACATAGAATGAAAAGATAATCCAAAAGAAATCATAGAAGAGACAATAAAAAACATCAGCCAGCTTTAGGTAGTTTATTCTCATTTGAGAAAACATATTCTTAAAATCCACTAAAAAAACCTATCAATTTTCCACAAGGGCATTTCCACCTATCCCAAAACACACAAAAACAAATCACTATAATTTTTCCTACCAAATGACATAAAAATTCAACACATTTTTACAAAATATGAGGGCATCCAATTAATGCACCCTATTATCCAACACCTGGGCACTCTTCATAAGCACAGGAAAAAAACATCCATCTTTAAAATCTCTTCCTGAGATTGAAACAAATCCTCCATACATATTCCAAATCTTTCATTATAATCCACCTCAAATTACAGTTAGTTTCTGCTCCTTATGGTAAAACTAATGAGAAATTATCCTCTGAATAATCCTCCAAATAAAACAGAACAATATCTTCCCCAAAATCCAAATATTCTTTATTAGTAACAGAAAAATTTTCATCTTCAGTAACCTCTTCTTTCCCAACAGAATCATCATCCAATACAACATCTTCAGGCTGGCAAAAATCTTAAGAAATATCTGAATCCAGAATTTTAAGAGTAACTAAATCTTCTACACCTTCATCATTTACCTTTTGAGTAACCAAAGCATCTCTTTCATGGTACAATTCAAAATAAGTTAGGGAATCTAGATAATCCAAAACAGCCTTTATTACCAACTCCATAGATGGAATCCTACTTTCTCCAGTTCTACTAGTCTTCATTAATTTAGAAATTAAAAAAAATTACCAACAACCTCTTCAACCTTATCCTCCATAGAATCCAAAGCAAATACTTTGCCTCATCTTCATAATATATAATATCAAAATACAACAGATATACCAAATCCACCTGAACTTAAACCATAAACTAATAATACTGACCAAGATATTTGAAATCACTTTAGATTCCCTTCTCCTAGAAATATCTTTGAGATACTCCAATGAATAAAGCTTTTAACATGTCATAATCATCTCCATCTTAAGCTTCTCCCAATCCTGATATTTATACCTATCCATCTTAATAACCTCTTTTTCCACCACTCTGTAACCCATAAAAAACATAATCATCTTCAAAATATCCAAAGGTAAAGCTCCATCCAAAAAATCGCCTTAAAACTTGGGCCCATCCAAAGATAAAATCCTTACTAATTCCCTAACAGGTACACCAGCAGCCAAAATACCTGAACCAATAGCAAAAGACATCCCAAAGACCAAAGATCAGCATAAAAAGATTGAATACAATAACAGCCTCTTGAAGGCTAAGATAGTTCAAGTACCAAGTAAGATTGTTAAAAGCCAGAAAATTTGAACCCCACCTTGGGCCCCACCAATAAAGAAAGACTCTTACTGTTGCCCTGCTGTAAGAAGAATCCAAGGGAGTTGGATAAGCTTAAAAAACCCCGTCCCATTAATTAAAATAAGAGCTCACAATAATCTAAGCTATATTTTCTACTTGGTATGAAAAATAAATGTTGACCAATTAAGATTTGTTGAATTTGGGATGATAGGGACCTGTTCAAAATAAAATAAAACTGAAATGCAACAAAATGTTACAACAGAGAAATAATATTTTTAAAAGAAAGTGTTATGAATGTTTTTAAAATTTATTACTTTTAAAAATAAAGTGATAAATTTGAGTCACCAAGGATGAGAGCTATCCAATGTTACCCTATATGTTGATATAAGTATAAGGTATTGTTGAGTTATTTTAAATATTGTTAAATTATTTTTAAATTATCAAAAAGACACTTATACTCAAAATTAATAAGTCAAAAATAAGTAATGAACTAATACATACTCTCTTTTTCTATGATTTTCCTCCTACTGACCTTTCTAAAAATACCCTACATGCATATTTTCTACAATAATTCAGTGATCTAGTAGAATAATCAATTTAATAACCAAATTTTGCCACAGTGATCAAAATTTCCCATTGTGAGAAAATTTTACCACAACAAGCTCTTTTTGCCGTAATGAGCTCATTTTTCCAGATTGAGCTAATTTTTCTACAGTGAGATTATTTTTCCACCATGATCAAATTTTGCCACAGTGACAGAATTTTTCTACTTCACTTTGCTTTTACACTGGAAAATCACCAGAGAAAACCAGAGCACACTGGAGTACCAGATCTCTGTGGCTATTCCATGAACACACCACATCCAGCAATAATACTAAAAGACACCAAATCAACTAAAACACTAAGAAAACAGTAAAGTATGATAAAAAACAATCAAGACATAAAAGATAGAAAAAAATCTGGGATATCCAATGATAAGAATAAACTTCCAAAATTCCAAGTATCCAGCCTGATAATTCAAAACATAGCTACTAATCTTCCAAAAATAGATCCAAGAGAGCCCCAGAAAATATCCAAAAGATAGAGAATCACCCTAAAAATTCAATAAGACTATTTCCAAATACATAAAAACCATATTTCTCCATTAAAAGTAGAGATCCTTCAAAATTTACCACATTTTATAATAATAAATCCATATTGAATTTAAAAAAAATAAACCATCTTTTTGATGAAAATATATAAATAGATCCCATACACCCAAAACGGTCTTGAATCCAGGAAATAACATAATCCATAAAAATTGACACCATAAGGCCTGTCCTTATTTGGAATGCCACAATGCCACAATAAAAGAATAACATGGGTTAATCCATCAAAATAAGGTAATAAACCAAAACAGAGTATATGAATTGTAGAAAATCCTATAGTACTAGCTATAGGCCTTGACCAAGGGAGTTGGAGAAAAAATTGAGAGAAAACCCCTGTCCCCTTGAGAAATACCAGGTGAGATTAATTTGCTACAGAAAATTAAAGACTGTTACAATACCCCTTCCAACACACTTCTTGACTTCTTAACAAGTCAAGACAGTAGCCTAGATAGAACAAAGAACAAAACAAACCTGAAATGCAGAAAGATCCACATCAGAAAACCAAAAACACTGTGCACTTGTTGCACAGAAAACAGAAATAATACTTGATTCAGGTTGTAAAGCTACACCAGAGAAAACAGTTGCAAACAACACTCAATATTTGGGGGGGGACTTGCTAGCAAGTCTTTTACTTAAATTTAAATGGAACTCAGATGGAACTAAGACTGAACTTATGATGAGCTCATACTGAATTTTACTTTGAGCTCATCATGAACATTTAACCAAGGATGAATGATTTGGTGCTGAGGTAATATTGAAATTTAAATGAAAACTAATATAAATTAAAACAAGGGGAGCTTAAGAATCTTATCAATTGCATTTATTTTTTTATTAAACACAGTTTAATGTTAATTTTGAATTGCACTTTATCATTAGAAATATTGAAAATCATATCATTTATTTCAAAATTACTTTTAAACTGTCTGATGCTTTTATTAATTATTTGTGGAAAAAATATTAAATATAATCAGTGGCTCTTTTTATTAAAAATTCCATTTAACCCAGAATTTGAAGCTTTAGTTTTTAATTTTAAGCCATATGACCTGATTCTTACTTTTATTTAGTTTTAAATTTTCTGATTATGCTATATTATTATTTTAAATACAATTAATTTATCTAAAAAACATACTGAGCCATCAAAATTCTTAAACTTTTTCCTCTAGAATACATTAAAAGCACACAGAGCTAAATAAATAAAAGATTGAAATGTGATTTACCAATATCTGACTCAATGAAGTGTTCTTACAGCTTTTTTATAATAACCACTATTGTTTGAGGAATAATTTGATTATATATCTTGAAAGAAGTATAACTCTTATAATAGAAGATTTTAAACCAGCTTATTAACTTTAAAAATGCAAGATGATTATTAAAGTTAAAATGAATTTAATTTTTTCTCTTTTTTTGTTCTAGATATTCCTCAACCACTAAGAAGTTTTTTAATAATCATTTAGTTAAAGTAATACATATATGAGATTCTGGAACACTTCATGATGTAGCTCATCGTCATTCTTTAAAAATGTTTTAAGTTGGTAGAGTGATCTCATGAGGTGAAAGAATTTTTCATATGAAATATTGAACTTCAAACTAGATGTAAAATTTTAAACATAAAAAATGAAAAAACAGTATAAATTTCTCTAAAATATAATTTTGGTTCTTAAGTGTGCTTCCATGATATATGGTAGGAGAATTGATTTGCCCATCTCAGAATAAGAATCATAGATTTTCAAAAGTGTCCACATGTAAAAAAATGAGCTTCATGTTGAATTTTAGACTATAATATTGTGCAATATCTGAATTCAATAGGCAGAAGTGGTATTTTCTCATCATTATATTAATTTCTCATTAAAAAACTACTATATGATAATTATTAGGGGGTGTCAGTTCTGGAAAATCCACACTTACAAATCTGCACTTAAATTTGACCAAATCCGCACTTAAATAAGTGCGGATTTCCAAAACACACTAGCCCCAATACTGGTGGATTTCAAAATGAAATAAGTCACTTATTTCACTCAAATCAGCACTTTCTCAACCAAAAGTGCTGATTTCACCATCAAGTCCCATTTCACAGATTTGTTAGCATCATTCCATTCATACACAGCACTCCGC
The DNA here is from genome assembly GCA_030280995.1 of Hemileia vastatrix. NCBI lineage: Eukaryota > Fungi > Basidiomycota > Pucciniomycetes > Pucciniales > Zaghouaniaceae > Hemileia > Hemileia vastatrix. The sequence continues at coordinate 21,489,716 of JASXTE010000004.1, read as the reverse complement.
AGCATAACACTTCATAGCTCAAAACATCGTACATCACTTACATCTTCATATCATATCATATAAGAGTTATGCGTTCCTCACTTTTAAATTGTGATAAATTACATAAAGCAATGACTTTCATGGCTCTTGAACTGCTCTTGGACTCTGATTCCAATTCTGATTCTGATCTAGAAGAAGATTTTGTCTTTTTATCAAAAATGGCCACGAAACGTTACCTTCTTCCCAGAAAGCCTCAAGTACTTCATACCCCCAAGTACACCATCCAAACACTTCTTAACCTATCTACACCCAGTTTTAGACAGCTGTTCAGGACTTCTCAGTAATGTTTCCTTAAATTGCTTGAGCTTATTCAGGATCATCCCATATTTCACAATAATTCTCAAAAAGAACAACGATCCTTCAATTCAATTGGCCATCACATTATGTCGTTTGGGTTCAAATGGTAATGGAGCCACTTTGAAACGTTTAGAAAATATCTTTGATTTAGGGTATGGTTCAGTTAACACTTATACCAAACAATGTATCACTGCCATCAACTCCTTGGAATCTCAACTTCTCACCTGGCCAACAAAAGAAGAGCGACTTGAATCATCTCAGGTTATGCAAGCAGAGGGCTTCCCAGGATGTATTGGTTTTGTTGATGGTACTACTATCCCTTTGAGCCAGAAACCTGCTCAAGGTGGAAACAATTACTTTCACATTCTCGTCAAAAATTTTCACCAAAATATTTACAAGTCAAAAAAATTCTATATCTGTTTTAAAAATTTGGCAATACTCTCCTCTGCATTTTATTGAAGCAAGAGGTGGATATCACCAAAAGTTTTCTAAGTCATCAATTTCACATGTCAGATTTGAAAATTTGGCAATACCCCCCCCCCCTGCATTTTATTGAAGTAAGTGGTGGAAGTCATCTAAATTTAATATAATTACATAAATTATTAAATAAATATCTAATATATAACAATTTCTCTAGTTTAAAGTAATGACAATCCCTCAAGCCAAAATGCAGATCAAATCTAGAAACAAAAGTTTGGGACTTTCCACAGATATAGGCTAGAGGAACCCCATGAAACAAACAAATGTTATCATGATTACCTTTTATACAACACAAGGTCGTGGGCCCATTACTTTAGTTGAGGAAATTGATACATAAAGAATATTTATTAAAAATTTATGAAAAAATATAAAATTTTCGATGACAACTCTAATCCCCATACTTTTTGGATCTAGATAAAGTTTTTTAAATCAATTAACTTTACCTTCTTTCATTACCTTATTGATTCTTTGAATCAACTTATGACTGATTTGAAATGAGCAACCAAAATGTGTTAAATCTTGACAGGATTCCAAACCAGGAGGAGCTTTGGTCGTTTGATGATTATCCTTAGAAGAATTCCAAATAGTTTTGATGATACCATTTCCCAAACCAAAATCAATGATGCACTGGTGGTCTAGAAAATATAAACCATGTCCTTTGATTTTAGCTGGAGATGGTATTGGCTGGCCAGTTATCGGATTGATATATGAGAATATACCAAAAGTAAGAAAATTGGCATCATTCCTATCAATATGAATTCTATTTTGGAATCCAGAATGAGTGATAATAACATTAGAAGATAAAAGATATTCATGGCTGATATCTTCCCATTTGGAGTCACACCAATTTGGTATTCCAACTTTGGTTGCAAGTTCATGATTTTTTTCAAATGCTTTATTACAGTGCTTTTTGAGTCGAAGAGCAAGAAAAGAGTTAAAGGAAGGTAGAGTGTCCCATAAGCAAAAAAGCTTCATCTTTTTGAGCTTTAGTGATATTCATGAGCAACGAATATATGCCTAGATAATAATCATATAAGAGTTTCAGAATCCTTATCCTCTAAATATGCAATATAAAAATGTGAAATAAGACAAGTGAAATTTGGAAAAAAGGCTCAACTTCAAAGGTCAAAATCTCATAAACCACTGAACCTAATTCAAACCTGTTTGTGGGAAATGAAAGATATGCTTTAGTAGAATCTTAAGTTAAAGGAAATGTGATTTATATAAACCTAACCCTAATTTGTTACATAAAAAAATGAAATAAAAATTTAAATTGGGAAAAAAAAGGATCACTTTTAACGGTCAATACCTCAGCAACCACTGAATCAAATTCAAATCTGTTTGTAGGAAATGAAAGGTAGCCTTCAGGAGAATCTTCAGTAAAAAGAACATTAGATTTGAATAAACCTTACTCTAATTCCGAGTCTGATTTTCAAAATTTTACAAAAACTTGAAAAGTGGTAATAAAGATGAGATCAAAAGGAGTTTTATAAGTTCACTGTTATCCAGATAAGAGTCATACATATATTTAAGTATGAAGTTTTCATAAAAGGAATGAGATATCATATAGGCATGAAAAAAAGGAGATGAAACTTACCTTGATTGAAAAGTAGGAAAAATAGAGTGAGAAAGATTGATGTTGGAATTGTGGGGAAATTGAATAAGGAGTAAGTGAAATGCATAAAGAATGTGAAATGTATGTGTTTCAATGAAATGGAGCCAAAAAAAAAGTGAAATAAGGGAAAGGGGGGATAATGACCATGCCAAGGAGGGATGAAGAGTAGGGTGATGGAGCTAAAAAAGAAAGTAAAGAGGGAGAGAAAAAAAAGGTTAATTATATCATTGAAATCCAAAATAACCACTTACAAAGTAAATTTAGATAAAAAAAATAAAATAAACAGAAAAAAAAATTATAATTAGTAATCAAAAAATCAAAAAAAAGAATAAAGTGACTTACCTGGAGAGATGAGATGACAAAATGAATGAAACCAAATTGTTTGAGGGATGTTGGAGGAGAATAGAAAAAGGATATGAGGGATGAATGAAAAAAAAAATCACTGACAAAATATGCGATTTCATGTTGAGCTGGTGAAAGAAAACCAATGAGCCATCCAAAAAAAAGATTTTCACCATAAATTCCAAAAAAAAATGAATATGCAACAAACCAAAATACCAACCCGAGTGAATGAAGTACACAAAGAGGACATTTGGAGGGTACAAAATGGTATGGGAAAGAAAAGGATGATGTGGCCAACATGTGGTTTTGAAAAAAAAATCACGAAAAAAGTGCTGATTTGAGGTCACAACTGACACCCATTTTGGAAATAAGTGACTTTTTTGCAAAATTTAAGTGCTGATTTGTAAGTGCTGATTTGGTTTGAAATCCGCACTTAAGTTAAGTGCGGATTTGCCAGAACTGACACCCCCTATTATGTTAAAAAGGCACAATAGTTATTTTTAGTCATAATCATATAAAAAAGCTAGGTTTTAAGGGATCATATTTTAATTAAAATAAAAAAAATACATATTTTGAATGGATAGAAAAAATATTTCAACTCCATGCTGTTGAGAAATAAGTTAAGTGAAAAGTTGCAGGTACACTTTTTTAGTCTTTAGAAAAAAAAATTTAACAGAAGTTATTCACAACTGAACATTTACATATAGTTCTTGAATAAAATATATGGGTTAAGCATTTATCAATTATTTATTAGAAATATGATATTCACAACAATAGGTAAAAAATATATGACTTTGATATTCAATTTAAAATTCTATCACATACAATCCCATTAATATTTTATTTAAAAATAAGAATTTATAAAGTTTCTTTTAATTGGACTTATCAAAAAACAACACTAGAATGAGCATATTTTTATAAAAAATAATTTAAGTACAGGATATTTCAACTCTTCTGTACAGATATAAAAGAGAAAAGAAATGTTGCAATTTGAGCTTTTACAAAAATATATATTTATTTGAAATATATTTCTTAAATTTAAAAAAAAAACATTTTTATCCTATGAGGGCTCCATTTAAAATACACATATAAGTAAAAAAAATAATGTGAGGCTCTGCTTGATCTATATAATTTTTAGTTAACATAATTTTTTTGAAGTATTTTGAATCTAAAAAGAATATCAGATACCTTTTTTATATAAAATATTTCTATAAAATTGATTTTATGTTAGTTTCTTAATATTTTATGTGGACAAAATAGTCATTTCATAATATTAGAAAATCAACATACAACTATTTTAAATAAAAATATTCTATCAAATTTATTCATCATTTGTATTTATTTCCAGAAACTCAAAGTATTTAATTTGAATATTTTTAATATAAAAATATACTTATGTTCACATTTATAAATATTTATTAAAAATTTTATAAATTTATAAATTTTATCAAAGTTTAACTTAGCTTGAACCACAATTAGAAACAAGATCTCATTGTGAGGTCAATCTAAGTTCCACCAAAATCAACATATATAATTTTTCAAAAATGTATATAATCATGGAAATGAAGTAAAATTGTCAAGGGGTGCTTTTGGTCTAGAAGATTTATTGGAGTTCCATTGGAAGTGGAAGGTGAGGAAAACTCAAGATTTCAAGATAGCTATGTATTTATATCTTTATATTTTATTTCTCAAATAAAAGGTAATAGATTATTATTACTTTAAAGGCTTAGAAATACACAGTTTTAAATACTAAGGTGGTAATAGCAGTAATAGAATGGGTTTGTAAATATAATATTTATTTTAAAAGTAAGTAAGTATGAATGTGATGAAATAAAACAGCTAGATTCACCACGCAATATAGAGAGTGAACTTGCTACCAAGTCCTCAACCTGAACTCAGATGGAACTCGGGTGGAACTCAGACTGAACTCATACTGAACCCATACTGAACTCTACTTGAACACCCACCTAAAACTGTTCTTCTAGGTGGTTTTTATCCCTGATTGTATGGTTCCTTTATCAATAGCTTAATGTGCGTTCAATCTGTGGTGAGTTTGGGTCCAAGGTTGCGGACTTGCTAGAAAGTCCGCCCCCCATATTTTATGGTGATTGAGAGGCCTTATATAGGCAAAAAGGAGAGAAACTATTGAACCACAAGTCTACATACATGGATATCAGAGAGAGAACATTCTCACAGATAGAAATTTCCAATATTAAAGTGTATTCTATAAAGAATGTTCTCATGTACAGAATTTATCTGTATATCTCAATTTTAATTTAAATTATTTGATTTTTTTAAGTTTTCTGTATATTTCAAAGTAAAATAGAAATATTTGATTTTAATATTTAGTATTTTCAAAGTTTATTCTACTTTCAAGCTTTCATGAGGAAGCTGTCAATAAATAAAAAATATGAGGTAACAATAGAATTAATCTTTACTTAATCTTACTTCTTAATTAGTTAAAATTTTATATGTAATTTATAAAGTAAGTATAACTAATTAAAATGAGAGGTAAAGGTGTAGCTCTACTCTAGAAAATAATTAATTATTTACTGGGTAAGTCTAGTAGCCTGGCTGACAAAAATATAGTAAAATAAAGGACTCAAAAATTTTGTTCTTTTACTTAATATATTATTGGAAAGATATTGAGTAAGCAAACATGTTTCGTTTTATTAAATTTTTAGCTATTATAGGTAATTTCTCTGCTATTTATAATAGTCATAGAACATTAAATCAAGCAAAAAGTTTAAATATATCAACATGTTTTGTGGTAAACATTTATTTGAACTCTATAATTTAATTTAATTCTATAATAAATCTCACTAAACACATTAAGAACTAAATTAAAAGCTAAATAAATTCATTTAATAAAATTAGAAAAGAGTGTTAGCTTAAAATTTTAAGATAGGTTTTTTTCCTTTTCCCTACTTGTTTCAAAAATTTACATATTTTTATTGATTTTCTATATGATTTATAATTTTAAGAAGTATTCTGTGAAAGAATTTGTAAAAAATCAAAATGGTATTTAATGGCTAATTTTTACATTCCTCTAAATATTCAGTCTTAATATTCAGTACTTATTTCAAACATCAAATAAACTATCATATTCTATGGATTCAGGTGTACAAGTAGAAATAAACTTCTTATAGATTTTGTCTTTCATAGTGGAAAATGAGCCCTGAAAACAGACAGGGTGGAATCTGTTCTTTGGCTAAGAGATAGATTTCACCTTGTAGACAATCCTATAGTACTAGCAATAGGCTTTGACCAAGGGAGTTGGAGTAAAACTGGAGAGAAAAACCCCTGTCCCTTTGAGAAATTCCAGGTGAGATTTATTTGCTATAGAAAATTAGAGACTGTTACTATACCCCTTCCAACACACTTCTTGACTGCTTAACAAGTCAAGACAGTAGCCAATAGCAGACCACTGAGAACCAAAGAACCAGAAACCAGAAATGTAGAAAGATCCACACCAGAAAAGCAAAACACTGTGCACTTGTTGCACAGAAAAAAGCAATAATACTTGATGCAGGTTTCAAAGCTACACCAGAGAAACCAGTTGCCAAAGTTGAGTTAAATGAAGAACTAACCTTGAAACAAACACAGCCGATTGTGGCCAAAAAACAGTTAAAACTTATTGAGAAAAATGATATCACCTCTGGATGGTTGTATGATAATTAAAGTTGCCCCAAACTGTCTTATTCAATATGTACACACTGACCACCATCTAAAAAATCCATGCACAGCAACAAATTTGGTGCTTTTGGAAGCCAAATTGAATAAAAACCCTCTAGAAGCGCTCCCCAGTCTTCTATAACCAAGGTGGCTGGGCTGCCCGAAGGAGGGGGCCCACGTAGAAGTGGCCAGACTTCCCTGAAGTCAGAAAACCACCAAAAACCTCCAATAAAGCCCAAAATAGTTAGAAAAATCCACCACGACTACTAAAACCCTTAAAACACAAAATTAAGCTATGACAACATTGTGACATAAATTATAGAGCTAAATTAGCTCTATTTAATGGTACTAAGCACTTAACCCTAAGACTTAAGGTTAGCCTGTAAAACACAAAACAAAATTAAACAGCTATCTTTTAGAAATGAAAAATGAGGAAATGACCCCTTAAAACTTAGAATATGAAAAATGTCAACAGGACACAAAATATAGAAAAGAACTGGGGCTATCCAATGGTAGTACCCACATAGCCATAGTCCCAATAATCACCGAATAAAACTGGAAAAATACCCATTTATTCAACCAACATCAATTAAGACATACCAAAACAGTGCCAAACAGACCAACAAAGGCCTCTGCCAATGTTGGAAGACCACAAACTTTGTTTTTTCTACCTTATTTGACACCTCTTGTCTTTTTCCACACACCTCTTTTAGCATTTGCACCTCTCTCACACACATTTCTCACCCTCCACCTTTTATCACCATCATGGTAAATTTACTATACTTTCCTGCATCATTTTCCTAAGGTTTAGACATCCTCACCCATCTCCTTCCCTCCCCTCCCCTCCCCTTTCCCTTTTCACTCCACCTCACCCCTTTTACTTTTCTCATCCCTCCTCCCACCTCACCCCTTTCTAAGTCCTCCCTACCCCACCATCCATTTCATTCATCCTTCCACCCCTCCACCCCACCCCATCCCTTTCTCAAACTATCCAAGCTTTCTTGCTTACAACTCCTAAATATTCACTTCCCATCCCAGCCATTTACCCCCACTCCCTCAATCCAACCCTCTTCCTTTTTGTGGAGAAAGGAGAAGCAAGGGGTGAGGAGGAGAGAATAGTGTTAAAACTAAATCTATATGTAAGAGCAGGAGCAAATTTGAGAGGAGAAGAGTACAGGAGGAAAAAAAATGTGGAGGAAGATATTTGAAAGGAAAGTTGTAAAAAAAATAAATATATATAGATATATAATACATCATTAAACATGGAAAGAAAAATGGAAATAAGGCAGAAAAAAAAACTAATCAATATTGTGAGCTGTTTATTGGCCATATGTGTTACTCTCATAAAACTTTGACAATTATTTTTATAATGTAATGTATATAATGGTAATTTGGTTTTTAAAAATTAGTACCCATAAAATTTTTTTAATTTTAATAATATAATATATATATCAATTTTTTAAATTATACCATTAACTCAATTAATTCTAGAGTCATTTTTAAGAGTGCTGTATAAATTCCACAAATATTCTAAAGCTTGATTATATTGATTAATGCCAATCAATACAATAAGAGAATATATATATTTCTCTAAATTTTAACAATACAGATTTTATGAACAATACAAATTCAATATATTTTTTTCATGAATTATTTCTTGTAATATTAGAGTATTTTTCTATATTTTCATAGGCAATTTTTTTTTCAAAATTCTTTAATATATTAAAGTTAAACTTATATGAGAAGTAAATTTTTTTAAAAGAATGAAAGAATAACATAATCTTTCAAAATCTTATAAATATGATAGCCTGGCTTGGTTGTGGGATTTACTTATAATCATATTCCTTCAAAAATTCCAGTAATTCAAGGCTCAATACTTTTTGCTCTTTTGATCACCTATGCTTCAATAAATGTTGAAAACTTCTTTAATTTATGTTCAAGGAAACATCATTTTATTTTCACAGTTTTTTCATCACTGTATCAATGTGTGCTAAATTAAATATGAGTTTGGGCTCAAGGTTGCAGACTTGCTAGCAATTCCACCCCCCATATTGCATGGTGAAAAGTTAAGTTAAATGAAGAACTCACCTTGCAAAAAGAAATGCCAATTTTAGCCAAACAACAGTGAAAACTGAGTGAGAAACAGTGATCTAATTACCATATGGTTGATTGATAATTAAAGTTACCCCAAACTGTCTTTTCCATTATGTACACACAGACCCCTATCTAAAAATCTATGCTACAGCAACAAATTTGGCAATTCTTAAATCCAAATCCAATAAAAACCCTCTAGAAATGCTCCCCAGCATGCTACAACCAAGGCAGGAAGCCCTAATAGAGGTTTCCAGGCCCCCTGAACCCATAAAAATACTAAAAACAACTCAAAAAAACATAAAAGAACAGAAAACACCTTAAAACTTAAAATATGCTACAAAATCATCAAGACATAAAATGTAACAAAAAAACAGGGCTATCCAATGATAATAGCCTGATCCCAGTAGCTTCAATATTCAACCTGAGAATCCTGAAAACCACCATAAACAGATATCAATTCCATTTAAGACATCACCAAACAGTACCAAACTACAAAACAAAGGCCCCAGCCAATGTTGAATGACCACCGCATAAAAATCTTAAAATAATATACTAATTAAGAAATTAAAGAACCTAAAATTAATGTCTAATTAAAGGGGATAAACAGTAGAAATGAAATAAATAACTATAACAAATTTATATGTGGAAAACCCATTTAAAATTACCAATCCATTGGTGTTGGATCCCCATTCAGATCATAAGCACCAAAACTTTGTGGGCCCATATCTTCAATTCCCTTCTGCATCTTGTGCAGCTCCTCCAAAATAACCTTCCTCCTGGCATCCATCTTTGGATTCACATTGGGAGCCTTAAGCTTATGCTGAGCCTATGAAGTGCTTTTGGGCTTACCCACTCTCCCAGCATCAAAATCATAAACAACAGCCAAACAATCTCTCTTTGACTGTGCTTCACAAGAATACAACTCCAAACCACCATAAGATGTAGAAAAAGAGACCTTATTGACCTTCTTTCCTTTCCCCTTGACATCAACAGCTTCCTTAGCAGAAGACTTCCCCTGATTATTAATCTCCTCAAACCTTGGCCTCCTCTGATTGAGACCACCCCTTCTCCTGACCAAATCAACAGGAGTCTGCCCCTCACTGGGCTTAACAAATGAACCATCAGAGAACTTGAAAACCCTGCCATCAAATTCCAACTCTCCCTCTGTCACTTTTCTTTTCAGAACCCAAAAATCATTTGACCTGCACTCCCTCCTACTCCAATAGGAGTACACCCAAGGATCACTGCTACCACCTTCCCTCCTCTCAATCACCTTCTGAGTTTCCATCACAAAGATGTGCAAATGCTTGGTGAAGTCCACCAGTTTCTGCATCACTGGGTCCCTCCCCTCTTTGGGAACCTTCGCCACCTTCTTTTCTTCCTTCTTCATCTTAACTTCTTCTTCAGCAAAAGCCTCACCAACTTTGCTGAAATATTTGACACACCTCTCTTGATAGGTGTCAACAGCCAATAACTTTAAATGGCCTCCACAGCCTCTTTTACCTTATCAAAGGTAGGCAGCTTCTGGTCCCAGCTAGCCATATTCTTCATCATTTCTTTCCTGGACAGCCCCTTCAACACATCTATCCTGACATCTCTAGCCAGGGAAGACCAAAAAACATCTTTGGCAGCATTCTCATATTCCAGCTCCTCTACTTCAACCAAATATTACATGACAGGGTCAACCTGTAGCAGAAACTTCCTGTAACTATGCAAGTTACCCACACAACCATAGGATTTCCATTCACTGACAAAATTGTTCAGATCCACCATAGTAAGCCTTCACCCCATCTATCCACAATCTCCCTGCACCACAGTTTCCAATCCCTCTTCTTTTAGCCAGACATTGCTACCACCTCCTTCTCCACTTCCCTATCAACAATGAAGAAAATAAATTGCTTCACCATATCCAGGTTAGAAGCACCATCCACACCGGCAGAAGCCTCATACTTCTTCATAAATCACTTCACATATTCACCATTAAGCTTGGTACAATCCCAAGTTTTGTTCCTAACACACTCCCTAACCATAACAACAGGAGGACCTCCCTCCCCACTGACAGTCACCATAATAATAGAGGAGCCAGAAGCCATTCCTCCAGACAAAAATCACCAAAAGTGCCAACAAAAGATAATAAAAACTCCAAAGAACTAGCAGTCCTACCCCACATTGGGCACCAGAAACTTAGACAATCCTATAGTGCTTGCTATTGGCCTTGACCAAGGGATTTGGAGAAAAATCAGAGAGAGATTCCCTGTCCCTTTAGAAAAATAGAGTGATATTTACCTACTAAAGTAAATTGATTCCTATTTTTCAAAATCCCTTTTCAACACACTTGACTGCTTGATCAGCCAATAAATTAGTCACCAGACAGACTACCAGACCAAAGAACTGAAATGTAGACCCATGTCCACACCAGAGATATCAATGATACTTGATGTAGGTCTCAAAGCCACACCAGAGACAGAAATAATACTTGATATAGCTTTCAAGACAAACTAGAGAAAACAGTGACAAGAGTTGAGGTCAAGTAAGAACTAACCTTTTAACAACCCAGCCAAAAGATACCACAAAGCACACACAAATGAGTGAAGCACAGAGATTTCAGGTATACCAGATGGTTGATGATAAACTAGAATGTCCTTTACCTTGCTTAGCTATCTCACACACAGACCATCCTAGCTTTTTCTCAGCCAAATCCAACTCTCTCATCTCTTTACATGCATAAAAGCGCCTCTAGAGGCTTCCACACATGCAGGTGGCCCACCCCCCTGCTCACAAGCTAATCACATGTAACACATACCAAAATAATGAGAAAAGAAAGGACGTTATTCTGAGACATAATAAGTGAGCCTATCTTAAGCCTTCAAAAACAAAACTAAACATGTAAAACTAACAAAACACCAATAAACCCACCATAACCCCAACTGCAGCCTACCAACCAAATACCTCCAAATACGCACCCCAAAGGCCTACCCAGCTTTGGAACACCACATTGTATCATTCCTCTGTGAAGATAGATCATATTTCTACTCCTCCAATTCTAATTAACTATCATCTCTCTGTAAAAAGATCTCATATTGTTGCTTTTGAAAGTTAAGAGTATCTCATGCAACTTTGTCTTTACCTAAATTTTTATAAAATATTAGAAAAAAATATAACAAAATTATATTAATCTCTTAAGATGTATCCTGTCACTTACCTTCATCACATTTCTCTAAAAATCTTCAATAGAAGAAATAGGGGTTTTAGAAGTACTATATCTTTTTTGTTTTCTTTGAATGCTGAAACTTATAGTAGTCAAAGTTCTTTGCTTTTTGTTGGAGGAATTTGGTATATTGTTGTCATAAGTTTTATTATTGCTGGCTTCAGAGTCTCTTGATTGGGGCTCCTGGGTTTTTTCATTGGCCCTTTTAGAAATAAGAAAAAAATAAAAATAAATACAAAAATTACTAGATACAAGAAAATAACTCACTGGAGTTAGATTGTGTTGGTTTATATCACCATAAGGATCTATAGAAAAGATATCTTGATTTTTTGAAGTAAAAAGAGAGGATAATTGAGTGGAAGACAAGTTTTCAAAGAGATTTCTCTAAATATAATGTTTGGAGACAGAATCTTCTCCAACCAACATGTGTGCAGGATTAACATCAGCTTTTTCTCCAAATATAGAATTAATCTCTTTATAGTAAGGACATAACGAATCAAGTGTATTGTCTATAGATTTGATATTCTTACTTATATCAAAGTCAGGTATTTTCACACAAAATGTGACACTCAAAGCAAAAGTCAATCTTTTAATCCATAAATTAGTACACAAATGCATACTTGAAGCGCAGAAAGAAACATCTACATAGCAACAGCTTTGTTATTTGTGTGTCTCAATTCAACAGCACTAGCAAATGTGCTATCCAATCCTCAAATCTAAATTAGTCAACCATATGCTTATAATTTTTAATCTTAAGTAAATGTTCAATGTATTAGTGCTATGGTTGAGGATATATTTTCAATGTTGGGTTATTGTGTGTTTGAGGGCAATTAAAAGTCTGTGAGTAGGAATAGGAGCAAGGTTAAATAATATGTGAGTTATATTGGAGGATCAGTGATAGATTAAGGATGGTTTTTTAAAGGAGTCAACGCAAGGTTTGTTTGGCTCAAAATTCCTTAGAATTAAATTATAATATCATTGTGATAGAAGTTAAATTTATAAGGCTATTATTACTTCCTCCCTCTCTTTAAATCAATTTATTTTCAAAATCTTAAACTCCTAAATCTCTTTTATTTATTAAGTTCAAGCTCTTTTAGAGATAAACCTGAATATTTATTGTTACTGTAAATTACATTATTATTCAATTTGTACTTATCTTGAAGTAGTATTAATTTATCTCCAATTTTTTTTGAACCACTCCCTCAAAGTATTCCTCTGTTCTTCAAAGTAGTCTTCAATCATCTTTGCCAATCTCACTTACTCAGAAACACCCTTGGCCCTGTGCCTAGGTTATCTGGTGACAGTATAATTTAATTCTCTGTAGTTTTAATTTGTTCCCACTACTATGTATTTTCAGTTGTTAGGTCTAAATGGCACCTGTTCAACTCACTCTTCCTGGGGGCACTATTAACTTCCATTTCCTAAGGACTGGAGTTTCCCTAAACTGTTTGAGACTGATTCTTTTTAAGGAGGATGTTCCCTTCAGTTTTCTTATTGACTCTGGAGCTTCAATTTCATTTATCAGTTTATCTTTTGCCATAAAATGTAAGCTGACATTGGTAGAAATTGACTGAATTCCAATCTTTCTGGTCAAATCAGAGGATCCCAGATACTGGGTTAGTAAGAAATTTTTATGGGTTTTTAAATTTCCAAATTCTCTCTCCTTCAAGTGGGAATTGACAGCCTTGGATGATCCAAGGATGGACAATACCATTCTTGGTCATGACTTCTTACAGCATTGGAATCCCAAAATTGATTGGTCACAGGGATTGATCACCCCTTTTTCTCAGTATATTTCTAATTCATCAATTCAAGTTAATAGTGAATTAAACAACCCATCTGACCAATTCCTGATAGATGACACTTCTCTGCCATATGTATGGTAAGAATCTGATCTTTATTTAAATGAGCACTTGGATAACCATTCTAGCTCAACTACTTTACTAAATAAGAACTTAAATAGCCTTGAAGTAATTGATTTTTGGTCCATAAATACAAGTCTACCCTTGAAAAACGTCTTCAAAGATGAAGAGCATGACCAAATCAATATTGAAGCCATTAAATCAGCTCTACCTGAAGTTTACCATAATTTCATTAATTTTTTTTTAATATGTAAGGCCAAAAAACAACCACCTCATCAACCCTACAACCATCAAATAGATTTGATAGGTCCAGTACCATTGGCAGGTCCTGTCTATTCTTTTTCAAAGGACAAATCCTAAGTTTTTTGAGACTACATTGCAGAGAATGAAGCAAAAGGTTCCATATGATCCAGTAAATCTCCAACTGTCTCTCCAGTTTTTTTGTTAAGAAAAAAGATGGAAGTCTTAGGTTATGTGTTTATTATAGAAAACTCAACACTGTGACTAAGGAGAATGCTTATCCAGTTCCTCCTATGTCATTACTTATTGCTTTGTTTGATGGTGCCAAATTCTTTTGTGAAATTCATCTCATAGGTGCTTAAGATCTTATATATATTGCAGAAGGTGATGAACCTTTAACCGCAATGTGTACCAGGCTTGGTAGTTTTAAATATCTAGTAATTCCCTTTGGATTATGTAACGCACCATCAACGTTTCAAACTTTTTTCAATGATATCTTCCAAAATATTTTTAGAAAGTTTGTTGTTGTCTACCTAGATGAAACTTTACTTTTCTCCAAGACCCTTGAAGAACATATCCAACATTTCCAAACAGATCTTATTTGAATTCAAGAACAAAGTCTCTATGCCAAGCACATTAAATTCAATTCCACCTAAAATCTATCAAATTTTTTGGTTTTACATTTTCTTCTGATGGTTTAGTCATGGATGATAAAAAGGCTCAAAAAGCTTTGGAATGACCACAGCCAAAAACACTAAAATCCTTACAAGGATTTTCAGGTTTTTCCAATTTATATAGAAGATTTATTAAAGATTTTTCTAAATCTATTAAAAATCTTACTTCTCTTTTTAAAAAAGATACTCCTTTTGCCTTCACAGAAATAGAGCAAAAAGAATTGGAATCATGGAAAACTGTGTTCATGACAGCTTCAATTCTTTGAAATTTTAACCCTACAGCCTTGACAATAGTTGTAACAGATGCTAGCAATTACACTATAGCAGGGGTAATAACCTAATTAAATCCTGAAACAAAATTTTTTCTTCCTATTGAGTTTAGATTATTCAAATTAATTGCAGCAGAGTTAAATTATGAAATTCATGATAAAGAGTTATTAGCTATTATTAATTGTCTTAAAAGATGGTTTTCTTTTCTTCTAAGTCTAAATAGTTCTATTTAAATCCGAACTTATCATAATTCTTTGAAATAACTCATGGCTTCCAAAGTACTATCTAGACGTCAGGCTAGGTGGGCTCAGTGTTTATCTGAATTTTATTTTACCATTACCTACCAGCAGGGAAAAAATTGTGCAATTCCAGATATTTTATCACGTTGTAGACTGTTATAAAGTACTAAGAAGAAGACACAATGCGAGATGGGTTGGTTCTTCTTTTCAATTTCTATAAATAAAAAAAAGAAGCGCCTGCCACTCTTATTTTTAAAGACAGTGCAATAATGTGTAACACTTAATTTTTGATTAGAAAAATTTATGAGTTGAGAGATGAGTTTTTTTTAGAGATCAGGAAAAAAAAAGAACAAGTATTACTATCTGGATTTTTCTATTCTTAACAAGCGCTAATATCCACAGCTACTCCCTCTTAAAGCGCTCTCTTTGAATATGCCTTGTTATATCAATAAAATGACTCTAGTAATAATCAATCCTACTGAATCTATATAACCTCTCTATGTTGTGCTTCTTTCACTATGCTTTTTGAAATACACACACAGACGCACGAATTAAAGGATTCAGACAAATCTCTAATTTACTACTCTATTTTTTTGTATATATCAATCTCTCTCTTAAAAGACTATATATGTGTATATATATCTATCGTATATGTATATGACTCCCCCAGACTCTATCAAATAGTTGTCCTTTTTATATTTTTACGGTACTCAAGACACAGTTCCCTAGTGGATCTTCAGCGCTAGCTCTAGCGCCATATTAGTAAAAAAATAACTAATCTATTAGTAAGCTACATACACTGCTTTTAACAACTACAGCGCCTAAATCATACCCTATAGTTACTAACACTAGTATTAACTTGTTTCACTGATACTCCACATACGCCCTTTTAACTATACCTTTGTTTTGTTTCAGCGCTAGTTCCAGGTTTCACTTATCCTAATGCTGCATCTAGTTGCCTTAACTCTTGGGTAGTTTACGATTGAGTCCCCACTCTCTTTGCTTTAATACTAAGTTCATAGTTTGGAAAGCTCGCTTAGCTAGTTAGCCTTCTTCATTACTTGTCTCAGTAAGTTTCCCAACTGGCCGCAGTACAGCATACTATGCACTTGATTCGTCCTTAATCCATGACTTTTTCCTTAATGTGTAACACATACTTTTTGAAAAGCCCAAATCCATATTTGTTTAGCGCGTAATAGTCCTAAGTTGATAATACACAATTCCCTATTGTGCGGCACATCTTGCTGCAAATTCCAAGCGCACAGACCCTTAATCCTTTTCCGCGCTATGGTAAGGAAAACTCTTACAGTCGCCTTGCTGTAAGCAGAATCCGGAGGAGATATGTGGATTTAGCTGAAAACCCCGTCCTTCCAATAAAAATAACAAAATGGGAATTCTAAATCACTAAGCTAACCAATCTACTTGAATCTGATTGATAAAAATAATGAAACTCTAAAATAATTAACGCTTATTGAGATTTAAAGAAAGTGGCTGTTGATAAAGAAATACTGATAACAACAATTAAGGTGTACCAGTGAAAGATCTGTAAAGATTGACTTTTATGTTTTTATAATAATTTGAATTTTTATGAGACAGCAATAATCAAGTCCCAGCGACGAAGACCTTTCTAAAGATACCCTGTATGAAGTGTGATTTAAATTGTTGAATAGTATTACTAAAATGTTAAATATAAAAATATAAAGTTATAAGGGTATTACAAATTTATTTAATTTGTTGAGTAATAAAAAATGAGACTGTGGTGGTTAATGATTAAGCTGTATGATGTGTCCCCCCTCTCAATTTTGAGTTTGAGAAGCGCTTAAGTATTCCTAGTCACGTGCCTAAATTTTCCCCTCCAGAGCTCTTCCAGAGTCAATCCGGAGCCGGAACGGAGTCCGTACGGATTCCGTACGGAGTCAAAGCGGAGTCCGTACGGAGTCCGTCCAGACTTTCGGACTCAATTTAGAACCTCAAAACTATAATAAAAAATCTAGAAAAATTACACATAATAGAACTACTTCCCCTTTACATACCAAACTAATTTTCGTAGTCTGCGCAGCTCTAATTACCCCGTGAAAATTCATCAAAGTTAAGTAATTTTTGAAAACGTAAATATTTCTATAAAACTTTAAAATTCATTTAAAAATATAAGAAAAATAGTAAAAACTCTGGGAAAATTTCCCAAGGTTCTTGAGTGACTCGACTTAATACTTATAAATTTTTCAGACCGTAAAAATAAGTTTTCTCCGTAAAATAGATTGTTTTCGTGTAGGCATTCGCTCGTGACCAATTTCTTCATATTTAAAACTCAAATAAATTAAATAAAACCCTTTTTATAAAAAATAATAACACCAATCTTGCATGCCGTGATAACTCCATTTACATACTTAGGTGCTGTACTAAACTTTAGGCTACCACATCCTCCCTCCAATCGAGAATGTCCCCATTCTTAAAACTTTGCATAAGTGGTTGAGCAATTCCAAAAGAATTATCTTTTCTAATAAAATAATTTGATAAATTTGTTTTAGCTGGTCTTCTTTTAAATCTTTATAATAAAAACGTTCTTTCTTCTTCTCTGGCTTGATATAACATAAAATAAAATAATATAAATCTTGTGATGATTCCACTACTGAGAGCAAGGTTTGAATCCCTTCAGACTCCCATATACCAGTCTTCCTTCTTGTCACAGCATTGAGAGAGTGGATCTTCCTATGAGCCGAATACTCCTGATTCCAACCTCATAGGGCCCCCCACTGAGCCGAATTCTATGATTCCAATCTCGCCATAAGGTCCTCCAAGCTTCACACCAAAAAAAAAAATGGCCTAACTATGAGGCACTAAAAAAAATCATTCCCTAAAATCCAACTACCATCCTAACTTCTGATTCCTTCATCACAGTTTTCAAACTTTGCTATACAGCAAACCCATAAAATACTTTTGCCAGGCTTCCAATAATAATTTTAACTTTAGACCATGTTAAAGCGCCACAAATTTCACCTAATTAAACATTATGCTTTCCATAGCATCATTACCACCTAAAATTTTAACCTCCTAAAGCTTATCAGCACCCAATTCCAGAAATAATTGAATAACCAGTTTAGAGTCATAGTGGACAGTGATAAATTAAAAGATTGAATTGAGTTATCCAAACAAGATTGACATTCCAGTTTAAAGTCTTGGTGGACCAAACATATAATCGATTGCCAGTTTATGGTCTTGGTGGACCAAAGATTGTTTAAGTGCATAAATGTCTTGATATATTCCTAAGTAAGGCCTAGGCTTGACCAAAGATTGAATAAATTTGATAATCCAGTTTAATGTCATAGTGGACCAAACATTTGATCGACAAGTAATCCAGTATAAGGCCATAGTGGTCCAACGAATGTTGAATTATCCTGCAGATATTAATTTTCCAGTTTAAAGTCATAGTGGACTAAACAATGAATGAACTACCAGTTTAAAGTCATGGTGGACCAAACATTTAATCAATAAGAAATCCAGTTTAAGGTCATGGTGGACCCAACACTTGATAATAGTCCAGTTTAAGGTCTTGGTGGACCTAACAACTTCTCTATCCTTGAACCCAGATTCTGCCACCAGCTTTCTTCATCTTAGTTTCAAGTTTTCTTCTTCAAAAAAAAAATATCTCCTAACAAGATGAAACCTTCTGACTTCATTGCTTCAGCTGATCAATCTTGCAAATACTGTGCCTTCACCCATAGGGAATGTATCTTCTCTTTTAACTGGCAAAAGCACACTTATAACAGGGCCTGTTTAGCCTGCTATGAGAAGAAAAGAAAATGTTCTGGCTTGAACTGTGGTTCTTTCCCCATCACTGCTACTAGCTTCGCCGCCTTCTGCAAACCTCTTCCTTCTTCTTCACCTTCTACTCCACCACCTATTCCATCAACCTCTAAAGATCCCATCCCTTTTTCTCCATCAGCCTATTTAAATCTTTCTCCATCACCTAATCCTCTGGGTCCTTCTCTCCAATCTAGACTTGCTGCTACTCCCCCAAGAACTCTTGCTGCTCCCAAGGCCATGCTTCAACCTTCTAACAATTCTTCTCCTTCTTCCAACATCTTGAAGCACAAAAGGTCCTATAATAGCCAGCAGTCTTCATCTTCTCTTGTATCATCAAAAAGGCCCAGAACATCTACTTCAAACACCAAATCCAACACCAGTCCTCCTCATCTATCAAAAATAAAAAATCCTTTCCTAAACATAAAAAATCCCACTCCATTACCAAGTAAGCCATTTATCTATGATCATGATAGTGTTGACACAGGTTAGTTGTCTCTTTTTATTTTCTTAATCATCAGGTTTTAATTTGCTGATATTTTAATTTGATAAGCGTCCACCGGTTCTCCAATTTTATATTCTGCTTATGAACTACCTGAACCTAATCCAAGCTTTCCTAGAGTTCCAATTCACCTAGTGTCTGAAAAGCTTTTTGCCAATTTTAATAACCTTATCGCTTATTTCCAACGATACACGCCCTCTGATAGATCAGAATCTTGGATGAGAGAGCAACTGTTAAGAGACCTTTTCAAAATAGCCAACTGGCTTCAACACTATCGTGACCGTGAAATAAGATTCGAATCCCAGGAAATCAATCAAGGTCCTTCTAAATTTTCTAATTTCGATTCTTCAAAAGATAACAACCCTTGATGGTGTTCTTCCTGGTATGTAGCTTTCTTGAATAATGTTTGAAAAAAAATAAAATATAAACATCTAAACTACCTAAAACTAAAATACCTTTTATTTATTTTATTTTATTTTATTTTTATTTTTTATTTTTTATTATTTATTTATTTATTTTTTTATTTATTTATTTTTTATTTTTATTTTTTTTTATTTTATATTTTTAGTTATTTTATTATTATTATTATTATTTTTTTTTTTTTTTTTTTTTTTTTTTTTTTTTTTTTTTTTTTTGTGATTTAAAAGAGATAGTTTTGAAATAAAAGTTAAAATTTAATTTTTAAAGAAAGATAAACGAATGTGAAAAGAATGATAAAAAAAGTAATAAAAAAAAATTTTAAAATAAAATTTTAAAAGATGCCCCCCCGGCCATTTGATGAGCCGTACCCTCGACATCATACCCACATCCAAGTGTAACTTGATGTGGTTACACAATTTTGAGAAATTGAAAAGAAAAGAAAATAAATGAAAGTTTTTAGAAGATAATTTTTATAATGATGATCACTGGGTGGGCTCCCTCCAATTTATAAAAATGATTAGAGACCACCAGTGAGCATCACCTTTACAATAATTCATAATATATATATTAAAGAAAAGAAATCACAATCTAACATAAAAAAATCAAAAACAAAATAAAACAAAAAAAATCTTGAATCCGGCGTTGAGAGCGGTGTCTCTTGATTCGTTCCAGTTTATAGTCTTAGTGGACTTCCTAAAATTAAAAGACAAAGCCAGGATTCAACTAGAAACAGGGAAAATTTTAGAAACGAACATTATGGGGTAATTGTGTATAGAGCAGCCAGCCCATCAATTACCCCCACACTTGCCAATATTAAATTAAGAAGGTTCCCCTGTAAACACTTCTTCCAATAAATTTTAAAAATTTTCCAACACTATCTTCACCCATATTTTAAGAATTTTAAATTTTGAAAATTTTCAATGAAGGTTTTCTCGTATTTTGTTATGTTTCATCACAGTTTCGTTGCCCATATGCAGTGTAACGATAGTAAATTATTTGATAAAAAAAAGAAGATAGTTTATCCTCGTTGCGGAGGTTGTCATAAGATTTTTATAAACATCATAGTTTATCCTCATTGCAGAGGTATCCATAAAATTTGATAAATGTCATTAAAATTGTAGTTTATCCTCATTTCGGAGTTCGTCCATATAATTTCAATAATGTCATAGTTTATCCTCATTGCGGAGGAATCCATAAAGTTTCATTGATATCATAGTTTATCCTCATTGCGGAGGTATCCATAAAATTTAAGAAATTTCATAGTTTATCCTCATTGCGGAGGATCCATATAATTTCATAAATTTCATAGTTTATCCTCATTGCGGAGGATGACTTCGGCACTCCTGGTGCCTCTAGGATAGAACCGTTTCACTTGATCGGCCGCTACCCTCTTCTTCAATACTACTCCATCCAACTCTTCTAGCACATATGAACCGCCGGAAACTTGCTCCTTGATTTTATACGGTCCATTCCACCTATCTGCAAACATTTTTCCCCACTGACTTTCCAAACTCCTATTATACACCAGGACCATATCACCTGGGTTCAAAGGTTTCCTTAATCGATGTGCCAACCGCTCATCCCAATATCTGACTGATTGATTTCGGATCTTCATCATCCGCGAATATGCCTTTTCCAAATATTCTTCTTTCTTTTCTAGCTGCATCATTCTTGCACACAATAATTCTTCAGTAGTTTTGACCGTGTCCCAGTCAACTCCAAGATATGATTCAGCTTCTAAATCAACCGGTAAAACTGCTTTCTGTCCAAAAACAAGTTCATAAGGTGAAAATCCGGTCGTCCTTTTGGCAGTGATTCGATCAGCAAATAAAACTAAAGGTAAATAGTGCCTCCACTTTTCAGCACTTGTCCCACACATTTTAACTAAAGCATCCTTAATAACTTGATGCCCTCTTTCAACCATGCCTTCAGCTTCAGGATAATATGGGGTTGCTACCCTAACCTTTGATCCAACTTTCAATACGGCCTCTTTAAACTCTGTCCCAAATTCAGGACCTCCATCTACCGTTACCAACTTCATCACCCCATACCTATATACCCAATTATTCAAAAAAAATTCTGCCACATTTTTGGCAGTTAAATTAATAAGAGGCGCTGCCTCTACCCAACCAGATAAATCATCTCTGGCCACAATTAAATATTTATACCGTCCCTCTTTTATATGAACGGCATCTAAACTAACTCTTCCAAAGAGTGTATATTCACCGGTCGCGCGTCCAGGTTCTTTTGGCCTTAAATAACTTCGTCTTTGACATTCTTCGCATGACTGAACCCACTGTTTAACAGCCATCTTCATGCCAGGCCACCAAAATCGATCAGAAATTCTTCTAAATGTTTCTCCAACGCCTCTATGCCCGAGATCTTCATGCAGTGATTTCAAAACTAATTCTTGCCCCTTCTGTTGAGTTATAACTACTTGAGGATTTGGATACCTCCTCCTCATTAAACGTCGACCAGATAGGTAAAACGTAGATGACTTCCTCTTGATAGCCACCCATTCATCGTCTTCACAATCTTCTGGCCTCTCTAAAGTCAACAAATATTTGACTAACAAAAAATAAAAACCAGTCTGACCCCAGACTTCATCTTGAAAATTGATTAATATAACATCAATAGGGACTTCTCTATCACCAATATCACCTGCACATGAATGAGCCAATAATCGTTGACCCCTAAATAAATCTTTAATCGAGCTATGTCGACGTTTTTCTTCTGAACCTTTGGATCCTTCAAAAACCGTATTCAAAAATACCTCTTTCTCTTTATCCACCTTTTTATTTAAATTCTCTAATTCTCCAACATATACACCATTCCTTAATTTACTACTATCCCACACTACCAATCCATCTTCCTCTACATACACCACATCTTCTCCTACCTCCTCTCTGCCAAATTTATCTACACCTTTTCCAACACCTTTATTAACATAAAAACTATTTTCCAGTTTATCCTCTTGGTGGAGGTCATCATCATCATAATCTAAACACAATAGTCCTGCCAGTTTAACCTCATGGGGGAGGTATGGAAAGTCTTCAGCTCCTTTAGTGCTGGCTTTGATAATAGGTATATCTTCATCGAACTCTTCTGAGTCTGAATCTTCTTCAGTGGGTGGTCTCCTTGATAAACCATCTGGCATAGTAAAAGTCTTGCCAGGCTTATGAACTAAATCAAATGAAAAATGTTGAATAAAAGCTACCCATCTCGTCATGGGTGCGTTCGGTAAACTTGGGGAATTAATCATCTGGATTAACGATTTCGCATCCACTTGCAACTCAAAATGTTGCCCCCACAAAATATGCTGAAGTTTCTTCAGTATTTTCGCCACACCACATAATTCCAATTTTGGTTGAGAATATCTTGATTCGACCTCAGTAAATACTACAGATTCATACCTAACTGGCCTGATGTAACCAGCTTTATCCATCTGAGACAGAACCGCCCCAGCTGCAATCTGACTTGAATCAACTGCTAAATAAATTCTGCCAGCATCTTTTCCATAATCCAACTTGTGCAGGACTAAATCCTTCCCCACAACCTCCTTCAACTTCACAAACGCCTTCTCACACTCTTCATCCCACTCCCAGTCTGCATCCTTTCTCGTTAACCATCTCAATGGAGCTGCCAATGAAGAAAAGTCCTTGATAAACATTCTAACATATACGCAAACGCCTAAAAACCCTCTAACTTCGGTCGTATTCTTGGGTCTTGGCCAGGACTGAATTTTGTTAACTTTCTTCTTGGACATAATCCTACCCTCTCTACATACCACATGGCCTAATATTTCTAAGGCTGGCACACAACATGAAAATTTTGAACCTGAAATAGTTAAACCAGCCTCTTCAATTCGAAACAAGATTCTTTCTAAAGTAATTGCAAACTCCCAAATGAATTTGCGTATCCCGGGATTCTCTTCCAACACCTGGTTATCATAGTCGGTTGTTGGTCCCTTAATTCCTCCATCATCTATAAAGATTCCAGCATATTGTGGAATTTCATCTTGAAGGATCCAAGCCATCTGAGCTTGATAAACTGCAACCGAATTTGTTGCTCCTTGAGGTAATCTTGTTAACTGTAAGCGTCCAAGTGGCGTATCGAATGTAGTGAGAGGCCTTGAGTCCGGATGTAACTCTCTCTCATCATATCCACCCATAATATCTCCTAAACCATAACACACTCTCCCTGCAAACGCTTCTACAAACTCCTCAGCACTAGGTGGTATCCCAGCATCCTTTATTGTAACCCTATTTAATTCCCTAAGATCATGAACAACTCTAAGCTTGCCATTCGGTTTCTTGATACAAAATACCGGACTAGAATAACTTGACGTTGATTGCTCATACAGTCCAGTGCGTATCCGTTCTCTGACAACTTCGATATAAGCTTCTTTCAATGCAGCCGGAATAGGAATCGGTTTCTGCTGCCACGGTTCATGACATACCACAGGAATCTTGTAAGGCTCCCCATAGGAATGCTTCAACACACCCCTCTCCTCCTCTACAAAAGCAATGGCCTTCTCACGCTTGACCATCACATCCAACAACAACTTCTTCTCTTCTCCAGACAACCAACCATCAGGTCCAAAATTAACAACACCCAGTCTCTCAAAAGTGATTCTTGACGTCTCAGAAAATTCAGGCGGATTCTTTACCAAGGGACTTTCATAAGGATCTCTTGATAACCTTGGTCTTCTCAAGGGTGGATTTAGTTCAGCAGGTAGCGGTTCATTAATAGGTCGAACTTTATTTGCTACTTTCTTATATTTGGCTGCGTCCACATCTAAATAAGCTTGAGGTAAATCATTTACTTTTGTATCGCCATTAAAACTTTCATCAAATGAATCTTCTTCATCGCCAGAATCAGAATAAGAAAAATTAGAAAAATATTTTATTTCATTTTTAAATTTTACCCTTTTCTCCTTTCCCTCGTCTAATTTATAAACAGATTTTCCAACACCTTTGCTTCCCTTATCCAACAGTAAATCACCCGTAAAGAAAGTTGGCAGTTTAACCTCTTGCTGGAGAACCGGAATTGAATTTTCACAAAATTTATTTTTTTGAGTTTTAATTATACCGAGATTTTTTATTTGATTTTGAAGAGATAATTGCAGTTTACCCTCTTGCTGGAGGTCCGTGATAGAAGGAGATAATTGCAGTTTAACCTCTTGCTGGAGGTCCGGAAATGAATTTTCACAAAAATTATTTTTTTGTGTTTTACTTATACTGAGATTTTTTATTGAGTTTTGATGTGATATTTGCAGTTTACCCTCTTGCTGGAGGTCCAAAATAACATTTTCACAAAAATTATTTTTTTGTGTTTTAATTATACTAAGATTTTTAATCGTATTTTGATGAGATTTTCGCAGTTTATCCTCTTGCTGGAGGTCACAAAACATACCCTTCCAATTTTTATCCAACCTAATTTGGCCCATTTTGCCTTTTTCACCGTTTTTAAATTTTATAGAAAAACAGGGTAAATCCAATAAACATATAGAAAAGTCCATAACGTATTTGCACTCCAAAGTAATATTAACAGAAAATAATTGAGAATCCACTTGAATTATCTCCAAGTGAGCTGACCTATTGCAATCCGGGATCTCATCCTGAGGAGAGATTACAACATTAGAGCGATCAGCCCCTGCTACCCCAAAAAATGAGGGCATTCATCCCTTTCCATCAAACATAATTCACCAGAAGCCGTCCGTTTTATATGCCGCTTCTTGGTGCAAACACAACACTGGCACAGAGTAGTAATCCCTGGCCGTGTTTCCCAACCTTCATCTCCAGGAGGCGCTAACCGCATATGTAACCTCCGCATATCTTCACCAGTGATCTCCAAACTAATCCCCATGCCAGCTTGATACCCTATCCTGGCCTCAAAATCCATCAAAAAAGGACCACCAAGAACAGTTTTGACTGCTCCTCTGGCCACATAAAAGTGAACCTTACCAACAGATCCACCAATGCCTAACCTGACATTCTCAGCAGTACCCATCAGCTCTGTTGCATGCCCTCCAATACCTCTGAGGTTTCCCCCAGTTCCACTTTTAATTGGCAAGCCTATACTCGTCGCTTGCTCCAATGAAATTAAATTAATTTGAGACCCTGAATCGACCAAGGCCTTTACTTCTTTACCATTTAGAGTTACCACCAGGTAACCCAGGGGAGCGGAAAAATGTGTATCTACATCTTCCCCAAACTTTTCAACATTTTCACAAATATATTCCACCTCTCCAGTGGAAACCCGACGCCTCGTCAAATGCTTCTTTTGCTTTTCAGCAAGCGCCGGACTAATCGTAAATAACTCCCCTAAAGATAAGGGAATCTGAAGTTGATTCACCCTATTCAAAACTGCGTCCATCGCATTAGCTTGACCGGAAACTACTGGACGCTCATACTGGACCTTTGATTTAACAACCTTGGCCCTGGGTACCTCTTGAGGTCCAACCGAGCCATCTTCACCCCCCATTATAACATCTTTACTTTCTATAACCCTAACTCCGTCACCAGCTTCTTGCACTAATCCTGATCCATCGCTAGTCCTTCTTACTCCCTCCATTGGGATGGGACCGCTAAAACTTGGTCTGGGTAGAGACGCCAACGGTACGTCCTCCTCAGAATCCGAATCATCCTCTGGCATAGGCTCACCATTTAAATCAAACTTGCCATAACTAGGGGGCCCCATATCAGCAATCCCCTTCTGCATTTTATATAATTCGTCCTTAGAGTAAGGGTTCAATTTGTTGGCGGCAGTTTGAGCACTAGAATTCTTGTCCTTAGAGTAAGGGTTCACTTTGTTATTGGCCTTGCCAGGATTAGCCCTCAATTGGCTCTGAATGCTACTCTTCGCCTTAGTAGCAGCTGCTCTTCTAGCAGCATTAACATTGTATTCGCCAGCCATACAGCTGCCCTCCACCTGGGCAACCGTCGCCAGCTCTAAACCACCAAAAGAAGTAGAAAATGTGGCTTTACTGACCTCTTTCTCCTTGCCCTTGTCAGCTTTACCACCATTACCGTTACCATTTTTGCCACTCTTGGCATTAACATCTTCATCCGTCACCTCTTCAAATCTGGCTCTCCTTTCAGCCGTTAAACTTCTTCTGACCAAATCAGAAGGAGACTGTCCATCACTGGGCTTGATGAACGAACCATCGGGAAATTTATAAACTTTACCATCAAATAAAACTCGCCCAGCATCCATATCCTTATCAAGAGCAAAACAAACTGTTGCTCTGTGACCCCTCCTATTACAATAGGAGCACACCTTTGGCTCATCATAGCCACCTCTATAATTACTACCACCATTCCCACCATTTCTCCCATTGCCTGGGAAGCGGTTACCGTTGTTATTGCCATTATAATTTCGACGTTCATAACCTCTAGACTGATAAGAAGTCGACGTCGATGAAGAAGCGATTGGGGCCTTATTGGCCTTCTGGGTTTCTTGAACAAATATTTTTAATTGTTTAGTTAAATTGGCCAGGTGATCGACCATCTTATTATCCACATTACCCTCAACTTTAGCAGCAGGTAATCCCACTTGAGCCTTCTTGGCCTCCTGGGCTTTGACCATAATATCGTTATTTTCGGCCAAAACTTCGCTAACCTTGCTAACATATTGAGTGCAAGACTCTTGATATTTGTCCAACGCCAATAACTTGAGATGGGCCTGAATGTTCTCTTTGATAACCTCCAGAGCCGGAAGTTTCTGCTCACCATTAGGCAGTTCCTTCATCAAATCTTTTCTTGAAAGATCCTTCAAGACATCCATACGAATATCCCTGCTGCATGCTGACCAAAACAAATCTTTTGCTTGGTTCTCATGCACTAACTCGTCCACCAGTATGAGATATTCCACCACTTCATCAAACTGAACACAGAGCTTTTTGAAGTCGGCCATAGAAGAAACTCCACCTTTTGCTTGCCAGTCTCCAACAATTTTATTGAGGTCCATCATAGTAAACCTAACACCCCATCTATCAACCATAGCTTTAGAAAGCTTAACCCAATCCTTGTCCTTAAATGCCTGCATAGCAATAACCTCTTTTTCCACCTCCCTATCGGCAATAAAAAATCTAACTTGCTTCACCATATCCACATGGGAAGCACCATCAACAGCAGCAGCAGCTTCATACCTGCTAATGAACCATTTAACCTCCTCCCCATCAAACTTTGGGCCATCCCAAGAAACAATTCTAACTGAGGGAGTAAGAGGGTTAGAAGATCCAGAAGCAACAGCAGAAGAAGACATCCCAATAAGTAATGAAAAGCGTTAACAATCGATAAAATAACAAGCCTCTTGCAGGCCAATAACAAAAATCCAATTAGAGTTCCAGAAAATAAGCCTCTTGCAGGCTAAGAACGTTCTTGATCCAAGTAAGTCTTTAAAGAAAGCTAGAGAATTCGAAACCCCACGTTGGGCGCCAACTATGGTAAGGAAAACTCTTACAGTCGCCTTGCTGTAAGCAGAATCCGGAGGAGATATGTGGATTTAGCTGAAAACCCCGTCCTTCCAATAAAAATAACAAAATGGGAATTCTAAATCACTAAGCTAACCAATCTACTTGAATCTGATTGATAAAAATAATGAAACTCTAAAATAATTAACGCTTATTGAGATTTAAAGAAAGTGGCTGTTGATAAAGAAATACTGATAACAACAATTAAGGTGTACCAGTGAAAGATCTGTAAAGATTGACTTTTATGTTTTTATAATAATTTGAATTTTTATGAGACAGCAATAATCAAGTCCCAGCGACGAAGACCTTTCTAAAGATACCCTGTATGAAGTGTGATTTAAATTGTTGAATAGTATTACTAAAATGTTAAGTATAAAAATATAAAGTTATAAGGGTATTACAAATTTATTTAATTTGTTGAGTAATAAAAAATGAGACTGTGGTGGTTAATGATTAAGCTGTATGATGTGTCCCCCCTCTCAATTTTGAGTTTGAGAAGCGCTTAAGTATTCCTAGTCACGTGCCTAAATTTTCCCCTCCAGAGCTCTTCCAGAGTCAATCCGGAGCCGGAACGGAGTCCGTACGGATTCCGTACGGAGTCAAAGCGGAGTCCGTACGGAGTCCGTCCAGACTTTCGGACTCAATTTAGAACCTTAAAACTATAATAAAAAATCTAGAAAAATTACACATAATAGAGCTACTTCCCCTTTACATACCAAACTAATTTTCGTAGTCTGCGCAGCTCTAATTACCCCGTGAAAATTCATCAAAGTTAAGTAATTTTTGAAAACGTAAATATTTCTATAAAACTTTAAAATTCATTTAAAAATATAAGAAAAATAGTAAAAATTCTGGAAAAATTTCCCAAGGTTCTTGAGTGACTCGACTTAATACTTATAAATTTTTCAGACCGTAAAAATAAGTTTTCTCCGTAAAATAGATTGTTTTCGTGTAGGCATTCGCTCGTGACCAATTTCTTCATATTTAAAACTCAAATAAATTAAATAAAACCCTTTTTATAAAAAATAATAACACCAATCTTGCATGACGTGATAACTCCATTTACATACTTAGGTGCCGTACTAAACTTTAGGCTACCACAGCGCTTCCATTTCCTTTGTTCCTTGAAACACACAAATACATATTATATTTTTGCACTTCCTGCTGCGCTAACTCCCCTTTATTCTTCCTGGACTACGCGCGCTGATTGGTCTAAATTCACGCTTCCTGCAAGGCGCGTACCACATCCTCCCTCTACTTGCGACTGCCCCCAGGAGCCCATAAATACCTGCATCTCGCAGCATTTTCCTTCCTCCATCTTCTATCTTCTTCCTTGATCATCTTTCCTTTTATTCTTATTATTATTATTACTATTATTTTTTTTCTTTTTTTAACTCTCTCAATGAATACTAGAAGAGCCAACCCCAACACTGAAAATACCGCCAATGTTGTGGACGCCATTCATCAGTTCGTGCGTACTCAACCTCCTGCCACTCCTCTGAAAACCCTCGTGAGGACTTTGATGGGCGGGACAAGATGCACCCGCTGTATTGAGAATGGCATAACTCCCTGCCACTTCTCAAAATCCTGCCATGGAAACCATAATTTCTTCACTGTAAGTTTTCTTCATTTTCCTTCCTATTTGTTACTAACCTTTCACTTGATTACTGCAAGCAACGCAAGAAGAAGTGTAGCTACGATGGGCCGCCCACTGTTGCTCATCTAGACCCTGACGCTTCAACCTTGACTATGATGAGTCAAATGACTATCAAGCTCCCGGCGTCCAATCTCATTAACCCGCCTTGCAACAAACGAGCTAAGGTTGGTTACCGTGCTCCTACGCCTAGTAGCGCCTCTTCGACCCCCAAATCTCTCTTCTCAGAGGAAAGTACAATAAGTCTCTTTTTTTTACTTCTCCCTTTTTTAATGCTAACATCTTCTATTTCCCTCTGTTTTAGAATGCGCCAGGCACTCCTTACGCTGAAATGCCTCCGCCTCCTATTGCTCCCTTATTCCTTCCAGTTTTGAAAGAAGAGCCCGTCTGGGATACTGAACCTATTCCGGAGTTTGCTCCTCGAATACCTTCTCCTGACTGGACTACGATGCAGCCGGTCTTCAATAACATCATCACGGACAAATGGCCTATTGAAAACTTCCCAGTTGTCGATGATGAAGAGCCCGCCATGGCTCAAAACTGGGAATTCGCAGAGCAAATCGCCTGCGCTCTATACAATGCGACCATGCGACATATGAACGATATGATAGCTGCCGTCAAAGAATTCCTTGAGGCGGTTCCAGTTTATACTCGCGCTGAGTATAATAAACAAAAACAGCTGATAACTGCCTTGCAACAAAACATGCAAGAGGCTGTTAACAACTGGGCTTTCTGCGTCCCAATCTTTGATGAAGCAGAATACTAAAAAAAAACTTTCTTGTATATAATTCTTGTAAACTGTATGTAGCTAAAAAAAATGTAATATTATTTATTTTCCCTTAATTCTCTTGTGAGAATTCTACAACTGCGAGATTAGTTGCCTTCAAAGAATATCCTCCTCTTGAGATTGTTTCTACTTCCTATAACAACAAATACTTCCCCTGCGTTGTATATGCGTGCGCTTCTTACAATCTTTAGATCATCGCAATACATGTCTTTCCCTTGATTGTAAAAATTCATCTTTCTTTGGGTCCTTCATTATGATGAACGCTTTTCACTATCTTCTTAGAAACCATCCAACGCTCAAGTCAGACGTGGCACAGCTAATGACTTCTTTGTAATGCTATTGTTAACCTATAAATAGCCCTTCTAATAACCTGAATTTCCTCTATCCTAACATCATGACTCAATATCGCACAGTTCACAGAGATCAAGCTTGCTCATTTTGCAAATTCTGTAACTTTCATTGTATTTTTTCTAAACCTTGGGGGTATGCCTCTTTTAGACCTGCCTGTGACAATTGCTTTAGGTACCACAAAACTTGCAATACCTCCCTTAACCAGAATACTCCTCAGCCTACTGGTTATATTTGCTTTCCACCTAGCTCTACTAGTAGCACTCCCATAATTACCACCACCAGTCCCACTATTTACACTAATAATAATAATGTTCCTTATGAGTCTCCATTGCTTCCTAGTTTTCACAGGTGCGAAATATCCATACAGCCTAGAGCTACACCTTCTTCCCCTCCGAGTTCCAGTGCTTCCATGCGCTCAGGCTCCACTGCAGCTGCTCCTGATGTGGTTACTGTTACTTCGCCATCAGCGCGCCCACAAAACATATTAGCAAGTAAGTATCCTTTACTATACTTATGCTCCTCTTGCTTACTAACTTCCTGTCAGGCTTCAATGAATCCATCCCCTTGGGATGGGTTCCTATTCCTTTACCCTTTGTCCATTCCATGCGAATGTTTTCCAGAATTCTCCTTATTTATGACGCTATGTCCCTATCCTACAATAACACACCAGCTTTTTCTGACGCTGATCTTGAAGCTCGCTATACTCATATAGAAATGATAGGTCAACTAATGAACAAAATCAGCTCATCAACTATTCTTGGACTCCCCGCCAATCCCCGTCGCTTCGTCATGCCTGAAGACGGGAAAGGATATCCTATTAGCTTTCACTCTGATACTGAATAGCCCACTAGCGCTTTTCCTTATGAGCCTCCTCTGTCCATTCTCCCTGTACATAGTCTTTGTATATTTTTCATGCTATGCCTTCTCATAATCTTTTTAGACATGGCGCTATTTTATTACACCTGTCTTCCATACTTTTAGAGCGCCTAACTTTGCTCCCTCTACTTTCTTTAAAAGACTGTAAACCCAAAAAAAAATCATAAATAAACCTTCATATCGTAAAACTTTACCGCCTTTACTGTGATACAGCGATATACCATGTAGAATAAGAATTGAACTATAGAGCGCCTCATCTATAAATTGCTATTCCACTCCTGGTTAGTTAACCCATTAGCTAAATCCCCAGCGTCTTTTGCGCTTACATGATTCACATCTCCTTTAATCCAATTACCTATTTTGTCATGTCCCCTCGAACAATGAAAATATAAGATTTCATTTTCCTCTGCACCCTCATCTAAATGCTTGTGCCAGTTTCCTGTTCAGTTATAGTCGGCCTAACTTCCAGTTAGCGCCCTCTATCCATCACAACTGTGTCAAAAAGCCTCCTGTGAGTCCTCTTAGAAAAACAAAACTTAACATAACATGTTAGTTTAACCTCTTCCCGGAGGTATTATTCTGGTAGTTTTTCCTCATTACGGAGGTTATCTTGTATCACTGGAACACCCCTTGGGTAGAATATTTTGATCTGGTCTGCGGCCACATGCCGCTTCCACTCAGTACCATCCAATTCCTCCAGTTATCTTCTTTCTTATCCTGTATGGACCATTCCATCTATCCAAAAAAATCTTCCCCCATTGGCTTTCTAAACTTCTATTATAAACCAAAACCAAATCTCCTGGGTTCAATGGCTTTCTTAACCTATGCACTAAGCGCTCATCCCAATATTTAACTGACTTGTCCCAGATCTGCATCATTCTTTCATACGCTTTCTCCACAAACTCGTCTTTTCTTTCAAGCTGTGCTACCCTTGCTAGAATTAAATCTTCAGTTGAGCGCACTTGATCCCATTCACATCCTAGGAAAGATCCAGCCTCCAGATCAATAGGTAATACCGCCCTTTGACCAAACATCAGTTTGAATGGCAAAAACCCTGTTGTTCTTTTAACTGAAATCCTGTCTGCAAACAAAACTAACAGCAAGTAGCTCTTCCACTTTGCTCCATTGTTTCCACACAATTTGACTAGTGCATCCTTTATAACTTGATGCCCTCTTTCTACCATTCCCTCTGCTTCAGGATAATATGGTGTTGCAACTCATAACTTTGCGCCAATACCTTTTACTACTTCTTGGAATTCTCCCGCAAATTCAGCACCACCATCTACGGTTACCATCTTCATTACCCCATACCTATAAATCCATTCTTTCTTCAAAAACTTAGCCACATTACTTGCCTTAAGGTTTATCAACGGCGCTGCTTCAACCCATCCTGATAGATCATCCCTGGCTACTACCAAGTATTTAAAGTGTCCTTCTTTTAAATGGACTGCATCTAAACTGACCCTATCAAAAATGGTATCCTCGCCCATCGCTCTTCATTTTTCTTTTGGCTTTCTGTAACTTCTGCGCTGGCATTCAGGACAAGATTTAACCCAATCTCTTACTTCATTTTTCATGTTGGGCCACCAGAATCTTTCCCTAACTCTGCGATGAGTCTCATCTTGACCTCTATGTCCTAAATTCTTGTGTAACTCCCTGAGTATCTTCTCCTTCCCTTCCCTAGTTTGAACAACTAACTGAGGAGACAAAGCTTGATTCTTCCATAACTTCCCATTTTTAATAAAATAGCCTTTAGCATGCTTCTTAATATTGCGCCAAACCTTTTTATTGCAAAAATCCGGTCGACTATTACCTTCCAAATATAACTTTAACAACTCTACTCCCTCATCTGTAGATGCGTTGTCTACTAAATACTCCTCCTCTTCGAGTTGAGTACTACTGTCCTGACTTCCATTTGAAGCATCTTCATCATCTGACTCCTCCACTACCTTGCCTTGCGCACTCCTTTTCACTATATTAGCTTCAGTGTTCCCTAAATCCAGTTGCAGTTTAACCTTACTAAAAACATCCTTTGCATTTTCAGCATTTAGTTTTATGTCTTTTCAGACATTCCACGTTACTAGTTTATTGTCATCGCGGACGTTACTATCAAATTTTGTATAACAATAATCTATCCTGTTTACCCATCTCTTGTCTTCTTCAAATTCTTCCGCTTCCGAGTCTTCTTCACACAACGGTCTTCTTGACAGTGCATCTGGCATAGTGAAAGATTTCCCTGGCTTATGGACTAAATCAAAAGAAAATAAATTAATCTGCGCTACCCACCTTGTCATGGGCGCATCTGGTAAACTCAGGCTACTAATCATTTGCACCAACAATAGCGCATCAACCTGCAGCTCGAAATGCTGCCCCCAAAGCATCCATTGTAGCTTTTTAAGAATCTTTGCTACTCCACATAGCTCCAGCTTAGACTGGGAGTACCTAGACTCCACTTTGGTAAAAGTCTTGGACTTGTAAAAGACAGGTCTATCATTACCTTCCTCGTCCTCCTGCATCAAAACTGTGCCCACCGGGGACACACTAGAATCCACCGCTAGAGTAATTTTCCCAGTGCCTGGTCCATACTCCAATTTCTTCAAAAGAATATCTTTCCCTACAACACTCTTTAATTACTCAAATGACTCCTCACATTCCTCTGTCCAATCCCATACAGCATCCTTTCTTGTTAAGCGCCATAAAGGTGAAGACAACAAAGTAAAATCTTGCATAAACATTCTTACATATGTACAAATGCCTAAAAACCCTCTAACTTCCTTAGTATTTCTTTGTCTTGGCCATGTAAGTACCTTATTCCTCTGTTTTTCAGCAACGATTCTCCCTTCCTTGCATACCACATGTCCCACTATATCTAGCGCTGGAACACAACAAGCAAATTTAGACCCAGAAATCGTTAATCCTGCCTCCTCTATCCTAAATAGCACTCTTTCCAGGGTAATCACATATTCCCAAATAAACTTTCTAATATACAGATTTTCTTTTAACACTTCCCCTTCATAATCACTGGCTGGTCCTTTTATACTGCCATCATCAATGAAAATTCTCACATGTTCTGGAATTTAATCCTGAAATATCCACATCATCTGTTCTTGATATACCGCCACAGAATTTGTTGCGCCTTGCTGTAAACTTGTCAACCTAAAGCGCCCCAGTGGTGTTTCAAACGTCTTCATGGGTCTGGACGAGTTGTCCAATTTGCGCTCATCATATCCTCCCATAATATCACCTAATCCGTAACATGCACATCCCGCAAAAGAATCCACAAATTCTTCTGGCGTTGGTGGCATTCCTGCATCTTTTACTGTATCCTTGTTCATCTCCCTAAGATCATGAACAACCCTTAATTTACCATTATGATTGACCACACAAAACACTGGACTTGACTAACTAGAAATAGACTGTTCATACAAGCCGGACTTTAACCTTCCCCTAATTAATTCCGTATACTCTTCTCTTATAGCCGCTGGTATTGGAAAAGCCTTCTTTTGCCACGGAGCATGAGGTATAACTGGAACAATATAAGGTTTACCATAAGAGTGTTTTAACAAACCTCTTTCCTCTTCTGAAAACGCAATAGCCTTTTCCCTAAGAACCATAACATGTAACAATAACTTCTTTTCTTCCTGCAATAACCAGCCCTCTGGTCCAAACTCTACCATCTGAAGCCTTTCCATCGTAATATTACTAGTAGATGTAAAATCCGGCGGAAACTTTGTTAAAGGAGTATCATAAGGATTTCTAGATAGCTCCGGCCTCTGCAAAGGAGGATTCAAATAAGGCATCGCTATATTCACTGGTTTAACCTTAACAGCTACTGGTTTATACTTGGATGCAAAACAGTCCTTGCTGCTTCCTTCATTAATTAAAATCAAACCCTTTCTAATATAACTACGGGTTGCACCTGAATCCTGTTTTTGTCTTTTCTTTTTAGTATAAGTATAACAATATCCAAAATTAAAGAAATTAAAAGGCTTAGGTATAATACATTCTACAGTAGTATTCCCAAGACACCTATGATTGACTGACTGGTTACTATCCGGGTTCCTCTCATCCTGGGAGATAGTAACACCTAAAAAGCCAGTCCCTAATGAAAATGTTGGCACCTTCCTGGAGGTTGCCCTATCTCCTCATCTGAGACTTCCTCATAAAACTCTCTTTCTTTCTCTAACCGCGCAGCTCCAGAGTACTTAGTTTCCCAGCCACCATCCTTGGGCGCTACTAAGACTGCTGTTACTGGAACACCATCATCACCCATAATTGTTATTCCTATAGTCTTATTTAAACAATAATCTATAGTCGCCGAATAATCCATTAAAAATGGCGTGCCTAAAACTGGTTTAACTACACCCATTGGAGCATAAAAATGTATATCTCTTTTTGCTCCGGCAACTCTAGTATGTACATACTCTCCTACACCTATAACAGGTAACCTACCTTCCCCAATTTCTGAGACAGTGCCTTCGCCGTCTTTTACAGGAAGATCTAATTCCACTGCGTCATCCACTGATACCACGTTGATTTGTGAACCCATATCCACTAACGCTTTAATTTGCTTACCATTTACCGTAATATTTAAATACCCTAAGGGTCCTGCATAATGTGGCACCCTAGATAATCCAACAACTGGCTGAAATGACTGTTCTTCCATATCAAACTCAGCGCAACTAGAAATCCTTTGCTTTCTGCACTTATCCACGATTCTATTTGCTACATCCGGTGCTACTGCTGTGAGCATCCCTAATGGAACAGAGACTGTAGTCTTCAAACATTGCGCAACTAGATATTCTGAAGCTTTAGGAAAATCAGAATGTACTGGGTGCTGCATTCTCCATTTAGGCTGAGTTGCCTTGGCACCAGCTTTTGCTCTTCCAGGTGGGTTCTTTGGAGTATTATGCTTTGCTCCTGGCATTCCTTCAGCAGGTACCACTCTCTGCTGTACTACCTCTGGCTCCTCTAATATTGCCGTCTGATCTACTTCCTGGTGATCTACACCATAACCTCCTGGGTCCATACCCTCCATTTCGACATCCTTGATAGGTGCAGGTGTATTTTCTCTAGTGGTATACCCTACTTCCTCCATATCCTCTGGATTCGCATACCTAGCTCCAGTCCTTCTTGGCCTAGTAATTGTAGGTGGGGCCATTTTATTATGCTTTGCCGCGAACATCTCCAATCGTGCTGCGGTAAGTGGCGCTGCAACCGCTCCTTCTTTTACTTTAAAATCTAACACCACGCAAGTAACTGCAAAATTAACCGACTTCGCATCCTTGCCTTTCTCCTTATTTTCCGGCTCTTTGCCCTTGCTTGACCTGCTTTCCATAGACTTTTTATTAATATGATCAATGACCATGGCTTGCATCCCTCGATCTTTGTCTTTAACCAACTTATTACCATCTTCCAACATAAGCATAGTCCCATCCTCGTAAACTACCTTTTCTTCTTTATCCTTTTGAAGCGCATTACACCTCATCCTTGTATGCCCCTCTTTATTACAATAATAGCACACCATAGCGGAAAAACGCAAAGGTTGAGGAGAACTCTTGGGCCTAAATGATTCTTTCACCTTTTCAACTTCAACTATCTTCTTCTACAACTCATCGATTCTTGCCATGACTGAATCCGGATCCTTAGAGAAAATTTTAACTTTAGGAGACAAGATCTGAGAAGGCAATCGTACGCCTGACACATCTTCCTCCATCCCCTCATTATCCAGAGCCACCCTTGCTGCACGTTGCTCAACTCGACGCAACTTCATTTCAGCTTCCACTACCATTTCTACTTCTTCTAATCTGGGATACTTATAATTTCCATCCCTCTTTTTAACCAGCTTTCCTTCGTTATCCAAGCGCCTTTTTGCCCAGTCTTCAACTTCTGGTTCTAACGCTTCACAAAACCAAGGTAACAACGCATTAACATCACTAAAATCTTCATTAATAACTAAATATTCCACTATCCAATCGAAGTCTTCCCTAAAACTTTTAAATTCCTTGGGGTCTTGAACACCCCCTCTAGCTTTCACCCTATTTACCAAAATATCCAGGTCCTTCATCGTATACCTAGTTTCCTCAGTAACTTTTGGCCATCTCTTGAGCATTTTTTCTTTTAGCGCTGACCAATTTCACTCCTCATGCCCATTTAGATCCTCTAAATTGTCTTTGCACTCATTAGATACAAAGAATAGTACTTGACATACCATATCATATTTGGTTGCTCCATGAACTTCCGCTGCTTGTTCAAACCTGCGTAAAAACTTTTTGGTATTAATGCCCGAGAAGCGCAAGCTTTCATCTTTACACCTAATAATCGTGGTTACCGTTTTTGGCAACAATGCCAAAGAATTGGGCAATTTAACCCTCTCCTGACATCCCCTAGATGTAGTCGCAGTAGGATCCATTCCCAAAATATCAAATCAAAACAAAGATCACACAAAAAAAACACATGCTTGGTAATTAAACCTGACTGTTTTCACGATACAGCCCTATGCTATCCTCTGATAACGGCTATTGATCCACTTGTTGTAGACCCTACGACTCTTCCGCTGAAGCTCCGGCTTGATTACGTCCTCCTGACAAAACCCTAAAAAAAACAAAGAATCTAATCAAAAAATACTAGTTACAATTATTGCCACTGTTGGGACACCAATTGTAGACTTTTCTAAAGTACTAAGCAGTAGACACAATGCGAGATGGGTTGGTTCTTCTTTTCAATTTCTAAAAAAAAAAAAAAAAGAAGTGCCTGCCACTCTTATTTCTAAAGACAGTACAATAATGTGTAACACTTAATTTTTGATTAGAAAAAGTTATGAGTTGAGAGATGAGTTTTTTTTAGAGATCAGGAAAAAAAAGAACAAGTATTACTATCTGGATTTTTCTATTCTTAACAAGCGCTAATATCCACAGCTACTCCCTCTTGAAGCGCTCTCTTTGAATATGCCTTGTTATAGCAATAAAATGACTCTAGTAATAATCAATCCTACTGAATCTATATAACCTCTCTATGTTGTGCTTCTTTCACTATGCTTTTTGAAATACACACACAGACACACAAATTAAAGGATTCAGACAAATCTCTAATTTACTACTCTATTTTTTTGTATATATCAATCTCTCTCTTAAAAGACTATATATGTGTATATATATCTATCGTATATGTATATGACTCCCCCATACTCTATCAAATAGTTGTCCTTTTTATATTTTTACGGTACTCAAGACACAGTTCCCTAGTGGATCTTCAGCGCTAGCTCTAGCGCCATATTAGTAAAAAAATAACTAATCTATTAGTAAGCTACATACACTGCTTTTAACAACTACAGCACCTAAATCATACCCTATAATTACTAACACTAGTATTAACTTGTTTCACTGATACTCCACATATGCGCTTTTAACTATACCTTTGTTTTGTTTCAGCGCTAGTTCCAGGTTTGACTTATCTTAAGGCTGGGTCTAGTTGCCTTAACTCTTGGGTAGTTTTACGATTGAGTCCCCACTCTCTTTGCTTTAATACTAAGTTCATAGTTCCAACAGCTCTCTTAACTAGTTATCCTTCTTCATTACTTGTCTCAGTAAGTTTCCCAACTGGACGCGGTACAGCATACTATGCACTTGAGTCATCCATAATCCATGAATTTTTCCTTAATGCGTAACACATACTTTTTGGAAAGCCAAAATCCATATTTGTTTAGTGCGTAATAGTCCTAAGTTTATAATACACAATTCCCTATTGTGCGGCACATCTTGCTGCAATATCCAAGCGCACAGACCCTTAATCCTTTTCCACGCTTCCATTTCCTTTGTTCCTTGAAACACACAAATACATATTATATTTTTGCACTTCCTGCTGCACTAACTCCCCTTTATTCTTCCTGGACTACGCGCGCTGATTGGTCTAAATTCACA
This sequence comes from Hemileia vastatrix, assembly GCA_030280995.1. Taxonomy (NCBI): domain Eukaryota; kingdom Fungi; phylum Basidiomycota; class Pucciniomycetes; order Pucciniales; family Zaghouaniaceae; genus Hemileia; species Hemileia vastatrix. Next base: position 21,449,895 of record JASXTE010000004.1, on the reverse strand, counting down.
CTTCCTGCGAGGTGCGTACCACAATGTTAGGAGGATGTTTATCCAAAGTGAGGGAGGCATTTGCTTACAAGAATCCAGCAAATGTGAAATTAATTCTCAATGAATGAATTTTAACAACTCATCAACTTAATCCGATTACAACACAATCAATTTGAAATCCACTATCCAACATTCAAGAAGCTCAATCAAAGGATGATTATTGTTTGGGGATTAAAGACAATATATTCTCAAAGCCAGGGGCTAAGATATTCAGTATAGAATCAGGTCTGTTAGACTTTGAAGGTAGAGTAGCCATAACCAAAAATAAGGATATAAATTTATGGATTTTTAATAGTAGACATGATTCTCCATTAGCTGGTCATTTTGGTGTTGAATAAAAATACCAGTTAATAGCAAGGGATCTCTTCTGGCCAGGAATGACCAGGGAAATCAAGGCCTATATTAATTCCTCTTATGAATGTAATATGAAAAGGTCCCTCAAAAAAAGAAGTATGTTTTGCTTTAACCACTTCCGATTTCCTCTAAACCATGGGAATCAATTTTTATGGATTTCATTTCTCAATTATCTCCATCAGATAACTTTGATGCTATATTAGTCATAGTTGATAGATTCTCTAAAATGTCTATTTTTATTAAAACCAATACTAGTGCAACAGAAGAAGATTTAGCTAATTTATTTCTAGAATTTTTATTTTCTAAACATGGCTTACCTACTTATACTATTTCAGATAGAGAATCCCTGTTTGTTTCTACTTTCTGGACTCAATTTTTTTGACAAATAAATATTATGAGGAGTCTTTCCATAACCTATTGTCTTGAAACTGATGTGAAAACCAAAAGAATTAATCAAATCCTCAAACATTATCTTAGAATGTATGTCAATTAACAACAAGAAATCTGGACCACATGGTTACCATTGGCCAAATTTGCTTAAAACAACTCAACACATTCTTTGACAAAACGATCTCCTCTTGAAATAATCTTTGGAAAACATCCTTGAATCAATCCAATTCATGTAAGAATTAATCATCCTGCTTAACACTATTTTCAAACAATTTTATGACTTCAAGGCAAACTCCAATCTAACCTTGAGGCAGCAAATCAAAGATGCAAGGAACAGGCCAACAAACATCAAGAATTTGCTCCACTTTTTGAACCAGGAAATAAAGTCTGGCTCAACTCTAAAAGCATTCAAAAAAATCAACCATAATAGAAACTACCTGGAAAGCACTTAAGTTGATTCAAAATCAACACTGAAGTCTTTAAAAATATATTTCAACTAAAGTTACCCTTAAAATTGAAATAAATAATAAATTCATCCTTTTTTTCACATATCTCTTCTGGAACTTTCTCAAGAAATATACCCAGGAAAGAACCAACAACCTCTGGAACTGGTCAAAGAAGATTATCATCTAGAGTAGGAGGTAAGAAAGATTCTTCATTCAAGAAGGCACAAGGTGAAACTCCAATACCTTGTGAAATGGGAAGTCTTCCTTGCTAACTCAAATAAAACATCTTGGGAACCATCCATTAATGTTTCAAATACTCCTGAACTTTTAAAATAATTTCATTTAAAATATCCTTAAAACCTAAACCTTAAATCATAATTTTCTTTCTTTAAATTTTTCCTTCTTTCTTTTAAAATTAAAATTAAATTTTCTTATATGTTTTCTTTCTCTTTATAAATCCCTAAAGAACTAAAACAAACTAAAATTAAAATCAACAGAATTAAAATTATTAAAATCAAAATCAAAAATCAAAATTAAAATAAAATAAAACTTTAAAATCAAATAAAATAAATAAATTATAATAAATTAAAACAAATGAGAGCCTGCCCTTTTTCTCTTCTAAAGTTTATTACACCAATTATGTTTCAATCTCTTTTCAAATTTTTCTTTATTCTTATCAATATCAACTTATTTTCTTAATTCTACAACCTCCATTTAAAATTAAAACTTTTTTCCATTCCTTTTCTTTTCTTTTGTTTTTCTTTTTTATTCTGCCTAAAAAATTCTCAACACTCCAACATCTTCACAAAACAAATAAAAACCATCTTATTTCAATAATCTTTAAACCTGAAATCTTTTCTCATTTAATTAATTTCTTTTTCTTCTATAAATTTTTTATCTTTTAAAAATTTTCCCTAAAAAAACAAAAAATTTCTTTCTCTCTGAACTACAAAAATTTAAATTAAAACTTTGAAATATAATAAATTCAAATAAAAATAAATTAAATGAAACTAAAATTTTCTTTCTCTCTCAATTTCAATTTTCTATTTCTTTTAAATAAACAAATTTCAACTCGCTTTTCTTTTTAAATAAATAAATTTTAATAAAATTAAAAGAACAAAATTCAAAAAATATTCAAGATAAAACTATATATATTTCTTCACTTCTTTTTTTTCTTTTTTCTACTTCAATATTTTCTCTTCTATTTTCCTTTGAAACAAAATCCTTCATTTTCTCCACCACTTTTTAAATCTCCTTTCTACCCTTCTCAAAAACTTCTTCCTCCCCAACTGGCACCACCTCTCCAATGTCCAGTAGCTTCTCAGGTACATCATATAAATCTGCATCAACAATCCCATCAATTTTTTTTCAAAATGTTGCAACAAATGTGGTTTTATGAGACTTTACAGGATTCTTTGATTACACTTGGTCCAATTCAACCTCCCCATTTGAAGCATTAGTTGTGGGTTTAGGGAGTGTAACCATTGAGGGACCTGCTCCTACTTGTTGTTCAATTTCAATTCAAGGTTTGAGAACTGTATCCAGCTCTGGTTTGATAGGAAATTCTTTGTTGATTTCTGCATCCTAAAAATGGGAATCAGTTATCTATTAAAGCAAAAAAAAAGTTAAAATTTTTCAATTACTTACTTCAAGCTCAGGATCTGCTTCAACAAAAAAACATAGCTTTGTGGGTTCAACTTCCTCCACCACCTCATTCTCAAAATCCTCAATGATCTTTCAATGTTGCTTTGTGGTAGGAGCTACCTCTACTATCATATCCAACCTCTTCTCAACTAATTTTTTGACCTCATTGACCAGAGCTGTTGGTTTTTTCCCATGACTGAAACCAGCTACCCAACCAGAAATTTCCTTCCTATCCTCCTGATCTAACACATCCTCTGCTCCATCCACAACCTAATCATTTTCAATGGGCACCTCCCAGATGTCCTTGAGAATTTCTTGATCTTTATCAATTGACAAAAGCTTTCTGAAAGAAAATTGTCACTTAACAATTGCATTCTTCTCTAATGCATAACACACTAATTGGCACCATTGAAAAAACTCACACTTCTTGGGAAGACCTCTTGATGTGGTGCTTTCCATGAAAAACAAATCCATAGCTAGACAAGATGTACAAGCTATCTTAAATTAAAACTTGGATATTCGGCTGTCAGCATCAGGATGAGAGGGAGTGGGATTTGGATTGTGATGTTCTGTCAAAATAAAGATATCAAAGTATTAGCTATTTTATTTACAAAATCTATTACAATTTTCAAGAAAAGGGAAATAAGGAGATAAGGTTAATGAAGAGTTCTTAGGATCAATGGATCTCACATTTTATATCTGGGTATCCTTCAGGTAACACATGAAGCTTGAAACAAAATTCAATCTTTTAATCTATAAATTGGTATGCAAATCCATACTCAAAGTGCAGAAAGCAACATCTACATAGCAACTGCTTTTTCCCTTGTGTTTCTCAATACAACCCCACTAGAAACCACCCTTTCTAAAACTTAAATTAAAATTAGTCAATCATATTCTTATACTTTTCAATATTAAACAAATGTGAAATGTATTAATGCTATGGTAAATCTTTCCCTTTGTTGTATTTTGTACTTCATTGGCTTTTGATGCAGGTGGCCATCCTACTTTATTTGAATTCTCAGTACCAAAATGAGAATCATAATTAGTTTTAATTTTCAGCCTGTTGATACGTATGAGATGATTATCTTTTTCTAGTTGAACTCTCTTTCATTTCTTATCTGAGCAGGGAAAAGAGGGAGTAATAGGATTTGAAGAAAAACTGATGGTAAGGCTGCCTTTGAGAAGAGCTATGACAAAAAGGCATGAAAAGATATTTGAAGATGAAAATTAGAAGAAAAAACAGAAGAGATGGGGAGGGGTTCTGAACAGATAGAATTAATAGACAGGATGGTAGTGCACAGCAAGGTAGGGAGGTTGGCACATCCAGAAAGTTGTCCAAGATGTGGTTATGAAAAATGAGGATAAAAATTTCAGATAGAGGTGAACATTGACATTTAAAAGGTCTAATAATCCAATTATTAGCAAAAATATTTGTGGAAGATAATTGGGGTATAAGGATTTTTATCTGCAATTAATTTAATTGTGGATTCACTAATGTTGATACCCCCTATTGAATAATTTAAAAAAACCAAGAAAAAAGGATTAAAGCTCCAGTTAAAAAGAATCAATTAATCAGTTTCCATTATTTGGTTTATTATCTGCAAAGATTATAAATTTAATTGGTCTATTGACAGATTTTTACTAAGAGAAATTTTCTCAAATAGTAATAAAATTGTTGATTCTAATATCACAACTCTTTTCTGATAATACTACATGTAGTGAACCCACCTTTGGTAGTTAATTCAAATATTATTATGGGGGTTTTATTTACAGTAGTGTTTATTGAATATTTTACTTACTGGAAGATAAAACAACATAATTCTTGAGTAAAGATCCTCAATTGTCAGGCTGAGTTCAAGTAAAGATATGTAAATAGCTTGATTAGTCAGTTTTCTAGAAGCTTTTAATGGTCCATTATGAATATTGTTGTCCAAATCCAATTAAGTATCAAAATATAATTCAATATAATTGTCTCAATAATTTAATCTCAATCATTATAATTGTTATACATCTTACAGTTGGTATAAAAATAGAGATAATGGTTTAAAACAATATTTAAGAAACTTTTACAGCATTAATGAATATTTATTGTAATTCTATTTTATATTCTCAAAAGGTGATGTAAAAATGTAGAATAATAGCCCAAAAACCTCCTCCTTATATACCCATGAATACCCAATGTTTTCCCTTTGCTTTCACAGTCCTCTTTGTAGCTAATTACACCACATTCTAGCAATCCCAAATACCCATTAGACTAAGGACCTTCCCATAACAAAACAAGTATCATATCACATGCCAAAATACAAGAATAACATGGTGTAATATATCAAATATAGTAATAACCCAAAAAGAGAGTATATGCATGAAATTCTTAAAATAAAAGACTAAATAAGGAAATAAAAGGACCTGAAAATAATTTCTGATTTTAGAGGATCAACAGTAGAAATTAAGAAACTAAGTATAACAATTTTCCCCATTGAATTTCCACTTAAAAATAACCAATATAGCCTAGAGCCCATTGGGAAGCCCTAAAGAGGACATAAAATTGGGTTAACTGAATGAAGAGTCTTAGCAGGTTCTTTCACAGGTTAATCCTTGACTTAATAGGCAATTTCAAGCTTGCTTATAAAATATTTGAGCCATTCTTGAGTTCACAAATGAAATTAGTGCATATAATGAGGTCAATGCACTAATAATGCAATTAGGACACTAAATAAGTGCCTCTCACTTATTTTAGCATGATTACACATATAGAGAATACACTGTGGGGGTAATTTGGTGTGAAATTACTAACTTTCTAAATAATGAAGCCATGCACGCGGGATAAATGCAGGCAGCATAATGCCAGTACACATAAGCTATTTTTAGATTAAAAATCATTAATTTTTAGAGGTTTTATTTTAAAAAATTTAAGTAGCCAAATCAATTGCTCTGTATAGGGAAAATTGATCTGTCAAAGCACAATTTAAATATAATTATATTTATAGTGCATATATTCAACTTTTAAGTGATTTAAAGCACATTTATTAATTATTTCATTATATTAATGCAAAAATTAACTTTAAAACTACTTAAATATTATTTAACCATATTTGTAAGGTACTCATGATTTCACTAACATATTCCAACTTATTTTTAAGTACATAAGGCCTGTAAAAGGTGTATATTGTTACATGGTATCAGCCAACTGAACTCTGGAAAGAAACAGAGAACAGGAGGTACTGCTGAAAAAGTATATCTAAAATAATTACCAAGTACATATTCTTTCTAAGTACCTAACATCCCTCCCACTAAGTCATTAATACAAGTCCAAAACTACTGCTGTGATACCCCCCATTAATCATTCCACCCAACAAAATAACCAACTCTGTAGGAAAGAAAGAAAAAAATATGCAATAAAAAAGAAAAACAACCATAATTTATCAAGTATCACCCCTTACCAAAATATCCTAAACTTTTATTATTATTATTTATTTTAAATATATTATACCATTGTATTTACCATATCACCAACAGTGCAGTTGAAACATTCAGCTGTGCCATTTTGCTCATGATGGTAAGGACAAAAAACTTCATGAGTTTCTCCGATTTCAGCCAGTATTTGAGCCATCTGTTTACTATTAATTTTGCCTCCATCCGTCTTTAGATCTTGAAGTTTCTTGCCAGTGACATTCTTCAACTTCTTATAAAATGAAACAAAAGCTGAAGTAGCATCAGATTTAGTTCTGAGCAAGGAAACTGCATCATATGAGGTTGAAGTTTCTCTAAAAATAGCAGCCCATCTAGTGCCATTGACTGTGGGATCCATAGGTCCAACTAAGTCACCAACAATAAAACTGATTAAAGATTCATGTTGTTTGTCTATTGTTGCTAATTCTGTTCTTGTACTCTTGGAAATTTCACAATATTCACAGTAGATTGATCCAGGTGGAATGGAAAAAGGAAGACCAGAACCTAAAGATTGACTGATGACTTGTTTAACAGTTTTTTCACTTGCATGACCTAGTTACTGGTGCAAATCCATGAGGGAGCCTTTCATGGCAGGTGGAGAATTAATAACTGAATTCTTTTTCACTGTTTGCAAAAATTAAGGAAGCAAGAAAAAATTTGAAGGGGGAGAAGAAGATCCAGCCACACATTCACCACCTGAATTTACATCAACAATAAACTTGGTAAATTTTTCTTTAACATCACAATTTTCAATCAATTCTTCTACAGACACATCCTCAGATTCTTGCAGTTTTAAGTTTATCCATTCCACATACTTGTTGAGTTTTGCTATGTTTGCAGCTGCAATATGGGATGTATGAATGTAGTTGAATTCATCAAGTAAGTAGTGGTACAATTAATATGGCATCCAATTAGTGTGAATTTTGAGTTGTATTTCTGGAGTGAGCATTTGATAATTGATGTTGAATGTCATCAGTTCAGCTTCTTGATCAGCTGGCATTCTTTGATTGGAAGAGTAGCCAATGGTACCAACAATGCTTTTAACTAATGCCAAAATGCTTTTGTGCCAAACCTGCCACTTTTCTAAGTCTTTTTTGAGCTTTGGCATGCTTTCAGTAAGATAAAAATCTAATTTCATTGCCTCTAGATGTTTCTTTATTAACAGAAGACTATTTACACATTGATTCAAGCAAGTATATTCATAGGAGGGATCCAATGAGAAATTGGATGACAAAGACAATGGCATGATGTTGCAATGATGAGTATAAGATAGGAGAGTGGAAAGGGGAAATTCCAAGACAAAGGTAGGTATTTTAAGACACGGGGAGAGGTTTTGAGGGAGAGGGATGGGTTACAAGGGAAGAGAGGGATTTCCAAGTAAGGGAGAGAAATTCCAAGAGAGATGGAGGGTTTATGAGGGGTAGGGGGACACGTTAAGAGAGAGAGGGGAGTGTTCCAAGATAGATTTTGTGAATTAGATATTTTGGGAGGGTGGAATTTTACCAGTGGTTAGAAGTAAGTCTTTTTAGACTGCACTGGGGGTCTTTTGGCTACTCACACTGTTCTTCTGCTAATGTAGTGGAGTCTTGGGTCACTGATAGCTACTTAAACCAATGCAGGATAGCCCATAGCCTGTTGCATGGTATCAGCCATTTGTACTCTGGAAAAAACCAGAGAACAGGAAGTACTGCTGCAACAGTATATATACAATAATGATTAAGTAAATATGCTTCCCAAATACATATCAGATATGTGTGTGTATTTAAGGTATTCTAATGGCATATACTGTGTTATATGATATATTTTACTTATCTATGTCAAACTCTTTACCACAGTATCAGCGTGCAGGACTTGGGAAACAACCAACTATTATTCATTGCTTACCTGTAGCATGGTATCAGCGCGTAGGACTCTGGAAGTAACCGGAGAACTGGGTATTCCGTGGTTACAGGTTTTATACTCTTCACATACATAACTAAGTACATAACCATCTATAAATAAAATCTCTCCCACTTAGTTATGATTGTATGCACCTCCACTACCACTGCTGTCCCCCCATTCAAATTTCACACTAAAATCAGTAAAAATAAAAATAAAAGAAGAAGAAAAGAAAAAATTAAAAAAATAAGAAATTAAATTGAATAAAGATAAAGAAAAGTAAAAATAGTAGAAAAATAAATAAAATAAATTCAATAGCAGTCAAGTAACACCCATTACACATATCACCATACACAAACATCTTTACATCTATTAAATGTAAGAGTAGGGCCCAGTGCCTTAGTAAGGATATCAGAACACATTTGAGCAGTAGGAACCCACTCTAGTGAAGCTCTTTTTAGGAAAAATATTTCATTCAAAATTTAAAAACATCTATCAAGATGTCTTATGCGTTTGTTACCAGGGTTGTCCCTTGCATTTGCTATGGCACCCTTGTTGTTGAAAAATATGTTGATGGGAAGAATGTCAGGGAAAAGGTCTTTCAGAAGGTTTGAAATCTATATTGTGTCCTTAATTCTACTACCCAGAGCAATGTATTCAGCAGTTCAAGAAGATTTGCTAACTGTTAACTGGCTCCTGAAGGTCCACACTATAGGACATACATTTAACAGGAGCAGGTGACCAATTTGCACCCTGGAGAACTCTTTGGTATTACAGGTTGAGTTCAAATAAGATAGGAGTTCTAGAGGAGCTGTTTGATCAGGGTGAATGTGAAGACATAGTTTTGAGGTATTTTGGATGTATCAAAGAAGATGTTTTAATGCCATCCAGTGTACCAACGTAGGTTTTGAGAAAATTCTGGCCAAGAAATTGACTGAGAAAGATAAGTCAGGTCTGGTAGCTACTGCAACATAGCTTAATGCACCAAGGATTGAAAGTTATTTTGTGCATCTATGGCTACATCTTCTTCAGCTGCTTAAGTAATAGTTAGATTATTTGGGAGGGGAGATTGTGTTGTCAGTCCACTGGGATTGTGTGTTTTCAGTATTTTTTCATTTAATTGAAAATTATTCAGATCAAATCCCTGTGGGACTTCTTTTATTGCAACACCCACAATTCCATCAATCTTTTCATTCCATTTTACCCTGAGACTACCATCTGAACCTTTTTCTAGGTCTTTCATAATTTCCTCACTGCTTCCGGTAACTATTCCATCATCAACATGAATCCAAATAACTCCCATGTGATTTGGTTGTCTAAGGATATAGAAAGACTTGTCATACTGACTGGCTTTGTAACCTAGTGCGTCCAGTTTTCTGGCAATATGGAGCCACCAGCATCTCACAGTTTTCTTGGTGCCATATAAGGTTTTTTTAAGGTGCAACACATCGTCTTTGTCTTTCAATTGATATCCTTCAGGTGGTCTTACCCAAATGGCTTCACTGATTGGGCTATGTAGATAAGCCGCCATGAAATCAAAAGATCTGATTGGCCATTGATGATATGCTGCAAGTGTAAGTAAAAAATTTTGTGAAGCAAAGGTTGCGGTAGGTGCAAAGGTATTGGTAAAATCAATTCCATAGTGTTGAAGAAAGCCCTTCACCACATAACTTGCTTTGAAGGTAGGTGAAGGAGAGGAAGGATTCTTTATGGTAAATACCCATTTTGAATTTGTAAGTTTAGCGCCAGATGGTAACTTTTCTTCATACCACACATCCATATCAAGTATTTTGGATAGTTCTTTTTTTCAAGCCTTTTCCCATTTTGAAAGTTCAGGAGATAACATCTCTTGGAGGTGAGTGCGCGGTATGACAGAAGAGTGTGACAGACCATCATTGACTATTTTTCTCATGGATTTTTCTTTGGAGATAAGTGTATGTTCATCCATAAAGTCGCCAAGCTTCATAGTGTTGAGGATATGGTCAATTGAGCCTTTTGATGGCAGAGCTTGGTGTGTCTTGTCATGTGCAGGTAGGTGATCATCTGGGAAAACAGCCATTTCTGACTCAAAGAATGTGTTAGAATCTTTTTTCCTAAAAATCCATCTGGAATTGTTGGAGGAGTATCCAACACATTTACATATGAGTGCTTGTTGGTCAAGTTTATGTCTTGTTTCCTTATGAATATGGATAAAAGCTGTTTCTCCAAATGTTCTGAGATTTTCATAATTGGGGGTCCCATTGTACATGAGCTGGAGAGGATTTTTATTTCCAGTTTTGATATTTGGAAGCCTATTGTGAAAATGGGTGGCTCATTTATATTCCAATCCCCAGAAGCATTCATGTAGATCACTTGCTAGAAGAATGGTCCTTGCAACATCACCCACTTTTTGATTGAATCATTCTGCAGTACCATTTTGCCCATGGTGGTGTGGACATTTTACTTTGTGAGCTGCCCCAATTTCAGCTAGCAGTTGTGCCATCTGTTTTCTGTGCATCTCACTGCAATCCATTCAAAGCGTTTGTAGCTTTTTACCTGTAATGTTTTCCAGCTTTTTATAAAAAGAAAGAAAAGCAGAGGTAGCTTCAGATTTAGCATTAAGTAAGAACGCTTCCCCATATGATGTGTAGCTCTCCCTGAACATGGCTTCTCAATGTGTGCCATGTATGGTAGGGTCCATAAGGCCAATACGTTCACCTACTATGAGGCTCATTAGAGACTCTGGCCGGTATTTGCTAGTGGCTGACGGTTTCCTAGTACCTTTTTGTAATAAGACAGTCTTGACAATCAATGTTACCTGGTGGAATAGTTGATGGTAAGCCAGAACCCATATTCCCTTTAATGATCTTCTTAATAAAATTTTTGCTGGTAAGGCCGAACCTAGGGTGCCAGTCCATTAAGAAACCCTTGGCGGCCGGAGGTCAACTCACGTTGATGTTCTTCTTAATGATACGCAGCAGGGATGGGTGCAAGCTATAACAATAAGTGGGAAAATTATTTGCATTACATTCATTAGCTGTAAGTACATCTAGATCTCAATGCCTTTGTGTGTCTTGAAGGCGGGCCTCCGTAAAAAGTTTATCTTTAAAAAATATATTAAGGTTTTTGTCATCTGAGCAGAGACCAAAAGAGAAACTGCAATAAACTAAATCAAATAAAGAGATAAGAGTTGTTCTAACATTAGGGCAATAAAAAACATTAGTAATAGTAATTATTTTTCCATTGCCTACTCCCATGATAAATGAAGAAGGAAAGTTAGTTGCCACTTTTATAGGGATCTGTTTCTCTAGAAGTTTGAAGTTTTCAAGGAGGCTCACATTGCCTGTGACGTGATGAGTTGCACCACTGTCCAGTATAGCAAAGTTGTCAGCAAGCACATTGATGGACCATTCAATGCTATTTAGTTCAATTTGTTCAACTGCCTGGTATAGTGCTTCTACATTACAATCAAAAATACTGATTTCATCTGCTTCAAGTTCAACTTCACATGCATGTATATTGCCTCTTTGTGGTTGTTTAAAAGAATGGTGGATGGGTTTCCTTCTAGCATCTGGATTGTTTCCATACTCCCTGAAGAGGAAAAGTTGCATACAGAAGAACAGTGAAGCTATATTGTATGGGCAGTGAGAAATGCTATGTGCATTTGACTTGTGTTCAAAACATAGGTGTTGTGCATCCACTGGTTGGTAGGTTTCAACCTTGCGGGTTGGTGGGGAAACAGAATTTAGCTGTTTTGGAGATGCTATATTGAAAGAATGCCCAGTAGACAATGAGATAGAGGGTGTAGGAAAATGTCCAAGATGATCAATTCTATTTTGTTCCAAACTCGGGATGAGTTGTCAGTAATCCTGGTAGGTGAAGGACATGTAATTTGATTGGTTATTGAGAGCAACGCATAAGTCAACATATAGGTTTTTCATGTTCAAGGGAAGCAGGGCATGCATCATGAGCGCTTTAAAAATTTTGTTGTTGAGTACCAGTCCTTTGCGTTCAGTTGCATCAAAGTACTTGTTTATTGCTTGCAGACAATTGGATGAAGAGTTGAAGATTTGAAGTTTGATATTTAGGAAATCTGAGATGGCGGATATGAGTACCTTGTGATTGGAACAGGTCAATTTGTGGACCAGATGATGATATGTCTGGTGTGCCCTCCTATCAGTGGAAATTTCTTGCTTCAACGCAGGTGCAATGGAGTTGGTGATCAACAGATGAGTGACATGGTCAGAAAATGTGTCCGGCCCTACAGCATCATTTAATGTGTATCTGTGGGTGCCAACAAAATCCTTGATAATGGCTAGCACTTCCATGTTCCAGGCATGCCAGTTATCGCCATTGGCATCCAGCATCAGAATACCTTTCATGAACTCAATTATATTGCGGAGATTTTGTTGTGGTTTGAAAATTTTTGTTCGGGGGGGGGAGAAGCTTGAGGAAGTGGAGCATTGGACAGATTAGATGTTGGGAATGTAGAAGGGGAGCTGGTGATGGAGATGGTTGTGCCATTTCAATATTGTTGTCAAAAGGGATCCCAGGAGAGGTAGGTAAGTCCAATGTTGGAGGTGCTAGTGATTGTGTTTCAGTCTCTGGACTTTTAGAAAATGGGACTGAGGACCGAGAGTGGGTATGGGGGGTCTCAGGGCAGATGTTTATTAGTGGTGGGGTAGTGGGGTTTTTTATTTGAGTACGTTGAGGTGGTGTAGCAGGGATAGATGATAAAGTCAAAGGTAGAGGAGGAGATCCAGGGGATAATGTATTGTGAGAGTGTGATAAGGAATGGTATTGATGAGGGGAAAAAGAAGTGTTAGATGAAGGATTTATGATTCCGAGGCTTGTGAGCTCCTGTTTAGAGATGGATCAAGGATTTTGTTTTTTACCAGTGCTGGTAGAGGGTAAGTCTTTTTCAGACATGCACTGGGGGTCTTTCTGTTAGTGATGCAGTGCTTGTGCTTAATGTAGTGGAAGTCTATACACTGAATTACCAGCAGGGACAGCCCATAACCTGTCAAACTCTGTAGCACGGTATCAGCGTGCAGGACTCCCAAAAGAACCAACTATTATTCATTGCTTACCTGTAGCACGGTATCAGCGCGCAGGACTCCGGAAAGAACTGGAGAACTGGGGATTCCGTGGTTACAGGTTTTATACTCTTCACATACATAACTAGGTACATAACCATCTATACATAACAATGTATACATATTGTGTACTGTTACTTATTGTCCCCATGTGTAACATATGTGTCTAGCATATTTTAAATGCTTATTTTACTCAGTCCTTGGAATATCCAGGCTGACGTAATTGATGTATTTAATTGTAGTTTAAAGTAGCTTCCTCCTATGCTATTTGACACCTATTGACTCTCAATTTCCTTTGATTATCTCTCACTTCCTTATTGTCGGTTTTGCTGCTTTTGCTTATATAATTGTCCGTTACAATTGAATCTAGGTGTTTCACTACTTTTTTCATTTCAATTGTTATTACTTTCAACACTTCATATTAGCTATCTGGTTACTTAGGTGGAACCGTTAAATGCTTTGCTAACAACTATCTAGGTGCTTTACTACTTGTTCATTTTTATTGCTCTTTGTCTCAACACTTCTTATCGAACATCTTGCTAATTAGGTTGTAACAACATATGTCTTGAAACCAAAGAGAGGAATATTTATTTAAAAAGGCTAGATTGAATTGCTCTAATTAGTAATATAATTGTTCAAGTCACTCAAAACATTCTTTAACCATCTTTTATTTGCCTATTGTCTATTTTGTCGCTCTCGTTTAGCCTGTTGGTGCAACTGAATTTAAGTTGGTTAATCAAATATTTTACCAACAACTAATATTTTGTAAATAACAAGCTTGATATTGATTTAAAAATTTTGGCTCATTCAACCTCTCTCCAAAACCTATTCTAACTTGACTAAGAAGAGTAACATTCATTTAGAAATTTAATAATTTCCACCAACTACAGACCATAATTTGAAGCCGCTTTCATCTTATAATCAATATATTTATTCTAGATGCGTGTATAATGGTCTAAAATATAAAAGAAAAAAGAGTATTTTTCATTTTATAATATATAATTTTTAACAGTCTATCTCATGGTTAGTTGGAAATAACATGAAGCCTAGACAGCATCTATCAAAAAAAATAAAAAAAATAAAAAAATAAATAAAAATAAAAAAATAAAACAATAAAAATTGATTTGTGATACTTTTTCTTGATTCATACAAAAAATCTATCAAAATTCTTTACCAACAATCAATGCAAAATCACATCCTTCTAAATTCTTAAACGGGAGAGTTTTCGGACTTAGTGTTTTGGAGGTTATTGCTGAGATTTTTATGGTCAGTTTATAATTTAAACTGAGGTTAAAATCAATGTTTCAACTTACAAATCCCAGGTAACATCACAAAGCGCGCCTGCTTTTCTTTCCTCTTCAGTTGGGTTTAGCATGTCAAAAGCCTACGACCAATTTTCAATTTTACAAGAACGCAAACAGAACATAAGCTCAATGGAATTGATAAGTGGCTTAAGTGAGAGGTGAAGGAAATTCTAAAAGTTTTAACTGCATACTTTGCTGGTTAAAAAGATTTGAAAGCACCCTATCGAAGGATCTGTAGCTCCGAAATTGCAGCCATCTATAACATTTACGAATATAACTGTGTCTGGTTGACCTTGTCGCTGGACGTATCTGTCAGTGATTGATTGAATCGTTTAATTTAACATATCCACCAAAAAAGCTGAAGCAATCACAACATACAATTGTTTTCCGCAATTGGCTTTATTGGCGCTATTTTTGGAGCGGTAAAACGTCAGCTCTATTTTAACACATAATTTTTCTGGTAATAATTTTCTTCTCTTACTCATTTAGCCATCCAGCAGTCTCTGGCGAAGAACCATCTAATGTGGGTCCAGACCAGATACACGCTCCAACATCTTCATAGGTGTCATACTTTTGACAGATCTAGTTGTTTCAATAGTAAGTAAGTACTAATTTTTTCATAAAAATACAAGATACCATGTTTTTGGAAGAATATATAAGACAAAGTTGCATACTCCTTGACCTCCTGCAACGAATGAAGACTGTGAAGAAATTATCTGATCAGGTTGTGATTTTTAAAAGTGCCAGAAAACCGCGTTATGGACTTGCCTTTTGAGTTGTATCGTATCTACGAGCCAAACGATAACCTCTTCCATGATAGCCAGTATTGTTTTCCGTAGGTTGATTGTAGTCAGAATCTTTATGGTCAGATTCACTGTAGTCAGATTGGTTATAGTCTGGTTTAGGGGGAGAATAGTAGTCTGGTTTTGAATGTTTATTGTCGGGCCAGTGACACTATTGTCACATTAATTCCATACATCAGTTTAAACTTTGCTTATTAAGCAAAGAAAATGGAGCTTACAATTTCTGCAGGTTTACAAATATTTTTTTCAGAAGGACATGGCTTATCAAGAGAAGCAAAAACACATCCATCTTTTTCCAGAAAATACTTATAGCATACTGTATGATCTGGACACGGAGCAGTATTGTTATGATAAAAAGCGTGAACGATATGTAGTAAAAACACAGACAGAACAGAAACGTATTGAAGCATTTTAATGATAGTATTAAAAGAAGGTGAGAAAAAAAAACTTGATGAAGATAATTTTAATACGTTGGCAAAGGTCTTCTCTTATAGCTTATGACCAGTTGAACGATGCAAGCTGTTTCAAGATACGTTATCCCTCATATTTGAAGTGAAACTTTTAAATTCAAAAACTTAATAATCTTATAATTGGATTTTAAAATAGTTCGAACATCACTTTAAATCTCATATTCTGTGACTTGTAGTACCACTATATGGCACTTTTTTTAAAAAAAAAAATATATACTATTTGTTTCTTTACAGAAACACGGATGCAGACCCACCGAGTTTTAAGAAGTACACCTCCCAACACCCGACTCAATGATCTGATAGAAATACTGCCATCAGAATTGACAAAGTCGGTCATTACCAAAAAAAACTCGTTCAATTGGTACCACTTGCCATTGAATTATTGAAGTTAAGACAGTAATAGAGGATGGAAGGCGAAGTTTTACAATTACCAACACTGAGTAAAATGTAAGGTGTGTCAGTTTATGGCGGCGTAGTTGACACAGCTTGCAAACAACAGGCAATTACAAAAACCCTTGCTGCGCAGGATTCATCCTTGGTTATTTATCGCCCCAGTCTTCCCTGCCAAAAAACTCTTGAAACCGGGGTTTTTAAAGCAGAGGCCAACTCCACAAAGGCAGATTCTCGGGAATCCTCCTCTGTTAGCGCCCTGTGTTAGTAGCTTACAACACCCGCCCCCTGAAAGAGTCACTATACGTACTTGTTTAATTATTGAACGGGAGGGGAATCTCAAAAAAAAAAAAAAAATAAGGAGAAAAAAGGAGAAAAAAGGAAAAAAAAGGATGGGAAAACAATGCAAATATACTATTATTCCCGAACTAACACAAGCTGAACTGCGCAATGTATTCTCTAAACTTTTTGTCATAACATCCGCAATTTGTGTAGACACGGCAGTAGACTCAGTCCCGGAATAACCGAATACCAGTTCCTACCCAGTCAGTAATGGCATCGCCCGTATACGGTTGTTCATTCACAAAGAGAAACTCTCTCACAATGCGCCTTGTTCTTTTGTTTGATGATCGATCTATTGTTGTCTTAATTGTTGATTGACTGGCTTATTTCAAAATGAGAGGGTCTATGAAACCTGTCAGCCTTTTCAATAAGTCTCTTACCCACGTGCCTGCTCTGGTCACTGCTCCAAGTGCTATTCAGTTGGCATACAGCCAAATTCGAAACGGTTGGTGCAGTTTTGCAAAAAGAATCAAAACATATAGGCAGAATGCTTGACATTTGACAGAGAACCTGGCAAATTTTTGGTGAAGGGAGTCTAAGTTTGTTGTCAAATGTCAATTGGGCTGACCAAAAGTTTTGAATTTTTTAGTAAAACTGCACCAGCCGTTTCGAATATGGCTGTAATTAGTTGGCGGAACTACAGATGCCATACGTTTCGAACTCCAGAGTAGTGGTGACTTGTTTACGAAAATGATAGTACCTTGTGTTGACTAAGCTGTTTCAGCAGTCGAGTTTTAGTCAGACTACATTTCGACTTTCAGTGGTTTTGACTTGAGAGGAGCCATAGACAGATTCTTGTTTCTTGCAGGTAGCCAAGAAGGTGACCTAGTGACTGCCAGTGCTTGCAGTGAGGGTTTACTGCGAAGAGTGAAAGCGTTTCCACCGCTGTTGGTACAGGATCAGTCTCAGTCCCGTAATGAACCAAAAAAATCATTATTTTAACAAGTTACATGTCGATATGGCGTCAACCTTAGTCACGGAATGAATGATCTGGTGAAAAAACTAAAGTCGTATTGGCAGGTTCAGCGCATCTACTGCTAACAAAATGTACTGCTACATGGATTCTGACCAGAGCAACCATGATATGCAGGTCGACGTGACTCCGCCTCCTCCGCAAATTGACGCGCCTTCTATGCCGCCTGTGCCTCCTCCTCCTCTGGCTCCGGAATCCACCCCTCATAATCCCTCCCCACTCTTTCCCTCTCCCATTCCACCCCTTTCCTTCTCCACTGATCACATTCTGTCCTCCCCCTCTCCCCCCTCTCCCCTTCCTCCCCTAACCAGGCCTTACCCCACTCAGAAGAAAAGAAGATACTCTTCTCCCACCCTTCTCACAAGACGCCCAACTTGTGGCTCTTCCTCAGATTCCCTAGAGGAAGCTCATGATGAACATCAAGAACTTTTCTACCCCACCCAAGCAGAAGGCCCCCAACCTCCGGCAGATGTCAATGCCCCCATGTCAGAAGGCCCTGCTACCCCCACCCCATCCCCCAAAGGCAAGCACACCCCTCTCCCCACTCACCTGGCCCCAACCAGAGCCCCAAGCTCTCTGGATGCCTCTATTCACAACCCAACAAGAGCCTTTTCTAACTTCAGCCTCACCTCAGCACCCCAAATCCCCTTGCTCTAATCTGCTGACCCCAACACCCCCATGGCCCACATTGTTTGCTTGGTTGGTCTTGACCAAGCCAATAACCCTAAAGCAATTGTGGTGTGCCTCAACAATCTATTGGGTACTGTCAGGGAACCTCCAAGAAAGGGCTCCCACACCAATATTCATACTGCCACTTTGTCAGATATCAAAGCTTTGGCTGCTGCTCTGTTCCCCCTCACAAACCAGGCTATGTTTCATCAAGCTTCATCGCCTGTAGATTCAGCTGCCCCCCTCAAAGAACCATCTCTCAAATCTGTAGACCAAAAGATTGATGCCATTTTGGCGTGTCTATCTCCTATTGGTCCCCCCTCTTCCCCCTCAGGCCCTTCCCCCTCCCCCACCCTTCAAAACCAACTTTTGCTCAAGCTGCCACCTCAGGTATCCCCTCCTTCCTGCCCCTCTCCTGTGCCCCTCCCTCACCCTGGCCCCCCATAATTTACAGTCAAACAATCCAACCCGGCATCACCTGTTTTGAAAGAACTGCCAAATCCCAAGTTGCTCTCTTTCATCAACAACCAGATTGCCTCTAAAAAATTTTTTGGCCCCTCCTTCAATGCCGCTATCTGTGTTAAGGGTGTGATGTGCCACAGGTCAAATGACTTGAAAATTATCATGAACTCAATGGACAACCAAACCATCCTCACCAGTTCTTGGCAAGAATGGCTCCCTCAAGGATTAATCTACAAACCCCCCACATTCCCTGTTGTTGCCCATGGAATTCCAACTTATATTGACCTCAATGACTGGTCATGTGTTAATTCCTTGATTGAAGATAATCCATCTTCCCTCAAATCCCTATACAGGATCTCCTGGTTAAGGCACCCTGAAGCCAGGGCCGGGAAGAATCACTCATCTGTAGTCCTACATCTTCATGACAAATCAGATGCTAACATCCTTGCTTCCCCCTTTCCCCCTTCCCCCCTTCCCCCCTTGTTGTTGAAGGGCAGATTCATTGCACTGAGGCTG
Organism: Hemileia vastatrix; assembly: GCA_030280995.1. Lineage (NCBI taxonomy): Eukaryota > Fungi > Basidiomycota > Pucciniomycetes > Pucciniales > Zaghouaniaceae > Hemileia > Hemileia vastatrix. Next base: position 21,430,690 of record JASXTE010000004.1, on the reverse strand, counting down.
TCAACTATAAAAGAAGCACCTGTTTCCAGTGCTGGGGCAGGGCTCACCTGTCAATTCACTGTTCTCTACCCCCACAATGCTCCAGCTGCGCTGGTCACCACAGCACCAAAGCTGTCATCACCAGTCTTCTTTTTCTGTGCTGACTCTCTCCCCCATTATCACCCTCTCAAGAATTCCCTCACAACTCTCCCCCTCCTTCTCAAAAATCCTCTGACTTCTCCCCCTATCTTCCACCTCCCCCACCTGCCGTCCTGCCCCCATAATTACTCATGAATAGAGACCACACTGTGAAATCCCCAATCTCTTCCCCATTCTTCACTTTCTTCCAACTCAATTGTCACAGATCATTCTATGTTTTCCACTCCCTGTTTAATGACCCCAGCACTAACCATTTTGACATTCTTGCATTTTAGGAGCCAATTCCTCTCTCCTGACCACTTCTCTCCCGCTCCAGCCAGGGGATGGCACCTGATCTCTCCCCTTCACTCCCCTTCCTCCCCCCTCTTCCCCCATTCACTGTTGCTTCTATGTCAACAAAAGACTCCCCATCCATCGCTTTACTTCAATCCCTAGCCCCTCACTTGACTTCACTCTCCTCCAAATCAACCTCTCCTCAACCCCAATTATCTACGCTAACTTCTACAACCCCCTGCCTCTATCTCCACTTCCCAATTTATCTTCCCCTCTCTTCATCCATTCTATCATCTCCCTGTTTTCCTTTTTTCTGACTCAAATTTGCATCATGACCTTTGGGCAGACCCATCCAAGCATCATTCAAACCATCCAGAGTCCTCTTTTTTCATTGACTCCCTCTCTGACCTTGGTATGTCTCTTGTCTCCCAACCTGGAGTCCCGACCTTTTGAAACTACTGGTGCTTCACATCTGTGATTGACCTGGTATTTGCAAATGGGAAGGCTGCTGATTGGGTTATAAGTTGCACCACCAACAGAGACAGTTCCTCCACTCATCTCTCCAACCACAGATATATCATCACTAAAATCCTTCCACTCCCCTTCCCTCCCCCTCAACAGAAACCCTTTAGGAATTGGAAATCATTTGATGAGTCATCTCTCCATCGTGCCCTTTCCTTTTTGCCCTCCATTTCCCATTTCCCCTCTCTCCTCCCCCTCTTCTATTGACTTGGCTGCCAAATAATTCAGTTCCCTATTTATCAAACTAATGGAAACCTTTGTCCCACTGCAGCAGCCCAGCTTGGTGTGTCACGCATGGTATAATTGTGGTATCTTGGATCCCCTCAAGAAAAACTGCTATAGAGCCCTTTGTCAAATGAGGCTCTCTCCTGCTCCACATTTTGAGTCTGAGTTTCTGTCAGTGAGAAAGGTCTTCTGTGCAAAAATCAAGTATCTTTGCAAACAACACTGGAGAAAATATTTATCCTCCCTGACACCCAACACCTTGTTTAAACCAGCTAAGTCATCCCCTCACATATCTACCCCTTGTTCCAACCCTCCTCTCCTTGATTCTGATGGTTCTCTGGTGACTGACAACCTACTGAAAGCCAGACTTCTTTTTGAAGGCACTTCAGTGGTGTCTATCCCCTGAAACCTTTTGGATATCAATACCCCCCCTCATTTCCTCCCTCTCCCCCCTTCACAGTTCAGGAGATCTCTGCTGCCCTTCTTAAAACAAAGAAAGACAGAGCCCCTTGAGCTGATGGTATCCCAAAGTCTCTTCTTCATTGTAACCCCCTCTCAGTTGCTGCTCTTCTTCTCCCCCTCTTCCAGAAGTGTCTTGACACAGGACACTACCCCACTCCATGGAAGATTTCTAGGACAGTAATTATCCTCAAACCAAGTCACCCTGACTACTCCATTCCAGGTGCCTACTGCCCCATTTCTCTCCTCAACACTATGTGAAAACTTCTTGAAGCACTCCTTACTAAATGCCTCTCTTACCTAATAGAAACAGAACACCTTCTCCCCAACACTCACTATAGCAGCTGCCCTTTCCGATGCACCTCCAATGCCCTCCTTCATCTAGTCACATGGACCAAAGCCCAGTGAAGGAATGGTAATGTAGTCGGTGATCTCTCACTTGATGTCAAAGGGGCCTTCCCTTCAGTAAACACCACAAGGCTATCTCAAATTCTCTTCTCAATGCCCCTCCCTCATAACATAATTTCACTCATCATTGATTCTCTGCATGAAAGAAAGACAAATATTGCCTTCTCCTCCTTTGAATCCCCTGTCTCCTTCTCCCCCAAAGGACTTCTCCAAGGGTCTCCTTTGTCTCCTCTACTGTACATAATTGATAACTCTGACCTTTTACTCCTTCTGTCCCTCTCTCAATCTTCACTTGCCCTCGGCTACCTTGATGACATAGTTTTCCTGTCTGCCAGCAAGGACCCAGAAGCAGTGATAGTTACTCTCACTAAATTGGGTTCAGAAGCAGTTGCCTGGGGCTCCAAGCATGCCACAGTTTTTGATTTCTCCAAAACCAAGTGGATGCTTTTCACTAAACATAAACAAATTTTAATCTCCCCCCCATATCTCACCTTTAATGGTAGAAAGCTCACTCCCTCCCCCACCATGAAATGGCTTAGGGTTCTCCTTGATCCTCCCCTGTCATTCATCCCAAACAGAAACAAGTTGGTTGCAGCTGGTCTTCAAGTGGCAGCCTCCATCCACCACCTGGCATCATCAGGTTGGGGTATTTTGTTGAAGCAATATTGTACACTGATCACCTCTTTAGTTAATTCCAGAACAGATTATGCTGCAATTGCGTGGCACAATCCAATGAGGAACTCTTGTACCATTAGACTCCTGCAGGTGGTAGACAACAGAGCTCTGAGGACAGCCCTTGGTTGTTTCTGCTCCACTCCAGTCAAACTTCTATTGCACAACTCATCCTCCCTCCCTTACAAACACTGTCTGGATTTAGCTGTCAATAAGGCATGGTAAAGGCTCCTCACTATCCCATCCTCAAACCCCATGGCCCACCTGGCTAAACACCTCCTCTCCTCCCCTTCCTCTTAAGTTCATCAACACCAGCTCCATATTCTCACCAAATCCAACCTTTTCCCTCCCTCAATCCCCCTCTCCAACTTAAACTCCCATCACCCATCCCCATTTCCACCCTGGTCCCCCCTCTTTTTGGCTAACATCAGTGACTCCAAGGACCTGGCACATGCCAAGACCCTCAAAATCAAGTCATCTAGACCCCACTTATCTTACCTTATTTAAACCAATGGGTCTAAGTATGACTCATGAATATTTGCTGCTGCTTTTGACCTGGGCCAGAATTTCCTGTTTGTGGCACACCTAGGTGACCAACACCTCTACTCTGTCTTTGAGTCAGAGATGTTTGGGATCCTTCTTGGCTTGTGCCTTTTCATAAACAACCCCTTTCACTCACTTTATAATTCCCTCATCATTTTCACTGACAGTCAGTCGGCAATCAAGGCCCTTTCCTCCCCCTCCAACCCAACATACAATTCCTCCCTGCTCCATTCAATTGCCTCCTCTGTCTCTTCCATCCTATCTACCAACCCTGAGATGTCCCTCTCTCTTCACTGGTGTCCAGGTCACTGGGGGATACTAGGTAACAAGGTGGTGGACATGTTTGCCGATGACTCCTATGATATGGCTTCCCTTGCTAAGTCTCTCCTTTCATTTGATGCCCACCTTCCTCTATTTCCTCACTTAAATCATACATTAAGAAACACTCAAACCTCCTTCTCCACTCTCCCCCCAACAGGGAAACACTGAGAAAACTTAGGGGTAGGTTTAACCCTCCCTTCTGTTTTAAGGTGTTGATGGCTCTTCCACAAGCACATGCTACCGCTTTTTTCCAATACCACTCTGGTCATTCTCCCTTAAAACACTACCTCTTTTGCTTCAAAGCTGCCCCCTCACCTCAACACTCTGGACACCCTGGAATATGTCCTACTCTTTTGTCCTGGACATTTCACTGAGCGCAAGGCACTCTTTGATTTTTCCAAAAAACATAAGATTAAATTTGATTCCTATTCCCTTTTTTCCCTTTCCCCCATCACACTTCAGGTCACTTCCTTTCTCGTTTCCACAAACAGATTCCCCAATAATGTTCCCCTCTTGCAGTAGCCCCTACTTGTCTACCTTTAATCGCCCATTGTTTTTCACCCTACTTAGTTCCCTACCCATTTTGTACCTAGATTCTGCCCCCTGCTCCTTCATGCCCCTAGTTGGGTGAGATTGTAAGAAATAAAAAAAAATGTACTGCTAAACTGAATTTTTTTTGTCACTCATTCCCTGCCAAAAGCAACCTAAATTCATGTTTTTGGTGGAGTATCAGAGATGAAAATCTCACAAGCTTTTACTTTTTGCTGTGTATTGCTTCCAGCTTTGGTGATTGTTATTGTGTGACAAAACTTTAGAAAAGCAAGTTTTTGATGGGTGGGTGCTGAAAATTGGGAATTGGGTTTCTCAACTTTTTTTGGTACTCCTCATCACTCACAAGGGGCAAAACAGTGTCACTTTTTCATTTCAGGTGTCAAAGTCCCACACATAAAACATGACATTGAGTCTTGCAATATTGCATGACATGGGGACCTGCCTTGAGTCAGGTTTTATTGTAGGACTTGATACCTCATAATAAAGCATGACATGAGATCTTGTTTCATGTTACATTTTTTGCAGGACCTTCACACTCAAACACTCACATGGTGTCTTGTTTATGTTTTGGATGCAATTTCCCACAGACAAAACATAACAAGAAGTTTTGCAAAATAGCATGACATTGGGGCATTCCATGTGTCACATTTTATTTCAGGACTTGATGTCTTGAAATAAAACAGGACATGGGATCTCACATCATGTCATATCTTTTTGTGGGAGATTGGCACTCAAAATGCAAAAGTGACACAGTTTTGCCCTTGGTGACAACTGCATGTGTTGATTGGAAGTCCAATACCTCACCAGCTGATGAGCATACTGCTATCTCAACTCAGGTAACCTTATTCATCAGATCAAAAAAAGATGACTTGCAGTCAAGTCATTAATTATGACATGTGAACCAACTTGTGTGAAGCCTGTGTAGGACCCATAAAGGTACAGTTTCTTTTCAAAAAAGGTGATAACACCAAACATTTGAAAATATAATGTAAAATTTTAATACCAAAAATGACCAATTGGCACCTACATCTGAGTAAGCTGTGAGTGGTTTTGGTTGTGATTTAAGGCAACATGTTGGCTTAATTCACAACCTGTTACCATAATGTAGGTACTAAATTCTGAGAGTTCTGACTCTAAGCTATTCAATAAGCTTTTGAGGATAAAGATTGGTACAATATTGATGGAGCTATTGAAGTTTGAAGCTCACATACCTGACACCACAGGAAATTTGATGACATTTTATATTCCACATCACCCAAAAAATTAAACTTTGGCTTCAATTTCCTTCACTTTTCACCAAAAAAGATGAAAAATGACCAAAATATTAACCAACATATGAAATGTTTAGGTGGAGTATGGCATAAAATGTTGTTTATTTTATTGTGGTGTGAGTCAGCTGTTAATGGGGATTGAGTGTGACTTAAGGTAACATTTTGCCATATGAAAAATCTAGTGACTATTAATCAGACACAATATTCTAAAAGGCTTATCTTTATCCATAATAATTAATTTTGAATAGTCAAAATTGGTGCAATATTACTGGAGTTATGGATATTTGAAGTTCAAGCATCTGAGTCATCTGTGACTAGTTATTGGGTGTAACTCAAGGAAAACTTTTTCATTAATTGACAGCCTGTGACTAAATTTTAGGTACAAAATTTTAAATTCCTGTCTCCAAGCCCTAAAATGATCCTGAATAATCAAAAATGATACAATATTGATGGAGGTATAGATGTTTGGAGCTTAAATATATGAGTCAGCCATGAAAGAGCTTTGGGTGAGACTTAAGGAAACATTTTGAAATCTGACTCAATCTAAAAATAATGTCTCTCAGCTTTCAAATGAGCACTGGATCATCAAAATAAATGCAATATTAATGGAGTTATGGCTTTTTGAAGCTTACATATTGGAGTCATCTGTGACTGGGTATTGGGTATGACTTAGTGTGGCATATCAGATTAAGTTACACCCAATACCCAGTCAAGGCTAATTCATTCTAATAGGCTGGGCTCTCAGATTTCAATTGAGCTAGAGATGATTAAAATTGGAAAAATATTGATAGATTTATTGCTTTTTGAAGTTCATATGTCTGTTTTAGATGCGACTGGGTATTTGGTGTGACATCATGCAAAATTTCACCTTAAAAGGAAAGCCTAAGCCCATATAATGAGTAACTTATTTGGAAAGACCTGCTTTTAAAATTTGTAATAAGCATGGATAATGAAAATTGAAAAAATATTTTTGGAGTTTGGCATATTAAAAATTGGAGCTCCCACTATGGTTTTTTTTCCTTGATGAAATAAGTTGAAAAAACCACAAAAAAAATCTAAATGGAATATTAACTGATTTTTATAAATGAGTTACAATATAGTTCTTAAATGAGTAATGTGCAGGGGGGGGAGGGGGGAGAAGGTGGACTTTTGGATGAGAGAAAAGCTGCTACATGTAAGAATCTTAATAATTTTTAACATATTTAAAGTACATAAAAGTAAAAATCACTGGAAATGCAACTTGCTTTGGCAGTGCAATGCTAAAATTAAGTTTTTAAAATTTAACATAAAAAGCTTCAAGAATGCATAACTTCATCAATGTTTCATTGATATTGATGACTGAAAAATTGAAATGGAGAGCTATGAAATGGGCTTCTTAGATCATGGTGCCTATTAAATTGTAACAGACTTTTCTTAGAGGCAAAATTTTGGCTTTTGTCATGCCCAATACTCAGTCAAAGCTGACTCAGATATGTAATCTTAAAATATCCATAAATTCATCAATATTAAAGATAATTCTTAAAAATATCTAAAAAATTCTAAAATAAAAGGTACTTAGGAGACTTCCTTCTAGAGAACCACACCACATGAACATGACACAATCAGCCTCAAAACAGCTACAACATGCTCATTTTATGCATTTCATGTATTTTCACAAAAACTAGGGAATTATTAGGGGATATGAATTCTGGAAAATCTATTCTTAACTTAAGTGCATATTTAAAACCAAGTCAGAACTTATATTTTGTAAAAAAAATCACTTATTTCAAAAATGGGTGTCAGTTCTGACCTCAAATCAGCACTTTTTCCCAATTTTTTTTCACAACCAAAAGTTGGCCACATTGTCTGTTCCTTTACTACCTGTCCCTGTAACATGTGACACCCTTACCTCTATCCCCTCATCAATCCTTGGCACACATCCCTTGCTGAGATTTGAAACATGGTATTGTGACATTTTAACCAGGCATTTTTCCCTTGTATTTTTATGTTTTCAAACTCTTAATCTATTATCTTATAACATAACAGTTTCATAATTTCTCACACAAAATAAAACACTCAAAAGGCAACTAAAAAATGCTTCATCACAAAGGTCTTCCTATAATGCAAGCCCCTCACCTCAGATATCAAAGTATGGAAGGCTAAAAAATGAGGATTATCTCATTATCATCAACTTTCTCAAAATTAAATCAAATTATGATGAATTTTATTAATGTGAGAAGTCCACCCCATTTGGAGAAACACTTTTATCAAAGGTCAATGGCCTCTTTTTGATGGAAAAAAAATAAAAAATAAAACAAAAGGGAGAATAAATGTCAATCCTAAGAAAATGAAGGAGAGGTTTAAAAGTTATCAATCAAAATATAAAAAGGCTTATTATGCTTCCACTTCAACTGGATTTTGTACTAATGATGGTGGCTTTTAGAATGGAAATATAACTGTTTTTAAAAATCTCAATGTCATCTGTCCTTTCTATGAGGAAATGGATAATTTTTTTGGTTCCCAAGTTGATGTCAACCCTTGGTTTATATGCAATACTACCCAAAGATATACCCTCTGGCTCTCAACTATCTAATAATCCTCCCAAAACACCTGTACTTAAACAAAATCAATCCCCTCCAGCTGCTAACCATACTTCACCTGAAGGTGATCCACACTATCAAGCAGAAAAATTATTTCAGAGCAGATCTGAGTCCTCAGAGCCCCAATTCTTTGATGTATTTTTACTTTTTTTTCATAAATTCTTTGGTAAATTGCTCATTCTTTCTTTTCTAGTCTCCTCCTACTCAAAATCAAAATTAAAAAAATATTAACAATTCTGACAATGAGAATCCTGCTTTTGTAGCTGCTTCAGATAAACTTCCTGGACCCTCTAGCTCAAACTTCAAACTAAAGTTTAAAGCCGCAACTTCAATGAGCTTGAAACATCATTTAAAAAGTGGTAATAATCTGACCAGCTCTTTTTCCTCCCTTGATAATAATTTTGAGAAAAAAGATATAAGTAAGATTTGGTCACTATATATCTTCTTCAATAACATTTTTTCTATTCATTTTTATCAGAAAAAACTTCCATTGTAAAAAAAAAGAGGGAGAGAAGAAAGAAGTTTAATTTTAGCTTAAAAATAAAAAAAACACTTACTAAAAAATTTAGATACAAAAAAAAAAAAACAGAAAAAAAAACCAAAAAAATTATAATTAGAAAATATATAAGTTAAAATGAAAAAATAACTTACCTAGAGAGATGAGTTGAAAAAACAATTGACTTCATATTATTTTAGGGAGGATAGGGAGAGAAGGAAAGGGATATGAGTGATGAAAGAGAACAAAAATGACTTACAAATTATGCAATTACATAACAGATTTGATTTCATGTTGAGTTGATGAAGGAAAACAAAGAGACTTGAAAAAAAGAGACTATAACAGAAAACTCAAAATAAAAGTCAATATGCCAAAAAAAAACTATTCTAAGGAAACATTCCTGAGAAGTGCTGAACAACTGTCTAAACCTAGGTTCAGATATGTTATGAAGTGTTTGTATGGTGTACTTGGGGGTATGAAGTACTTGAGGCTTTTGTGATAGAAGGTAATGTTTCCTGGCCATTTTTGATAAAAAAAGAAAATTTTCTTTAAGATCAGAATAAGAATTTCAATCAGAGTCCAAGAGGAGATCAAAAGCTATGAAAGTCATTGCTTGATGTAGCTTTTCATGATTTGAGAACAAGAAAGGCAAAATATTTATATGGTATAAAAATGTAAATATTGTACAATTTTTTGAGTTATAAAGGTTTATGCTGTGGAGTGCTCTGTATGAATGGGATGAAGATGAAAAATCAGTTAAATAGGACTATATGATGAAATAAGCACTTTTGATTGAGTAGGTGAGGATTTGAGTCAAATAAGTGACTCATTTCACTTTTGAAAACCACCAGTGTTGGAGCTAGTGTGTTTCAGAAATCCAAACTCAGATAAGTACAGATTTGGTAAAATTGAAGGGTGGATTTTCCAGAACTGACACCCCATGATAAGTATGTTTTCTGGGATGAAAATTTTAAGAAATGTTATTTTTTATAAATGTTGAACGAGAATGATAAGACAAAGATTGAAATATTGAAAATTAAAGAGACTTGGTGTTTCAATAAAGCAGGGGTAGAATTTTAGTGGAAGAATATAAAGCTTTTGAATATCTTAAAAATATGACCATCAAATGGAAAATATACGTACATTATTTTTGATCTTTTTTTGGATTATAGTTCTGCCTTTAATTTATTTATTTTTTATTTTATTTCTTAATCTATCACCCAACTAGGAGCATGATATATACAGAGAAAAGGGTAAAATTCTTTTTAAATAAAACTAAATTATTTATAGAAAAAAATTTCATTTCAGGTCTACTACCTAGCTTGAGGAACATTAAAAAAATAGATGACAATAGATTAGCTTCATTATTAGATATTCTAGCCACAAAAAATATTCATTAAAGAAATTGAAAAAAAATTGAAATAAAAATTAAATTATTCAATTAAATAGCCAGAGAGTGGATCCCCCATTAAGATAAATAATATAATGCATCTTTTTTAGCATAGATGCAATTTGGTTTTCCAAATATAAGAAGGAATATAATTTCAAATGTTTTGAAAAGCAGAAATCATCTCATATTTTGACTTATAGTGGAAAAGCTCTTAAATATTGTGCTTTATAAGCTTCCAAATGTTTTCCAGTGGGTTAAATTCTGGAAATTGACAAGGCAAGTATTCAAGTATGCATAATTTAGAGTAATCTTGGAATTTTTATTTGTGGGCTGTATGAAATTTTTAATCATTCTCTATGAGGATAATATTATTGTTCACCAGAAACAAATCTGGCACCTTCTGGCAGGTACCAAAAATTTTTCTTGGTGAATTTTTTCATTTTTTGTAAGATGAGGAATATTTTGTCTCTTTAAACTGTCTCAATAAAAGACTAAGACTTTTTATTTCTATCAGAGAGTGTTACAATTCTGTAAATTTTTATATCAAAGAAGCCTCTCTATGGCATTACAGAGTTTTTCTCATTTATGAATGTTGGAATAAGGAAATATCCTTGGGCATTTTATTCTTTAAATTTCCAGACACAATTTGCTTTAAAATATTTTCCAATTTAAATAAAAAAATTATTTCCACAGTTCTCTTTTCAAGTAATCTACTTTCTAGTGGAAATTTTCACAAAGAAATATAAATTGGTGTTGGAAATTTATTTGACTATTGTATTTATTTACAAGTGTGTAAAATTGAATGCAAATAGAACTTTAGTCTTAATTGATAATTCTGGAGATCAAGCACATGTCTTATTCAGTTGTCTTTTAAGGCAAGTCAAAACAAAGAGCTATCACAACTACTATTTTGGAATAATGGCAATAAAAATAGATGGAATAGTTCTATGAAGAATACATAGCTTTTTGGAAATTTGAGATTGTCTGAATCTTCCCAATGCCATTTCAATCACCATAGAAAAACTGGAACCTTCTAGAAGGTTCCAATCCCTAACTGAAATATGGTGCTTGTATTGTGGGGAACCTTCTAGTAGGCTCCCACATTTCATTCCTAGTGAATAAAAGTGGCCTTTATTTTGGTTTCATTATGATGAGATGTGGGAACATATGAGTATATGTTGAAAATATAAAAAAAAAGGATCAGGTAAGTTTTATCTTCTCATAAATAAAAAAATCTAGAAAAAATAAAACCTTCATTTTTTGAGAAACTAGAATAGAAGTATGAAGGAAATTTAAATGGGTAAGAGGGTGTTTTCAAGATAATTTTAGTTAAAAAAGATTAAAGGAGAATGGTGAAGCAAAAAAATAAAGGGCTCTAAATATATTTTCAGAGGCTATAAATCCAAATTTTTGAATATAAAAATAGTACTTCAGTAAGATCTCTGCTCTTTAAAACAATAAAATAATGTTTACATATTTAGGAGGCATTTATAAAGTATCCAGAGGTAAGTTCTTTCCACCCTTTTTTTTATTGTACTACTCTAAAAAAATAATATAATTCCTTTCCAAATTTTTTATGGCTGGGGATGGCTTTGAAGTTTAGAATACAATGTCAAATTAAAAGATATTAAATATTTTTCTTTTCTTTTAAAATTTTTTCAGATGTCAAATTTTGATATGAAAAAGTAGAACCAACTGGGGAGTTAGAATATTATGAGAAGATAGGAAGATAAAACCAGAAGGGTCAAAAAATAGACAATGATAAATGAAAAATTTGAAGTTAAAAATAAAAAAAGTTGGTTTTAAATGGCAAGGTAATCATCTTATTTAATTCTTTAGGTTGGGTTTTTTAGTGTTTTGGAATCTCTAATAAGACATCATTTTGACACACTTTATAATAAAGTTAGAAAAATAAATCAGATGAAATATTCAAAAATCTTGGAGAAAACTCTTATGTTACTTTAAACTTGATCTGTGGAGCTTATTTGGATTTAGGAGATTACTTTTTATGTTTAGCTAATTTCATAGTTGGTGTCAGCCAGGTTTTAAGTATGAGGATAAAATTACTTACTTCATTTTTTACAATAACACTTATAAGTCCCTCAATATTATGACTTAAAAATACTCACAATAAATCTTATTAATTTGATGCGCCAAAATAACTCATATTGACTTGAGTATTCTTGAGGTGAGAGTTTTTATTAAAAGAATGAGTGAAAGGTCAATTTTTTCTTTGATTAAGACTCAATGCATTATGTATTTCAGTGACATGGGAAATATTACACCAGATTTGGAAATTATTATTCAAGTATCTTTATTGACAGGCTCATAAATTTTAATATTAGTTTAATTACACATTTTTTTACTTTGATTTGCCTTTTTCTAGAGTATCCTCTAAACTTAGTTATTTAAAAATTTTTTCTCTTTCTCTTATTATTGATCTATGTTTTAAAAAGGAGTTTTTTCTGTTAAAGGGGCTGGATTAGAAGAGGAAGAATAATCTTTTTTATCATATCTTAAACATAATACTTCTTTTAATTTACATTCATTAGTTTTTACCAATAAAACTTTTATTATTAACAATTTTTGTAAATTATTATGATATTAAAGAAGTAGAAATTCTCTAGTTGCTACTATGGTGATAAAATATTTGCCTTTGAGTTTCCTTATATCTCTATTTAAAATAAATCAGGGTTACATTTACATGCCATATTCTATATTACCCCTGATAGTTGGAGTGAATTAGAAAAAAAATGTGACTTATTTCATTATCTTGTAATATAATCATTCTTTCACAAATTTTTATAAGAATACTTTTTGTATAAAATTTAATAAGACCAAGAATTAATTGGAAAGAACAATTAGTTTTTTTTTAAAACATGGGTTATTTTATGAAAAAACCTGAAAGTTGAGTAAAGGAGGTGTTTTGTACATATAAAATAGAAGGATATATTGCTGAGAGTTTTAAAGTACCTAGAAGCAAATACTTTTCACCCATTTTATCTTATTTTAGAAGCTTTATCATTTTTTTGGTTCATTGCACCCAGTAAAACTTGATTTTGTTTTTCAGAATATGAATAAAAGTTTACATTAATAAAATTCTTTTTAATTAATTCTCATTTTCCTCAGACCTTGATTTTTAAAGTTGAAAAACAATAACTTCTGGAAAATTAGAGTTTCATTCTTCAATAGACTATAGACCATAAAAAATATATACAAAAAAAACATGAAAATGAAAATTACTTTTTCATAACTGACTAAAAGTGGGTGGGTCCACTTCAAGTGTTAAAAAAAGCACAAATATAAGCCTGAATTAAGAGTACAAAATTTTTGAGGATTTTACTTGGAAAGATTGCTCATGCCATATATAAGAGTTCACATATCACAGTGTAGAAGGGCTTTTTTAATAACCTTTCTGAGAGCAGAAACCAGAAGAGTTGGAGATGCTAGATAATCTTCTGTCCTCCTAGATAAATAATTTTGAATTATCTAGTTTTAAAAAAGTGATGCTTAAGTATAAAATGAAAGAAATTTAAGAAAAAAAGACATTGGATATCTTCAAAAGAAAGAATAAAAAATCCTCAATATAATAGGGGGTATTAAAGTTAGAAATCTTCCATTTCAAAATACCTCTTTTTTTTGAAAAAATCATCCATGATTATTTTTTGATGTAGGCCAGATTGTGATCCCCAAAACACTTTTTTACTGTGATTTATTGTCAAATTTGTGGCTTTCTTATTGTGTTGTGAAATATCTTTTAAATAATTACATATTTTTAACTTTGATACCCCCTAATTATATATGAAGTTATAAAATATTATTAAAATTGACTAATAAATAAAAAAATTACACTGAGCTAATTTTCTGAATGAATTTTTTTTGAATATAAATTTACTTCTGAACTGATGTATAGTAGATCTAAATCATGGTAGTTTTACTATGAAAAACTCCCCTTCATTTTTTGATACTCCCTTCAATAGAAACTGGGTAATAGAGTGATTTGAGATTTCCAAATATCTGCAACAGTGTGCTATGGTGTGCCATTGGCCACTACCCAAAATTATTATCAACAAATAACAACAACCACTAAAACACTAAATCTGACTAAAATATGCTAAAGAATGATCAGGGAATGAAATATAAATATAAATATGCCTATTTAAGTGCACTAAACACTTAAGAGTGGCAGAAAAACCCAGAAAATAGAACAAAAAAAATCAAAATCTAACTTTTATAACAAAACTGAGAATTACCCAGATGAGCCATAAAAACTGAAAATCACAAAAAAATGATTAAAACACAAAACATAGGAAAAATTAAGGAGTATCACAAAGAATAATTTTTTTAACTGTGACAAAATTATTTCAATACCAAAAAAAAACCCACTTAACCATTATATATTTTGAATTCATCAAAATTTTACTATGGATATGGCCTCTGCTCACTGGAACACCACAGCAGGGTGTAGTCTTGTATGGTAGCCCAGGAAACATGAACTTTTATCTTTTTTTCTATTTCAGTATTTTTTAAGTATAGAATATATATTTTTTTAAGTAATTCCCAAATTTCAGGTAATTTTTAATTGGATAGTTCTTGAAATTTCTGTCCCTAACACCAGCCCCTTTTTCTTGGTTTTGTGCTGGAAATTTCTAGTTTTAGAAGATGGAATTCTATAGGTGGAATAGAATAAAATAAGATATTTCTGAACAGGAAATATAATGAAAAATAATCAATGAAATGAAAACTTTACTTAAATAATGATTCTTGGGATGCAAGTGAGTGTGTCTTGAATTTTAGGAGTGTGGATATAGGAAAGATGGTGGTAGTATGAGGCAAAGAAGGAATGACAAAAAATTGTGACAAGTTACCTCTAGGTAATCTATGTGCTCTTAGGCAATCTACAAGGAGTTATTTTTAATTCCTTGTAATTTTTATATACCTCATGAATTCTTGTGGCTTTTGACTGATTTTTCACCAAAAAAATACTTTTTCAGATTGTATGCACCATCTAGTAGATTTAAATTAATTGAGCCAATTTTGGATGGGTGTAAAATTGGATTGTGTTTGGAAGCATAATTTCCCCTGGTAATCAGAGATAAATAAAGGATATTAAGTCTTGAATTTTGATATTCTGATTTTTTTTTCTTTCTGATTTTCTTTTCTTTCAAAAAAAATAAATAAAAATCCAACATGAAAATTAATCCAAAGAATATCCAACTCATCCAAATTTATAAATCTTAACTTTACCTGGAATATATTCTACTCTATTTTAAGCCCCAAATTTCACTTGACTTTAAACTATAAGTTAACTAATTTAATTTCATTGCTTACAAATTAAATGACTCTCACATAGTGGATGGTATTTAAGCATGTTTTGTGCATTATTAAAGTTTGTGGTTAATAATTTAATAGAAATTGAAAGGAGATAATATGGCCAAGTCATAAGTATTTTCAGATTTTTTGAATAAAAAATAAAAGTTTCTCTCACCAGAAAAAATATATATTGGTATTCAAAAGGATTGGTGATAGTTTGGGAGTATCACATTTTTAACAGGCAAATTATTTCTTTTGGAGGGAAACTTTGATCTTTTTTGTTAAAAATTCACAAATTTTGAGATTTGTCTTTAAAAATAATAGGAAATTCAGATAAAAAAGGGAACTGATCCAGTGACAGCCTGAATTTTTTCTTGAAACAGCTCAAAATTATAAAAATAGAAATTACCTGCATGTTTTTTCAACTTTTGTATTTAATTACTTCAACAACTGCTTAGAATATGATATCATGCTACTTATGACTACTTTCTCTCCTGTTTCAGTAATATTTCATCTCTACTAAACACTTCTAAAATCACTAAATATCATGTATTTTTACTCCTACATATCAAGCAGCTCATTATAAACATTGACTGGCATGAAAAAGTTATAAAATAGAATATAGTTGGGTTTTATTTATTGAGATGCAAAGAATTAATATTTTTCAGATTCTGCAAGTAGATAAATCTACTGCATAGCATGAAGGAATAATTGAAATTGGTAGACAATGATGCAAGTAAAATGCATATAACTAATGAAAAGTTACTACAAAAAAGTGAGATGCTCTAACAGAAACTATCAGCCAGATGTCTAGAAGAAGAAGAGGAAAAGGGAAAAATGTAGAGGAGGAGGAGAATATAGGGACAGAAATAAAATAATAAAAGGAGTTTTAATTATTCTGAGAGAAAAGGCAACGAGGACTATTTGGGACTTGACAAAATACTGAGGGTTATAAAATTATAAAATATATATTTTAAATAAGAATTATTTCAATGCGTGGTAAACACTGTTATTATTATTAGACTTATTGCAACCTTTAGTTATGTATATAAAATTTAAATTAGATTTATAATACTAATAAAAATAATAATAAATGTATTATATTAAAAATGTATTCAACATTGAGTGTATAATAAATGATGCAGCTACAGGGGATTATCCAAAACCTTTTATAGGCAAAGGACCCTCAGAAGCGTCACAAATGAGGACTTACAAAAGAGTAATAAAATGAAACAAGAATATAAAAGAATAGAAGTAAACATAGAGATTGAGAGAAAAACATGAGACAATAAACTAAAACTGTGAGTAATTAACCAATTTTCCCACCATAACTTCCCAAAACAATTAATTAAAAGAATTAGTAACCAATTAAGTCTGAAACATGAGAACAGTTATTAAAATAACCCAAAACAGTTATTACAGTGAGATGTAAAGGATTTAATTAAAACAATTAGAATTATTTTCATGCCAAGATCCATGTAATCAATTCAATCCAGTATAAATCAATTTTAATTAATTGTTTTAAATATGTAATTAATTCAATAATTAGTTTAAATGAAACATATAATTAATTTAATGATATTCCTAATTTAAAGTGAGAATTTTAATACCATGTTATTAAATAATTTTTGTAATTTATTTAATAATTTTACTGACACAACTAAGGGTAAAAAAAGCGCCCAATATTCTTGTTTAATAATGTATGAAAAAGGTTTATTTAATATATAAATTTAATTAATTAACTTAATTACATTATAAGTCAATTTTACACTTATAGTTATAATAGGGGGTATCAATGTTCAGGGATCCGCAATTAGGGATCAGGAATTTTTTTTCCCGGGATCAGACATTTTTAATTGCGGAAGATTCTTATCCACTAGCCCCAGGGCTAGTGGATAAGAAATCCACGATAATGCATTATCCCGCCTCTTATACCCCAATTTCCATTCCTAATTCCTGATCCCAAACTCATCTCATCCATGATGGATTTATAAGAAAGTCACATGACTTATAATTGCTGATGCCATCCTTAAGTATTTCCTCACTCTATGCTACTTAATTTTGGTGGCGAACACTTAAGTTTTTTTGCTATCTACACACCCCAACTGCACATTTGGCGGTGAATTCCCACTTCCCTCATCACATAACCCTTCCACCAGCAACAATGAAACACCTCTCTACTAGGAATCTACTTCACTCAACAATGAATGCTATCACTTTTCTTTTAGTTCTTTACTATAAATCTGACTCTGATTTGGAAGATGCTTTAGCTTATATGTGTTTTCTTTCCAAAAAGCGTTACATCATCACCAGGGGGCCAAATCTTTATCATGATCCCCGATATGATCTGGCCTCCATTCTCAACATTCCTCATTTAAACTTCACACAACTTTTTAGAACTTCTCCCGATTCTTTCTTCAAACTTTATCAACTCATCTCCGATCATCCTATCTTCCATAACAATTCTCATAACAAACAGCGTAATCCTGCCATCCAACTTGCTGTTGCTCTATGTCGCTTTGGCTCAAATGGAAATGGTGCTGCCGTAAGACGTTTGGATAATCTCTTTAACATAGGATATGGTACCGTGATATTATACACCAAGCGCTGTATGATTGCTATCCTTTCCCTCAAGTCTCAAACTCTTGCTTGGCCAACTCCAGAACAGCGACTTGAATCCTCTCAAGTAATGCAAGCTGAAGGTTTCCCTGGCTGTATAGGTTTTGTTGATGGCACAACCATCCCTTTGAGTCAAAAGCCTGCTCATGATGGCAACCATTATTTTGATCGCAAAAAAAGGTTTCTTCAAAATCTTCTCCAAGTTCTCATCTTTCACAATCTAACTTTTAATCTTCTTTCTAGATACTCTATTGCCGTTCAACTTGTATGCAATGTCAATAAAAAATTTATTGCTTTTCACAGTGGCTGCCCTGGATCATGTCATGACTCTTCCGTCTTCCAAAGAATGAGGATTTCTCAATCCCCTGAATCATACTTTGACGAATCTCAGTACCTCCTTGCAGACTCAGCATATGCAAGTGGAAAGTACATTATACCTGCTTTCCATGGTGCAACTTCAGAAAATGACCCCAAAACTAAATTTAATTATCACCTTGCACAATCAAGAGTACGAATTGAACATGCTATAGGTATTTTAAAGGGACAATTTTCTAGTCTTCGGGAGCTCAGAATCCAATTTCAAAAAAAATTGGAGATCAAAACTGCAAATCATTGGATCTTGACTTGCGTAATACTCCACAATATTCTAGCTGATTTAAAGGATGAGTGGAATGATCTTTATGAAGAAGAGGATCCTGAACCACCACTGGCACTCCCCTCCCTTGATTCACAAATCATTCAATCAACCGGCATACGCCCCATTATAATGCCAATTACTCTTCAACATTTCTCTTCACCCTTTTAATTTTTAATTTTTATGTTTTCATACTTTCCAATTGTCCTCTTTGTGTACTTTAATCACTTGGTTTTGTATTTTGGTTTGTTGCATATTCATTTTTTTTTTTGAATTTACGGTGAATATCTTTTTTTTGGATGGCTCATTGGTTTTCTTTCACTTCCTCAACATGAAATCGCATATTTTCTTATATCGCATATTTTGTCAGTGATTTTTTTTTTCATTCATCACTCATATCCTTTTCCTATTCTCCTCAAACATCCCTCAAATATTTTGGTTGCATTTATTTTCTCAACTCAGCTCACCAGGTAGGTCATTTTTTTTCTTTTTTCATGGTTTTTTATTTGCTAATCATGATTTTTTTTTTTGCTTTTTTTTTTGCTTTTTTTTTGCTTTTTTTTTGTTTTTTTTGTAAGTGCTTCTATTATTTTTGTTCTAGGGTAAACTAATTTTTGTTTTGCTTTTTTCTCTTTTTTATCTTTTTATTTTTTTGTTTTTTTTTCTCTCCTTCACCTCTCTTTATCATCCTCAAGGCCCCCCTTTTTCCCTCTCTTTACCTGTCTCTGACCCCCTTTTTACCCCCTTTTTAGCTGCCTCAAATCCCCCCTTTCCCCCCTCTTTAGGTCCCTCATCACCCCCTTTCCCCTCTTTTTAGGTGCTTCAATACTCCCCCCTTCCCCTCTCTTTATGTCCCTCAAACCCCCCCTTCACCTCTCTTTTGGTGCCTCAAACCCCCCCCTTCACCTCTCTTTACCCACATCAAACCCCCCCTTTCCCTCTCTTTAGGCGCCTCAAACACCCCCCCTTCCCCCCCTTCTACTCACTTTACCCCCCTACCTAATCATTATATCCTCCTCTACCCCCCCCCCCCCCCCAGTTTATTAACGAACGATCGTTATAGATCGTTCGTTAATAAACAGGGGGGGGGGTGGGTGTTGGGGAAAGGGTTTGGGAGGGGGTAAGGAGATTGGAAGGGGGGGGTTTGAGGTACCTAAGGAGAGGGGAATGGGGGGGGTTGAGGTGCCTAAGGAGAGGGGAAGGGCGGGGGTTTGAGGCGCCTAAGGAGAGGGGAATGGGGGGGGTTTGAGGCGCCTAAGGTGAGGGGAATGGGGGGGTTTGAGGGAGCTAAAGAGGGGGGAATGGGGGGGGTTTGAGGCAGCTAATGAGGGGGGAAGGAGGGTGATGAGAGACCTAAAGAGGGGTGAAAGGGGGGTATTTCAGGGGGATTTTGAGGCAGGCAAGGAGAGCATTTGAGGGGGAAAAGGGGACTTTAATGGGAGATAAAGATGGGTTACTAACTTTCAAATAAAGATACTAACAAATTTTTGTTTGTAATTTTGATTATTTTTTTATTTTTTTTGCAGTAATATAGAAAAAAAAAAATTTTTTTTGCTGATAAGGACTGTCCCTCTTATTTACAATACAAAAAAGGTTTATAATTTTATATTTAATTTTTCTATAATTAATTTTTGTGATTTTGATTTTATTTAAATAATTTTTTTATTTTTGATTTTGATTTTACTGATTTTTTTTTTTTTTTCAGGATCTTGTGAGAAGGTTTTTAATAACCAATCTTCAGGTTCACTTTTAATTTTTTTTTTAATTTTTTTTTTTTGTGATTTAATTTTTACTGAAATTTTTTTTTTTGGATAAATTTTTTTTTTTTTAAGGATTTTGCTTTTATTTTCTTTTTAAAAATAAAACCTCAGGTTTTTTTTTAATAAAATTTTTTTTTGGAAAATTTTTTACTCATTTTTTGTTTTTTGTTTTTTGTTTTTTTGTTTTTTTTTCTATTTTAATTTTTAAATAAAAAACAGTTTTTTTATTTGAAAAATAAGGTGAGAATTTTTTTTAAAAAAAATTGAGTTGAAATTTTATTGACATTTAATTTTTTTTCAGATCAAAAAAATGTCTTCTTCTTCAGATTCACCCCTTACTTCTCTCTCATCTTCATCTTTATCTTCTTTATCATCTTCATCTTTATCATCACTATCATCTTCTTCAAAATCAAGATCCATACAATCTTCTTCTAAATCATCAAAAATAAATTTATCTTCTTTATCATCTTCATCTTTATCATCTCTATCATCTTCTTTGAAATCAACTCTATCATCTTCTTTGAAATCAACTTCCATACAATCATCTTCTAAATCATCAAAAAAAATTAAAGATAATCAGTCTCATCAGAAGAAAAGATATTTAAAAAAAAAGTCTCTCTGCGAAAGTTATTTTCGTCATATCCCAAACATTTTTTTTTATAAAACTAAAGTAGATAAAAAAAATCAATATCCGAAAAAATTATCAGAAGATATCAAATATCTAACAGAATTTGGAGATGATCGAGTTGTTGCAGTTATCAGCAATGCTTTTAAGCCTCAATTCATTTTGGAAGTTCATTCATTCGATGGTGTAAAAGATGAAGCTTTTAATCAACTATCCGATCTTATCATAACTCTTTATCAAATGGCTTTGGTTCGATTACCTATAAGGAATAAGAATTTGTTGGGTGGTATCATGATTGGTTTTGGTTGGAGACCTGGTTTTGTCAAAGGATATTCTCTTGGTATGTCTAATAATTTTTGTTCCATTCTTAATATCATTTCACTTATTTCAATTATATAGGTATATATTCATTGCTCAATAATATCACTAAAGCACAAAAAGATGAAGATTTTCGCTTATGGGACACTCTACCCTACTTTAATTCTTTTCTTGCTCTTCGACTCAAAAAGATCTGTAATAAGGCATTTGAAAAAAATCATGACCTTGCAACCAAAGTTGGAATACCGAATTGGTGTGACTCTGAATGGGAAGATATCAGCCACGAATATCTTTTATTTTCTAATGTTATTATCACTCATTCTGGATTCCACAATAGGATTCATATCGATAGGAATGATGCCAATTATCTTACTTTTGGAATATTCTCATATATCAATCCGATAACTGGCCACCCAATACCATCTCCAGCTAAAATCAAAGGACATGGTTTATATTTTCCAGACCACCGGTGCATCATTGATTTTGGTTTGGGAAATGGTATCATCGAAACTATTTGGAATTCTTTTAAGGATAATCATCAAACGACCAAAGCTCCTCCTGGTTTGAAATCCTGTCAAGATTTCACTCATTTCGGTTGCTCATTTCAAATCAGTAATAAGTTGATACAAAGAATCAATAAGGTAAAGTTATTCGATTTAAAAAAACTTTATCTAGATCCAAAAAGTATGGGGATTAGAGTTGTCATCGAAAATTTTATATTTTTTCATAAATTTTTAATAAATATTTTTTATATATCAATTTTCTCAAATAATGTGATGAGCCATCGACCTTGTGTTGTATAACAGGTAATCATGATAACATTTATTTGTTTCATGGGGTTCCTCTTTCCTATACCTGTAGAAAGTCCCAAACTTATGTTTCTCGACTTGGTCTGCATTTTGGCTTGAGGGATTGTCATTACATTAAACTAGGGAAATTGATATATATTAGATATTTATTTAATAATTTATGTAATTATATTAAATTTAGATGACTTCCACCCCTTACTTCAATAAAATGCAGGGGGGGGGGGTATCGCCAAATTTTCAAATCTGACATGTGAAATTGATGACTTAGAAAAATTTTGGTGATACCCACCCCTTGCTTCAATAAAATGCAGGGGAGAGTATTGCCAATTTTTTTAAACAGATATAGAATTTTTTTGACTTGTAAATATTTTTGTGATACCCGTCCCTTACTTCAATAAAATCCATGGGGGGTTGTGCCAAAATTTTTTATAAGACTTGTGAAATTCTTGACATGTAAGAATTTTTAGGATACCGGTAAAATGCAGGGGGTAGTAAAGCCAAATTTTCATATAAAACTTTCAAGATTCATGACATGAAAGAATTTTTGTGATACACACCCCTTACTTCAAAAAAATACAGGGGTGGGGGATTGTCAAATTTTCAAAGGAGACTTGAAAATTTTATTTAAAAAAAGAATATTTATCATTAAAATACGATATTTCAAGAAATACAGAAAATAATTGTAAAATTTATGTACAAATAAATATGAACACATGAAGTGTGAAAGAAATAAAAGAAACTAGTCAACAAAAAATTTCATTAAACGTTCTATTTCTTCAACAGATTTGTTTGCTTTAATGCATTCGATCAAGAAATCTTTCTTGGAGATCATGCTTATACTTCATCTGTTCCATTAAGTTTTGATGCTCGAGTGTTTTTTCCTTATTTTTGGATTTTTCAATACTAAGAGTTAACTCAAACTTCTTCTCCTCCAAATCTTGGGCCCTACCATCCTTCTGTAAAGAGAGCTCAAACTTCTTCTCCTCCAAATCTTGGATCCGATCATCCTTCCGTAAGGAGAGCTCATACTTCCTCTCTTCCAAATCTTGTACTCTGTCATCCCTCCTTAAAGAGAGCTCGTATTTCTTCTTTTCAAAGCTCAGAGTCTCTTTAGCAATTTCCACTTGTTCTAGAGTGAGAATAAAAATTAACATAAAGTAGAAGAAAAGCAGAGTAAAGTAATAAGAGGTATGATATCACTTACCAGCATCACGTTTCTCTAAAAACTGTTCCATCGAAGAAAAAGGTGTTTGTGATGAAGTATCACTTTTTCGTCTTCTTTGGGAGAGGAAATTGAGACTAGTTGAAGCCCTTCTCTTTTTGTTCAACGTAGCATTTTCCTCCTCATCATTGTCACTAGCTTCAGACTCAGTTGATTGAGGATCCTGGGTTTGTTCATCAGCCTTTTAAGAAATAAGAAAAATATAAGTAAATAAAAAAATAGAATTGATAAGATAAAAGAAACAGACCTGAGTTAGATTGGGTTGGGTTAAATCGCCAATAGGATCAATAGCAAAGCTATCTAGATTCGTAGAATTTAGAAGAGGGGAGGCTTGAGTGGAGGAAGAGGATGGGAAAAGATTTGCTTCGACATCATGTTCGGAGATAGGATCTTCTCCATCCAACATGTTTACAGGATTAACATCGGCTCGCTCTCCAAAAATTGCATCCATCTCTTTAAAGTAAGGACATAAAGAATCAAGTTTATTGTCTATGGATTTTATACCCTTAGTTATATCAATGTCAGTAACCCCAAAACCAGTGGAAGATGAAAGAGCCTTTGCCTTCTTGTATTTTGCTCGATAATGCTTGAAGCGTTCAGACATCTGTTTAGGCAAAAGATCAATCCTTCCCTTGGTCTTATTGCGTAATTCATTTGCCATTAGAAGATAGCCATTAACTTTTGATGTGGGGGACCGTCCTACTTTAGTGGCATACTCAGTACCAAAACAAGAATCATAGTTAGATTTGGTTTTCAGCCAGTTGATAAGAATGAGATGATCATCTTTTTTTAATTGAACAGTCTTTGATTTCTTGGCTGAGCGGGGAAAAGAGGAAGTAGTGGGAATTGAAGAGCAACTGGGTGATAGCTGCCTTTGAGAAGATCTAGGATGACGAGGCATGTTATTATAAATGAAGATGAAAAGGAGCAGAAACAAGCAGATGAGATAGCGAGATGAAAAGGAGAAGAATCAAATAGATGAAATGGGGAGAAAATCTGAGCGGATAGAATGAACAGGATGGGATGAGAATGGAAGTGCGCAGCAAGGTAGAAGGCTGGGATATCCAGAAAGTTGTCCAAGATGTGGTTATGGAAAATTGAGTAAATAAATGTCGGATAAGAGGTGAACATTGACACGTAAAGTGTCTAATAACCCAATTATTAGCAAAAATAATTGCGGAAGATAATTGGGGTATGCAGATTATTTTCCGCAATTAATTTAATTGCGGATCGGTCAACATTGATACCCCCTAATATATGTTTATGATTAATTAATTATAAATTTTTATATATTAAATACATAAAAAATGCGCCATAATTTATAGAATATATATCATGCTTAATTTAAATGAATAAATAATTTATATAATAATAAAATTAATATAATATTTATATATATTTAATAAAATAATTATATCATTTCATTATGCAATATAAGATTAATTTATATACATAATAAGCAAATTTTAACGCCCTCTTTTAGTTACAGTAAATTGACATAAAATTTACTGGGTTCCTGGTATAGCCTGGCTGACAGAAACTAACACTTTTTCAGTTATCTTTCAGTAGCAAAATGAAGGTAGATAAAAATTGTTAGCCAGGCTGAAACAGGATTCTAGTAAGTTTTATTTTAAAATATTGGACCTTAAAGACGGTGTAAAACTATTCATATCATGTATATAAGTTAATGTTATATTGAATAATAAAATTATATAACAAACTTATGATAATATAATTAAAATAAGGGTTATATTAATTTTTTTCTATATAAATTATATATACAAGTAAATAAGAATATAACACATTATACTCTATATAATATGGGCACTTATTTATTTATTTACTAAAAATATAATGATAGTTAATTAATCATAAATCTATATTATAATAAATAATAAATTTAACTTATAATGTAATTAATTAATTACATATATTAAATAATAACATTAATATATTATAATACACAAGTAATGGGCACATTTTTGACACATAACTGTGTAATCTAAGTATCAAACATTTTAAAACACTTTATTAAAAAAATTATTAATGTTTTACTTTAAAAATTAGTAATCTTTTTATATATATACTTGTTTTGACTTAAAACAACTATTACACTATAAAAATAGTTTAAAATAATTAATTACTCATTTTTTATACTTAATAAACTAATTAATCTGTTTTTATGTGTTAAAATAGTATTTTTATATGTTTCACATCAAATTAATTATTATTTAAATTTTATAAAACATGTTTCTCATTAAATTAGTTATTTTTACATGTCTCAAACTTATTTAATAACTCACTAATTTAAAATGTTGTATTTGAGTTTAAATTGGTGGATAAATAGGCTCTTACTCATGTATCTTAGTTAATTGTGTCAACTTTACCCTTACATTTTATTAAAATAGTTTATTTTTATGTTTTACTTTGTTTAATGTTTTTATTAAAATTTTTTTTTGCACTTCAGAGGGACCCATGGTTATATAAAGGCCTTGGATAACCCCTTTAGCCTCATCACTTATATTATTTACATTATCTTTTTTTTATTTTTATATAATAACATATATATTTTTATTTTGTTTTATTGTGGTGCTTTTCCCCTTAGAATCTAAGCATATTATATATTACTGAAGATTTAAATAATATTATTTACTATTATTCATTTTATTTAAGAAGAGAGAAAAAATAAAATTTACTTACTATTGAATCATTACCTCAGCCATTAAAATCCCCATAATTCCTTATAAGTAAAAGTACTATAGTATTTGTTGTTGTTTTTTCTCCCTTTTAAATATTTACTTCCCTACATTCACCTCATTTATTTCCTTATTTCTTTCTCTCTTCCCTCTTCCCTCTTCTTCTTCTCTTCCTCTCATCCCTCTTTCTTCTAGACAACCAGCCAACAGAACTCTTGACCACTTTTCTTGATACTGATTTGGTAAAAAGCAACTCATTGACAACTTCACATATGGCACATTAATGGTCTCCACTGAGATACTCTAGTTTATATGTCTATAAAGTTTGTATTAAATTGTATTAAAAACCCAATAGTGTTAATAAACATTGTTGTGCAGTGTTTGAGGTGATGTAAAGTGGAGATAAGAGGCCAGAAAGTTGTAAATTAGTGCATTAAAGTTGCTGAGAGTTGAAGATGAGCTTAAAAACTTTTTAAGGAGTGGATGTGAGTTAAATATTACTATTCAGCATATAACAGTAATTTTCTTAAGGGGTTTAATTATCTACCAAGTTTTTAATGAATGTGAAAATTTAATGAAATGGTGATCAAAATTTGGTCAAATGCTCAGTAAAGTATGCAAAGTGACCAATTTACCAAAAAAGTGGTAGACACTCTAAAACTAGTATTTACAATAAAAAATAATGGCACTACAAATCTAATTTTGAAGGAGAATAGAAATGATTGAATGATAGCCCTAAATTTTTTGAGGGAAAAATACTGCTTACTTATAGGTTGAGACACTACTTCTGGCTTTCTTGAGTCTATAGTCTGTCAGTCAATCAACTAATAAATACATAGTGGGTTATTCATGACAGTAGGAATATGCATATAATTATATTTTTAGAATAATAGGTTGTTGCTGTAGCAAATCCACACTAAGCACAAATTAAGTATCCCAAATGGGGATATACATGCATGAGTTGTGGATATTTTAGGGAGGGATAGAAGTTCATGAAAAAAAATTTAGGAGAAGTTATTTCAAGAAAAATTAGTCGTTACTCATCAAATAAGATATATCCAATAGAGGATATCAAAGTTAAAAAATTGTAATTATTTAAAATGTATTTCACAAAACTAATAAAAAGGAAAAAGCTTGACATTAATTCTCAGTAAAAATGTTTTTTGGGGCACAATATGGCATATTTCAAAAAATAATCAAGGTTGATTTGGTGGAAATAAGAAGCATTTATAAATGGAATATTTCAAAATTTGATACCCCCAATGGGGATATCTTTGCACAAGTTGGAGATATTTCAGAGAGAGACATAGGTTCAGCAAAATATATGTAAAAAAAGTAACTGCAAGATAAATACAGCTATTTGAAAAATCATTCTCTTCTTTTCCACTCATCTTCTTCCAAAAGTGACTTGTAATCATGTTTTTTTCAGGGAGTGGATGGTGAAAAAACCACATGCTTTTTTCAATGACTGTCAAACCATCAAAACTTGAGACAAAAACAAAATAATTTTCAAAAATTTTATGATTTTCCCTGTTTTTTTTAGAAAACTGCATGATATCTACATGGCCTCTGAATGATGATTTGAGGTGCACTGGCTTCCTTCCCCCTGTTTCTTCCCAGCTCTTACCCGTTCTCATTTCTCCCTTTACCACCATCTTCTCATTCTTGTCCACCACCCACCTGCTCTTGTATCTGAGTCTTCCATCCAAACTTCCCTGAACACCTCTATCAAATTAGGTAAAATTTTATTTTTCTCATGAATATTATATAGAAATATATTATTACAAACTGATTATATATATTTTTTATAATACAGAAATTTATAGGTGCCAATATTTATTGAGCCCCTCATAAGCCCTAATTCAAAACCATTTTAAGATTACCCAGAAAGTTTTCTCACTATTTTTAACAAAAATGTACCCAACTCATCTTTCATGGAAGTTTATAATTCTGAATTCTAATTGACACCACATAATTTTGACATAGATAATTTTCTTAGTTCATAAGTACAAATAACAACTGTAAATATAATATTAAATAAAAATTACTTTGATGAAATGAAACTTAAATTTACTGAAGGATGTGTTACTTTTGTTTAAGAATGAGTGTGCCACTCAAAAATCCCATCCAATCTTATAATATCAGAAAATAAGTTCACTTTGTTTCTCATCTCTCTTTTTTTATAAAACTCAATGCCATGTTCAGCTTTTTTCAGTTAAATTCTTGTTTATTTCTCAAAAACATTCATTGGTTTATGACTAAATTAAAGACTATTTAGCAAATTCCAATAGTTTAAAGACATAAGTACATCACAACATCCAGATTTTTGTTGTTAAATTCATGCATATTTCTCAAAAAGTTCAATGTGAAAAAAAAAATAAATAAAAATAAAACCTTACTGATGTTGAGAGAGGTGTTCAGGGAATTTTGGATGGAAGATTCAGATATAAGAGCAGTTAGATGGTGGTTGAGAGAGAAATTAGAATAAGAGAAAAAAAGGGTGGAAAAAGGGGGAAGGAAGTCAGAATACTCCAAACCAGAATTCAGTGGCCACGTAGATGTCATGTGGCTTTCAAAAAAAAAAAAAAGGGAAAATAATAAGATTTATAAAGAAATATTTTGTTTTGGTCTCAAGCTTTGATGGCTTGACTGTAGTTGCAAAGTAAAAAAAAATCTTTTTAAACTATGATGATTCTTTTTACAAATAAAAATAAAAAAATAAAAAACTAAAGGGGTCAAAAAATCAAAAGATGAAAAGATCAAAAAGATCAAAAATCAAAAAAATTAAAAAATTAAAAAATTGTAAATTGAAAAATGAAAAATGAAAAATGAAATATGAAACACCACAAAAAATCTGGGGGTGATCTGCTAGCAATCCCCTCTCTTTGAAATCCAGAGTGTCTCTTATTGTTCCAGGGTTATTCTCACTTTATAACAATATACAAAATCGTATTGGAAGTACATTTATTCTCAGATTGATTATAGACAGAATATCAACCGATTCCAAATTATGCACAAGCTGATCCTCCAGAGCTTGATTTTGGTCCTCTGTTGAGCACAAATTGAACTAACCTAAGCTTATGCATATATAATAATTCAGGATACTTGCTCCATTAAATTTGATAATAAAATAAAAAATTGATGAATTTATATAAAAAATAATTATTATGTAAGATATTAAATTATAAATTTAGGCATCATAGGAGGGCACTTAATAGAACTTAATTATACTATGTGACACCTTAATACTGTATCACACAGTTTGAAGAATTTAAAACAAAATGTGTCATGATGGGCAATGAAATTGCTTGGACAGACACTTTCAAAATTAATACTGACCATAATACACAAATATGAAGCCTTGGCATCTATCCAATAAAAGATTTTCCTTCTGATAAATGGATTTTTCTAAGTTACTCCCTGTTAAAAAGTGTCCTTGTGAGGTTTGTCTGACCTTCAGGGGGATAATTTGGCCACATCAAACTACTTCTATTTCCATGGTTGACCAAAATATCATCCTCATTTCCATCTAAAGAGTTGATCTCATCTGACTGTGGCTGATCAAAGGGGTCCACCACAGGTGTAGCCAAAATTTGTGTAAACACTTTTTTGATGGATAGTGACTAACCAATGCTTTCCAAAATTGTCCACCTGAAGTTAGGCTAAACTTCAGGAGGATAATTTTATAATGAATACCAAATTAACTGAAGAATAATTTTGCCCTAGCTACTCTGCATCATAAAAGTGTCCAACTGAGGTTTAGCCATAATTTAGGCAGACACTTTTGGAAAGGAACAGTCTGATGGGATTAATATCTATATATGGCAATAAGTATGAGTTTTTTATTAAAATGGAACTAGAATTAATTTAATATGGCCAAAGTGTCCACCTGAATTTTGGCCAAAATACAGGTGGAAATTTTTATGAGGATTACTTGATGAAATGAAGAAGACTTGAAATTACTTTCCATCATAAAATTTTCAAACTTAAGTTTATCAAAAATTGTGGTGACACTTTTTCCAGATCCAGTCATATGGGATCAACTCTCTATATGGCAATGAGAATCAATTTTTAGTCAATCATGGCATTAGAAGTAATTTGATATGGACAAACTTTCCACCTGATTTTTGGCCAAAAATAATTTGGAAATTCTTATGAGGAAAACTAGATTAACTAAAGAAGACTTGCACCCTACTACTGTCCATCATAAAATTGTCCACCAGAAGAATTCTCAAGCTTGTGGTTGACACCTTTGGCCTGATCCGGTCATATGGGATTAATTCTACATATGGAAATGAGGATGTAATTTGGTCAATCATGGTACTAGAAGTAATTTGATATAGACAAAGTGTCCAACTAAATATTGGACAAAAATCAGTTGAAAACTTCATTTAGTTTTTCAAAAAATCAAATTAAGTACAATTTTATTCCTGATGGTGCCCATTTTATCCAACACCTCTTCTGAGCCTTGAAAGTAGGCATTTAGCTTGAATTTTTAATTTCATATAAAATCCCTTCTATTAAACCTATTTCTATTAATCTCTTTTTTTTCTTTTAGATATCAATTAATTTTATGTAAAACAAATCATTTTCATAATTTTTTACCTGCATTTAATAAAATTATTAAAGGTTTAACATCACCCTGTAAGCATTTAGCACATGTTTTTTTGCTATACTAATAAAAATAATAATATACTGGTGACAAAAAATTTATCAAATGATAAAAATTAATAAAACAGAAAGATCAAATACCAGTGGATATGGTTTAAAAAAATACCAGTTGCACTGAAGAAGAGCTGCACCCTAGATACCTACCATCAAAAAAGTGTCCAGCACAAGTTCGGCAGAACTTGTGCTGGACACTTTTGGTCAGGTGCAGTCATATGAGATCAATTCTCTCTATGGCAATGAAAAAATTATTTGATAAAAAACTTCACTAGAAGTAGTTTTATATAGCCAAATTTTCTTCCTAGAGTTCATCCAAACCACAGGTGCACAATTTTTTATCTTTAAAAAAAGTAAATTTAGTACAATTTATCCCTGATGGCTCTCATTTGCTTCAACACCTCTACTGGCCTTTGATAGTAGGAATATTACTTGGATTTCTTTTTTCATATTTGATCCCTTTAACTTAATTTTTTATTCCTCATATTTCTTTTGGATATCAATTAATAATTTTTAAAATAAATTTTTTTCATATTTTTATACATTTATTTAATAATATTATAGATGGTGTAACAACACCTGGTATGCATTTGGCACATGAGTTTTTTCTATACTTATAAAATTAATAATATAATGGTGACCAAAAATTAATCAAATGATATTTATGAGTGAGGCACAAAGATAAAATACCAGTAGACATGTTTGTAAGAAATACTAGATGAACTGAGAAAAAATTTTACCCTAGCTACTCTCCATCATAAAAGTGTCCAGCACAAGTTTGGCTGAACTTGTGCTGGACACTTTTGGTCAGGTGCAGTCAGATGGGAGCAATTCTCTTTATGGAAATGAAGATAAATTTTTGATAAAAAATTACACTAGAATTAGTTTGATATGGCAAAATTGTGATCCTGATGTTTTGGTAAAGCTCAAGTGGATTTTTTTTTATTTTTACAAAAAAGAAAATTTAGTGCAAGTTTAGCCCTGATTGTGCTAATTTGATTCAACATTTCTTTTTTCTGTTTATGGCAGGAATTTAACTTGGATTTTAATTTTCATCTTTAATTTCTTTTATTTTACTTTATTCCCCTCATATTGCTTTTGGATAGAAGCTTTTTTTTTGTAAAATAAATCATTTTCATATTTTTTTACCTTTATTTAATAATATTATAAAAGGTGTAACAACACCCAGTATTCATTCAGCACACAAGTTTTTGCTATACTGATAATATTAATAATATAATGGTGACAGAAAATTAATCAATTGATAAATATGAGTGAGGCACAAAGATTGAATAACAGTGGACATGTTTATAAGAAATTCCAGATGATTTAAAATGACTTGCACCCTGGCTTCTCTCCATGATAAAAGTGTCCAGCACATGTTTGGCCAAACTTGTGCTTGACACTTTTGGTTGCATGCCGTCAGATGCAATCAATTCTTTTTATGGAAATGAGACTGAATGATGACTCCATCATTGCACTGAAAGTAGTTTTATATGGACAAATTGTCCCCCTGAAGTTTGTCCAAACCTCAGGTAGACAATTTTTTACTTTGGTAAAAAGTAAATTTAATCCATGTTAATCTAAAAATTTTACTTGTATTTTTCATTTTGTATTTGATCCCATTTATTTTCATTTTACTTTTCTATTACTCTTTTTAATTTTAAATATCAATTTATTTTTTTAAAAACTAAACATATTCATATTTTTTTAACTTTATATAATAATATTATTAAAGTTGTAACATCACCAATTTTGCATTTGGCATGCAGCTTCTTGCTAAACTAGAAACATTAATAATATATATGGTGACAAAAAATTAATTATAAGATAAATATGAATGACAAAAAAAGACAAAAAACCAATAGAAATGTGAAAAACAAAAAACTGATGTACTGAGGGACACTTCCACTCTAGCTACTCTCCATCATAAAAGTGTCCAGCACAAGTTGGGCCAAACTTGTGCTGGACACTTTTGTTCAGGTGCAGTCAGATGGGATCAATTCTCTCTGTGGAAATTAAACTGAAAAAATGCTAAATAATTACATTAGAAGTAGTTTGGTATTGCTGAATTATCCACCTTAAGTTTTTCCAAACCTCAGGTGAAAAATGTTTTATCTTTAAAAAAAATTAAATTTTGTCAAATTTAGCCCTGATGGCACCCATTTGTTTCAACACCTCTACTGGCTCTTGAAGGCAGGAATTTTCCTTGAATTTTTCTTTTTCATATTTGATCTCTTTTACTTTACTTTTTTATCACTCATGTTACATTTGGATATTAATTTATAATTTTTGAAAAAAAATCATTTTCATATTTTTTTAACATTTTTTAATAATATTATAAAAGGTGTAATATAACATGGCATGCATTTGGCGCACAAGTTTTTTCTATACTAATAAAATTAATAATATTATAATGACAAAAAATTAATCAGATAATAAAATATGAATAACACAGAAAGATCAAATACCAGTTGACATGTTTTAAAAAAATAAAAGTTGCACTGAAGAAGACCTGCACCCTAGCTACTCTCCATCATAAAAGTGTCCAGCACAAGTTGGGCCCAACTTGTGCTGTACACTTTTGGTCAGGTGCAGTCAGATGGGATCAATTCTCTGTATGGCAACAAAAAAAATTTTTTATCAGATTTCACTAGAAGTAGTTTGGTTTAGCTGAATCATTCACATGCTGTTCTTCCCAATATCAGGTGTATAATTTTTTATCTTTAAAGAAAAGGTCAATTATTAAAATTAAGCCCTGATGGCTTCCATTTGCTTTAACACCTCTACTGGCTCTTGATAGCAGGAATATTACTAGTATTTTTTTCATATTTGAACTCTTTGACTTTTATTTTACTCTTTTATTCCTCTTTTTACTTTTAAATTTCTATTTAATTTTTGTAAAACTAATCATTTCCATATTTATTTACGTCTATTTTAAAAAATTATTGAAGGTATAACTTCACCTGGTATGCATTTGGCACACAAGTTTTTGCTATACTAATAAAATTTATAATATAATGGTGATAAAATATTAATTGGATGATAAATATGAATGATAGAGACTGATCAAATACCAGTAGACATGATTATGAGGAATACAAGATGAAGGAACTGAAGAAAAATTCCACCCAAGCTACTCTCCATCATAAAAGTGTCCAGCACAAGTTTGGCTGAACTTGTGCTGGAAACTTTTGGTCACGTGCAGTCAGATGGGATCAATTCTCTCTATGGCAACAAAAAAACATTTTTTTATCAAACTTCACTACAAGTAGTTTTGTTTAGATGAATCATCCACCTGTCATTCTTCCCGACCTCAGGTGTATAATTTTTTATCTTAAAAAAAAAGGTTACTTATTACAATTTAGCCCTGATGGCTCCCATTTATTTCAACACTTCTACTGGCTCTTGAGAGCAAGAATTTTACAAGTATTTTGTTTTTCATATTTGATCTCTTTGAGATTAATTTTACTTTTTTATTTCTCTTTTTTTTAATAACTATTTAAATTATTGTAAAGCTAATCATTTTCATATTTTTTTACTTTTATTTCATAATATTATAATAGGTGTAACATCACCTGGTATGCATTTGGCACATGAGTTTTTTCTATACTTGTAATATTAATAATATAATGGTGACAATAAGTTAATCAAATGATATATATGAGTGAGGCACAAAGATCAAATAACAATGGACATGTTTATAAGAAATACCAGATTAACTGAAGAAAAATTCTACCCTTGCTATTCTCTGTCATAAATGTGTCCAGCACAAGTTTGGCCGAACTTGTGCTGGACACTTTTGGTCACATGCAGTCTGGTGTGATCAATTCTCTCTCAATAATTGCACTAGAAGTTGTTTGATATAGCTAAATGGGTCTGCTGAAGTTTTGTTAAACCTCAGGTTGGCGCTTTTTTGTTTTTCAAAAAAGCAATTATAGTCCAAGTTTAGCCTCACTGGTGGGCATTTGCCCCAACATGTCTACTTGCTCTTGATGGCAGTAATTTTATTTTAATTTTTTATTTCATATTTGATCCCTTTAATTTTACCTTTTTACCCCTCATATTGCTTTTGTATATCAATTTATTTTTTGTAAAACAAATCATTTTCATATTTTTTTACCTTTATTTAGTAATATCATAAAAGGTGTAACATCACCAGGTATGCGTTGGGCACACGAGTTTTTGCTATACTTATAATATTAATAACGTAATGGTGACAAAAAATCAATCAAATGATAAATATGAGTGAGGCACAAAGATCAAATACCAGTGGAGATGTTTATAAGAAATACCAGATGAACTGAAGAAAAATTCCACCCTAGCTACTCTCCATCATAAAAGTGTCCAGCACAAGTTCTGCTGAACTTGTGATGGACACTTTTGGTCACATGCAGTCTGATGTGATCAATTCTCTCTATTGCAATGAAAATGAATTTTTCTTCAATAATTGCACTAGAAGTTGTTTGATATGGCAAAATTGTCATCCTGAAGTTTTGGTAAAGCTCAAGTGGAATTTTTTTTATTTTTACAAAAAAGAGATTATAGTCCAAGTTTAGTGCCACTGGTGGGTGTTCACCCCATCATGTCTACTTGCTCTTGATGGCAGGAATTTTACTTTAATTTTTTATTTCATATTTGATCCCTTTAATTTTACCTTTTTATCCCTCATATTGCTTTTGGATATCAATTTATTTTTTGTAAAACAAATCATTTTCATATTTTTTACCTTTATTTAATAATATTATAAAAGGTGTAACATCACCCGGTATGCGTTGGGCACATAAGTTTTTGCTATACTTATAATATTAATAACATAATGGTGACAAAAAATCAATCAAATGATAAATATGAGTGAGGCACAAATGTCAAATACCAATGAATCAATAGTTCTTTTTAATATTATAAATTTTTTGATTAAATAAAATAGTAATAATGAATTATATTTTTCATCCACAATTCCACTCTAATGATTCCCACTGCACAAAAAGGGTTCACTCAGTCCTTTCTTTACTGCTTGTGCATATATTTTATTGCCCACAGTACTGCAATTTTTTGTAGTGATTATCCCACATCTGATTCAGGAATTTTTTTAAACAATATAAGTTTTTTTACAAAAGACCTTATCATATCCAATATCCCACAAAAAATACAACCTGTTTTTGTATTAAAACCCGTTAATTATTAAGAAATTGTTAAAATAATTAGATTAGACCCTGGCACAGCTAGATCCATACCAACCGACCTAAAGTCTTTTCAATATTGAAAACAATTAAATAAAATTATGGTATCATACTAAATTATGGGCACTAACTATAATTCAGCACTTCTCATTTGCTCTGCTACAAAATGAGTGCATGTAGCATTTTTCTAATGTCAGACTGTTTTTCTTCCTTCCCTCACACCTTTAGTCCAGAATGAAAATTTAGTATGAGTTTTGGTCAAGTTGGTTTGCCAGTGTTCTCTGTATGCAATATGAATTCATATTGCATATTTCAATTTATTCATAAAATATACTTGTTAAGCATCATTTTTTTGCATTTTTCAATCATTATGCATATTCATTATACAGATATATATGCATATTAATATATTTTATTCATATACATATATGCACCTTTTTTTTGCATATTCAATATGCATATTTTTAATGCATATTCAATTTTAATATTTTTATGCATATTCAATATGCATATTTTTATGCATAATCACTATGAATATTTTTATGCATATTTTTATGCATATTTTATATGCATATTTATTCTTCATAGTCATTATGCATACACTTTGGATAGGCATTTCACATCAATTTTTAACATGCAATAAGTATCCACCATGCAAATTCAAATGCATATGCATCTATATCATACACGCAACATATATTCAAGTTAAATATTTGAATATTAAGGTATGCTAAGTGATGTTGTTCAACCTTTCGCCAAACCTGAGATTAACTGATGTTCAATGTGGTTCCTAAGCTCTGCTCAAGGAGGGATTGTTCTGGATTCAATCTGTGACAGTTTATTTTTTCAAAGTTTTTTCATCAGATTTAAAAACATATTTCTGACAGTTTCAGGATGGTTTCCCAACAGTTTCCTGACAAATTCCTGATAGTTTCAAATAGAGGGAACTGCTAGCAGTTCACCCCCAGATTTCCAGTGGTGAAAAATAGAAATGAAAACCCATTTTTTTAAAAAAAAAACAAATAATAAAACAATTTTTGCATATTTAACAAATAATTGTACATACTCTTATGTCCCACCCTTCAATATCCCCATGGGTGATATCTTATTTGGTGTGTAGTGATAAAAAAATCCCAAAATGTATATCTGTTTCTTTATGTATTTTTCACTTTTTTATACTGTTAAAATATTATGCAGTATGAGAAGTCAATATGATTTGGTCCATGGGTGAAACATATTTTTCCAACATCATTCATGCTTCACTATTCTTCACATGGTATTCAGGAACTAGCTAGGTATCTCTTTTATTACTTGGTAACTGTTTTTTTATATATGAACATATGGGCTAGTAGGTGATAAGTGAAGGTCTTACATAAACATATGTTGTATGAACTGATGTTTGCTAAACTATTTGTGAAGGAATACTTGTTCACATCATGCTTAAGACCATTTTCTTTCTTTTTTAAAAGCAATTTATAAAAAATCTTCTAAATGATTAATTACTTAACCTTTTCAAGAACACCACAAAAATTAAGGCATTTAAAATGATTGAGTACAAAAGTGTGTAACTCTTTCTGGCCTGGGAGTTCTCATGCCAAGGATGAAGAGTGGGATATTTGGAAATGTGCTGAAGAAATTCATTGAGTTGGCCCCTTCTGAGTTTTATGCAGAAAGAAGTGTGATGTTCTTAGTGAAATTAGGGGGTGTCAGTTCTGGAAAATCTGCAATTAACTTAAGTGTGGGTTTCAAGCCAAATCAGAACTTAAATTTTGCAAAAAATTCACTTATTTCAAAAATGGGTGTCAGTTATGACATCAAATCAGCACTTTTTTTGCAATTTTTTCACAATGACATTTTGGATACATCATCCCTTCCTTTCGCACCCCATAACTGTCACATGAGACACACTGAACTCCATCCCTTCATAAATCATTGGAACACAGCCCTCACTGAGATTTGCAACATTTTAACCAGGCATGCTTCCCTTCTTTTTTACTGATTTCTTTAACCTCTTCATCTCTTTTCTTGTAATATACTAGTTTCATAATGCCTTCCAGAAATTCCAACACTCAGAATGCAACTCAAAATAATTTTCATCACAAAATTCTCCTCATAAAGCAAGCCCCTCACCTGAGAAATAAAAGTATGGACAGCTAAAAAAGGAAGATTATCTTATCATCATCAACTTCCTCAAAATTAAATCAAATTATGATGCATGTTTCATGTGTGAGAAGTCCACCTACATCAAAAATCCACCTTCATCAAATTTCAATGGCTTCTTGTTGATTTTTTAGAAAAAATCATACAGCTCTCTTTCTGTAAGTAGAATCCAAGGGAGATGGATAAAACAAAGAAAACCCCGTCACTTCAAGTAAAATAAGAGTTATCAATTAACAAAATTAAAAGATTAACTGTTAAAATGAGTTTCTATAAGTAAGCCTCTTTCAGACTAAGAAAGTCCAATTATCAAGTAATCTCTTTAAAATAAAGGAAAATTAAACCCCCATTTTGGTTTTCACTAATGTAGAAAGACTCTTACAGTTGTCTTGCTGTAAGCAGAATCAAAAGGAGTCGGATAAAGCTAAGAAAACCCTGTCTCTTTAAGCAAAATAAGAGTTCTCAATTAACTAGGCTAAAATTTCTACTTTATATGAAGATGACTTGCTCACCAGTTATCTCTAACAGTTTTGAAATGAAAGAATTGGTGTTCTTATTTTAATATAAAGAAACACAACAAAAAGCTGTACCAGTGAAAAGTCATTTAAATGATTGAATTTATATGTTTTTATAGAGTTTTAATTTTTGTGAAAAGATGTTAAAAGTGAGTCCTGGAGTTTAGAAATTTCTAATGATACCCTCTATGTATACATTTATAAGTTGTTGTGTAAAATATATGAAGTGCTAATTAAAAATGTTATATTTACAAGGGTATTACATATTGTAAAATTTTTTGTTTATATGATGGCTCTTATGCATTCTATTGTCTCTCATGATGATGTCTTCTTTTGTATGATTTTTTTTAATTTTGAGTCTAAAGCCTTTATATGCATATTCTAGTCATCTGCCTCCTTTTCCATTCTGGAGCTTTTACAAAGTTTGTCTGGACCTTTCCAGAGCTTGTACAGATTTCTGGACTCAATTAGAATCTTAAAACCTTAATATAGAATATGTTAAAATTAGAGATGATAGGGCGAGATCTGGAGAAAATTTCCTTTATTTTTTGTAGCCTTCACAGCCCTATTCTCCAAGCTAAAAATTATTAAAGTTAAGTAATTTAAAAAAATAAAAAATAATTAAAAATACTTAATAAAATACATAATAAATATAAAGCATCTTCAAGTGCGTACTAAATTTTTGAATGCCACAATTTTAAATGAAGTAAAAAAGAAAACAAAAGGAAGAATTGACATCAATACTAAGCAAATGAAAGACAGGTTCAAAATTTTTCAATCAAAATATAACAAGGCTCATTTTCTGCCACTTACACTGGCTTTTTTACTGATGATAATAATTTGGCTCATCACCGAAATACTTTAATCATATCACCACCAATTTTAATTTCTAAATATACATAAGTCAACAAAAATCTATATATGTTTTTAAAATTTGGCAATTTTATCCCCTGCACTTTATTGAAGCAAGGGGTGGGTATTAACAAAAAATTAGTCAACAATTTTTACATCAGATTTGAAACTTTGGAAATACCCTCCAATGAATTTTTTTGAAGTAAGGGGTGCAAGTCACCAAAATTTAATATAATTACAGAAATAAAAAAATAAGATATGTCAAATTTTCTAGTTTTAAAGTAATGAAAATTCCCCATGCAAAAATGCAGATCAAGTCTAGAAACAGAATTTTGGAACTTTGCACAGGTATAGGCTAGAGGAACCCCATGAAGCAAATTAATGTTATCATGATTACCTGTTATACAACACAAGGTTTTTGGACCATTATTTTAGTTTAGTAAATTGTAATATCAGATTATTATATTAAAACTTTATGAGTGAAAAATAAATATTTGGTGACTTTAAAAATCCCAATACTTTTTTGAAATACCTAAATTTATATTAATATGTTACTTTTACCTTACTTTTTAGCCTTGTTGATTCATTGAATTAACTTTTGACATACCTGAAAAGAGCATCCAAAATGAATGAAGGGTTAGAAATATGAAAAAGATAAGAAAAAGGAAAAAAACACACCTTGACAAAAGGGCAGAATATTAATTTAAGAGAAAAGTTAGCTAGAGGAATCTGAAAGGCTAAATGCATGATGTAAGTGTTATGATATGCATTATTAAATGAATTTTAAAATAAAAAAATTTGAAATCGGGAAAAAAGGCTCACCTTTAAAGGTTAATATCTCAGCAACCACTAAACCAAATTCAAATATGTTTGTGGGAAATAAAAGATTACAGGGGAAAAAAGTGTGAACAAGATGTAAAGTTCAGTTTTGTGACCCTATTTGATTCATGGGTAAAATCTTGTGACAAAACATGGAATTTAAGTTGTTGGGCCACAGCATGAATCTAGAAGTAACAATTTCAGAGACCTTGATTCTTTTGTTTGTTTGACAATAACATTTCTCTTGCTTACTACTTTTGATGCTCATTAAATTTTCTTTCTTCTCCTCAATATTCATAAGTGATTTGTTCTTTTTTTTGTCTTTTATCATGAGTTCTTGTTTTCATCCTCTTTATTAGATGCTGTTTTCATCTTTGTTAGATCATCAACTCACCCATGTCAAGCATATAACAATGTCTAGTTTTTATTATTTCTCCATAATGAACCTCTACTTTAGTTTTTCTATACTCCCTTCTACTCTTACTGACTTCCTTAATATCCTACTCTCACTCCTTCTCTCTCCCCTCACACTTCCTTTGTCTTTCTCCCTCTTTCTTCACCACCCTTCTTCCATCTTACCTCTTTCTAACACTTATTTTTTCTCTAAACTATCCTTCTCTTCTTCTTAAATGATTCTCATCTCTCCTCTTCACATTCCTAAATCTAACTTCGGTAAGAAAACAAAAATCAAAAAACGTTACATCAAAAATAATAGCAAGTCATATTCCTAAAGAATGATAGACTAACACAGGGGGGGAAATCACTGAAATAGTTGTTTAATTCAATTTTTGGCTGCAGGGTATGACTCTAGGTGTCAAGGGGTCCTAATGGTCTAGAAGATTTTATGGCAGTCCAAATGGCGGTGAAGGTGGATAACTCAAGGATTTCAATCAAGGTACTGTCACGCGCCACGTGACACTCGAGGCAAAATCAACTCATTAAATCAATAATATCGAGTCCTGAATCTATACTCGAAGCTCAGAAAGCAATTCTCCATAGCAACTGCGATTTTCCTTTGTGTACTTACTATTTAACTGCGCTAGCCTAAACTCTAAATCTAAATTAGTCAATCTCCCAATAGGGTACATTAGTCCTTTTCAATAAGCGACGCACAGCGCTAGGTTCAACGAAATAGTACAGTAGTAGTTTTTCATTAAAGTTTTGTTAATTAATTAAAAAGGGGTAAATTGAGCATGGATGGATATTTAGCAAAGAGGGTCTAAGTGTATGTTAGTAATGGTCAATGGAATGGGAATGGTGCAATGGAAGGGAGGTCAATGCAAGGAGGAACAAAGGATATAAAAGGGGTTGGGTATTTGGTTCAATATTCTTTAGAATTAAATTATAAAATCGTATTTACATTAATAGTGGTAAATCCTTAAAGTTAAAATCATTATTATTGTATCTTTCTCTTATTTTCTCAATATTCATTTCTAAATCCTAAATCTTTGATTATTGAGTTTCCAACCCTTCGTGAGATTTTAAGAATTACTATTACCTCTGAAACTAGTCTATAATTCTTCTCGAACAAACCTCGAACCTGTAGCTATTACTTCAAGTGACCTTTGAATCATTTCCTCGAATCATTCCTCTGTGCTTTGAAGAAGTTTCTAAACCCCTCATCTCACTTTCAGGAACATCCTTGACCTTGTGCGTAGGTCGTCTGGTGACAGTATAATTTAATTCTCTGTAGTTCTCATTCTTTGCACTACTACGTCCTTCTAGGTGTTTCTAAAAATTTTAAATGGCACCTGTTCAACGCACTCCTCCTACGGGCGCTACTACTAGAGCTCGCGCTAGAGGCAGGCCAACAGCCACAAGGTCTGTTTCTCGCACTCACTCTTTGGAAACACTCGACCTTAGGGAACAGCAACATTCAGTTCAATCTGTAGAAGACATTCCACAAGATTTTGAGGATTCTAGCGATGAAGAAGAAGGAGAGGATACAATGCACGAGGCACCATCCGCCCCTGCCAATCACCCTTCTGGCCAATCCTCAGAACCTGGACCATCTAACTCTCTGGAAGATTTCATGAGACTTTTCATGAAAACCCTTTCAAATCCAACGTCTTCAGAGGGATCTAAGTTCAAAACTCCTTCTATGAAATCTCCTGAAAAATTCGACAGAGATCACCCCAACAGATTGTGACCCTTCTTGCAAACCTGCAAGCTACTGTTCCATAATGACCCTCAAGCCTTTAACAGCGACCGATCAAAGGTTGTTTACGCTTCTTCATTCCTAGCCGGAAAAGCAGCAAGATGGTTTGAACCTTATCTACTCATGCTTTCTTCGACAGAAACCCACTTACTTATCAATAATTGGGAAAAGTTCAAAGACCAACTTTTTACATTGTTTGGGGACCCTAATGAAACGGAAAATGCCAAAATTGAACTTGATTTTCTTCGCATGAGTGATAATGGTAAAGCCTCTGAATATATCTCAAACTTCAGAGCACTTCAAACTCGAGTAGGTTGGAATGATGCTGCCCTTAAGTATCATTTCAAGAAAGGACTTCCTTCGAGGATTCTAGATCAATTAAATCTTCACGGTCAGAAGATGACTACTTTAACGGATTTAATGGATTGAACCCTTGAACTTGACGGCGTTTATCAAGGACGACTTCAACATCGTCGATATGCCAACAAATCTCAAGGCCTAAATTTTAG
Organism: Hemileia vastatrix; assembly: GCA_030280995.1. Taxonomy (NCBI): domain Eukaryota; kingdom Fungi; phylum Basidiomycota; class Pucciniomycetes; order Pucciniales; family Zaghouaniaceae; genus Hemileia; species Hemileia vastatrix. Next base: position 21,387,987 of record JASXTE010000004.1, on the reverse strand, counting down.
ATCGGGACCTTCTTCACACCCACGACCAAATCAATCCTCCTCGACTCAATCCAAACCCAATAAGGGAAAGGATAAACCTCGACCAAAAGGCTCAACCCCAGGTGATATCAGCAAAGTACTGGATCCTAAAGGGGAACTTAAAGAAGCTGAGAGGAAGAGACAAGCAGATAATGGGTTATGTATGTATTGTGGGGGTAAGCACAAGTTGGAAGACTGTGTAAAGTTAAAGGAAAGAGAAGGTACTAGTTCAAAGTCAAAAAACTAGTAGATAGTTTACTTGTGTGCAAAGCAAACTATCTTATCTCTCCCAGTGCACAGAACCTCCATGTCTTAAGGACTGGAGTTGCCTTAAACCGCTTGAGATTTATTCTTTTTAAGGAGGATATCCCCTTCAGTTGTCTTATAGACTCTGGAGCTTCAATTTCTTTTGTTAGTTTATCTTTTGCCGAGAAGCTTCAACTAACATTTACAGATATCGATCGAACTCTAATCTATTTGGTTGAATCAGAGGAACCCAAATATTGGGTAAGTAAGAAAGTTTTATGGGTTTTCAACTTTCCGAACTTTCCCCCCTTCGAGTGGGAATTATCAGTCTTGGACGCCCCAAGGATGGATGATACCATTCTTGGCCATGACTTTTTAACGCATTGGAATCCCGAAATTGATTGGACTAGGGGATTGATCACCCCACGCTCTAAGTATATTTCTGATTCTTCAATGCAGGTCAATAGGGAGTTAAACAACCCGCCTGACAACGTCCTGCTAGAGGACAAGTCTCTGCCAGATGACTTGCAAGCATCTGATCCTTCTCTAAATGAGCAATTGGCTAACCCTTCTAGCTCAAGGACTTCACTCGAAGAGGATTTAAATTGCCTCGAAGTAATTGAATTCTGCTCTCTCAATACCGGTATCCCCTCGACAGATTCTCTCGAAGATGAAGAGGACAACCAAATAAACGTTGAAGCCATCAAATCAACTCTACCGGAAATCTATCAAGATTTCCTCGATGTTTTCTCAATCCGTAAGGCCGATAAGTTACCACCTCATCGACCCTACGATCATCAAATAGAGTTAATAGGCCCAGTACCTCCGGCAGGTCCTGTCTATTCTTTATTGAAGGACGAATCTCAAGTTCTTCGAGACTACATTGCAGAGAATGTAGCCAAAGGTTTCATCAGAGCCAGTAAATCTCCAACCGGCTCCCCTGTCCTCTTTGTAAAAAAGAAGGATGGTAGTCTTAGGTTGTGTGTTGACTATAGAAAGTTCAACACAGTCACGAAGAAGAATGCATATCCTGTTCCACCTATGTCATTACTTCTTACACTTTTCAATGGTGCTAATTTCTTTTCTAAAATTGATCTTAGAGGCGCTTACAATCTTATTCGCATTGCGGAAGGTCATGAACCACTGACTGCAATGCGCACTAGATTTGGTAGTTTTGAATATTTAGTTATGTCTTTTGGATTATGTAACGCACCTTCAACTTTTCAAACTTTTGTTAATGATATCTTTCAAGATGTTGTTGAACAATTTGTAGTCGTCTATTTAGATGATATTTTAATATTCTCGAAAACACTGGATGAACATATTCATCATGTTCGACAGGTCCTAAATCGTCTTCGAGATCATGGTCTCTACGCCAAGCATAATAAATACGAATCCCACCTCAAATCAATTGATTTCTTGGGTTTTACGTTGTCCACTGACGGTTTAGTCATGGATGACAAAAAAGTCCAGAAAATCCTGGAATGGCCTGAGCCCAAAAACATTAAATCACTCCAAGGATTTTTGGGTTTTGCAAACTTCTATAGAAGATTTATTAAAGATTACTCTAAAACTATTTCCAATCTTACTTCTCTTCTTAGAAAAGATATTCCTTTTGTTTTTACTTCTACAGCACGAAAGGAATTCGAAGCACTAAAAACAGCGTTCACCACAGCCCCAATTCTTCAACATTTTGATCCTTCTGCCTCGACAATAGTTGAGACAGATGCGAGCAATTATGCTATTGCAGGGGTCATCTCCCAATTAAATCCTGAAACAAATTTGTTTCATCCTGTTGCTTTTGAGTCATGCAAACTCATAGCCGCAGAATTAAATTATGAAATTCATGACAAAGAGCTTTTAGCTATTATCCATTGTCTTAAAAAATGGCATTCTTTTCTTCTCAGCCTAGATAGTCCTTTTCAAATTTTAACAGATCATAATGCTTTGAAATACTTCATGTCTTCTAAAGTGTTAACCAGGCGTCAAGCCAGGTGGGCTGAATTTTTGTCTGAATTTTCTTTCTCTATTTCCTATCGCCCAGGAAAAAACTGCATTGTCCCACATATCTTGTCATGTCGGGACGACGTTTACCCACAGCGGGGGGACGCATTTGTTGACAAGAACCCAGCAAATGTGCAATCAATCTTCAACAAATCAATGTTAATGACTCATCAACTTAATTCAATGACAATTCAATCTTTTCAAAATCCACTATCCAACATCCTCAAAGCTCAGTCGAAGGACGATTATTGTTTAGGGTTAAAAGACAAAATACTCTCGAAGCAAGGGGCCAAAAGATTTAGTATTGAATCAGGTCTATTAGTCTTTGAAGGTAGAGTAGTCATACCCGACAACAATGAGATAAAATTATGGATTTTCAACAGTCGACATGATTCTCCATTAGCTGGTCATTTTGGGGTTAATAAAACCTACCAGTTAATAGCGAGGGATTTCTTCTGGACAGGTATGACCAGGGAAATCAAGGCCTATATAAAAGCTTGTTACAAATGTAATAGGAATAAGGCTCCCCGTCACCGGAAGCATGGGTTTCTTCAACCACTTCCTATTCCCTCTAAACCTTGGGAATCTTTATCAATGGATTTCATTTCTCAACTTCCTATTTCTAATGATTTTGATGCTATATTAGTAATAGTAGATAGATTTTCAAAAATGTCTATTTTTATTAAAACCACTACTACTGCTACAGCAGAAGATTTGTCAAAATTGTTTCTAGAATATGTATTTTCTAAACATGGCTTACCGAATGATATTATTTCAGATAGAGGCTCATTGTTTGTATCCACATTCTGGACCCAACTGTGTCAACAACTCAATATCATGAGGAATCTCTCCACGGCCTATCACCCTGAAACCGATGGTCAAACAGAAAGAGTTAACCAAATCCTCGTACAATATCTTTGAATTTATGTCAGTTACCAACAAGACGATTGGACCACATGGTTACCATTGGCCGAATTTGCTTATAATAACTCGACTCATTCTTCGACACGACAATCTCCCTTTGAAACCATTTATGGACGACATCCTCGATTCAACTCAATCCATGTAGGAACTAATCATCCTGCGGAACATTATCTTCAAACTATATCACGACTCCAAGAGGAACTTAAAACAAATTTGGAATCAGCGATTTGAAGATACAAGGAACAGGCCAACAAACATTGACAATCTGCTCCTTCCTTTAAACCAGGCGACAAAGTATGGCTCGACGCACGAAACATTCGAACAACAAGACCATCAAAGAAACTGGCTGAAAAGCGCTTGGGACCATTCGAAATTGACTCTGAAGTCTCTAAAACTGAATTTCAACTCAAGTTACTTCCTAAATGGCAGGCAATTCACCCTGTTTTCCATGTATCTCTCCTGGAACTGGCTCAAGAAATATACCCGGGCAAGAACCAACCCCCTCCGGAACCGGTCAAAGTAGAAGATCATCTAGAGTGGGAAGTAAGTCATATCCTTGATTCAAGAATACGCAAGGGGAAACTTAAATACCTCGTGGAATGGGAAGGATTCCTCAATGACTCAGACAAAACATCCTGGGAACCAGCCATCAATGTTTCTAACGCCCCTGAACTCCTAAAATCTTTTCATTTGAAATATCCTTTAAAACCAAAACCTTAAAAAATTTCTTTATTTAAAATTTTCTTTTCTTTTTCTTTCTTTCTTTAAAATCTAAAAAACACCTCTTAAATTTCTTAGCCTTGTTTTCTTTTTCTCTCTTTTTTTTTTCTTTCTTCTCCTTCTATAAAATTTCCTCCAAAACCAACTAAAAATAAAATCAAAATTAAAATTAAATAAAATAAAATAAAATAAAATAAAATAAAATAAATAGAATAAACATAAATAATAAAATAAAAATAAAAAACTCTTAAATCTCTCTAAATATTTTCTTTCTTTTCTTTTTCAATTCTTTAAATACATTCTTTTCTTAAATTTAAAATTCTCTTCAAAAATTTCTCTTCCACAAATTTATTCTCTCTTTTAAAAACTTTCTTTCCTTCGAATCATCAAATCTTGTACGACACAACCATTTCCTCAAACTTAACTTCAACCTCTAAATCTCCCTATAATAATTCTTCGAAACAAATAATTCTTCTTTTCAAATTCTCTTAAATTCTAAATTCTGTTTTTTTTTCTTTTCTTTCTTCTTCCTCTCTTTTCAACTAAAATTTCTTAAAAAAAAAAAAAAAAAAAAAAAAAAAACATATATTTTTCTTTCATTAAATCCTCAATTTAACAAACTCATCTCAATCACAAAACCGTTTCTTTTTTGTTCTCTTTCTTTTCTTACATAAAAATTTCCTTTTAAAAACATTAAAACTTCTTTCAATTAAACAACCTTTTTTCTTTCTTTAAATTTCTTCTTTCAAATTCTAAAATTTTTATTTTTAAAAAAAAAACTTCTTTTTTTTTCTTTTTCTCTCTCTCTCAAATCTTATAAAATTAATAATATTCACCTACAATAAAAAAATAAAATAAAACTAAAATACAATTTTTTTTCTCTACTTCTTTACATCTCCTTTTCATTTCAAATCTTTTCTTTTAATTTCTCTCGAACAAATCTTTTCATTTTCTCCAAAACTATCCTTATCTCCTTCCTGCATTTCTCAAATACCTCCTCCTCTCCTACCGGAACCACCTCTCCCATCTCCAAGAGCTCCTCTGCCACGTCGAAGGAAGCAGTGTCGATAATTGTGTCGACCTCCCCACATAGTTCTTCCGCAAACCTTACTCGTTGACCTTGACGAGGTTTCTTCAACCACACCTGGTCCAGGGTGTCTTCGGGCTCTTCAACTACTTCCGTGGCCGGAGGGTTTGCCTCAGTTGGTATAATCGGCGCAGGCTCCCCAATCGGCTCTTCAAGGTTACTCAATGTCTAAAACAAAAACTCATCAGTAACTTCATCCTTAAAATAAACAATTAAAACTTACCTCGAAGATGGGGTCAGGCTCTAAAAATAACCTTGGCGCCACTTTGACCTCTACCTCTCTCTCTTCCTCGTCGTCCTCGATGACCACCCGTCATTTCTTGGGTGCCCGCCCTAGAACAGGGACTTCATCTTCATCTTCCTCCACCAACTCATCGACCTCTTCCTTGACACCTCGCTTTGAACTTGTGGCCTGGGTTACCCAGGTTGAGATCTCATTGTTTAATTCCTTATCATTTTCCCCCACCAATTGTTCATCTTCGATCGAGACATCCCAAATGTCTTCGACCACCTCTTTGGTTTTAGGAATTACCCAAAACTTAGTCTTGGTAAATCGCTTTTCGATTTCCACGTTCTTTGTCAACGCATCGCACGCCACTCGCCGCCAACAGCAAAACTCGCATTTCTGGCGAGGGCCTCGAGTTGCCGTACTTTCGACACAGAAATACTCCATGCTTTCACAAGCCGTGCAAGTCTGCGAAAACTGTCATGTGATCATTCCCCCATCCGCTTTAGGGTGTGGAGGCGTAGGTGTGGGAGTGGGGCAGTTCATTATAAAAAAGAGTAATTAAGAAGTGAGGGAAAAAGTTATTAGAAAAAGGGAAACTAGTGTGGGAAGATGGCTCAAGCTCAACGGAGTTCACAATTTTTTATACCCGGGCATCTGTCACGCGCCACGTGACACTTGAGGCGAAATCAACTCATTAAATCAATAATATCGAGTCCTAAATCTATACTCAAAGCGCAGAAAGCAATTCTCCATAGCAACTGCGATTTTCCTTTGTGTACTTACTATTTAACTGCGCTAGCCTAAATTCTAAATCTAAATTAGTCAATCTCCCAATAGGGTACATTAGTCCTTTTCAATAAGCGACGCACAGCGCTAGGTTCAACGAAATAGTACAGTAGTAGTTTTTCATTAAAGTTTTGTTAATTAATTAAAAAGGGGTAAATTGAGCATGGACGGATATTTAGCAAAGAGGGTCTAAGTGTATGTTAGTAATGGTCAATGGAATGGGAATGGTGCAATGGAAGGGAGGTCAATGCGAGGAGGAACAAAGGATATAAAAGGGGTTGGGTATTTGGTTTGATATTCTTTAGAATTAAATTATAAAATCGTATTTACATTAATAGTGGTAAATCCTTAAAGTTAAAATCATTATTATTGTATCTTTCTCTTATTTTCTCAATATTCATTTCTAAATCCTAAATCTTTGATTATTGAGTTTCCAACCCTTCGTGAGATTTTAAGAATTACTATTACCTCTGAAACTAGTCTATAATTCTTCTCGAACGAACCTCAAACCTGTAGCTATTACTTCGAGTGACCTTCGAATCATTTCCTCGAATCATTCCTCTGTGCTTTGAAGAAGTTTCTAAACCCCTCATCTCACTTTCAGGAACATCCTCGACCTTGTGCGTAGGTCGTCCGGTGACAGGTACATAGTCTTTATCTTATATGATTTATTACTCAATAAAAATGTAAGGGAAAATCTTATTATTACTTATAAAGACTTCATTTACTCAAATGTAAATAATAAATCAGTACTGGTAGTAATAGAATATATTTTGGTTGTATATAATAAAAACTAAGTCAGTAAAGGAATGAATAAAACAACACAAAATTGAAGGCCTTTTATAGGAAAAAGGAAGGGAGATCACATTGAGTTAAGAAGCCTACATACAGGAATGTGAGATTAAAACCTTTCCAAAATAAGAAATTACAAATAACAGAAGTATTCTAAAAAGATGTGCCAATAAAATATATTTTAATGTATATATTCATTTATTTGATATATTTTAAAATTTACTTTAAATGTTGCACCTGGTATAAAAGAAATTTGAATTAAATGTTTGTATTAATAGAACTTTAAATTTTTAAATGAAAGAATTTGAATTATTTAAAATTTTAGTATCAATATATTTTTATTCTTCTAACCTGTCATTGAGCACAGTGTGAGGGAATAAAAATATGAGGAACATTAATATTAATTTTAAATATTTACTAAATTTAATTATTGTAAATAGTTAATTTATTACAAGTAATTATAAAGTTAATATAATATAATTAATAATAAATTAAAAATTAAAAAGGCATGGCTTCATCCCAGTAAATAATTAATTATTTTACTAGGTAATTCTAGTAGCCTGGCTGACACTCCCTCTGTCAGCCAGGCTACTAGACTTACCCAGTGAAATAATTAATTATTTACTGGATGAAGCCGCACCTTATCATTTTAATTATTATTTAATTATAATTTAGTTACATTAAAATTAGTTATAATAAATTAACTAATTACAGAATGATAAAATTAAATAAATAATTAAAATTAAAATATAAAATTGTCCCTTATATCTTTCTCTAACACCGTGCTCATTTGACAGGTTGGAAAAAATAAAAATTTTTATTAAAAAAAATAGATATTAAGTTAAAATAAGATCTTAATATTCAAATAATATTAAATATATACAAAAAATTCAAATTTCTTATTTAGAATTGACTTCTACAGTAAATATTAAATAAATTTATGTATTTCTGACATACTCTGTAAATACATCTTTTTGACGCCTTCTTTTTAGAATAACTTTATTATTTGAAAATACTCCTTCTGGAATATTCTTTTCTCTCTTTCATACTACTGTTTTTAGAATTTGATTGCCGTGCTTTGTCTCTCCTTTGCCTATATAAGGCCTCTCTTTTTGTTGTCTTTTGATCATTCCTTTACTACATCACTTTATTACAACAATAACAAACCAAAAACTTATTCTTATAATCTATACCATTAGTATTTACAATACGTAATTCTAATATATAATTTATATCAATATTTTAATCATACCTCTTTTAATTGAGTAAAATAATCATCCTTGATTTAAGAAATACGTACAAATTTGTTGATAGTCCATTTAATCTTTTAAAATCCTTGTAAAAACTTCATACCAAGACTTCTAGACCAAAAGTGTACCTTGACACCCTCACTCTAAAAAAACAATCAAAAAAATGCTATAATTTTTTTTTATATATTTCTTTAGTAGAGAAAGAAGGTTAGATATCTCTTTCCCAGGTATCCAAGAAAAATATTCAGAAGATTTATTCTTGAATCTCAATAAGTATTCAGTACTTTTTCAGCAGTAATTATTCTGTCATTGAGAATCTTAGCAATTTATTCTGTTTCAGTGATTTTAATAGGGTATTCTTTGGTCTTCCCCTCCTTTTGGGAAATAAATCACTATTGGATGTGTAAGGGTTCAGAAGAGATATTGGAAAAACAGGATGTTTTCTGTCATATGGAGAGTACAGGATAACTTCAACTGCATTATCACCAATAATTCTTCTGACAACAAATGGACCTAAAAATGGGTCTTTTAATTTATTATTACCTTATAAATTGAAGTGGACTGTAAAAATCAGTACTTAATCACCCTTTTTAAAAGTGTATTCTTTATGTGATTTGTCCCACCTCTTCTTCTCATATTCAAAATATTTTTCAATACATTTTTAAACATGACTTCTGAAAATTTATTGCCTTTGAAGAAAACATTTTACACCAGGATGTAAAACCAATTTAGTTACTTTATTATTGAGAATTCGGGCATGAGTTTTTGGAATATATTAAAGCCAGAGCTTAAAAGGCTTTCTCTGAGTAACAGAGTGAACAGTGCTATTATAACCAAATTCCAAACCAGAAAGTAAGATAACCCAATCATGAGTGAATCTGTCATTGTCTTTTTACTCAAGGCCAAAGACACAATACCTTCTTATCATGTCCTATAAAGTCTGAATCATTCTTTCAGCTAATCCATCAGTCTGGGGGTGATGGGCAGTAGAAAGCTTCAGATCACAACCACAAACATCCATCAGAGACATCCAAAATTTAGAAGTAAATTTAGGGTCTCTGTCAGATATTATGTCCTTTTGAAAACCAGCAGTATTAAACATATGAGACCACCACAAGAAGGCTAATTCTTTTAGTGGAAACATCCTTGTGGGTAGGGATAAATTTACACATTTCTGTGAATCTGTCCACAATAACCCAACTAGAGTTATAACTGTCTTTCCAAGAACTGGGCAATCTTGTTACAAAGTCCATGTTTATTATTATCCATGGTGAATCAGGAGCTTCAATATTTTGCATCAATACAGCACTTTTTCCAGTTAATCTTTTTGATTTCAGGAAAGAATCACACAATTCTACATATATTTTGGTGTCTTCAGACATATTAACCCACCAAGCAGTGTTCTTAATTCTAATCATTTTTTCTCAAGATCAAAATTTCCAGCCAATATGTCATCATGAAAGATTTTCAAGATGATCTCTTTCATAGATGGAGGAATAAAAATAAAATTACTCATTTTTCCTCTATAATAGAGGTAGCCTTCATCAATTAAAAATTTGCATTTTCCAAAGCAGTCTTGTACTTTTGTGGGAGGGTTTTAATTAATGCTTGTATTGAAGCATTATTTGGATCATTTAATATAGTACATAACTTCTTTAATTCAGTGTCTTTATCATATGAATCTAGAATAAGCTTTGTTAACTCTTCCTCCATATCAACCACATATATCCCATGAATATGAACAATTTAATCCTGAGGATCATATGCAGGATTTGAGTCATCATTTGGCAAAGGTAACCTTGATAACTTATCCACATTTGAGTGAACAATACCAGCCCTATGAATTATTTTAATCCTTCCTCTTTATTCTTGTACAGCTAACTTCCATCTGAACATATGTCTGTTAGGTGTCTTCAAGTTCAAGAGGGATTTAAATGCACTGAAATCAGTGACAAGTTCAAATTTCTGGTCATCCAGATAATAATGTAGCTTCTCTAGAGCCCACACTACTGCTAAACACTCCAGTTGAGTGGAACCATATTTCAATTCACTATTTCTCAAGGTTCTTGAAATATAACAAATTACTACTTCTGATACTTTATCATTTATAACTTGTTTTTGATGGAGAGCAGCACCAAGTCCAATGAAACTGGCATCAGTATATAAAAAAAATGGTTGATTAAAGTCAGGAAAAGCAAGAATTGGTGCTGACATTATACATTGTTTCATAGTGTCAAAGGCTCTTTGTCTTTCACTGTTCCAGACAAAAGCAACATTTTTCCTAGTTAATTTGGTTAGGGGTAATTCTGTGACCTTATAATTTTTAATATATTGTCTATAGTATCCACACATTCCCAAAAAACTCTGGAGCTCTCTAACTTTAGTAGGAGCTTTCTCCTGTTGTATGTCTGCCACTTTGTTCTGGTCAACACATATCTGTAACCCTGAGACAACATGAACAAGCACTTTCAAAGAATGAAAATCAAATTTGCATTTCTTCAAGGCAAGTGTCATATTTATCTCATTCATTTTATGGAAAACTTTACACTGGTGGTTAAGATGGTCCTCAAATGTTTTAGAGAATATAATTATATCATCAATATAAACCTTCAGCCATCCTTCATTTATTTCTTGATGGAATGTGTTATCCATAAACTTTTGAAAAACTAAAAGGGCACTTTTAGGGCCAAATGGCATTCTAACATACTTATAAATACCCATATGAGTAGAAGTCATCAGAAAGTTCTGGGAATTCTTCTCAACAGATACCTGGTGGTATCCCTTATTGCCATTTAAACAGCTGATATATTTAGTTCCTTGTAAGGTAGCATGTATAGAGCTAATTCTGGGTAAAGGATAGATATCATCTACAGTATAAGTATTTGATGCTCTTTAATCACCACATAAACTGGCTTTATTTTTCTCATAAGAAATTAGGACAGGTGAGATAACACAATATTTAGGTGTTTCAACTACCTTTTCAATAATATTCATTTTTAAAAGGGTAGAAATATTGTCTTCAATATCTTTTCTCTTTGTGGGAGAAGCAGGATAAGGCCTCTTCTTTAGATTAGGTGGTATTTCAGTTAATGGGAAAGATAATTAGAGCTTCATTTCTTCTTTTACCAATCCTAATTCATGTGACCCATGATCAAAGGCCATAGGAAAAGATTTTATCAACTGAATGATGGAATCTCTTTCCTCACAAGAAAGTTGTTCTCCAAAAGAAGCTGTGTCAATTTCAGGCAGAAGGGAAGTCATTTCTTTTGTAGAACTTCTTTAACATTGAACTAAAGAATGACATTTGTTCAATCCTGGTGTTAATAATTTCTTAGGGGAAGAAATTTTAAATTATCTCTTCCCATTCAACCCCATTGTGAAGCATTGTTTTGAGGGATCCAATTTAATACCATATTTGGTTAAAATGTCATTTCCTACAATGAACAAACTACTTAAGTTATAATTTTTCTTAACTACAAAGTCACACATAGCTCTTACATAGCCATGGTTATATTTGAAAAATACTGTAGCTTTGTATTTACCAATGGGGGACAAAACTGAGCCATAACCTCTCCAATTTACAGAAATGATAGGCATAAGTTTTGATTTATAATTCAGATCCACTGAATCAAGTGCTTTTTCAGATACTACACTTCCTCCAGCTCCAGAATCTAAAACAACCCCAATGTTCTTTCCATTAATCAAGACTGGTGCCTTGAGGGGAGCAATAGCTATTGAGCTGTCTTCAAGATTTCTTATGATATCAGAATCTTTTACTGTAGATAATTCATCATTCCCAATGTCAATAGTATTTAAATAATGAATATCTTCTTCCAGCATTAAAATTTACTGGTGAGATCCATAAGAAATATTGCTGGCACAATCACTTGAAGTATCATCCATTGCAATTGTGTAATCAGCATGTTCCTCTGTTTGTCCAACAAGATTTATTTTCTTGTCACAAACATGGCCTTTCTTCCAAGGCTTGCTTCATTTAAAGCAAGTTTTTGTTGCATAATTTTTAGGTGCAACAGGAGCAGAGGGTTTACCAACTTTTTCAGGAGGTTTCTGTTGGTAATTGGAGGTTCTCTCCACTGAAGATCTAGGAGTGAACCTTCTAGACTTATACTTGTTATTTAAAAGGATCTCATCACAATTATTAATAAAAGTAGAAGGTTCTCCTGAGAACTCAGTCCTAGAAATTACTAAGTCTCTCAGAGACATAGGCAATTTATAGAGGATCCTGTACTTCCATAGTTTAAAGTCTATGTTTGGGTCCATTTACCTCAGGATCTTTACAAGTTTCATTAGGCACTCAATAGGTTTTTCTGTAGAAGAAGAGCTATATCTAGCTTCCTCATACTGCCTTTTTTGGGCTAACCTAAACTTGGAACCACCAAACTGTGCTTTAATTAATTTCTTCTAATCTTCCCAGGAGTAGTCATTTTTATCTTTGAGAACATATTCATACCACATTAGGGCAACATTGGTAAATAAATAAATCAATTTAGAGACAATTTCTTCATCTGGAAGTTGGTAAGAATTCTTCAGGTTATCATTTCTGCAAGTCAATTGCTGCCAATCAGAGGAAGAATCACCATCAAATGTTGGTTATTGGTCATGTTTTAGCCAATTCTTCTGATTTGAGGCAATTTCCTTGTTACAAACTTGTTTCTGTGTAAGAAGAAGCTTTAATTTCTATAACTGGTCAGTAATTTCATTGTTTAACCCTATGGCACTAACTATAGGCCTTGACCAAGGGAGTTGGAGAAAACCCAGAGAGAAAAACCCCTGTCCCTTTAGAAAAATAAAATGAGATTTACCTGCTAAAGTAAATTGAGTCTTGTTTGCTAAAACACCTTTCCAACACACTTGACTTCTTGATCAGCCAAGAAAGTAGTCACCAGACAGACTACCAGACCAGGAACTGAAATGTAAACAAATGTCCACACCAGAGAAAGTAACGATACTTAATGTAGGTTGAAAAACCACACCAGAGACAGTATTAATACTTGATATAGCTTGCAAGACTATACCAGAGAAAACAGTGACAAGAGTTGAGGTCAGGTAAGAACTAACCTTTTCACAACCCAGCCAAAAGATGCCACAAACACACAAAAGAGTGAAGCACAGAGATTCCAGGTATAACAGATGGTTGATGATAAACTAGAATGTCCTTTAATTTGCTTAACCATCTTACACAGACCAACCTGGCTTTTTCTCAGCCAAATCCAACTCTCTCACCCCTCTACATGCATAAAAACACCTCTAGAGGCTTCCACGCGCGCAGGCGAGCGGGCTGCCCAATGTAGGGATGGTCTCTTAGAGGCGGTTGGCCTCTTTTAGGCCTTTAAATGATTAAAAACACCCTCTAAACAACAAAACAACAGTAACTACATGTAGAAACAAGCTACTCACACATAACACATAGCAAAACAATGAGAAAAGAAAGGAAATTAAGCTGAGGCGTAATAAATGACCCTAGATTAAGCCTACAAAAACACAACTAAACATCTAAAAACTAATAAAAGACCAATAAGCACCACCATAACCCCAACTATACCCTACATACCAAATACCTCCAAATACGCACTCAATACACCTACCAAGGTTTGGAACACCACAATTTTACAACATTTGTTATTTTATTAAAAATCCATTTTTTGTGAAACATAAAAATTATACTATGTGCGACATACTAATTGTAATATACTTAGTTGATATAGTTTAAAACAATATTTATTGAGTAAGTTAAACAAATTGTACTAGTATAATAGTTATGGTAATTAAACATGTAAGTATTTTAAAAAAATCATTTTATTAAAATTAAACATTTAAGTATTTTAATAAAATCATTTTATTAAATAAAACATTTATATTTGGAATAAAAGTTTTTACTTGTTTAATTTATTTATTGGTCCAATTGTGAGGAAAAGGAGTGTTCAATCACTAGTATTTGTAAAGAAATATTTTTATGATTTAATGTATTCAATTAATTTATTAATTAATTACATTATAAGTTTACGTTATTAATTATAACTATACTGTGACATGTAATTAATTAATTATTAATATATAACCATTAGGTTCATAAAAATGTGCTAGTCTTTTCATAGAATATAAAATTTTTATGTTTATTTAAATGCATATACAATTTATATAATAATAAAATTAATATAACATTTTATTAAAAAATATTGTTATATAATTTTATTTTAACATAATAATTTATTTGTATATACACTTTTAATACAAGTTTTTCTCTTCTTTATGTTCATGTAATTTAACAAAAGATTTTACTAGACTCTAAATATAGCCTGGCTGGCAACTAAACAGACTAAATAACATAAAGTCTGCTAGCCCTCCTTCACTGGAATTAATTATATTTTTTAAAATGGCTTCTTTTGATAGTAATTTATTAATTTTTAAAGACTCAAGACTTCATGAAATACTAAGCAATGAGGAGAAATTAATATATGACAATCTTCATTAAATTCTGTATTATATTTCTGGGCACAGCCTTTTCAATTCAATTTCCAATTACTTATTTATTTATTTTTTTCAAATTTTACCAAGTTATTAACATGTTTTTCGACAGGGTTTCAAACAGACATTTGGACTATCATACTCATGTGCAACAATTCTTTCTCCTACCCCTTTTTGCCTCTTGAGTGATTGAATTGTAAATTTATAGTTCTCCTTCTTTGAAAAAAATCACCCAAATAAACAGACAGATGTGTATTAAACTGAGCTTTAGTGACCCTGGACTAGTTTTGTTTCTCCTTATCGTTTTCCTTTCCTTTTCCTTTTCCTATTTCTTCTATGTATTTTTAAAAACATTTTGGTAGCATTGCATTACAAGAGATAAAATTATCAAAAGGGGATATCACAAATCACGGAATATTTTCCGCAGGAAAGTGATGAAAGATGAGATTTACCTGGTGGTTTTTGTGAAGCCTCAACGATCGAATCCGGGCCTTTGGTCGACGAGGTAGGTGGTAGTCGTGACGCATAATAATAAGGACCTATACCATCATCAAATCGAGAGGGGAGGGAGAAAATCAGTCACTTATCACCTATTAGGGGGTATCAATGTTCAGGGATCCGCAATTAGGGATCAGGAATTTTTTTTCCCGGGATCAGACATTATTAATTGCGGAAGATTCTTATACACTAGCCCCAGGGCTAGTGGATAAGAAATCCACGATAATGCATTATCCCGCCTCTTATACCCC
The DNA here is from genome assembly GCA_030280995.1 of Hemileia vastatrix. Taxonomy (NCBI): domain Eukaryota; kingdom Fungi; phylum Basidiomycota; class Pucciniomycetes; order Pucciniales; family Zaghouaniaceae; genus Hemileia; species Hemileia vastatrix. The sequence continues at coordinate 21,372,696 of JASXTE010000004.1, read as the reverse complement.
AATTTCCATTCCTAATTCCTGATCCCAAACTCATCTCATCCATGATGGATTTGCAAGAAAGTCACATGACTCATAATTGCTGACGCCATCCTTAAGTCTTTCCTCACTCTATGCTACTTAATTTTGGTGGCGAACACTTAAGTTTTTTTTCTATCTACACACCCCAACTGCACATTTGGCGGTGAATTCCCACTTCCCTCATCACTTAACCCTTCCACCGGCAACAATGAAACACCTCTCTACTAGGAAGCTACTTCACTCAACAATGAATGCTATTACTTTTCTTTTAGTTCTTTACTATAAATCTGACTCTGATTTGTAAGATGCTTTAGCTTATATGTGTTTTCTTTCCAAAAAGTGTTACATCATCACCAGGGGGCCAAATCTTTATCATGATCCCCGATATGATCTGGACTCCATCCTCAACATTCCTCATTTAAACTTCACACAACTTTTTAGAACTTCTCCCGATTCTTTCTTCAAACTTTATCAACTCATCTCCAATAATCCTATCTTCCATAACAATTCTCATAACAAAAAGCGTAATCCTGCCATCCAACTTGCTGTTGCTCTATGTCGCTTTGGCTCAAATGGAAATGGTGCTGCCGTAAGACGTTTGGATAATCTCTTTAACATAGGATATGGTACCGTGATATTATACACCAAGCGCTGTATGATTGCTATCCTTTCCCTCAAATCTCAAACTCTTGCTTGGCCAACTCCAGAACAGCGACTTGAATCCTCTCAAGTAATGCAAGCTGAAGGTTTCCCTGGCTGTATAGGTTTTGTTGATGGCACAACCATCCCTTTGAGTCAAAAGCCTGCTCATGATGGCAACCATTATTTTGATCGCAAAAAAAGGTTTCTTCAAAATCTCCTCCAAGTTCTCATCTTTCACAATCTAACTTTTTATCTTCTTTCTAGATACTCTATTGCCGTTCAACTTGTATGCGATGTCAATAAAAAATTTATTGCATTTTCACAGTGGCTGCCCTGGATCATGTCATGACTCTTCCGTCTTCCAAAGAATGAGGATTTCTCAATCCCCTGACTCATACTTTGACGAATCTCAGTATCTCCTTGCAGACTCAGCATATGCAAGTGGAAAGTACATTATACCTGCTTTCTGTGGTGCAAATTCAGAAAATGACCCCAAAACTAAATTTAATTATCACCTTGCAAAATCAAGAGTACGAATTGAACATGCTATAGGTATTTTAAAGGGACAATTTTCTAGTCTTCGGGAGCTCAGAATCCAATTTCAAAAAAAATTGGAGATCAAAACTGCAAATCATTGGATCTTGACTTGCGTAATACTCCACAATATTCTAGCTGATTTAAAGGATGAGTGGAATGATCTTTATGAAGAAGAGGATCCTGAACCACCACTGGCACTCCCCTCCCTTGATTCACAAATCATTCAATCAACTGGCATACGCCCCATTATAATGCCAATTACTCTCCAACATTTCTCTTCACCCTTTTAATTTTTAATTTTTATGTTTTCATACTTTCCAAATGTCCTCTTTGTGTACTTTAATCACTTGGTTTTGTATTTTGGTTTGTTGCATATTCATTTTTTTTTTGAATTTACGGTGAATATCTTTTTTTTGGATGGCTCATTGGTTTTCTTTCACCAGCTCAACATGAAATCACATATTTTCTGAAATTGCATATTTTTTCAGTGATTTTTTTTTTCATTCATCCCTCATATCCTTTTCCTATTCTCCTCCAACATCCCTCAAACAATTTGGTTTCATTCATTTTGTCATCTCATCTCTCCAGGTAAGTCATTTTATTCTTTTTTTTTGATTTTTTGATTACTAATTATAATTTTTTTTGTTTTTTTCTGTTTATTTTATTTTTTTTATCTAAATTTTTTTTGTAAGTGGTTATTTTGGATTTCAATGGTATAATTAACCTTTTTTTTCTCTCCCTCTTTACTTTATTTTTTTAGCTCCATCACCCTACTCTTCATCCCTCCTTGGCATTGTCATTATCCCCCCTTTCCCTTATTTCACTTTTTTTTGGCTCCATTTCATTGAAACACATACATTGCACATTCTTTATGCATTTCACTTACTCCATATTCAATTTCCCCACAATTCCAACATCAATCTTTCTCACTCTATTTTTCCTACTTTTCAATCAAGGTAAGTTTCATCTCCTTTTTTTCATGCCTATATGATATCTCATTCCTTTTATGAAAACTTCATACTTAAATATATGTATGACTCTTATCTGGATAACAGTGAACTTATAAAACTCCTTTTGATCTCATCTTCATTACCACTTTTCAAGTTTTTGTAAAATTTTGAAAATCAGACTCGGAATTAGGGTTAGGTTTATTCAAATCTAATGTTCTTTTAACTGAAGATTCTCCTGAAGGCTACCTTTCATTTCCTGCAAACAGATTTGAATTTGATTCAGTGGATGCTGAGATATTGACCGTTAAAGTTGAGCCTTTTTTTTCCCAATTTAAATTTTTATTTCATTTTTTTATGTAACAAATTAGGGTTAGGTTTATTTAAATCGCATGTCCTTTAACTGAAGACTCTACTAAAGCATATCTTTCATTTTCCACAAACAGGTTTGAATTAGGTTCAGTGGTTGCTGAGATTTTGACCTTTGAAGTTGAGCCTTTTTTCCAAATTTCACTTGTCTTATTTCACATTTTTATATTGCATATTTAGAGGATAAGGATTCTGAAACTCTTATATGATTATTATATAGGCATTTCAATTATATAGGCATATATTCGTTGGTCAAGAATATCACTAAAGCTCAAAAAGATGGAGATTTTCGCTTATGGGACACTCTACCTTCCTTTGACTCTTTTCTTGCTTTTCAACTCAACAAGCTCTGTAATAAAGCATTTGAAAAAAATCATGAACTTGCAACCAAAGTTGGAATACCAAATTGGTGTGACTCCGAATTGGAAGATATCAGCCACGAATATCTTTTATTTTCTAATGTTATTATCACTCATTCTGGATTCCACAATAGGATTCATATCGATAGGAATGATGCCAATTTTCTTACTTTTGGAATATTCTCATATATCAATCCGATAACTGGCCACCCAATACCATCTCCAGCTAAAATCAAAGGACATGGTTTATATTTTCCAGACCACCGGTGCATCATTGATTTTGGTTTGGGAAATGGTATCATCGAAACTATTTGGAATTCTTCTAAGGATAATCATCAAACGACCAAAGCTCCTCCTGGTTTGGAATCCTGTCAAGATTTCACTCATTTCGGTTGCTCATTTCAAATCAGTAATAAGTTGATACAAAGAATCAATAAGGTAAAGAAAGAAGGTAAAGTTATTTGATTTAAAAAAACTTTATCTAGATCCAAAAAGTATGGGGATTAGAGTTGTCATCGAAAATTTTATATTTTTTCATAAATTTTTAATAAATATTTTTTATATATCAATTTTCTCAAATAATGTGATGAGCCATCGACCTTGTGTTGTATAACAGGTAATCATGATAACATTTATTTGTTTCATGGGGTTCCTCTTTCCTATACCTGTAGAAAGTCCCAAACTTATGTTTCTCGACTTGGTCTGCATTTTGGCTTGAGGGATTGTCATTACTTTAAACTAGGGAAATTGATATATATTAGATATTTATTTAATAATTTATGTAATTATATTAAATTTAGATGACTTCCACCCCTTACTTCAATAAAATGCAGGGGGGGGTATTGCCAAATTTTCAAATCTGACATGTGAAATTGATGGCTTAGAAAAATTTTGGTGATACCCACCCCTTGCTTCAATAAAATGCAGGGGAGAGTATTGCCAATTTTTTAAACAGATATAGAATTTTTTGACTTGTAAATATTTTTGTGATACCCATCCCTTACTTCAATAAAATCCATGGGGGGTTGTGCCAAAATTTTTTATAAGACTTGTGAAATTCTTGACATGTAAGAATTTTTAGGATACCGGTAAAATGCAGGGGGTAGTAAAGCCAAATTTTCATATAAAACTTTCAATATTCATGACATGAAAGAATTTTTGTGATACCCACCCCTTACTTCAAAAAAATCCAGGGGTGGGGGATTGTCAAATTTTCAAAGGAGACTTGAAAATTTTATTTAAAAAAAGAATATTTAACATTAAAATACGATATTTCAAGAAATACAGAAAATAATTGTAAAATTTATGTACAAATAAATATGAACACATGAAGTGTGAAAGAAATAAAAGAAACTAGTCAACAAAAAATTTCATTAAACGTTCTATTTCTTCAACAGATTTGTTTGCTTTAATGCATTCGATCAAGAAATCTTTCTTTTTAGAACTTTCTTGGAGATCATGCTTATACTTCATCTGTTCCATTAAGTTTTGATGCTCAAGTGTTTTTTCCTTATTTTTGGATTTTTCAATACTAAGAGTTAACTCAAACTTCTTCTCCTCCAAATCTTGGGCCCTACCATCCTTCTGTAAAGAGAGCTCAAACTTCTTCTCCTCCAAATCTTGGATCCGAACATCCTTCCGTAAGGAGAGCTCATACTTCCTCTCTTCCAAATCTTGTACTCTGTCATCCCTCCTTAAAGAGAGCTCGTATTTCTTCTTTTCAAAGCTCAGAGTCTCTTTAGCAATTTCCACTTGTTCTAGAGTGAGAATAAAAATTAACATAAAGTAGAAGAAAAGCAGAGTAAAGTAATAAGAGGTATGATATCACTTACCAGCATCACGTTTCTCTAAAAACTGTTCCATCGAAGAAAAAGGTGTTTGTGATGAAGTATCACTTTTTCGTCTTCTTTGGGAGAGGAAATTTAGACTAGTTGAAGCCCTTCTCTTTTTGTTCAAGGTAGCATTTTCCTCCTCATCATTGTCACTAGCTTCAGACTCAGTTGATTGAGGATCCTGGGTTTGTTCATCAGCCTTTTAAGAAATAAGAAAAAGATAAGTAAATAAAAAAATAGAATTGATAAGATAAAAGAAACAGACCTGAGTTAGATTGGGTTGGGTTAAATCGCCAATAGGATCAATAGCAAAGCTATCTAGATTCGTAGAATTTAGAAGAGGGGAGGCTTGAGTTGAGGAAGAGGATGGGAAAAGATTTGCTTCAACATCATGTTCGGAGATAGGATCTTCTCCATCCAACATGTTTACAGGATTAACATCGGCTCGCTCTCCAAAAATTGCATCCATCTCTTTAAAGTAAGGACATAAAGAATCAAGTTTATTGTCTATGGATTTTATACCCTTAGTTATATCAATGTCAGTAACCTCAAAACCAGTGGAAGATGAAAGAGCCTTTGCCTTCTTGTATTTTGCTCGATAATGCTTGAAGCGTTCAGACATCTGTTTAGGCAAAAGATCAATCCTTCCCTTGGTCTTATTGCGTAATTCATTTGCCATTAGAAGATAGCCATTAACTTTTGATGTGGGGGGCCGTCCTACTTTAGTGGCATACTCAGTACCAAAACAAGAATCATAGTTAGATTTGGTTTTCAGCCAGTTGATAAGAATGAGATGATCATCTTTTTTTAATTGAACAGTCTTTGATTTCTTGGCTGAGCAGGGGAAAGAGGAAGTAGTGGGAATTGAAGAACAACTGGGTGATGGCTGCCTTTGAGAAGATCTAGGATGACGAGGCATGTTATTATAAATGAAGATGAAAAGGAGCAGAAACAAGCAGATGAGATAGCGAGATGAAAAGGAGAAGAATCAAATAGATGAAATGGGGAGAAATTCTGAGCGGATAGAATGAACAGGATGGGATGAGAATGGAAGTGCGCAGCAAGGTAGAAGGCTGGGATATCCAGAAAGTTGTCCAAGATGTGGTTATGGAAAATTGAGTAAATAAATGTCGGATAAGAGGTGAACATTGACACGTAAAGTGTCTAATAACCCAATTATTAGCAAAAATAATTGCGGAAGATAATTGGGGTATGCAGATTATTTTCCGCAATTAATTTAATTGCGGATCGGTCAACATTGATACCCCCTATTGATTGTATGTGACTTGATATTCCCCAAAAATAAAAGTACATCGCGAAAGAAATTATTTTTATATTTCAAGCGAATAGTTTCGTTGCTCACCTGGTTGCATATGTGCAGGTGCCGGCTTATCATAGCTTGGTTGTGCCACAAGTTTATATTGCTCCCCGTGATATCCATCCTCCGCGCGAAAAAACTTGACGGGAGGGTACTCCCCTGGAACAGGATTACACATCAGAGATGTAAGAAAAATTAATGGTATTGGTGTTACAAGCAGCGTGTAAAGCATTTTCAACCAGGCTCTTACATTTTCTTGAGGGACAGCCTATTATAAACCCGAATGACAAATGGTTTTCAGAAATAAGATTATGAGAGAAAAAGCAAAAACATGTGGATCTTTCTTATCATTTGTCTACTTTAGTTAAAACTTGAAAGATGTATATCCGTTTTATAGTGAAACTGAAGACTAATTTCCCTTTTCCAGGAATTTTTGAGGGATGAGTAAAATACTATAAATTTAGTATATATTCATAAATGGTTTAAACTGTTTATCATCATTGATTTTCTCGCCTTCTTCCACTCATAACAAGATCAATTTGCATAACCTATACCATTTACCAGAAAGAAGAGGGTAGAATGTGCTAGCAGGCCAGAGTAAGATACAGGGTCCATCAAGGACAAGCAACTTCCTAGCGTGTTTCACCAGAAAAAAAATATGAGCACCTGATAGCAGGTGCTAATCCGTATCTTTGACTTAACTCAATTTCAGCTCAGCTGTAATTCTTCTGGAAAGACTGCGCACTGAACAATGAGCACATTAGCTCGTGCAACATCAAATCAAATTGACTCTTAACAGTCGATGGTGGCAGTCCGAATCTTACAAATGATGGTCGGCTGGAAGCTTCCGCTAGAATACCACCAGAGAGACTTTTAATAAGCATAAATTAAACAAATTAGCTGTTCATTTATCAAAAAAAAAAAATGAAAAACAAAAAAAAAATTGACTCTTAAATCAAAACTGAATAGAGGAATGGGCACCTGCTAGAATGTGTCACTTGATTTTTTGCGGTGTTTCAACCTTTTTTTTTCGCAATGATTTGTTAAAAAATGATCACTTTACCATACCCCGACAGCAGGAAATGATAACATCCATCTGTCCTTAACGCAGATCCAAGATGCAATTTCTACCTCTCCCGGGGGTCGCTTTACCAATATGGCATTAGATAAGACAATATGACGAAGGTATAGATAATGCGCTCAGATTCAATAATACTCGATGTGAAACACAACTATATGAATTTACTAGAATATCACATAACTTTACCCTTCCAATGTTTTAGAAAAACTAGATTGTTTATTTATAATAGGGGGTATCAAAGTTGGAAATTTTCCATTTCAAAATACCTCTTTTTTCCACCAAATCAACCATGATTATTTTTAAAAATATGCCATATTGTACCCCAAAAACACCTTTTTACTGAGAATTAATGTCAGGTTTGTGGCTTTCTTTTTGTGTTGTGAAATACCTTTTAAATAATTTCAAATTTCTAACTTTGATACCTCCTAATATCTAGTTTGCAATGGAACATGAAATAGGAGTGAGCCGAATTCACAAATCGGAAAAATCTTCAACGGCAATAAATGCTCTCAAGCCGAAATTTAATGAACAAGTAAAGTTAAGGTAATATAACTGCTGAATAAGATTGTATTAATACCACAACATACTAATACAACAAGATTGTGCTTATAGAGTTTGTAAAGAGCAATCATCTCTAAAGTAGGAGTTTCAGTCATCAGTAAAAGAAAAAAAAATAAGGTGGGGTGAACAAAAAAGAAAATGAAAATGAAAATGAAACAAAAAAAAATGAAAATGAAAATGAAAATGAAAAAATGAAAATGAAAATGAAAATGAAAAGAAAAAGAAAAAAGAAAAAAAAGAAAAAAAAGAAAAAGAAAAAGAAAAAGAAAAAGAAAAAGAAAAAGAAAAAGAAAAAGAAAAAGAAAAAGAAAAAGAAAAAGAAAAAGAAAAAGAAAAAGAAAAAGAAAAAGAAAAAGAAAAGAAAAGAAAAGAAAAAAGAATGAAAATGAAAAAAAAAAATGAAAATGAAAATGAAAATAAAAAAGAAAAAGAAAAAGAAAAAGAAAAAGAAAAGAAAAAGAAAAAGAAAAAGAAAAGAAAAAGAAAAAGAAAAAGAAAAAGAAAAAGAAAAAGAAAAAGAAAAAGAAAAAGAAAAAGAAAAAGAAAAAGAAAAAGAAAAGAAAAAGAAAAGAAAAAGAAACAGAAAAAAAAAGAAAAGAAAAAGAAAAAAAGAAAAAGAAAAGAAAAAAGAAAAAGAAAAGAAAAAGAAAAAGAAAAGAAAAAGAAAAAGAAAAAGAAAAAGAAAAAGAAAAAGAAAAAGAAAAAGAAAAGAAAAAGAAAAAGAAAAAGAAAAAGAAAAGAAAAGAAAAAAGAATGAAAATGAAAAAAAAAATGAAAATGAAAATGAAAATGAAAAAGAAAAAGAAAAAGAAAAAGACAAAGAAAAAAAAAAGAAAAAGAAAAAGAAAAAGAAAAGAAAAAGAAAAAGAAAAAGAAAAAGAAAAAGAAAAAGAAAAAGAAAAAGAAAAAGAAAAAGAAAATAAAAATAAAAATAAAAATAAAAGAAAAAAAAGAAAAGAAAGAAAAGAAAATGAAAAGAAAATGAAAAAGAAAAGAAATAGAAATAGAAAAAGAAAAAGAAAAAGAAAAGAAATAGAAATAGAAAAAGAAAAAGAAAAAAAAAAGAAAGAAATAAGAAAAAAAAGAAAGAAAAAGAAAAAAAAGAAAAAAAGAAAAAAGAAAAAAGAAAAAGAAAAAAAAAGAAACAGAAAAAAAAGAAAAGAAAAAGAAAAGAAAAGAAAAAGAAAAAGAAAAAGAAAAAGAAAATGAAAATGAAAATGAAAAAGAAAATGAAAA